>CM035437.1:147805530-149005530 GCA_020310875.1 Ceratopteris richardii
CTATCTATCTATCTATCTATCTATCTATCTATCTATCTATCTATCTATCTATCTATCTATCTATCTATCTATCTATCTATCTATTTATCTATGTATCTACTATCTATCTATCTATCTATCTATCTATCTATCTATCTATCTATCTATCTATCTATCTATCTATCTATCTATCTATCTATCTATCTATCTATCTATCTATCTATCTATCTATCTATCTATCTATCTATCTATCTATCTATCTATCTATCTATCTATCTATCTATCTATCTATCTATCTATCTCTCTATCTCTCTATCTCGATCTATCTATCTGTCTATCCGTCTATCCGTCTATCTTTCTATCTATCTATCTATCTATCTATGTGTCTATCTATCTATGTGTCTATCTATCTATCTATCTATCTATCTATCTATCTATCTATCTATCTATCTATCTATCTATCTATCTATCTATCTATCTATCTATCTATCTATCTATCTATCTATCTATCTATCTATCTATCCTACCTATTTATCTATCTATCTATCTACCTATCTACCTATCTACCTACCCTCTCTATCTATCTATCTACCTATCTATCTATCTGTTGGTGCAAGCAAGCCTTAACACTTGGCATTGTTGTGTGCCTTTGAAGACCCAACATGAAGCTTGGACTATTGAACCCTTGGAAAGCATAAAAGATTGAACCCTTGGATGATACATTCACAAGAGTCAATAATCATGTGAACCTAGTCTTATTGATTCTTACTTTTATCTCATGTAAAAGTCCATGTGACTTTATCAAACATTGTAATCATACCTACTAGACTAGAGTCGTGGAAAAGTTAGATGATTTTAGTTGAGGGAATATCTCCCTAAGTCTAGTGGAGAGAATCAAGGGAGCTTTAATTTGAATTCAAATTCAAATTCATTAAAAAACTCCTATAAAAATCAATGTAAAAGTCGCGGGTTAAGGGACACTCTTCCCGAGGCTAATCCAAGCATATTTGTGAGAGTGTGAGAGCTACTACCTAGCCTACACCTCTGAGTACCATTGGACATCATTCTACATGCCAATGGGATTGTACATTTGATAGTATCAATACATATACTCATAGTTTTTTACTCTGTGTTTTCTCTGAGTGACTACCTCCAAGTCTGCCAACTTCAACAGAGCATATCTCAAGATCTACTGAATCAATTTTGATGATCAAGGGCTCATTGGAACCAGCTCAAAGCATTCTACAACACTACAAAGTTTCAAGTCAATCTATTCAGCCAATTGGGAGAAATCGCTGTCGAAGTGATCACTGGTACATTTCTGTGTGATTCCTAAAAAGTCGGGGGTGTCCCTAATTTTGCTAAACATCATGCTCAGTGTATAGTTTGTCATTTGGAGTGATTTAACTTGCTAATGATAGCTTGTTAAGCAAATTTAATACTCCCAGAAGGAATTAGACCAATTGCAAGTGTGCTGGACACACTGAGCTTAGGACTGAGCAGGTGTCATTACAGAAATAGCAAGTTTTTGGACTTATGAAGGTTCAAACTTATCTGTTTTGATTAATCATTACTCAATCACTTTGTAAAGCACATATATAGTTTCTTGGTGTCATTTGAAAGCTCAAGGAGTCTCCTAACCATATCTGAAGAGAAGAAAGGGCAGGTGTGAAGCAGGTCTAGCAGCACCACCTTGATCTTCTGATTGTATCTAGCCATCACATCCAACAGTGGTATCAGAGCAAAACAAGGTAATCATGGGTGATGGTTTCCCTTCCTTTATTGACAAATTGGATAGGAATAACTACCAGGCATGGTCATTAAGAATGAAGACTTATCTACAAGGAAGAAGCTTGTATGGATACATATCAGGAGATGAGGAGTTGCCCTCATTCAAAACCAGAGGCCTACCTACAAAGGATGAGCATGAGAGACTTAATCAATGGTGTGCTAAAGATGCTTTGGCAAGGTCATATCTTCTAAACTCTATCTCTGATTTTCTTCTACCTCATGTTAGGAACTGTAAGACTTCCCAAGAGACTTGGGAAACCTTGTCAACATACTTCTCATCAAGCACAAGGGCCAGAAAGAATCAGCTATGGATTGAGTTTACAACTCTTAGGAAGCAATCAAAACAATGTGTTTCAGAATTTGTCACCAAAGTCAAAGATATAGCAGATCAACTTGCAAGTGTTGGAGAAGAGATTGAAGAAGAGCAAATTGTTAGACAAGTGATCAATGGACTCAAAGCAGATGACAAGTGGGAGAGCTTTACCACTGCAATGGACTTGTATATGGACATTCAAGCACCTGATCTAACAACTCTGATTGGACAACTCTTTACACATGAAGCCAAGATCACAAAGAATGGAGAGCAATCAAAAGGTAACAATCCCTCTGCCCTATATACAGATAAGAAGTCTAAAGACAAGGGTAAAATCAAGAAGGTTGATGATGAAGGATCCACCTCCCAAGCAAACTATGCAGGGAGAGGTAGATCATCTAGAGGTAGGGGCAGAGGAGGTAAGTCAGGTAGGGGGAGACCCTATAATCAATCTCCATGCAATATTTGTGGCTTGTCTAATCATACTACAGATGAATGCTACAAAAACTACAAGAACCAAAGAGGAAGAGGTCACCAAAGAGGAGGATACTCCCAAGGCAGAGGCAGGTTCAATCAATCTCAAGGCTATCATGGCTACAACAATAATTACAACAACAACTACAACAATAGCTACAATCACAATGGCAATTATCAAGGAGGATACAGGAACAGAAAGGATTACAACAATTATGCAGAGGATCAAGATGATTCCTTGTTGATTATGAACATGACATCTAAATCAGGTATCAATGATGATCATTTGTTCTATATTGACTCAGGTTGCTCTAACCATGTAGCTGTGAATGTTGCCTTACTCTCTGATTTGGAAGAACCTAAAGGCAAGCACCAAGTGCAGACAGGTGATGACACTAAACACTCAGTGGTTAAAGTAGGTAATGTCAAAACAAGTGATGGTAATCAAAATTTGCTAAGCAGAGTATTGTATGTCCCAACAATCACCAAGAATCTGATGAGTGTAGGTCAGATTGTTGAAAAAGGTCTACAGGTCAGGTTCACTCAACATGGTGCATATGTGGAGGATCCAAGACATGGATTCAGAAGGATAGCCAAGGGAGAGAAGTCAGGTAGACTATTTACCTTTGAACTTGAGGATACTAAAAGTATTGCCTTGTACAACTATAGGGACCAAACCCTATCAGAATTGGAGATGTGGCACAAGAGATTGGGTCACATTGGAGAGAGAACCATAAAGCAGATGAGCAGAGATCAATGTGTGCTTGGGATACCTAATGTATCCAAGCAACACATGATATACAAGTGTGGGGCTTGTCAATTTGGTAAGTCACACAGGTTGCCATATACCAAGAAAGGATTCATGCATGAAGATTACTTGGAATTGGTGCATACAGATGTTTGGGGACCAAGCAAGGAGCCATCCATATCTGGATCAAGGTACTATGTATCTTTTATAGATGATTATAGCAGATGGACTGTCTTGTACTTCATGAAACATAAAGATGAAGTATTTAATTGCTTCAAAAGGTATCTTGCATTAGTAGAAAATCAAACAGGTAGACAATTGAAGAGATTAAGGTCTGATGGTGGTGGAGAATATTTCTCCAATGACTTTGAAGAGTTCTTGCAGGAAAGAGGCATCAAGAGGGAGATTACCACAAGGTACTCACCTGAACAAAATGGGGTAGCTGAAAGAAGAAATAGACTCATTGTGGAGACAGCTAGGTCTATGCTCAATGAGAAGAAACTACCAAATTATCTTTGGGCAGAGAGTGTATCTACTGCCACATACTTGATCAACAGGTTGCCATCAAAGACACTTGATGGAATGACACCCTATGAGGCTTGGCATGGTAAGAGACCTTCTCTGGATCATTGCAAGATCTTTGGGTGTGCTGCATATGTGCATATTCCCTCACAGGTAAGGGGAAAGCTAGACCCTAAGGCTGAAAAGTGTATCTTTATTGGTTATGATTTGAATCAGAAAGGATACAGGTTCTATAACCCCTCAAACAAAGGCTTCAAGGTAAGCAGAGATGTCATCTTTGATGAAAATGATTCATGGTATGATAATGAGTGCAGGAAAGTGAGTTTACCTTATGATATGGAAGAAGACTTTCCAAAGCTTCTCAGGCAAGAACCAACTCAGAATGAGGACACAAGCTCAGATGATGAAGACACCATCAACATTGAAGAGTTCAAAGCTTGGAAATCAAAAGGGAAGATGAAGATGAAACAACTTGAAGACAATCCAGAATCCTCAACTCAAGCTATGAGGAGATCTTCAAGGGAAAAGAAGAAACCTATTAGGTATGGATATGATACTTCACTTGTAACCAAGCACTCTGTATATCTTGCAAAGGATATCTTAAGTGAAGAACCAGGTACATTTGAGGAAGCTATTACTAAACCAGAATGGAAGGAAGCAATGGATGAAGAAATGGAGGCTCTCAAGGAGAGTGATACTTGGGACTTGGTACCCAAGAAGGACTCCATGAAGGTGATAGGATCCAGATGGATCTATAAACTCAAAAGGAACTCAGATGGTACAATAAGCAGGTACAAAGCTAGGTTAGTAGCCAAAGGTTTTGCACAAACCCAAGGCATTGATTATGAGGAGACATTTTCTCCTGTGGCAAAGATGCCAACTATCAGAATTATGGTGAGTGTAGCTGCATCCAAAAATTGGAACATGTACCAATTGGATGTGAAGAATGCATTCTTGAATGGATGGATATCTGAAGAGGTCTACATGTCACAACCACCTGGCTATGAAGATCCCAATAAGGTAAATCATGTTTGCAAATTGAAGAAAGCTCTGTATGGATTGAAGCAGGCACCTAGAGCATGGAACTATAGGTTGACAACCTATCTCTTGGATCAAGGATTTGTGATGAGTAAAGCAGATACTTCATTGTTTATAAAGAAGAACAATTCAGAGGTAATATACTTGTGTGTCTATGTTGATGACATCATTATTACAGGAAATGATGTTCAAGGAATTAGACACATCAAAGGTCAAATGATGAAGGAATTCAAGATCAATGATCTTGGATTATTAAAGTACTTCCTAGGACTTGAATTGGTCTACACAAATTCAGGAATATACATTACTCAGAAGAAGTACATTCAGGACATGGTCAAGAAGTTTAATTTGCAGGAAGCTAAAGTCTCAAACATTCCTATGGAGGTCAACCACAAACTCAGTGCACATGAAGGAGAAGAGCTAAAGGATATTACAGGTTACCAAAGTTTGGTAGGTAGTCTCAATTATGCTACCTTAACTAGGATTGATATCTCATATGGTGTGAGTGTACTTAGCCAATTTATGCATAAGCCAAGAGTACCACATTTGGAGGCAGCCAAGAAGATAGTAAAGTACCTAAAGGGAACACCAAATCATGGTTTGTATTACCCATATTCATCAGATATTGATATCAAGGTATACTCAGATGCAGATTGGGCAGGTTGCAAGGATGACAGGAGGAGTACATCTGGTTACATATGCTTTGCAGGTGATAAACCAATTTCTTGGTCATCCAAAAACAACCCACAGTGGCTCTATCATCTACTGAGGCAGAGTACAGAGGGCTAGCCAATGCCACTCAAGAATCAATATGGTTGAAGTTACTCTATTCAGAATTGGGCCTATACACAAGGCCACCTATCATATTTGGTGATAACACAAGTTCACTTCATTTAGCTGCTAATCCTGTGTATCATGCTAGGACAAAACACATAGAGGTGCATTACCACTATGTGAGGGAGAAACTACTTAGCAAAGAAGTCCAATTATCATATGTGTCCACTAATATTCAATGTGCAGATTTGCTTACAAAAGCTTTGGATGGGAGCAAGCTATGCAGGTTTAAATCCATGATTGGATTACAGGATATCATTGAAGACTAAAGATGAAGACTCAAGCAAGTGTTTGGCTTGAGGGGGAGCTGTTGGTGCAAGCAAGCCTTAACACTTGGCCTTGTTGTGTGCCTTTGAAGACCCAACATGAAGCTTGGACTATTGAACCCTTGGAAAGCATAAAAGATTGAACCCTTGGATGATACATTCACAAGAGTCAATAATCATGTGAACCTAGTCTTATTGATTCTTACTTTTATCTCATGTAAAAGTCCATGTGACTTTATCAAACATTGTAATCATACCTACTAGACTAGAGTCGTGGAAAAGTTAGATGATTTTAGTTGAGGGAATATCTCCCTAAGTCTAGTGGAGAGAATCAAGGGAGCTTTAATTTGAATTCAAATTCAAATTCATTAAAAAACTCCTATAAAAATCAATGTAAAAGTCGCGGGTTAAGGGACACTCTTCCCGAGGCTAATCCAAGCATATTTGTGAGAGTGTGAGAGCTACTACCTAGCCTACACCTCTGAGTACCATTGGACATCATTCTACATGCCAATGGGATTGTACATTTGATAGTATCAATACATATACTCATAGTTTTTTACTCTGTGTTTTCTCTGAGTGACTACCTCCAAGTCTGCCAACTTCAACAGAGCATATCTCAAGATCTACTGAATCAATTTTGATGATCAAGGGCTCATTGGAACCAGCTCAAAGCATTCTACAACACTACAAAGTTTCAAGTCAATCTATTCAGCCAATTGGGAGAAATCGCTGTCGAAGTGATCACTGGTACATTTCTGTGTGATTCCTAAAAAGTCGGGGGTGTCCCTAATTTTGCTAAACATCATGCTCAGTGTATAGTTTGTCATTTGGAGTGATTTAACTTGCTAATGATAGCTTGTTAAGCAAATTTAATACTCCCAGAAGGAATTAGACCAATTGCAAGTGTGCTGGACACACTGAGCTTAGGACTGAGCAGGTGTCATTACAGAAATAGCAAGTTTTTGGACTTATGAAGGTTCAAACTTATCTGTTTTGATTTGATCATTACTCAATCACTTTGTAAAGCACATATATAGTTTCTTGGTGTCATTTGAAAGCTCAAGGAGTCTCCTAACCATATCTGAAGAGAAGAAAGGGCAGGTGTGAAGCAGGTCTAGCAGCACCACCTTGATCTTCTGATTGTATCTAGCCATCACATCCAACACTATCTACCTATCTATCTATCTATCTATCTATCTATCTATCTATCTATCTATCTATCTATCTATCTATCTATCTATCTATCTATCTATCTATCTATCTATCTATGTATCTATCTATCTATCTATCTATCTATCTATCTATCTATCTATTTATCTATCTATCTATCTATCTATCTATCTATCTATCTATCTATCTATCTATCTATCTATCTATCTATCTATCTATCTATCTATCTATCTATCTATCTATCTATCTATCTATCTATCTATCTATCTATCTATCTATCTATCTATCTATCTATCTATCTATCTATCTATCTATCTATCTTTCTATCTATCGATCTATCTATCTATCGATGTATCGATCTATCAATATATCGATCGATCGATAGATCTATCAATCCATCGATAGATCTATCCGCCTATCTATCTATCTATCTATCTATCTATATATCTATCTATCTATCTATCTATCTATCTATCTATCTATCTATCTATCTATCTATCTATCTATCTATCTATCTATCTATCTATCTATCTATCTATCTATCTATCTATCTATCTATCTATCTATCTATCGATCTATCAATGTATGTGTCTTTCTCTCTATCTATCTATCTATGTATCTATCTATCTATCTATCTATCTATCTATCTATCTATCTATCTATCTATCTATCTATCTATCTATCTATCTATCTATATCTATCTGTCTATCTATCTATCTATCTATTTGTCTATCTATCTATCTATCTATCTATCTATGTATCTATCTATCTATCTATGTCTCTCTCTCTCTATCTATCTATTTATCTATCTATTGAGCTATCGATCCATCAATAAACTATCTATCTATCTATCTATCTATCTATCTATCTATCTATCTATCTATCTATCTATCTATCTATCTGTCTATCTATCTATCTATTTATCTATCTATCTTTTGATCTATCATCTATCTATCTATCTATGTATCTATCTATCTCTCTCTCTCTCTCTATCTATTTATCTATCTATTGAGCTATCGATCCATCAATAAACTATCTATCTATCTATCTATCTATCTATCTATCTATCTATCTATCTATCTATCTATCTATCTATCTATCTATCTATCTATCTATCTATCTATCTATCTATCTATCTATCTATCTATCTGTCTGTCTATCTATCTATCTAGTTATCTATCTATCTATTGATCTATCAATCCATCAATAGATCTATCTATCTATCTATCTATCTATCTATCTATCTATCAATCTATCTATCTATAAATCTATCTATCTATCTATCTATCTATCTATTTATCTATCTATCTATCTATCTATCTATCTATCTATCTATCTATCTATCTATCTATCTATCTATCTATCTATCTATCTATCTATCTATATATATATCTACTGTTTTGGTATAAGTTTTCAAGCCTAAACATTTGGCTTACTATGGAAGACAATGTGTGGAACTAGCACTTAATGATTCATGTTGTTACATAAAAACAAGCCCTAAAGTAGTCTTGTTGATTGTATTCATTATTAAAAATGGTATATGGAAGCTTGTGGATATTATTAGTTATGAAAAATAACATGTGGAGGCATTCACATCTCCAAAGTTAGAGCAAAATTAGATAAAAGTAGATAAAAGTAGAAGGAAACGAGGGGTGTCTATTTTTAGATAAGGAAGGCGCTTCTGTTGATAGCCTCTCAATAAAAAGAGTGGTTTGTTTAGTGTAGGTGTCCAAATTGAGTGATTCTTGTTGGGTTGTGAAGCTTAGAACTTGAACTATATAAGTAGATCAGTTTTTATACAATTTACAATGAGAAAACTCCGCGCAAGTAGGCGGTTTTGCAGATCTTGTTTCTTGTGTCTATCAAGTGCCTCATCAGTGACATAACTCTCTTCAAACTTTCATATCTCAGTTGTTATGAGGTCTTTTTGAGTGATTTCACTTGGAGGAGTGTCCTTAGCTCTCATACTATCTATCTATATCAAAATTTCTCATAGATCGTGAAGTTTTCTTGCTGTTGTACATCATTTTTCAATTCAAATAGTTAGTTATACCTTGCTGTTGTAGGCTTCTTCTTACCTTGACTTCAATCTGTTGGTTTGGGAGCTATACTTTTTGTGTTTCTAAAGCATGCTACTGAGAGTCTACTTTCAGAATATATGATTAGTTTTGTCAAATTTTGCTTAGAGAGTTTCTGGTGATCATTTTGCGACAGTGACCTATTTCTGTTTTTTGGAAAGTTTGGTGGAAAGTTTGTTTTTGAAGTTTGGAAATATTTGATTGGTGTTTTAATGATCTTGGGAGGTCTCATTGTGTACTTTGATGTTTACAAGTTTGTAAACACAACATTGTGGTATCAGAGCTTTTGATTTTTTTGTTTCATCAAATGTTTCATACAACTTATTGAATTATCTTCTTTGTTTACAACAATTCAACATGGCAGATTTGAGTGCATTGATTGAGAAGTTATCTGATGGGAGAAATTATCCCATGTGGCAATTTAGAATGGAGTCTTATCTCATGTGTAAAGGTCTTTGGGGATTGATAACAGGTACAGAAGTGAAGCCAGTACTACCAGAAGCTCCTACACAAGCGGATCGAGCAAGAGAGCAAGAATGGACTGAAAGAGACAGAAGAGTTATGTTTATTATATCACAAACCGTTTCCAATACTATGCTTGGGCATATAAGAGGTTTGAATACTAGGAGAGAGGCTTGGGAGTCTCAAGAAAGGTTATTTGCAACTACCAATAGAGCGAGGCAAACACAACTTATAGGTGAGATGACAAGAGTAAAAAAGAAACCACGACAATCAGTTAATGATTATGTTCTTGAGGTAAAATCTCTTATTGAAGCATTAGCCTCTATTGATGCATCTCCTAGTGAGGATATAAAGTTTAATAGCATGTTAAATGGCTTGAGAGAAGATGAAGGATGGAAGTCTTTCATTACGTCTATCATGACTCGAGAGAATCTACCATCCTTTGAAGATTTACAGACACTCATGATGACTGAAGAAATCAACATAGAAGGTGGGAACTCTTATCATTTGCAAAGAGGTAGTCAAGGACAAGCTCTTTATACTTCATCAAATAGATCAAGAGGTAGAGGAAATTGGAGAGGAGGAGGAAGATTCAACAACAATGCAAGAGGAAGAGGAAGCTTTAATGCGACTAGAGGAGGAAGAACAATACAACAAAGTCAATAAACTCAACCAAATCAGCAAAGTAACTTTACCTGCCATTATTGTCGTAAAGTTGGTCATTATGCTAGGGATTGTTTCTCCAATCTGAATAGAAGAGGTGGTTTTAGAGGACGACAAAGAGGAAGAGGCCAAGATCACATGCATCACAACAACAACATAGTACAAGAGGAGGCTCAAACACAGAAGGAAAACGTTCTTATGGCTATGCATACAGAGACACATAAGAGGAAGGTAAACAACAAAACTTGGTATGTAGATAGTGGTTGCTCAAACCACATGAGTCACAACATGAATATTTTTGTGAACTTACACAAACTTGATTCAAGAGTCACAGTTGCTACAGGAGATAGTATTGAGCATGAAGTAGTTTACATGGGTGATTGTCCACTTAATGAACATATCACTCTTAGAGATGTTTTGTTTGTTCCTACCATTACAAGAAATTTGATTTCAGTTGGACAGATGGAGGACAATGGAGTAAAGGTCGATTTTGACAATAATCAGTGGCAGGCTTATCAGAAGAAGGATGGAAATTTTGTTATAAAAAGATAAAAGGTAAACATATTATATACTTATGAAGTTGAAGTTCCAGATTATGCAGGTTATACAATGGTTAATGGAACTCAAGTAAGTTAATTGGATTTATGGCATAAAAGATTAGGACACATCAGTGTTGGTAGGTTAAAAGATATTGCAAAGAAATCATTGGTTGAAGGTTTACCACAATTACCTAAGAAAGATTTGGATTTTGTTTGCGAGGCATGTCAGTTTGGAAAACAGGTACGAAGTATACCTGCAAATGTAATAGTTGCAGGTGTGATAGAATGTTTTTCAACACCCTACACAATATTCCACAGTCCTTTTGAAACCAATACATGTTGCATCATATAAGCCCATATCAAGCTCAACATGTGATGATCCAGAATAACATGTATCACTTCTTTCATTTCTCTGACATGTATAATGGTCACGCCAATATATGTCAGGGACACTTCATTGAGCTTTGTTAGACTTATCTATCGAGAGTGATGGCACATTTGTTTCTTGCTAGCTCACTCATTCGTGGACATTAGGTTTTTCCTTATGTACTAGTCTTTACATATTGTAGTAGTTGTATTCTTGTTTTAGGTCATTCTTGTACATTCCTTTTTATGTAATAGAAGAAGAAGAAGAAGATCATTCTTCCTTGCCTCAATCTATAAATGTGCTTCTTTGTGAGAGTGAGAGTGTATGTGTGAGCTCTCTTTCTTATCTCCTTCTTGGTGACATGGTATCATAGCCAGCGTGGCTGTAGAGAACTCGTGGAGAAGGCGATGGTGAAGAGTATGCAGCAAGGCATGGAGAAAATGCGATTCACAAACGACCTCCGTTTGCTACGAAAATCGGCGTTCCCACAAGGTGGGTCCACAGAAAAACCAAATCAGTTTCAAAAACTGTAACTTGCATTGTGTTCAGCAGCACTCATATATTCCAAATCCAGAATTTCAAGAGATTCTGTATACTGTTGATACACGAAAACTGTGTTTTTCTAAGATCAAACTGTCACATCCAGTCCGATAGTGTTCAAGCAGAAGTGCTACTTGTACTGTTTTGCAGTGTTGAGAATTGCTACAGAAATGGAAAATGCAGATGGAATGAGTTAGCTTATGAGTGATAAGCTGGACAAGAAGAACTTCCATGCTTGGAGATTCAGAATGACAAATTTCTTGATGGGAAAGGGCTACTAGAAGTACATCAAAGGAGAGAACAAAAATGCTCTGCAGTTACAAGAAAGGAATCGGACTACAGAGCAATTAAGAGCATATGAGGATAGGAATCAAGGAGCATGAAAGGTAATGTATTGGCTATTTATTAGCATAGAGGATAGCATGATTGGACACATATAGGATACCAAGACTCCGAAAGAGGTTTGGAATAGTTTGGTCACATTGTATGGGACGAATATAGAAGAGGTTCTCATCATTCATACCTTGTTTTGAGGTCATGTTCATAACAAGAAGAGAATCCTCTTGATCCTCTATATAGTTGTTGAAGTCTTTTCTTGATTTGTATCCTCCTTGATAATTTTTATTGTAGCCATGGTTGTAACCTTGATTATGATTGAATCTTCCTCTTGATTGTGAGTAGCCACCTCTTTGGAATCCTCTTCCTCTCTGGTTCTTGAAGTTCCTATAGCACTCATCTATTGTGTGATTAGAGAGTCCACATATATTGCATGGGGAAGAATTGAAAGGTCTCCCCCTTCCTTGCTTACCTCCTCTGCCTCTTCCTCTTGAATTCCTACCTCTGCTTGCATAGTTAGCTTGAGAAGTAGCACCTTCATCTTCAAACTTCTTGCTCTTTCCTTTATCTTTAGACTTTCCTTTATCTGTATAGAGGGCATAATAATTTTTACCTCTTGATGGTTCACCATTTTTGTTGAGCTTGACCTCATGGGTGAAGAGTTGGCCCATGAGAGTGGTTAGATCAGGGCTTTGCATATCCATATAAAGATCCATTGTAGTTGTGAAGGATTCCCACTGATCATCTGCCTTAATGCCATTGATTATCTATCTCACTATTTGCTCCTCTTCAATCTCTTCTCCTATGCTTGACAATAGTAATCAGCCACATCCTTCACCTTGGTCACATACTCTGAAACATTCTGCTTAGGTTTCTTCTTTTGAGTAGTAAACTCCATCCACAATAGATTTTTCCTAGCTCTTGTATTGGAAGAAAAGTATGAAGATAGAGTATCCTAAGTCTCTTGGGAGTTTTTGCAATTCCTAATATGAGGAAGAAGGAAGTCATAGATATAGTTAAGTAGATATGACCTGGCTAAAGCATCTTTGGCACACCATGAGTTGAGTCTTTCTTGCTCCTCTCTTGTAGGTTGATCTTTGCTTCTAAATGTGGGCATCTCCTCATCTCCTAATATGTATCCATAGAGACTTCTTCCTTATAGATAGGACTTCATCCTCAAAGACCATGCTGGATAATTATTGTTGTCCAATTTGTTGACAATGAAATAAGGGAAACCATCTTCCATTTTACCTAAACTTTCTCTGATACCATTGTTGGGAGATATGGATGTATACCTCAAGAAAGTGAGGTGGTATTGCTAAAACCTGCTTTGTAGCAGCCATAATACACTTCAGAGTTATAAAGTAGGCCCTTTTGGCTTGCAAATAACACCAACAAAGTACATATGTACTTTGGAGTTGATGCTTGAAACAATCAATCCAAAACAGACTAGTTCAAGAATAACTAGTGTTGAAAACCTTGCTATTTTAGTCCATACACCTGTTGGCTTTTTTACTCAGAGCTCACAATAAAGTAACAATTGGCAAAATTCCATTTGAGGGAATTCAATTAGCTTAGGTAGCTAATGATTGCAAGTGGAATCATTTAAAATGATCAACTATGCTCTGAGAAATAAGTTTAGCAAATTAGATCTTACACCTAATCTTTTAGGGAACAACCAGTAGATGACCAGTGAGCACTTCGAAGATGATTTCTCCCAGATGCCTAAATCAAATGCCTTGAAATTTGGATAGCACAAAGTAGACTTCAAGCTGGTTCCAAGAAGCCAAAGATTATGTAACATGGTTGAGTATTCACTGAGATCCAAAGGAAGTTGATTGTTCTGAGTAGTCATAGCAGAGAAGTAGATAGAGATGTTCAATGAACTACATGTATTATAAAACATAATTCAATAGAGTCATTGGCATTGTAATTATGCTCAATGATAATGAACTGAGTGAGCTATGGTGTGAGCTACTAAAGTTCTACAAATGATCCAGGAATGGGCTCAGAATGAGGCACACTACTCCGTGAGATTTTACAACCCTTTTTATATAAGTTTCATCTAAGTTTAAATTTTGAATTCAAACTTGACTCTAATAAAAAAGTGACTCCTCTAATTTAGGAAATGTTCCCTCAACTTGAATTCATATCCAATATTCTTCCTAACTCCACGAGTTATAAGATTTTACAAGCTTCTCCAAGGCATTAAAGTCTTACAATGGTAAATCATCAAGTAACTACAAGCTATGGTTCACAAGTGTTGTGTTTACAAACTTGTAAACATCAAAGTACACAATGAAACATGATGAGACCTCCCAAGATCGTTAAAAACACCAACCAAATATTTCCAAACTTCAAAAACAAACTTTCCACCAAACTTTCTAAAAAACAGAAATAGGTCACTATAGCAAAATGATCACCTGAAGCTTTCTGAGCCGAATTCGACAAAACTAGTTATATATTCTGAAAGTAGACTCTGAGTAGCATGCTTTAGAAACAAAAAACGTCAAAAAAGATGAAGTATAGCTCCCAAAACAACAGCTTGAAGTCAAGGTAAGATGAAGCCTACAACAAAAAGGTATGACTAAGTGTCTGAATTGAAAAATGATGTTGATGTAGAAGGTGTCAAAGATGGTAATATTTTGCTGACTGTAATGTGGTTTCTACTGCACCTACTGCAAAGCAAATTCATGGGGATGGCAGAGATGCCCAAGAACATGCACTTATAGCTTTGTCTATGAAACATGCCATTATTCCTCACATTCGCTCTTGGAGAATAGATAAGGGTTCTTGGGATACACTTACCACATTGTACCAGGTTAGGAATGAAACTCGTGTTTCTTACCTCCGAGAACAGTTGGAGGAGCACATGAATGAAGGTAATTCTATGGACAATTTTCTAATAAAGATCAAGGATTTAAGGGAATAGTTGATTTTTGCTGATGAAGTTCTTCCTGACAGTTCACTTGCGCACACTGTTCTGAATGGTCTCCCTGATTCATATCAAAGTTTTTCTTCTACTCTTCGTTTGATGATGAAAGGCAATCCAAATGCCTTGTCGTTTGAGGAGTTAGCTTCTATTATGTTGCAGGAAGATTAGTCTAGGCAGAACATATCTATTATACGTGTTGCAGATCAAGCTTTCCTTGCTAGTCAGAAGGGAAAAGGTAAATGGAGCTCATCTACTAGTAAGCAAAAATCTGCAAATGTTGCACATTCAAAGAAGGAAGACAAAGATGAGAAGAAATCAGAAAAGCAAAAATTGTTTTGTAAATACTGTAAAGCAAATGATCATGTCATTAAGAGCTATCCAAAACTGGCTGCTAAAGAGGCAAAGAAGAAAGAGGCCAAAAATGGTTGTTCTAGAGGCCTCTACACCGAGAACAGAGTTTGCTAATCTTGTGCAGGAAGAAGAATGGGTGTTTACTACTATTTGTAGTTTTGAAACTTGTACTTTGATAGTGGAGCGACCAAACATATTACCTCGCAGCGTAGTTTCTTCTCTTCACTCGAGCTTGCCTCTATAGGGAATCCTATCACATGCACCAACAACTCCTCTTATCCTATCATGGGAGTTGATAAGATCATTTTTGACTACTGCTGATGGTAGTTCTTTCACTCTTTTAGATGCTTAATTTGTACCAAGGATCAAGAAGAATCTCTTGTCAGTTTCAGCTTTAGCCAAGATTGGCTTGGTTATGAAATTTGTTGATGACATATGTATAGTTCATGATCTATCAAATGGCGACATGATTATTGCTTCTGGCATTTTATCTCTTGGGCTGTCTAAACTCAAAGATTATGAAAACTCTATGAATGATTTAGCATTTACAGTACATGATTCTCAGGCTATGTCATATGCAAAGATTTGGCATGCATGCTTTGGTCATCTGAATTTTACTAGTTTTATATGCCTGTAGAAATATGAAATGGTGTCCTCTTTGCCCAAACTTGAGGCACCTGGTAAGCATGTATGTGAAGGTTGTATTTTGGGCAGAATTCAGCATTCCTCATTTCCAAAAGATGGTTCAATTCTAAATATACAGAAATTATAGCTTGTTCACAGTGATATTTGTGGTCCTATGCAGACTCCCTCTTTGGGAAATTATCTTTACTTTATGACTTTCATTGATGATTTTTCCAGGAATGCATGGGTATATCCATTGAAAGCAAAGTTGTTTATGTGCTTCAAACAGTTTTTGGTTTTGCTAAAAACTTTTCAGCATGTAAAATGGGCACCCTCCGTTCTGATCAAAGGGGGGAATATATGTCTTCTAACTTTAATGCATTTTTGGCTGAACATGGGATAAAACACTAGTGTACAATGCCAGATACACTTCAACAAAATGCAGTTGCTGAATAGAAGAACAGACCACTCATGGAGATGGCGAGGTGTATGGTCAAGTGTCAGGCTTTACCACATAGTTTCTAGCTTGAGGCTGTTATGTGTGCAACATATGTACTTAACAAGTGTCCTACTAAAGTGCTGCAGTCTATCACTCCATATGAGGCTTGGCATGGTTGCAAGTCATCTATTGCTCATCTACGTGTTTTTGGTTGGCTGGCATATGCATTAGTGCCTGAGAAACATCACAAAAAATTGGATGACAAAGTAGTAAAATGTATTTTTGTTGGGTATAGTTTTGAAATTAAAGGCTATCATTTGTATCATCCACAGAGTAAATGCATTTTGGTTAGCCGTGATGTTGCTTTTGTGGAAGATGCTATTCAGCCATTACTTTCATGTACTAAGGAGACATTTGTTAGCTCCAAAGACATGTATGATACTTTGCTGCCTATTTTTATAGGTGGAAAGTCTAGTGCAGGTCCTAATGAGGCAACTTCTCAGCCTTTGCAAGTTTCCTGTGATGATGTAGATCATTCTATTTTTTATGCAGATTTACATGATGCACTTGTTGATGAGAGAGCTGATATTGAGCAGGCAAAAACTATCCAAAATGGCTGGCGTAGACTTTGTGTGATAGCAAATCAGATGCACCTATGTCATATCATACTCGATCAGGCTCTCATAGTGCGTCTTTTGCATCCGATTTCTATGCTATGGCTGCATCTAGTCTATGTGATCAGAATGAGCCTGTTTCATTTGATGAAGCACAAAATTTAGAAAATTGTATGGTTGCTATGCAATCAGAATATGATGCTATAATGAAGAATGATACTTGGTCTTTATGTGACTTGCCTCCTAGCAAGAAGGCCATTGGCACTAAGTGGGTATACAAGCTGAAGCATAAGCCTGATGGAACAGCTGGCAGGTGTAAAGCTAGGCTTATTGCAAAGGGTTATGTGCAGGAAAGAGGAAGTGATTGAGACCTTTGCACCTACTTGCCAAATGACTATTGTTTGTAGCATCTGTGCACTTGCAGCTCATCATGGGAATGTACATCAATTGGACATTAAAACGACATTTCTGAATGGTGACTTGCATGAAGAAGTGTATGTTTTTTAACCCCGTGAATTTGTGTAGAAAGGGCATGAAAACCAGGTGTGTAGGTTAAAAAAGGCATTATATGGTTTAAAGCAAGCACCATGTGCTTGGAATGAAAAAATACATGTCTACTTGATTGCACATGGTCTTGAGAACAATCCAATTGAGAGCAACTTATATGTTAAGCGTGCTAATGATGTGCTTTTGATCATTGTTGTGTATGTTGATTACATGCTACTCACTAGTCCTCATGATCAGCAAATTGCGGATTCGCATGCCTCATTTGAGATGTCTGATTTGAGGCATTTGCATCATTATTTGGGCATTCAGTTTATGCATGTTGATGTTGAAATGGCCTTGTGTCAAATGAAATATATTGACACATTATTGCAGTATTTCGGCCTTGAAGACTTTAAGCCTATTGCCACTCCTATGGAGACAGGTTTACAACTGAGTCTTCTTGATGATGGAGATGCATTTGATGTTGTTCTCTATGAGCAAGCTATTGGATGCTTGATTTATTATTTATTAGTCGTCCAGATATTCAGTTTTTTGTCTCACATATGAGCAGGTTTATGCATTGCCCAAGTGTCAAGCATTGGCTGGCAGTTAAGCACATCTTTTATGACTCGAGTGCTCGGCCACTTGGGTTGTTTTATCCCAAGGGGGGATCACTACAACCATATTTGCATGCTTTCTCTGACTCTCACTAAGCTAGTTGTTATGACACTCGTGTGTCCACTAGTAGTTTTTGCTTCATGCTTGATAGTGTTGGAGCAAGTCTATGACAAGCCTAAGTATTGGCTTGAGTCTCACAAAGTCATTAAAGAAGCTTCAAAATGAAGACTATGTAACGTTCACTTGTGAACTACCTCTTGTAACTTTTGAAGAGTTTACTTAATGTAAAAGTAAGAGAATCTTAAGTGGTTGAGCCCACATGATCAAGAATGGAAAGAGGAGCCAAGAATTCGTGATTTGTGGTAGGTAGAGAATCAAATCAATCATTGATTGATTGGAGAGTGATTGAGGGAAGTTAGCCTCCCAAACTCAACTATAAATAGATGGCAGTTTTAGTCGTGGTTAGAGAGACCTATGTGAAGACCTCCAAGAGCTGAGCTTTATGCCATATCAAGGTGTGATTACAAGGCACACATATGTATCAGTAAGTCATTGTATTGTACAAGCAATATACTTTCATTTTCATGATTATTTGAGTTCATCTTTCCATGTTCTTGTGATGTGTACTACTCACTGCCATTACTTCAGTTTTTCTCAGTCAGCTTGCAGAGATTGTTTCTCTGCACTTGGTTCATCATTTTCAGTGATTTAACTTGGTAAAGTTAGCTCTATACGTCTACTATATGCTCACAAATTTTCATGTCATTTGGATGTTGGAATCTTCAGTTATGTTCATTTGAAGTCAACAGGGTATGTTCATCTTCACTTCTCTGTCAGGTACCCGACTTTTTCAGTCATCTTGTCAGAGTCATTTCTCAGTGGTTACTCATCCAAATTCAGTGATTTAAAGCTTGTTGGATTCAGCTTACTGTCTAGTATAAGCATACAAATTTTCATGATCATTGGATTCTTACATCTTGAGTTATGTTAATTTTTCTACTCACTGATCTATTTCTGTAGCAGCCCGTGAAAATCGGGATGATGTCATCACTTGTTAAAAGTCATTCTCAGTGTGTGGTTTGTTATTTTTGATGATATTACTCTCTAAAGTTAGCTCTTTAAGCTACCTAGCCATCCCCAAGAGGAATTAATCTAGTATAAGCATACAAATTTTCATGATCATTGGATTCTTACATCTTGAGTTATGTTAATTTTTCTACTCACTGATCTATTTCTGTAGCAGCCCGTGAAAATCGGGATGATGTCATCACTTGTTAAAAGTCATTCTCAGTGTGTGGTTTGTTATTTTTGATGATATTACTCTCTAAAGTTAGCTCAAAGAATTATGTAAAACACTGGACAGGTGTATCAACCAAGAATAGCAAGTTTTCACCTCTGAGCTAACTCCAACTTATCTGTTTTGATCTATCTTTTTGAGAGTGATCTTCCAAGGTACATAGGGTGTCTAATACATCCATTGGCAAGCTAAAAGGGCCCACCATCTACTCCTGGAGTTCATTTGGCCGGTGTAGAGAAAAGATTTTGCAACACCTCTTCATCTTCAACACATACCTATCCATCTCTTCACAGATAGCTCATGCATATCTTGGCTGAGCAAGAAGCATCCTACTATGGCCACTTCCAAGTGTGAGGTTGAGTATAGGATAGCTTTCGTAGTGACTATTGAGTGTGTGTGGCTCAGACACCTTATGGCTGATTTGGGTGTTGGTTAGTCTTCTTCCACCATCATCTTCACTGACACTCAGAGTGCATTGGCAATTGCGAGGAACCCTGTGTTCCATGCTCGTACTAAGCACATTGAGGTGCATTGTCATTTTGTTAGGGAGAGGTTCTCTACTGGAGAGATCAGCTTGGCATATGTGCCCACACAGGAGAACATTGCAGACCTTTTCACAAAGGCTCTGCCTAGGGAGAAGTTTGAAGCTTTTCGCAAAGCTTTGGGCTTACTTCCATTTGTGGAGTGATTTCCACATAGCTTGGCAATTTCTTATACATGACTACCAACTCCTTGTTCACTGCATCACTCCCAAGGGGGATTTTTTGATATATTTAGGTACTAATGTGTGTGAACACTCTAGGACCACTGGGGCACTTTTTCCCTCTTTAGGAGGTTTTTCCCCCCGTCTTGTATATATGCCCATAGCCCTAACGGGTTACTTATCTTTGTACATTCTAGTGGTAATACATTCAGTATTGTATGTTGTGCTCCAAGCTTTGTCTTCTTCCTTGTCTTGTTCATGTGCTTCTGCAGATGTCTAATTCCAACATATTGTTAGTAGAGATGTTGACTTTGATGAGAAAAGCTCTTGGTTTGAAGATGATTGCAGGAAAGTCAAGCTACCTTATGACCTAGAGGAGGACTTCCCACCATCACAAAAAGGGAATGGGCACATACATGAAGATTCAAGTGATTATCATAACAATCAAAAGACACTAAGGAGGAATATCAATGCTTGGAGCAACAAAGGTAAAGCAAATATACAAGAAATGAGAGATGTTATAGAATCTTCCCAACAAACAATAAGAAGATCAACCAGAGAAAAAAGGAAGCTAAAGAGGTATGGATTTGACACTTCTCTGGTCACTAATCATTCAATTTATATTTCTTAGGATACCAGCTTAGAAGAACCATAAACATTTGAAGAAGCTAAGAAGAAATCAGAATGGAGAGAAGCAATGGAAGAAGAGATATAAGTGATAATTCGAATGAATGTGGTGTAGTAGAACAGAGGGTGGAGCTCAAACCTCAGAGAAATCGAGTCATGCTATGCCTATGAGTAAAAGATAGAATAAGATAGAGAGATTAAGGATAAGATAAACATTATGTGTCTCTCCTCTTTCATAAGTGTATGCACAAATATGGAGATAAACTATGCCCTTCATTAAGTGATGGAAAGTCATGCTCTTATACAAAAGTAGGATCTCCTTTTTGCCCAATCAAAAGGAGATAAACCTTTAAATAGGATTATCCTCTTATTTGGAGAGGGTTCACACACAACAAGTAAAGCTCATAGCTAACAATCCCCCCCTTGAGCTTGATCATACAAATACCTCTTTGGGAATTATCCTTTCCACACAACTAGGCTAGGGTGGTACAAATATATGTTTCCTTTCCATGTACAAAGAAGGTGCTACAATGTATATATCCTTCCTTCAAAAACTCATGGGTGGTACAAATCCTTCCCAATACATATGAGGATGGTACGAAGGGGATGTTTTACAATACATCATCATAGATGAAGTTGATTTGAGCTTCTTCTTCTTCTTCACTTGTCTCCTCTACTACATTGACATTGCTAGGCCTTTTGTTGAAAGCTCCTTTGTTGTTGTTGAAATTATTGTTGTGTAGACAACAATGCTTTGTAGCATGGTTGAGTTTAGCGCATATTTTGCAAGGGTTAACTTGAAAGCAATCCTTTGAAAAATGGTTCATGTGATTACAATGAATGCATTCTGTAGCTCTTACAACCAAGGAATTTGTTGCAAATTCATCATGAGTTTTGATCTTAGTTTCATGTTGTTGTAGAGAATTGATGACATCTTCTAGTCTAGGGATAGGGTCCTTTTCTTTAAGAACAGTTACAATTTGTCCAAACTTATCATTGAGAACAACTTTGAGTAGGACAACTACTTGATCCTCATTTCCAAAAGGACATTGCACATAAGTTAATTGGGTACATATGATTTTTACCTTGTTTACAAGAGTAGGTATATCTTCTCCTTGAGTAATATTTAGAGAATAAAGTTGCATTTTAAATGCTATTATGGAGTTTCTAGAAATAGCTACAAAATTTTTTTTGAAAGTAATCCATTCTTGAATTGCGGTGGTGCAATCATCCAAGAAATGTACATAGTTATCATCAAGGGATGTGAGTAGCATTCTAAGTGCTTGCTCATCCTTTTTTGTGAAATATGGTAGCCCTCTTCTATGTTCAAGTTTTTTGTTTTGTGCTAATGGATTTGTAATGGACCATAATTGTTTTATCATGAGATGCCCCTTGACTTTTGTTTGCCATGTGTGAAAAGCTTGGCCATTGAACGTTTCTGGTGGTTCTTCACTCATTTTGGAGAGGTCTTACCAAAGTGACTCACTTTAGTAGTGTCTAACTCTTTACATTATGTAACAGAAGGTCTTACGATGAGGACAATGTTCATGAAAGCCCTCAAAGAACATGTATTTGTACATGAGATGCTCAATAGTATGGAATTAAATTGATTATAAAGGATTTAAAATCTACTACCGAAATAAAGATCATTTTACAAATTATCAATAGATGATCATTTGGAAACGGTGGACATCTAATTCCATTGTGTTTGCGTATCCCCTCATTGTGATATGTTTTTCAAATGCAAAAAGTTAGAGAAAAAAAATATAAGGATACACTTGCGCTTGCACATCTACATGCTGCTTCTATAACATTTGATAAGGATATTTGCAAACTTTCCAATCTTAATTGAGATGGGCAGACATCTAGAAAGAAGACATATTTGTCCTTTGTCCTTACTAAGCACTTGTTGCATATGAAACTTTCATCTTTTGTAAGCTTTAGTTGGCTTCAAGGTTGCCACTTCCCACCGTTATCAAAAGCACTAAGAATTTCTAATGATGTAGAATGGACCATTGAAAAAACATGCCATACCATTGAGCAGAGTTGAAGTGAATGTGCATGAAAAAATCACCTCATCCTTGTCCAATGAGAAATCAATCTATGGTACTTGTGTCTCACACAGTAAATCAGTTTGTAGGATAACGTCATTGGTGAGTAAAGGAATGCTGTTCAAATGTAAGAGTTGAGAACAACAATAACATAGAGGGGTTACACATCCAATCTCTGTTAGATAGCCCTGATGGTCATGATAGCACCATTAATGAAATGCTATATATTTCAAAGAGCATGAATCATACCAAAAAATGCTTGCATTATCAATGCTCTAATGAGAAAGTAGTCAATTGACAACTGTAGATTGTGAACAAGTAAGGTTCTTAGTGCAGACAATTGAACCTATGAGAAATGATATGTATGGGTGATGAGCTACTAGTATTTTACCTTTTGAGGCAAGTGGAAGCCATATTGAAGACATTGAGCCCGACGAGAGTCATTTGAATTTGTTCCTTCATCAGTCGCGCTGGTGTCTTCCTTCTCAAACTTGTCAGCTACAAAAATCACAACAAAGACAAACTACAATGAGTGTGGATGCATCTCTCTGTGTTGAGGATAAGTTGGATGATACCAATTTCCCATTGTGGGCTTATATGATGCATCATGTATTGGTGGCAAAAGGACTATGGAATATTGTGGAGGGTGTTGAAAACATCCTATTACGCTTGCAAATATAGTTATTGAAGCTGATGAAGATGGCATTGAAGATGGTGATATTCTTTAGGTTCCTATTCCTATTGTAGTTCCTGTTGCACCTACTGCATAACAACTGTGTTCGGATGGCAGAGATGCTGAAGCATATTCATTGATACCCTTGTCTGTCAAATGTGCCATTATTCCTCACATTTCCTCTTGTAAAATAGCTAAGGATGCTTGGGATACACTTATCACTTTATACCACGCAAGGAGTGAGGCTCATGTTGTTTACCTCTAAAAACAATTGGAGAGTGAGCACATGAATGAAGGAGATTCCATGGATAGTTTTTGACAAAGATCAAAGATTTGAAGGAGCAGTTGATTTTTGCTGATGAGTCTTGCCTGACAATTCACTTGTGCAAACTATTATGAATGGTCTTCTAGATTCATGTCAGAGTTTTGCTTCTACTCTTCGATTGATGATGAAAGGCAATCCAAATGCCTTCACATTTGAGGAGCAAGTCTCTGTTCTATTGCAAGAAGATCATTCTAGGTAGAACAAGTCCATTATGTGTGTTGCACACCAAGCTTTCTCAGCTAGTCAGAAGGGCAAAGGTAAATGGAGCTCTTCTACTAGTAAGAAAAAATATGCTAATCTTGCACAATCAAAGAAGGATGATAGAGACGAGAAGAAAAGAGAAAAGCAGAAACTGTTTTGCAAATATTGTAAAGAAAATGATCATGTCATAAAGAGTTTTCCACAACTGGCTGCTAAAGAGGCAAGGAAGAAAGGGGCTAGAATGGTTGTTGTAGAGGCCTCTACAACCAAAATAGATTCTGCTAATCTTGTGCAAAATGAAGGATGGGCATTTACCTCTATTTGCAGTTATGACCTATCTTCTCATGAACATAGTATGTCTGCATTGGACTCAAATGTTTTGTGCTTTGATAGTAGGGCAACGAAACAGATTACCTTATAGCATAGTTTTTTCACTTCACTCAAGCCTACCCCTATAGGGAATACTATCATATGCACCAATAATGCCTCTTATCCTACCATTAGAGTTGATAAGATCATTTTGACTACTGCTAATGGTAGTTCTTTTACATTCTTGGATGCTTTATTTGTGTGAGCAATCAAGAAGAATCTATTATCATTTTTATCTTTAGCCAAGATTGGCTTGGTTGTGAAATTTGTTGATGATAGATGTACAATTCATGATCTGTCAAATGGCAATGTCATTATTGATTCTGGCATTTTATTTCATGGGCTATATAAGCTCATAGACCATGAAAGATCTTTCAATGATTCAACATGTACAGTACATGATTCTCAGGCTATGTTAGATGCAAAGCTTTGCCATGCACGCTTTGGTCATCTGAATTTTGCTAGTTTGCTATCCCTATAGAAATCTAAAATGATGTCCTTTCAGCCCAAACTTGAGGCACCTGGTAAACATGTCTTTGAAGGCTATGTTTTGGGCAAAATGTAGCATTCCTTGTTCTCAAAAGATGATTTAGTTTGAGCTACTCAAAAATTGTAGCTTGTTCACAATGATGTCTGTGGTCCTATGTAGACACCCTGTTTTGGAAACTATCTTTACTTTGTGACTTTCATTGATGATTTTCTAGCCTGTGTGCATGGGTATATCCATTGAAAGCAAAGTTTGAAGTGTTTATGTGCTTCAAATGACTCCTCATTTTGGCTTAAAATATGTCAGCATGTAAAATGGGCACCCTCCATTCTAATCAAGGGGGGAACATATGTCTTCTGATTTTAATGCATTTTTGGCTGAACATGGAATAAAACACTAGTGCATAGCGTCATGTACACCTCAATAGAATGGACTTGCTGAAAAGGAAGAATAGAACAATGCATGGAGATGGTGAGGTGCATGGTTAAGAGTCAGGCTTTACCACATAGTTCTGGCTTGAGGCTATTATGTGTGTAGCATATGTACTTAGTTGATGTCCCACTAAAGCATTGCTATCTATCACTCCATATGAGGCTTGGTATGATCGCAAGCCATATGTTGCTCACCTTCATGTCTTTGGTGTTTTGATATATGCATTAGTGCTTGAACAACAACACAAGAAATTGGATGATAAAGTGGTGAAATGTATTTTTGTTGGGTACAGGTTTGAAAGCAAAGGCTATCATCTGTATCATCCACAAAGTTAACACATTCTAGTAAGTTGTGATGTTGTTTTTGTGGAAGATGGTATTCAACCATTACTTTTTTGTATTAAGGAGACATTTGTTAGATCCAAAGATATGTATGATACTTTGCAGCCTCTTTTTATAGGTGGATAGTCTAGTGCTAGTCCAAATGAGGCAATTTCTTAGCCTGTACATGTTCAATGTGACGATGTAGATCATTCCATTTCTGATGCAATACATGATGCACTTGTTGATGAGAGAACTGATATAGAGGAGGCAAAACCTATGCCTAAATGGCTGGTGTAGACTTTGTGACATAGCAAATTAGATGCACCTCTATCATATCCTACTCATTCAAGCTCTTATAGTGCTTCTTTTGCATCAAACTGCTATGCTATGGCTGCCTCTAGTCTTTATGATGAAAATGAGCCCATTTCATTTGATGAAGCTTAAAATTCAAAAAATTGGATGGCTACTATGCAATGAGAATATGATGCTATTATGAAAAATGGTACTAGGTCTTTATGTGACTTGCCTCTTGGCAAGAAGGCCATTGGTAGTGGCTACTGAAGAATAGGAAGTGAATGCGTGCTAGGGCTTCGTGCCGCCTCTCAGTCTTATACATGCAATGTACAACCTGCGGTTTCTCTTCCACTTCAAACTACTCTAGACCATTTTGTTTTGTTTGACTGCTGCAAGGTCTCTGTACTAGGGAGCTCTCCCTTGAGAGGGGGAGGATGGACTTCAATGGTGTCGACTCCTCTGCGATGATGAACTATGGTCTGCCGCTCACTCAGGTTCACACTCAATTCCAAGTGCTATGTTCTATTGACTACATGCCGATGCAAGAAGCTGCCCCTTACAATGTTCATTGAGCTGTGCGAGATTCCATGGTCTTCTCTAAAGGTGAGCCCTCTAATCCGGGCTTTGGAGGTCGCTTCATCACCCGAAGCTTTCGTGTCTCCACCTAAGACCTTTGCGGATGCCATCTTACAAGGTAACTCTGACTTTGAACCCATTAAATAGCATAGAACCTCGTCTGTGTCTCCGTCCCCCCAAAGGGAAGGAGGTTCTTTGGGCTCCCACTCTAGTGCTAGGTTCCGCTGAGTCACCAGCTGCTGGCAACAGCAATGGCTCTAGATTAGCGATTAATAAAAACGTCTTTGTGCAATGGCAGAGCCAACTTATGAGAGGGTAGTTATCGGGCTCTGTCATGGGGCTCGACCCCCCCAAGAGATGCTCAAACAATGGATCAGAAATAATTGGGAAAAACATGGCCTATTCGTGAAGCAAATACAATACTTGCCCAATGGATATTTCTTTTCTTTTAATGATTCCTCTAGTGCGTTAAAGGTGATAAGAGATGGGCAATGGATTATTCGCTCAACGCCCATCTCTTTCTTTTGTTGGTTCTCAGGTCTTAACCCCCAGGGGCCAAAGCCAACAAAAGGCCAAAGCCAACAAAAGTTCAAGTTTGGGTAGAATTCCCGAACCTCCCCGTGGAATTCTACCCTTGGGTTGATAGTCTGTGCTCCGTGGTGGGCAAGGTTCTTGGGCAACGTGCTAGAGGGGGGATCAATCCTAAATGGGACCCTCAGGCTCTTCTAGAAATAGATATATCCTAACAGGTTAAGTCCTCCATCATGATCAAGGATTTTGATGGAATGTTCTTGCATGAGCAGAAGGTTGTGTATAAAAATTTGCCCAATGCTTGTTTCAACTGTTACAGATAGGGACACTTGATCCGGGACTGCCCGCTCCTTAAGGAAAAAGATCAAATGGGGGCACCTAAGTTGGTAGATGAAAGCAATGGTAATAAATCTCCTGTTACTCGTGCTCAGAAAAAACCCCAGACTAAACAAACAAAAAAAAAGTTAAAAACTGGTCCAATTCCTTTGATGTTCTCTTGGAAGATAGTTTTAATCCTTTTGATGAAGCATGTGAAAAGCTAGACATTAACTCATTGGAACCTTCCAAACTAGTTCCAAAAGATACAAGCACAGCCCAGTAGGGCAAGGCAGCCACTCAGGTTATTCCATCCTCCTCTAACGAGGGGTGGACTACTGTGTCAAACAAAAAGGAGACTAATTCTTGGAATACTGAGTAGCAGATTTCTTCTCATACTAATCAACCCGTTTGTGATGACAACAGATTCTCATTAGAGCTTGACTCCATGGATAGCCAAGACATAAGGGAATTGCAACAACAAGGTATTCATATAGATGCCCACCCACCAAATCAAAAAGAAAATGAGGTTCCTGTAGTGCAGCAGGTATCTAGAGCTAGAAGAAGGGAAGGTAACTCAAAAAATAAGCGTAAGGACATTTTGAAAGCCTCATCTTCCTTGAGTAAGATCACTAAGAATATTAGGAAATGAAATTCTTTCCCGCTTTGATCTATTTTTTAATGATGAGTGTTATCAATCTGCTGTCCTTCAATATTTAGGGGCTGTGAGACCCCACTAGCGCTAAGTGTTTGGCGAAGTGGCTTTTTTATATTTCTTTGTCTCTTGATTTCATATGCTTGCAAGAATTAAAAGTGCATGGTTCTAAACTTCCCATGCATCTAAACATTGTCTCTAATAAACATTTCTAGCACTATACCAACCATCCCCAAGGGAGGGGGGCACTTGATTGGTGTGGCCCACTCTATCAAGCACCTTGTTCATGAGGTGCTTACTAGCCCCACTCACCAATGGGTTGGAATTGTGCTGAATAAGCCATATGATTGTACTATAATCAGTGTTTACGCTGCCAATTGTCCTAAGATTAGAAATAGCTATTGGGATGAACTCAAAAGACTGAACGGCCCCTTAATGCTCCTCGACAACTTCAACATGGTCACTAATCTCCAAGGTAGACTTGAGAAAAAGGGCTCTGTTATTACTTGCCAGGACTGGGATGCCTGGATTCGCTTCATTACAACCCATGACCTTACTGATATCATGACTAATTCAGGCTTCACTTGGAGTAATAAAAAATTGGGTCTTAACCATGTTCCGGCTAGACTTGACAGGTGCTACATGAACATAACCCGCCCTCAGCAGTTTTGGGATGTAAAGTCCTCCACACATCACTCTTTATGTATTTCTAACCATAGCCCTCTAAATGTGTCTCTTAAGAAGAATTTCCCTAGTTTTAAAGTGGGTTGGCCCCATTTGGATGCCTCTCTACTCAATCTCCCTTGTGTTTTAGAACACACCAAAAGAATCTTACCCCATCACTTCTCCCACTGCACCATCCCTTGTGTTGCTTGGGCCAAAGCCGTTAAAGATGTTCAACATCATTTTAAGCCCATAGGGCTAAAAGGAGACAATACATTGCCTTTGAAATAGCTAAACTTCTTTCCTCTCAAGGAGGACAAAAGGCCAACATGGATAAGTTTCTATGCCTTCAGGACAGACTGCAGTACGAGGAGTACATAGAGGCTAGAGGTATTCTCTCCTCGTGAAGAGAGTTTTGGGCGAGAAATCTGGACAAACCTTGCAAAAGTATGTTTTATCTGCTTAAGAAGAAAAAGAGTAAAGACTTCATACCGATGTTGATGAAGAATTCAGGTGGACATGCTATCTATGTTGAGGAGAATTTGCAGGAGGCTACACACTTCTTTACTGATGTTTTCTCTGGTACTCCCAAGTGGGGGGAGGATATCCGTGGAGCGAGGGCCCTTATTGCTCTTAAAAGGAAGAAAACTATTCCTTGTGGGCTGGCTACCATGTTGGACCTGCCCCTCACTACTGGTGAGATCAAAGAGACCATAGGTAAATTGAAACCTTGCAAAACGCCTAGCCTGGATGGTGTTCCTAGTGAGTTTTTCATGATTCTTAAAGATTTCTTGACACCCTTTATTCTCTTGATTTGGAGAGAAGCCTTTACCAAAGGCACTCTTCCTATTGGAGCCATCAAACTGATCCACAAAAAAGGGCCTAAAGAAGACTTGAACAGTTGGAGATCCATCACCTGCCTTATCACCATCTAAAAATCTTTTCCTCTACCCTTGCCAGGAGATTGAGCCCTATCATGAAAGATATTATATTACCTGAACAAAAGGGCTTCATAAAAGGAAGATTCATTCTGGATGCCATTATTTCCCTTTGGGAAGGAATTGACTATGCCCAAGAGTCCAATCAACCTTTCTTCTTTTTCAAAATTGACTTTTACAAAGCCTATGATCGTATTCAGTGGGATTTTGTGCTTCAATCCTTGCATGACATTGGAGCTGGCTCTATGTTCATTAGGAGTGTTGGTACCTTATTCATCAATGCTCACTCTAAGTTTTCCATCAATGGAACCCTTGGTGCCCGTTGGCACCCCTCTTGTTTGCCATAGCCAATGATGCCTTGGGATAGCTTATAAAAGATGCCATTGAGAACAAACATATTGAGGGCATTCACATTCTGGGGTCAGATAACCAACTGTGCCTCCAAGCTTTTGTTGATGACACCAACATTCTTGTGAAGTCCAATGACTCTTTTGCCCAATACATTCTTGAGTGCCTGCAAACCTTCTATCTTGCTAGTGGATCTCATGTTAATTACAAAAAGACGGCCTTTAGATCCTCCACTAACCACATACCTAGTTGTATTATTTCCCTTGGATGTGACATTATCAAAGATGGTGAAATTTTAAGACTATTCGGAATCCCTATGGGCTTTCATGTGTCTTACAACCAAAAGTGGGAATGGGTGATGCAAAAGTTAAGAAGTAAAATTCTCCACTAGTATGCTTGTCAAACCTCTTTATCTCATAGAGTGTTTGTGCTAAATCACTACATCCTCCCCACTCTTGTTTACTTCCTTTCTTACTGGACTCCTTACAAAAAGCACTTTCAGTAGGTTATTGCTCTTGCAAGAAGATTTCTTTGGGGTGGCAGTCTTCATCATAACTCCGTGCCCAAAGTAGCTTGGAAGATTTGCTGCCTCCCTAAGAAGGAAGGTGGTCTGGGAATTTTCTGTCCTCTAAAAATGTCTGCCAATTTAGATGGTAAATGGGTATAGATGTTGGAGTTAGACATCTGTGGAAGCACGTGAACAACACAAGGAAGAAGAAGAAGCTTGGAGCACAACACACAATACTGAATGTATTACTAGAGAATGTACAAAGATAAGTAGCCCATTAGGGCAATAGGCGTGTATACAAGCCGGGGGGAAAACCTCTTAAAGAGGGAAAAAAGTGCCCCGGCAGTCCTAGAGTGTTCAGACACATCACTACCTAAATATATCAACAAATCCCCCCCCCCCTGGGAGTGATGCGGTGAACAAGTAGCTGGCACTCATGTATAAGGAAGTGCCAAGCTTTGTGGAAATCACTCCACAAAAGGAAGTAAGCCCAAAGCTTTGCGAAAAGCTTCCAGCTTCTCCCTGGGCAGAGCCTTCGTGAAAAGGTCTATGGCAATGTTCTCTTGCATGGGCACATATTCCAAGCTAATCTCCCCAGCAGAGAACCTCTCCCTAACATAATGATAATGCACCTCAATGTGCTTAGTGCGAGCATGGAACACAGGGTTCCTCGCAACTGCCAATGCACTCTGACTGTCAGTGAAGATGGTGGCGGCAGAAGGTTGACCAACACCCAAATCAGCCATAGGGCGTCTGAGCCTTATACACTCAACAGTCGCTGTCATAGCAACCAACCCAATCAGAGTAAAAACAGCATGCAAATCTGGTGGTAGTGATCCCCCCTTGGGATAAAACAACCCAAGTAGCCGAGTACCACTCAAATAGCAAAAGATGCGCTTAACTTCCTAACAATGCTTGACTCCTGGGCAATGCACAAACCTGCTCATCTATGAGACAACAAACTGAATATCTAGCCGAGTAATGCATAAGTAAATCAAGCATCCAACAGCCTGCTGATAGAGAACAGCATCAAATGCATCCCCAACATCATGAAGACTCAATCGTACGCCTGTCTCCATAGGAGTGTCAATATATTTTGTTTGACACAAAGCCATTCCACCATCAACTTGCATAAACTGAATGCCCAATAGTGATGCACATGCCCCAAATCAGACATCTCAAATGAGGCATGCAAATTAGCCTTAAAATCAGCAATAAGGTTCTCAATAGGACCAGTGAGCAGCATGTCGTCAATGTAGACAACAATGATCAGAAGCACATCATTAGCACGCTTAACATATAAGGTGCTCTCAGTTGGACTGTTCTCAAAACCATGTGCAATCAGATAGGCATGTATCTTCTCAAACCAAGCATGTGGTGCTTGCTTTAAACCATATAATGCCTTCTTTAACCTGCACACCTGGTTTTCATGCCCTTTCTGCACAAAGCCACGGGGTTGAAAAACATATACTTCTTCATGCAAGTCACCATTGAGAAATCTGGTTTTAATGTTCAACTGATGTACATTCCAACCATGATGATCTGCAAGTGCACAGATGCTTCGAACAGTAGTCATACGGCATGTAGGTGCAAAGGTCTCATCAAAATCAATGCCTCTTTCCTATGCATAACCCTTTGCAACAAGCCTAGCCTTATACCTGTCAACTGTACCATCTGGTTTACACTTCAGCTTGTATACCCACTTAGTGCCAATGACCTTCTTGCCAGGAGGCAAGTCACATAAAGATCAAGTAGCATTCTTCATTATAGCATCATATTCAGATTGCATAGTAGCCATCCAATTTTCTGAATTTTGTGCTTCATCAAACGAAACAGACTCATTCTCATCATAAAGACTAGATACAACCATAGCATAGCAATCTGATGCAAAAGAGGCACTAGGAGAGCCTGAATGAGTACGATATGATAGAGGTGCATCTAATTTGCTGTCATGCAAGGTCTGCACCATCCATTTGGCATAGTTCTTGCCTGCTCAATATCAACTCTCTCATCAATAAGTGCATCATGTACATCTGCATCAGAAATGGAATTATCAACATCATCACATGAAACCTACAAAGCCTGAGAAGTTTCCTCATTAGGACCAGCACTAGACTGTCCACCTGTAAAAAGAGGCAGGAAAGTATCATACATGTCTTTGGAGCTAACAGATGTCTCCTTAGTACATGAGAGCAATGGCTGAATAGCATCTTCCACGAAAACAACATCACGGCTAACAAAAATGCATTTCGTTTGTGGATGATATAGACGATAGCCTTTACTTTCAGAACTGTACCCAACAAAAATACATTTTACTGCTTTATCATCCAATTTTTTGTGATGTTCAGGCACTAATGCATATGGCAAATAACCAAAAACACGCAAATGAGCAATAGATGGCTTGCGGTCATGCCAAGCCTCATATGGAGTGATAGACTGCAGTGCTTTAGTGGGACACTTGTTTAGTACATATGCTACACACATGACAGCCTCAAGCCAGAAACTATGTGGCAAAGCCTGACTCTTGACCATACACCTCGCCATCTCCATGAGTGATTTCTTCTTCCGTTCACCAACTCCATTCTGTTGAGGTGCATACGACACTGTACACTGGTGTTTTATCCATGTTTAGCCAGAAATGCAATAAAATCAGAAGCCATGTATTTCCCCCCCTCGATCAGAACGGAGGGTGCCCATTTTACATGCTGACATATTTTTAGGCAAAACCAAAAACTGTTTGAAGCACATGAACACTTCGAACTTTGCCTTCAATGGATATACCCATGCATGCCTGGAAAACTCATCGATGATAGTCACAAAGTAAAGATAATTCCCAAAAGAAGGTGTCCGCATAGGACCATAGACATCACTATGTACAAGCTACAATTTTTTAGTAGCCCGAATTCAACCATCATTGGAAAGGACGAATGCTGTATTTTGCCCAAAATACAGCCTTCACAAACATGTTTTCCAGGTGCCTCAAGTTTGGGCAAAGAGGACACCCTTTCAATTTCTGCAGGCGTAGCAAACTAGCAAAATTCAGATGACCAAAGCATGCATGCCAAAGCTTTGCATCTGACATAGCTTGAGAATCATTTACTGCACATGCCAAATCATTTATAGATCTTTCATAGTCTATGAGCTTATACAGCCCACGACATAAAATTCCAGAAGCAATAATCACATCGCCATTTGACAAATCATGAACTGTACACCTGTCATCAACAAATTTCACAACCAAGCCAATCTTGGCTAATGCAAAAACTGATAACAGGTTCTTCTTGATCCTTGGCACAAATAAAGCATCTGACAAAGTGAAAGAACTACCATAAGCAGTAGTCAAAATGATCTTACCAACTCCCATAACAAGATAAGAGGAGTTGTTGGCGCATGTAATAGTATTCCCTATAGCGGCAGGCTCGAGTGAAGAGAAGAAACTACGCTGCAAGGTAAAACTGCAGATTGTAGTAAACGCCCATTCTTCTTCCTACACAAGATTAGCAGACTCTGTTTGTGGTGTAGAGGCCTCTGCAACAACCATTCCAACCTCTTTCTTCTTTGCCTCTTTAGCAGCCAGTTCTTTATGATATGATCATTCCCTTTACAGTACTTACAAAACAATTTCAGCTTTTCTGATTTCTTCTCATCTTTATCTTCCTTCTTCGAATATGTAGAATTAGCAGATTTTTGCTTACTAGTTGAAGAGCTCCATTTACCTTTGCCCTTCTGACTAGCCAGGAAAGCTTGATTTGCAACTCGCATAATGGACTTGTTCTGCCTAGACTGATCTTCCTGCAATAGAATAGAGACTAACTCCTCAAATGATAAGGCATTTGCATTGCCTTTCATCATCAACCAAAGAGTAGAAGCAAAACTCTGATATGAATCAGGAAGACCATTCAGAACGGTCTGCATAAGTGAGCTATCTAGTATAAACTCATAAGTAGAAATCAATTGTTCCTTCAAGTCTTTGATCTTTGTTAGGAAACTATCCATACAATTACCTTCATTCATGTGCTCACTCTCCAATAGTTTTCGAAGGTAAGCAACACGAGCCTCATTCCTAGCTTGGTACAATGTGGTAAGTGTATCCCAAGCATCCTTAGTTGTTATGCAAGAGCGAATGTGAGGAATAATGGCACGTTTGACAGACAAAGCTATCAATGCATGTGCCTGGGCATCTCTGCCATCCCAACAAATCTCCTCTGTAGTAGGTGCAGTAGAAACCACAACACAAACAGGAATATGCAGAATATCATCATCTTCAATACCTTCTGCATCAGCTTCAGTACCTGCAGTTGTAACAGTTGCAGGTGTGATAGGATGTTTATCGACACCCTGCATAATGTTCCATAGTCCTTTTGCAACCAAAACATGTCGCATCATATAAGCCCATAACGGGTAGTTGGTACCATCCAACTTATCCTCAACATCCAACATACGGAATACATCACTGCTTTCAGCCATGGCCAGTGACTAAAATACCTTGATGCAAAAAATTGACTGTATCTCAAAAAGTTGAATAGAATTGCCTAGAAGAATTTCGCTAGACATGTAGCATACTTCAAGATGCTTATACTGGTGAACGGAAAATAGTATATATCTTTGGCACAAAAAGACAAAATAGCCTGCACAAGCACTATGATAGTGCGTTCCAAGGCCGAAACGAGCTCAGATCATGATTTCGACACCACACAGGAAAGCTCTTTTGATCTTGAAAACATGTTGAGTATGCTCACCGAAATTCGTGTGATTCTGAGACTGCAACCGAAGGAGTGTCGATGGTGCCCTAGATGAAGTGACGACCTGCTCTGATACCAATTGTTGGAGTTAAATGTCTGCGGAAGCACGCGAACAACACAAGGAAGAAGAAGAAGCTTGGAGCACAATACACTATACTGAATGTATTACTACAGAATGTACAAAGATAAGTAGCCCATTAGGGCAATAGGCATATATACAAGCCCGGGGAAAAAAACCTCCTAAAGAGGGAAAAAAGTGCCCCGATAGTCCTAGAGTGTTCACACACATCACTACCTAAATATATCAACAATACATATCAATTGACTCCTCTGATTTTAGGGCTTTACTTATCAAAAGGAACCTGAACAAATTTCCCTTGGTGGATAATAAATCTTGGAAAGACCATTCTCTGTGGGATATCATAGCCTCCCCCAACCTTTACTCCCCTATTGGTACTAAACTCTGTTGAAGGTTTTGGGACTCCTGGATGTTGGACAAAAAAGGTTACTCTCTGAACAAAAAATTGTAAGATTGATGTTCTAAGATTGCCAGCTCTTGATTGTCCTTCATGAGTTCTATTCCCAAGCCTTCTCAAACTTTTTAGTGCAAATCTGATATCTTGTATGATACTCCATAAGTAGATAAGATTACCAAAGACCTTCATGTAGCTCCCAATGTTTATCTGTTGATATAATGATCTTAGGTCTTGTTTCATCATGTAGAATTAAATAATGTGCTCTTTGAATGTCGAGAGTCAAACCTTGATGGCTGAGACACATGTACCTCCTCCTTGAGGTCAACATTCAAAAGGTTTGATTTGACATCTAACACAAAAAACTTATCACTTCATCTGAGCTGCTAGCATTGAACGATGCAAATAGTGGTCATTAGAGCAAAAGAGTCTTGAAAATCAAAACCCTTTTTTATTGAAAGTCCTTGAGCTACCAATGTCTCTTGATAGCATCCCAAGATTCCTTCTATCATGTCCTTGACTTGCCAGACCCACTTGGTGCTACTGACCTCCCATGCCTCATTCTTCTTTAAGTTTTCACAAGTGGCTTGCATAACCTCCTTCCATGCTAGAGCTACATGTGCTTCATCTTCAATTATTGGCTTCATTAATTCCTTCATAATCTCAACCATGATAGCTATATTGATTATGCGAGTAGAAGCCCACTTGCACTCCTCTATTCTCTGTGATCTCCTTGGTCCTTCTACCTTCTCTTCAATATTTATTGGCATACGATTACTGTGACCATAGGGCTTCTTCTTGACCCATTGCAGTGACAACGAATCTATTTGGGTGACTTTCGGTTGGTAGACTCTCTTCTCACTATCTAATGATGATGCTTCATCTTGTTCATAGGTAGGGATGACTCTTGGGCTAGGCACATAGTGAATTACTCCTTCACTTGATGATAGAATGGAAGCTCTTTTCTTGTCCTCTACTGCATGTGGCTGCTTCATAGACACCACATCACAAATCCCTTTTATCTTCTTTGCCTCCTTATCTTCCAAGCTTGTAGAAGCTTTGCATCTAGGAGAATCACCGTAATCAAATCTAATTGTTCAAAGGTAGGTTGTGGCTCTTGCTCACTTCCCCATCTCCAAAAGATCATAAGAATCAAGGATAAGTGTAATCTTGAACTTCAAAAGAAAATAATTCGTACCATATAACTTGTAGCCTTGGCGCCTTTGCCTCCCAAGAACTCTAGTGTTGAAGCCTTTGCCTCTTGCAAGCTATAGTGTTGAAGCCTTTGTCTCCCGTGAACTCCAATGTTGAAGCATTTACCTACCACAAACTTTGGAGTTGAAGCATTTACCTCTCACAACCTTGATTGTTGAAGCATTCCCTCCACAAATGCTAGAGTTGGTTCCTTCGACTCCACGATCTCTGTAATCGTCTATACCTTCATGTGCTCTGATACCATGTAAGAAAAAGACAAAACAAATGAGAAAGAATGATTGAGTGGTGGGCTAGTGGTGTAACTCTAATGCCATGTAGAGGTTACCAAAACACACATATAAGATCAAGGTTAGATAGAAAGAGAGATATCACTACACATGGGAATAACACAAGAGATTTGCTTATAATGGAAAGTGGACTCAAGATGAATAGAAGATGAAATCAACTCAGTTCCACTAAAACTCATAACTCTAATACAATGGAACTCAAACAATAAACAATATGTAGATGGTTTTATCCACCCATTCACTCCCTATATGCAGCTTAGATGGTGATCTAGATAGAAGCCAGGTGAATGGCTATAGGCCAACACAATGGGTACTAAGATGGATGCCCTAATGGTTGCAAACACCACAAACGATAATCTTACATGGGGATGGGACCATCCTTATATGGTCCTCCAAGCCTAAGTTGTCCTACCCATGTTCTAGGGTCGTAGTAGCTTGATCCATGCTCAAATTAATCTCCACCATTGATCTATGGGGTAAATCCAATGGTAGAAAGGTAGTATCAACAACCATTTGTTTGGAGGCCTTGATCTTGCTTAATCCACACTTAGGATCAAGTCTCGATCCAATGGCCCACATCAAATAGACCCTTCCCCAAGTTAAGAAAGCTACTTTTGTTTCTAGCCCTTGATTTAGGTTGATCCTCACATTAGATCAATCCCAAATCCAATGGCTTAGAAGTAACCTTCCTAACTATCCACTTATGGTCTACTCTAGACCTCATATGACCTCAAAGTTAGGAACCTACCTGTTGCTCTAGCACAATGGTAAGTACCCGGTTAAGAAGCTCCACCTCGTTAATGTCAATCCACGGAAGAGATAGGAGTGATATAAAGATCGTGAAGGTAAGAAGTGGTGAAAGTGAAGGTGAGAAGCATGAGAATGCACACATACATACACACATGCAAGGAAGAGACAAGCAAGACACAATGGAAGGTAGAAAGTAGAATCTATTACTCAAGAACACTAGTACAAGCTCAAAATAGCTCTAAGATCTTCTCTACTCACACAAGCTAACCTCAAAAATGAGCTCTCAATTTCTCATCATATAGTCATCCTCAATTAGTGAGATAACCTCCCATAGAAAGCTTAGGACTGCAATTAGCTATATCTAAAAGAGCTTGGGTCAATTGCAATTGGTGAGAGAGCACTAACTGAATTATCAAGTAGGATCAAGTCCCAAAATAGCAAGTTTTTAGAAGTCTCAAATCTTGAAAGTTATGTGTCTTGACATAACTATTTGAAGGTGATGCTCCAAGGTACATGTAGCTCAGTGATGAGTAGCACCTCCTTTAATGTCAATCTGGGAAGACATGAGGATGGTATGAAGACCTTGAGCAAGTGAAGGAACAAGTGTGTGAGTGAGAAGCACACAAACATGCACACACATACACACACGTGCACAGACGACAAGAATAAAGAGAGTAAGACAATGGAATCACTTCTATTGCAACCAAGCTCTCATACAAGATCAAAACTACAAGAAGCTAGCCCCAAAAATGAGCTCTCTAGCTCTATTCATAGTTTTTGACTAGCTTTGGCCTTGTCCAGACCTAGTGTCCAGCCTAGTTAAAAACTAGGTTCCAGGGCTTATTTGAGGGCTCAAACGAGGTCCTAAAAATATGAAAATTGGTAGGCACTTACTTCTAAGGCTCCTCAAGCTCGAGGACTCCTCGGCTTGTACAAAATGGAGCTACAAAAAGGTGAAACGATATTTACAAGGGTTTATAGTGATGAGAATCACTTTTAAAATGAGGCCAACACTGCCAACACTCTCCCTCCCTAGCGTCTGTCGTCTCTGACAGACCGTTGCTCCACAGTTTGATCGATGTAGTGCTGTAGTATGTTGGTTGCCAATTCTTGTTCTCTGATTCGTAGTCCCCTGACCAGGTCTCTTTGAAGGGCATCCCAATTAACTATGCCAGGCATGTCAGGTTGTGGCGTGGTGTAGAGCTCTGAGTGCATTGTCTGTTCTCACGCGAATAGTTGTAGAAGGTGGGTTGGGCGTGGTGCGAACACTTCTGAGTGTGACTCCCAGAACCCCGTGGTGAACATGTCATCAAAAGTTTGCTTGTAGCAAGCAGGGAGATATCTTATTCGTGCATGCCACGCATAAGCAACTCGAATACTTAGGGTCATGCTCATATCGTAAAGTAAATCATAATTACCATTTATGAAGCCCGGAATTGGAGGCTGGATATTATGTACATTGCAAAAAGTCTTTGACACTACTTGCATCATGTCCAGGATTTTGAGCATCATCTACGCAGCAACATCAGGCATGGAATGTAGGCATGGCATCCAATGTCTGATGGTAGCCATCATGTAAGCTACCGTTGGTGTGCCTGTTGGGGGTGCGATGGAGGGGTAATTTAGCCATTGTTTGCAATTATTATTGTTCTGAACTTTTATGGCAAATGCCTTCCATGATCTTCTGCATTGCACTGGCCCAAAGCAAGGGTTATATTTCAAATGCATGGGAGCATGGCCTCATGTTCGTAGCATCTTCGGATAAGTCTCAAGTAATTTTTGCCTCCAAATGGGTTGGAATATGGCACCTTTTCTAGCTTCTTCCGGGATGTCCTTTGGTTGGAACTGTGTGGCAAAAGAAGGATACCTATTGGTGACTCTTTTGATCTCTACGTTGTAGTCTGCCAATAGTACAAAATAGGGCTTATACTGTAACTCTGAGCTGGTTATTAAGCGCCTAGGAGCCAGGTGCTTGAAAAATTCTGATTGGAGTATGGTCTCCTCAATGGTTTTCATGGCCAGCATTTGAGTTGTTATGCGCTCGTCGTGAGTGTGGCCCATCTCTTCTACCTGCTTCAACCACGCAGGAGGGAGTTCCTCATATGTGTCGTGTCCCTCGTCATTGATTCTGCCTCCTTGAAGGGGTTGAGGCTCATAGTTGTCTTCAAATGTTTCCTCCACTAGAATGACAATGGCTTCCTCTTCTATTGGTTGATCGGGTGGAGAGGGGAGTCGTTCATATTGTAACAACTTAATCTTTAATTCTGCAACTTGTTGGCGTAGCTCAAGTACCTCATTGGCCGTTGAAGATTCAGGCTCTCGTGAAGTAGCATCATTGACCATCTCTTTCGGTTCTGTTGGGTGTGGTGGGGGCACCTGTGAGCTTTGGAGTTCCTTTACTTGGTCTGCTAGTTGGTCGTGTGCTTCCAAAAGGGTCGCATAACCTTCCAATACCTGCTGAATGTGTTCTGAGGGAATAGCTTGGAATTTGGTAGGATCTATAGGTGCCCTTAGGGTGTTTTCGATGGCTGCTTCTAAATTCTCTTGATTCTGTTGCTGTAGTCTTCTATTCTCTTCTTGAGCAGCTGCTAAGTGGTGGCGAAGTAACGCCATTTTTCTGTAGTCTAGCATTACAGGCCAGTTGATCTCTGAGTTGTTCTTCCATAGCCTTACATGCCTCTGTATACTTGGTTTCAAGCTCTGCATGAGATTGTTGGAGAGTGGTAACCTCTTGTTGTAATGCAATATTACTCGGCTCCAAGGCCTTGACACATGCCTGGAGGTGGGACGATAGAGTATCAAGCTCTTTATTGTTTTCTTCCAATAACCTGTATTCCTGTTTAAGTTGGGCAGCAGCTTCAAGCATGGTGTCTAGTGCAAGACTAAATGAGCAAGATGCAGGGGGTTGGGAAATGGGGAAGGGAAAAGTGGATGTTGTGCCGATAGTGGGTGTATGTGGTGATGTGCGTGAAGTTACAAGTGGTGATGTGGAGACAAACTTGGTGGTGAGTGGTCCTGTGGAGGGTGAAATGTCCATGGGTTTGGACGTGATTGTGTGTGAATTGTGGATCGTGAATACTGGAATGGTGGGTGGTGTGTTAGTGGTGGCCATGAACGTGGGGGAGGTGGGGTGGGAAAGGGACTTTCTATTATGATTTTCAATTTGTTGAACTATATTTACAGGGTTTGCCAAGAATGGAGGCAGGGTGATTTGTGTTGGTTCTGAGGAGGTTAAGAGGGGCACAGTGGGTAGGGGTTGGTAAGTCAGAAATGTAGTGGTGAAGGGAAATGGGTGTGTTAGTGTTTGGGTAGGGACATGTGGCTGTCCAAGAGCTGGTTGAAAAGATGGGTGGCCTAATATGGTTTGATGGATGGCGGGATGACCTATATGAGGTTCGAAAAATGGGCAAGCAATGATTGAGTTAGGGATAGGTAAGGATGGCAAAATGGTGGTGTTCGGTATAGGTTCAGTAAGGATTGCTGTGGGTTGTTCAATGATGCTAGTGGCGAGGGGTTCGATGGGTTGTGTGGGAGGTGATGGGGAAGAGGGTATCTGTGTGTTGTCGTCACGTGCATCCGTGTCAATGGGGCTGGTCATGTGCACATCTTCCTGAGCTGCAGTAGGGAGTGAGGTAGAGACTTCTATTTGAATCATTTTTCCCCTGCGTGGTTGCGTATCTAGTCTTCGTTGATCGTATTGAGGGGGAGTGCAATGTAGCATTGTCCACATAGCTTCTATCATCCCACATGTGTCAGCCAAAAGGTTTTTAAACGCGCGTTGCCATCAGAGACGCGTTTAAGCTCTTTTCGGGTTCTTGGGAGTGGAAGGCGTCTGAATAATCAGAGGCCCTATACTTGATTTCCCCAATTTAACACACACCACAGTACCTTAATATTTAAATCTCTGTTAATACAAATTACTCTCGAGACTCTAGTTCGTTCTCTCACAGTTTCACTATCTATACTCAGACTATTACTAACTCTTCCACAACCTTACCGATTCGCTCTGATTGTTGCGTCCTCAACACACAGCGCTGAAACTATTCATTACCATAATACAGACTCACAAGTCGTACTTAATGGAACAGCGTTAACACAAGTGAAGGTAATCAGCAAAAGCGAAATAACACAGTACTACTTAGAATTCTGAAAACACAACACAATGGAACTACACAGACGTATCGCCTAGACAGACAGTCTGGCGATCCTTCTGGTTGTCACCGAAGCATCCTTTCATGAGATTATAAATGGTTACATCTCTTCGCAGCGACCTTTCGATTCGTGCGGAATATGAAAAAGAGACAAGTTTACAATTGCCAATCCGGCGGCTTACACTAGCATGCACGGTGGACTTGAACCCGCAGGTATACAAAATCTTATGGCTCATCTACAATACCCTGTAGATACATTGTTCTAGCTAATTTAAACGTTCGGGAAATTTTTCTTTTTTAACGAATCCAGCATCTGTTTCAATATCTCTAGTTCTACTAACTGAGCATCAGTTCTAACTGAACTAGTGGCAATAACTTGGCTTATCAAAATTTCTACCTGTGTTTGCAGAAAGGCTTCCTGCAGATAAAAGTCATTTGCCAAAGTTGCATCCCGGTTTACTTTCATGTCTTAAATTTGTTTATCCACTCTAGGTAATCTTTCTGCCTATGCACCCAATTGGTTCTCTCTTCTCTCCAATTCTTGATTCTGAAATTGGATGGTCTGATAATAAGCATCTCGCTCTCTTCGTATTGCTAGAAGCTCTTTCTGGAGCTGAGCGACCAATGTCATCTGGTTTTTAAGAGCAGCATTTGATTCACATAGGTTTGCATTTGCAAACTCTAGCTCTGTATTGATTTGCTTTAGTAAAATTGACATTTCCTATCCTTTCTACACAGCTTCATCCAATTGTTCTCTAGTTTCTTTTAAAAAATTTCCCAGTGCTATGCGGGCATCCTCTTTATCCTTAACTAACTGCCCGTAACTGAAGAATTTCTGCATCAACAGCACATAATAAATCATCTTTGGCTGTTACTTCAACCAATGCAGCATCTATTTGACTAATCATTGTTTCTTGTTCAACAAGGCGAGCCTGTAACTGTTTAATCTAGAAGTGTAGATTATGATTCTCTGCCTTTACTGCATCTACCTCTTCCGGAAACGGAATGATATCCGCTTCTAAAACATCAACTTTATGTTGTAATTCATGTTTGAGATTATTAGTAATCTCCTTCATCTGTTGTGGTAGTTGTTGCGACAGGTGGATCAACATATGACCCATGGATGTGAGCTCAGTAATCATAGGAATCGAAGGAACGGGAAGAGGAGGATGTGGTTGAGATGAAGAAGTTGTCAGGAGTTGATGGGAATTAGGTGGAGAATAATTAGGTGAAGAGGATGATGAATCCGGTGCTTCAGGTACAATCGGTGGAATGGGAAAAATGGGTTTAAGTGGAGGTTCGGGTGGAGGAGTGGGTTGCAGATTGTTAGCTGCTTCGGTAAGTTGCTGTGTAGTTACTTCAGGTTGGGCAATTGCAGACGCTACTGTCGTAATCAATTCCTCGAAAATTTCTGCAACAATAACCTGTGCATCTTCTTGCACATCTTTTTTGGATTGCTGCTGAGATTCTTCCTTAGAAGATGTGTCTTCAGAATCAGCAGTAACACTCTGATCTTGTTGCTGGTTTGGAGATGACTGAGTAGATGAATCATGGTGAATCGGTGTAGCTGTGTCATGGAAAATTTCTTCTTCATTTTTGTCTTCTTTATTTCCAACGGCAGACCCTTGCACTTGACTGTCAGATGAACTTATCCGGATGCATTTGCGGCGAAGGAGCTAAAAGAGTTCTTCCTCATCTTCTTCATCGTCTTCAAGTATTTGTGCAGATTCCTCATGATATAAAATTGGACCTCTGGGTGGTGGTTGCGCTGCTTAGAGGGCCGGAAACAAAAAAGTGAGTATGTGCGGAAGACGAGAATGCGGCAGATCGCCTTTGTTAACCTGCTTAATAATCACAACACATTCATGGTGAATGCACCGGAAATAATAGGAAGCAAAATTGATAGGCTCTCTAGCAGCCATATCAATCATCGAGTAGAATGGGCGAGAAATCCCATAAGTGCGTTTTTGTAAGTTTAATATGGCTACTAAAAATTGTAAAGTTGTTCTTTCAGGCTCAGGACGACAGAGTATGGCATACTCATTCGAAGAGTGCCTTGGAAACAATTGATTCATTGTAGCGATTGGAAGGTTGGGACCATTCTCTCGTCCTTCTAGAGAGAGTCGGAAAGCAGCAGCAAATGACTGCATGGTGATTACGATAGGAGAGGGGAAACACGTAATAGGCCAACTGTGCTCGGTAGCAGGTGTGGCGGCAATAGCAGCAATTATCTGAGCATAGTATGGATGGCACTCCACTGAATGCCAGGGCAATTCAGCGAAGTTGGACAAACCTCAGACCCGCAAGAATTCACTTACGTCCTAAGGAAGTCCGTCACGGAAGGTAGCAAAGTTTGCCAGGGCTTCCATGATGCGCACGCAAAGTAGCACGAATACACAGGGTTTACAGATAGCACAAAGCACACAAAACACACAAACACAATAGCGATTAACAGCGAAAAGAAGAAGATTAAGTAGATACTTGGTAGTTGGAGGCGATCGAAATTGTTAATCATCGCGCGATGTTGAGATGATAACCTTCATAACTACGGTGTGCATGCATGAGCAGAATCAATAACAAAAGGCGGCGATTATTCATGGTTATGTAGCAAAACGAGGAGTGTATGGTTTTTATTCAACTAACACACAAAAAGGAAAAGAAAAGAAAAGAAAGAAAAAAAGATACCTGGGTAACCGCAAAACACTTCAGTCCAAATCAGGCGCTTGATGATACGGCCGCAACTTTGAACCATTTATCACTTTTGGAAGAGTAATTTTGGTCAAAGTAGTCAACTGAAAAGTAGCTGGGCCCACTTGTTCACTAATCCGGTAAGGACCAAACCACTGTAATTTGAATTTTCCAGCCGCACGATTTGATTTAGCATTATAAAATAACACAAGCTGTCCCACCGAAAAAACTAGAGTTTTTAGATATCTATCATGAGTACGAGCTTGCCGCAACTGAACTTCTTGAAGGGTAAGAAAACTTTCCCAGCGATGCTCATCCAGTTCTCTAAGTGCTTCCAACCGAAATGACAGAGAGTCTTCAGGTAATAATTTTTGAGATATGGCCACATGTAAGCTTGGTACTACAAGCTCCATTGGCGCTATTGCTTCTAGCCCATAAGCCAGGTTGAAAGGAGTCAGTCCGGTTGCTACTTTGTATGTAGTTCGGTATGCCCATAATACTGCAGGTAATAACTGATCCCATCTTTCTGGTGATTCCACAATCAATTTTCGAAGCATACTCAACAAAGTCTTGTTGGTACTTTCAGCTAAGCCATTAGCACGAGGATAATACGGTGAACTGAATTTATGCAGAATTTGAAAAGTATGCGTTAATACTCGAATTAAACTGTTAGCAAAGTGCGTTCCTTGATCTATTACAAGTTCCAAAGGTAATCCATATCGTGGGAATACGTCCTTCATTAGGCATTTGGCCACCGAAACAACTATAGCGGACCGTAAAGCCCAAGCTTCTGCCCATCTGGTAGCATAATCTGTACATGTCAGAATGTAGCGATTATTGCTAAGGACTGCTGGAGGTGTGATTGGTCCAATAAAATCAAGACCCCATTTCTGAAAAGGTTCCAAAGGTAAGACAGGTTGTAGAGGGAAAACGTGGCGTTGTAAAGGCTGTCCAGATCGATGACAATTGTCACACTATTGCACAAACTGTGATACATCTTTGTACATAGTAGGCCACGAGAGCCCACTTTGCAGAATTTTTCAGTGCGTTAAATCTGCTGCAAAATGTCCACCGGAGGGTATTGAATGTGCTAGAGCGATAACCGAGTTTACTTCATGTGGAGGAATACAACGAAGCAAGATCCCAGTGTGATCCACATAATACAACTTTCGAGCAATCAACCGGAATCTGCGACTGTAAACTGCAATTTTTCGATGCATAGCAGGAGAAGTTTGAGGAGGAAGACATCCATCAGTAAGAAAGGTTAATAACTGATCATAGTAGGTAGGTGTTACAGGAGGTTCTGCATATTCATCATTAGTCGGTTCAATAACATAAATTGCTGGTGTGGTGTCATCAACACCGACCGAAGCTTCACCAGAATCTAATCGAGAGAAAAAATCTGCTAATGCATGTGCAGTGCCGGATCGATGAATTACTTCATAATCGAACTCTTGTAACAATAAAACCAAATGCGCCAAACGACCACCTAAATGCTTCTGCCTAACGAGATACACCAATGCAGCATGATCTACATGAAAGATGAATTTTTGGCCTAGCAAATAATGCCGAAATTTCTTCACAGAATACACTAAACCGAGACATTCTCTTTCAGTTACTGAATAATTCTTTTCAGCAGGAGCAAGCCGTCGACTTGCATAGTAGACAAGCCTAAACCACTTATCAGTTTGTTGCATTAAAACACTTCCAATGGCTATATCTGATGCGTCTACAAAAACATGAAATGGGCATTCCCAATCAGGAGGTTGTAGAATTGGAACCTGCGTTAATAATCCTTTTAGACGATCAAATGCAGTTTGACATTCTGGAGTCCAATCAAACTATCGTGGAGTACTAGTTATTAGCCGATTTAGGGGTATTGCCAAATGGGTAAGCCACCATAAATGTCGACCATGCCACCTGACTTGACCCATGAATCGCATCACGTCTTTTGGCGTAGTAGGCACAGGTGCTTCTAACACGACTGCAAATTTGTCTGGATCAACTTGTATGCCCTGTGTAGATACAATATGGCCAAGGAGTTTACCACAAGAAACCGCAAAGACAGATTTGGTGGGGTTCAGGCAGAGTCGGTATTCGCGACATTTTTCAAAGCAACACCGTAAATGATACTGGTGTGCTACCATCTTACCGAATAAAGAGAAGTCATCTAGATATACTTGCATAAAAGAAGTGAGATAGGGTGAGAAGATTTCCTGCATACAACACTGAAAGGTGCTATGAGCATTTCTTAATCCAAACCACATGACTATACAAGCAAAAACACCCCAATTCGTAATAAACGCTATTTTCGGTATATCTTGCTCAGCCATTCGGACCTGGTTATAACCACTATAACCATCGAGAAATGAATACATCTCATGTCCAGCCACTCTCTCTAGCATTGTATCAAGAAATGGAAGAGGAAATGGATCAGGTACGGTGGCTCAATTCAATTTCTGGTAATCGACACATATTCTGAGCTGCTTGTTTTTCTTTGGTACGATCACGATCGGGGAGATCCATTCAGCGTGCTCAATGGGTACAATGAATCCTACCTTTAATAGGTGATAAAGTTCTGCTTTGACATGTGTTGCATAGTTGGGATTCATTCGGTAACTGGGTTGTTTAATCGGTTTTGCTTCTGGTTTGAGCACGACCCGATGCTGATAGATGCGAGGATCCAGACCTTTCATATCAGGATAATCCCATGCAAAAACATCAGAGAACTCAGGAAGAAGCTGGATCAAATCTGCTTGAAACACCTTAGACAATCCTTCCTTTATCTTGACAGGTCGCGGATTTATTTCATCTCTCAAATTATAGGTGATTAACTGATCTTCGGGAACATAGAATTGACAAGGTTTGCATGGATCGTCAGCTGACTGTAATAGTTGTTGTAGAGCGGCTTCATCCATAGCAACAGTATCTTCTGTCTCCACTTCTTCGGTCACAAGCACCACCGTACAAGCTGCCGGACTCCAGTTGTCTACAATAGATTGCAGATCTACAGTACCTAAGGAAATCAGATCTTCATTGTTCTTCAGAAATGCTTCTTCTTCATCGTCAGATAAGCCATCCAACATGTGGACGGCTCTGCTACATATGGCCTGGCATGGAGTTCACATGGCTGAATAGCATCCAATTTGACAACATATTTACGGTGGTTATCTTTGAAAGTTAGTTCCTGTGCTGACCAATCCTGTATGACTTTAGCTTGTTTTAACCAGGGTCGTCCGAAAAGAAGATTATAGTCAAGACTAGACTCCGGTAGTTCTAAGACTACAAAAGTCATCTTAAACGTTGTACCCTGCAAAGTTATCGAGACATTCCGTACGAGTCCTACCGAATGAACTCGGGATTGATCTGCCATTCTAACAAAAAATTGAACAGACTCAATTTGCGTTCATCCCAACTTCTTACAAAGCACTGCAGTGGCTATGTTTACACCAGATACTCCATCAATTAGTACTTGAGTAATCTTGTGGTTTTTGTACCATACCGTAATTAAAGAGACCGAATGATCCACCATAGAATCAGCTTCCGGTTGTACCGTTGCCATTGCTGGAATGCAGGAAGACCCAGGATTGAGCTGTTGCTGAAATTGCTGCTGAACTCTCGGCACTAATGCAAGTATCTGTCCAAGAGGGAGAGTAATGGATGCCTTAGATAAAATTTCCCATGCCTGATCTGCTTGAATTGTACTTTTCACTGATTCTGAAGATGATGCGCCTGTTACTGGGGTAGAATCTTGTTCCTGCGATCCTTCCTTTGGCAGCGGAACTTGGTGTTGGAACTGAAGGACTCACCAGGCAAGGAAGCTTACGAAGGGAGTCAGAGAGAAGAGAAAGTACAAGCAGACAGAGCAGTCAACGACGATCTGGCAAGTAGGCCAATATTTTTTCAGGACACTTATGCATATAAGAGAGGTGGACACACAAGGAGAAGGAGCAAGTAGGGAGCTCCAGGAAATGTATGTCAAAATGTTAGAAGAAATCCCTATAAAAATAGTGATTTTCATCACTAAAAACCCTTGTAAATACCATTTCATATTTTTCTAGCTCCATTTTGTGCAAGCCAAGGAGTCCTTGAGCTTGAGGAGCTTTAGAAGTATCTACCTGTCAGTTTTCACATTTTTTAGACTTCGTTTGAACCTCCAAATAGGGTAGAGAATCTAATTTTTTACTAGGCCGGACACTAGGTCTGGACAAGGCCAAAACCTAGTCAAAAACTATAAATAGAGCTAGAGAGCTCATTTTGGAGGGTAGCTTGTAATTGATTTGAACTTGTAAGAGCTTTTTGAAAGTAATCTAAGAACTCCATTGCTTCTCACCCTTTGTCTTGCCGTGTGTGCGCGTGTGTGTGTATGTGTGTGCATGTTTGTGTGCTTCTCACTCACGCACTTGTGCCTTCACTTGCTCGAGGTCTTCATACCATCCTCTTGTCTTCCCGGATTGACATTAAAGGAGGTGCTACTCATCACTGAGCTACACCAAATTTTGGCGCCGTTGCCGGGGATCGAGCTTTGAGGACGAGCGTGTGATGGTAAGACATAGATGTGAGACGTTGGCGTTGTAGGTAATTTCTTCACTTTTCTTATTTTTCTCCTTCTTACCTCACCACCATCATCACCATCATCATATCCGATCTCCATCTCCATCATTGCAAAAATTTTTAGTTTTTGATCATATCACCTTCTCCACCTCATTTCCCTCATTCCACTTGTGAGAGAGAGCGAGAGAGCGATATTGTGTGCGTTGTTTTTGCTTGGTTCTTGAGCTTTCTTGCAGGTACTGGCAGCATCATCATCTCCAGCACTCCGTGCAGGTACGAAACGTCACGAAACTGTCTCTGTGTCGCAGACCTCTGTCGATCGCAATCGACAGACAAATCGCCCATTTGGTAAAACAAAGTGCACCACCATAATCTACAAGATGAGCACATTCTAAATCACTAAAAACAGTTAAAAAATTCTGCTTTTTTCTGTCAATCGCGACCGACACCATCGATCGCGATCGACAGTCACGATCGACAACATCTGTCAATCGCGACCGACAGACCCTGTCAATCGCGACCGACAGACCCCACGACCGACTGACTCCCACGTAGGACCCTGTCAATCACGATTGACACCGTCAATCGCGATCGACAGCCACGACCGACACCTCTGTTAGTCGTGATTGACACCGTCGATCGCGACCGACTGAATTTCAACGATTGATTGTCTTTTTCTCATAGCCACGTGTCCATCGCGACGGACATAGCCCTGATCGATTGAATTCACGGCAAAATTCCCAGAAAAAATGTCGATCGCGATTGACACCATCAATCACTATTGATAGGACTCACGACCGACTCTATCGATTGCGATTGACACTGTCAATCGCGACTGACGTGTCGATCGCGATCGACAGGCCCCGACGGACACCTCTGTCAATCGCGATTGACAAGCTTTTCGGCCAAAAAATTAAGGTTAATATTTCCAAGTCCTTGGGGAATTTTGGGCATAATTAGAGAGTCATTAGTGATTTGTGAGGTCCCTACACATGTGTTTTTGAGAAAAATCCTGTGATCTGTCAACCTGTTTGAACCCTGTTTTAGCACCAGAACCCTGAACTGCCATAACTTTCTCATACGAAATCCGTTTGCTGTGATTCTTGTCTTGTTGGAAAGCTCGTGGGGAGAAAAATTCAGGGATCTCTAGAATTGTTTTCCAAAAAGTCACAGTGCAGATTGGTGTTTGTGTTACATGAATGAAAGTGATTGGTTCTGTCTTTGGAATTTAAGTCTTGAGCTAACTTTGGAATCCGTACATATCTATTGAGAACATCGAAGGGCATTCTAAGCAAGAGTAAGTGCAAGCTTGGGAACGTGCTTCCTAGGCACTCAAGGGCAACCAAGAAGGAAACAAAAGGTTGGAAACTCTCAACTCCCTCTATCAATTCCTAGCTTAGGCTAAGAACGACTAGTGATAGGAGTAGGCCAGGGCGGCGATAGGCATTTATCAAGTTGAAGACCACCTAAATACTCAAGTTCAAGCTAACGACATAATCTTTATACGGTTGAGAACTTTAAAGGAAAAAGAACGTAATGTGGAACAATCAACTTCAAGTGCGGAAATACACTCAAGTATACCTGACGACGTGCTATCAGACAAGACCATAAACACGGTAATCAACTAAAAAAGAATCAAGTAATTGCTACAAAGGAACTCAGCAACGAGGTTGTACTTGGGCAAATTTGGGATATTCAATTAGGCTTATGAACCTTAGATCAGGACGGCATCTAGTAAGGGATAGGCAAAGTCTTAGGTCTTCAGAGGCTAGCGTTAATCATACTGCTAGGTCTTGGGCCTAACAGCTGTGCCACCACTCCCATTACCCTAGCTTTGAGACTAGTGAATCAGAGATGTCTCAAGGCATGGACCGACCTACACGGAGTTCAGGAGTGCCATATGTGTACAGGGTGGAAGGCCCCTACAAGACGCAGTTGGAATACATTAGGACCAACCGATTAGATGCTAGCATCTATGAGGACGGCCTAGGAAGATCCATGATCCAGATCAAAAACCCTGATCAATCCATAGGACTAGAGCACCCAGCTGTCAAGTTTGACAACGGAGCATAACTAGACAAGGAAGGGACAATATATGTAGTCACCAGTCACCCAGATAGGACAGATGAATTTGGGAATGTGATCTCAGAAGCGGATTTAGGTGACCTGGAGCAAGGAAACATGGGTATAGAGCCTAGGACCCCTCGAGGAAAATCTGTTCTTACTAGAATCCTCAATCCCGAGTGGGTTCCCCAGGACAACAAGAGCATAGATCTGATTCTGAACTGAGAGACTGGTATAAATCTGATTGGCCAAATGATATAGGAACAATCATGATCTATGAGTTTAAAGATCCAGATAGCCCAGGCAGAGTGACCTACCTAGATCACGCTTCAGAGAGGATCTTTGTGGTTACAGAACATGACAGGCATGCTTACACTTGGAAGGGTGAATTCGTTTTTCCCCAACCAAGATCGAACGTGTCCTATGGTCACCCTGGAGCTGGAACATCCCAAGCTCATGGAACTCAAAGAGACAGAAGTAGAGATAGGCCAGAAGTGAGCTTTGCCAACCCAGGGGGCAGAGAAAGAACAAGGACGGAAGCAAATAGAGTAGAACCTGAGGTATTTAGAGCTCCTAGGAACCAAAGGAATGCGGATGAGTTCCCTTTACTACGACCTAGAGAGCACACAAGGACTTTGAGGCCGACTCAGCTAGTTAAGTCCATGAAGAACTACTTTGATGGCACTGGAGATCCATACGATCATGTGGCTGAGTTTAGGCAAGTCTTGAGAGCTGAACAAGTGGAGGATCTATTCACGCAGTACAATGCCTTTGGTCTAACCCTTAGGAACACAACCCTTACGTGGTTTCAACCATTGAATGAGAGACAATTCAGGAGTATAGACCAACTCCTAGAGGCTTTCATTATTGAATTCTCTAAGAGTGGCATAAGACATAATACCTCCTCGCTGATTCACAGCTTCAAGCAAACCCCTCAAGAAACCGTGAGACTTGCAGAAAGAAGATTTAGGCAATACTTAGAAAGATGCCCTGTTTCGGAGCTACCCACACCAGCTAAGCAAGTGGCTTTATTCTTGGATGGATTGCTAAGTACCAAATTGAGATCTTATGTGTAATTGAAGGACCCTAGGACCATAGAAGAGTGTGTACGCATGTGCATTGACATCGAGGATAACCTAGGGGAGGAATTAGAGCTTTCAAAAATCTACAAAGATACTGATAGTTCTTCTAGCCTCTCTTCCACGCAATCCACATCTATTGAGCAATTAGCAGAGAAAGTAGCTCAAAAACTAGGTGTCTCTAGCAAACAAATCCCAAGGTTTGCCCCTGTGAAAAGATGCTATACTTGTGGAGGTGACCATATGGCAAATGTATGTCCCATTATGGCTCAACCCCAAGTAAATCCTAGTAGCCAGTACTGCACCATAGAACGAAGATACACAAATCACACAACACAAGACTGCCCATACAATAAGCAAGCGGTCAGGCAAACATACCCTCAGCCATACCCTCAACAAGGCAGATAACAGAGTCAATACCCACCACAACAGTATACTAGGCCTCAGCAAAATTATCAACCGCAATATCAGGCCCAACTGAGACCCCAGCCAGTGCTAGCACAACAACCACCTGCTCCTACTAACGTGATCCCAGTAAAATATGCAGCTTCAGAAGAGAACCTGAATAGAGCTATAGTCCCTGTAACACCATTGCTTTCTGAAAGTGACCCGAGTGACCATAGCTTTGATTCGATGCATATTGACAGCCCCCAGGCCTACTACATGCAGTCTCCTGAACATGGTGAGTCCTATTACAGTGAAGAGCCAAATGAACCTAGTTGGGAACCAGAGTACACAAATGTAATGTACACAAACCCTAACTCTAGACCCCAACCTAGGCAGGTAAGACCCCCATTTCCTGGAGGACCATGCTACAGATGTCAGGGAGATCACCTCATTCGTGATTGCCCCTTACCTCCACCTACGCAACCCTAGTCAGTGACAATTCAAGGCTTTTGCCAAGATTGTGGAAAGGAGCATCTCTTACGAGATTGTCCAAAGAATCCCACCAATATGCAAAAAATCACTCCCATTAACGTTATTGGGTTAGTGGTAGACTCCACAGGAAGTGTCACTTCCATTGCACCGATACAAGTGGTCACTAGGGCCCAAGCTTTGCAGTAGAACCAAAGTGTAGGCCAGGAAAAGAGCCGAGATGTTAGTGAAACAGAGAGCATGACCAAGAAGAGGACTAGAGCTTGGAGAGATAGTCGTCAAAGAATGAAAAGGCAATGGGCAAAAAAGATGAGTGAACTTGAGGAAAGCCTCAGAGAAACAAAGGCCAGGATAACTGAACTCACATCTCAAAATCCCTCTCACACTACCTCACCTCCACCATTCCCAACTCCTTCCGACCCGCCACCTTCCAACCCACATCACCTAATCCCACCACCCCCTAGAGTAGGATCAGTCCTAGCAAATCCCACTCCCGAGGACCTTAATATGATGCTTAAAGTATATCAGGCCAGAATCCAAGAAGGGCCAAACGTAACTAATCATGAAAAGTGCTACCCTAGAGCAAAATTAGAGCTTGAACGAACTAAAATTTGTGCCAAAATGGTGGAGTTGGCTCAGACCATGTTTGAAGCGAGTCGCCTATTTAACATCTCAAGTTCTGCGAAGACACAGTTGCACTTTGATGGACTATTAGAAAGAATAGAGAAGCTAATTGCACAATCAGAAAAGGAACCCGCCTCTCAACACAAGGACAAGGCAAGTGAGAACGTGAGCCTACCTCCCCAGAAAGCCTACGTGCCTAACTCTACGGAGCCAAACACATCATCTTCTATGAATCGGCTCACACCAGAATTCCTACGAGAGATTCAAGAAGACAAATGGGCTAAAGAAAGTGAAGTCCCTCCTCCCATTGAACTTGTGGATGATGCACACGATCAATTCCCACAGGACATCCCATCCATTTATGAGGAGCATGAGAGCACCCACTCTCAAGAGAGATTAGACTTTGAGTCTAATTCTCTACAAGAATTACCACATTTCACAGGCCCATGGGAAACCAAGTCTACTTGTCTGAGAGCGCCCACAGTCATGATAAGAAACGAAGATTCTATCATACCTAGGAATACAGAGGTAGTAAAGAACACTAAAGTGTAGTGCAATCTCACTTTAGAAGAGCTACTCAAAGTTAAGCCAGAAGTGTGGAAACATGTAGCCAAACAAGTGCCAGACATAGCGAAATCGCGCTCCCAAGTAGGATCTCATAGAACATTGCCTGAAATACCATTGGATAAGATAGGAGACATGAGTGAAGGAGAAGAAGGAAATACCTATCTCCCAGTTACCCATCAGGGTTACACAACCAAGGCCATTTTGGACTCAGGTGCAGGAGTTGCAATTGCTACAACTTCCCTTTGGAAGCGTTGGGGCAAGCCAGCACTCCGACCAATGAGAATGAAATTGCAGATGGCCGATGGTCATATTGAAAGGCCCTTAGGATTGCTAGAAGGAATAACTCTCACTACATGTGGGGTTGAGTTTGAGCATACTTTTGCTATATGCGACTTTAGCAAAAACCAAGCCTACGAGATGATTTTGGGAAGGCCATTTATGCGGCAATTGCAAGTAGTCCAGGATTGGGGAACCAATTCCTTGTATTTGCAACATCTAGGTGTTACAACCAAAGTCAATCTTAAGGATTACTCTCATAGAGACGTACCGCCTATTCAATGGAATCCCATCCATAGAGCCAAAGATGAGACTGAGTCTGTGCATTCCATAGGATCTGGATCCTCGTGGATGCATGAAGACACCCACTTATGGATGTGTAAGGTAGCAGTAGAAGAAGAGAAGAGAGAGAAAGCCAGAGAGGTAGGTGCAAAAGAAAACCATAGATCAGTTCAAGACCCAGCCTATGCACCTGTAGTCTTTCCTGATGAGGAATTTGAACCCCATGGCTGGGCAGAAATCCTAGCAACAATGGATGTAGCCATCAATGAAGAGCAGTGGACACCTCACTCCGATGAAGATGGCTATGACATTTCCGTCTTCTCCATAGAGCCAATCATGGGAGAGGCAGTGTTAGAAGAGTGTGAACCTAGCCCTGAAGCATTTGAGGATGCAAGTGACTCCGATCTAGAGTCAATCATCATGGACCCACCTTTTGCATCAGATGAAGAATACTTCTATGAAGTAGAATTTCAACCCCAGAGGCACGGAGAACTTACAAATGATGTAAGGCTAGCCACACATGTGACCCCGAAGGAAGAAGGAAAGAAAAGAAAGAAGAGAGAAGTCACACCAGAAGAGGAAGAATCTTTGTTTGAGGTCCCAGAAAATTTTAAGAAGTATGAGATAGATGACAGGAGAGTCATGATCAGAATGCCTAAACGAGAGGCACAATCAGGAGAGGCCTATGATAACAAAGAAACCACAAAGAAAATAGTGGTAGCCATAGAAGAAGGAGAAGAGAGATGTACATACATAGGCCATGACCTGACAGAAGAGGAAGAACACGAGCTGATAGCCTTGCTAAGAGAATACAGAGATGTATTCACTTGGAGTTACAAGGATTTGAAAGGAGTGGACCCTGACATATGCTCACACACTATCCCCATGACCTCAGATGCCAAACCCTCTATGCAAAAGCCATACACATACAATGATAATTATGCTGCTAAGATCAAAGAGGAGATAGATAGACTGGTTGAAGCTGGATTCATATATGAAATTGAGCACACTGAGTGGGTATCCCCAATCGTAGTGGTGCCCAAGAAAAATGGAAAGCTGCATGTATGCATTAACTTGAAGAAGGTCAATGCAGCCACAATTCGAGATAACTATCCGCTTCCTATCACAGAGCATCTCTTAGAAAGAGTAGCAGGCAAGGAAGTGTACAACTTCCTTGATGGATTTTCGGGCTACAATCAAGTAGCCATAACTCCAGAAGATCAGCACAAGACGGCTTTTGCCACTGAATGGGGCATTTTTGCCTTTAGAGTAATGCCATTTGGGCTTACCAATGCACCCGCTACCTTTTTTTTAATATAAAGGAAGTTCGGCAATAGCCTACTCTCCCGGACTTGAATTAAATTAAGAAACAAAGGTACAATAGAAGGGGACTAGTGCCCACGGGACCTCCCAAATCCCACAAAGCAGGGGAAGCTTGGTTGATTCCTAGGTTGCATTACAAAGAAGGTTGATCACCCTCTCGTCGCCCTCATGCGGGACCCACTTGGGTTTGAGCTTGTTGTTGATCAAAAGGAGGACTTGATGATGCCTGAAGGGGGGGGATTTCTTACTGTTGACAATCCTTTTGCCAAGGAGGAATAGAGATTTTTCAATCGACCACTCCCTGGGGGAGTCACCGAAGTTGAGAGCACACCGCTCCCGCCAAATTTTCCACAGGACTTCCCCTCTGATTGCGTTCCAGAGAGCCGCAGAGCACCCAATCGCTTCACCCAAAAGGACTTGTTTCCAACTAAGCTGTTTCTGGACTCTGATTTTCAGTCCAACCATCTGCCAGATTCTGTAGGAGTTGGGGCAAGTAAGGAAGATGTGTGGGACATCTTCGATTGCGCGGTGGCAACGTTTGCACCACGGAGGGATCCCACAAATTTTGCTTGCCTTATGGTTAGTCCAAATTCCTCGATGAAGAATTTGCCATAAGAGGACCGACTTCTTAATCTCTATAAGTGGGTGCCAGATACCCATGAATTTCATGTCCCACCGAAGCCGCGTCCAAGACAGGCACCACTTCTTGTTGAGGCTGATCTGAAGGTCAGTCGTTTCATTGATGTTCGGGATTTTGAGTAGGCTGTTTCCATTGTGCCATTTGAGACCACGCGCGTTCGGAGCGTCATGTCCCATGAGTAGGCGAGTTTCGTGCCGATCCCAAGCGAGGCATCTGCTTTGCAAGGTGTTCCATTCTTCGTAGGAGATGTTTATGCGAGGGTCGATATCCTCGTAGTTGATCCAACTGTTGGTGTCATGTTTCCAGAGGTGTTTCCATTTTTTGAATCCTTTGTTCCATAACTTCTTGGCATTTTGAATGTTCCACGGCTCCACACTCCGGATGCCATGAATCGGAAACCAGATAGAGTCGTTTTGTCTGATGCCGGCCGCCCACTTCCAGTCCTCACTAATTCTTGTGAAGCTTTTGACTTTATTCCAGCCCTTCCAAAGAGAGCATACGAGATTGGAGCCTTTCGGGAAGACAGGTATCGGGGAGAATAGCAGGGTCATGATGTCAAGGTTCTTCCAGTTCGGGAATCCCGTGAGGGCCAACTCATTTTTGTTTCTGAAGATCAGCTTGGCCCACGAGGCCTCCCTATTGCACCAAGCTTTAATCATCCATTTGGCTGCCAGTTTGTTAGCCATGCACCCAATGTCCAGGATGCCAAGCCCCCCGCTATCTCTAGGGCTGGTGCAGATGGCCCATTTGATTTTGGGCACCCCCCTTCTGTTATGGTCACCCGTCCAAAGAAAGTTTCTGCAGATGCTATTCAGTTTGGATAGGCCTTGCTCATTCGGTCTCCAGCAAGAAAGGAAATAGATGGTAGACGAGAGGAGGAACGTGTTGATTACCATCGCCCGTCCAGCGAGATTGATTTGCATACCTCTCCAGTAATTGAGCTTGTTTTCAAGTTTGGCCAGCACCTAGTTCCATCGCTGCTCCATAGAGACGCCAAACCCCAAGGGGATTCCGAGCAGCCGAATGATTTGACCCTGCGGAATGATTTGACAGCCATGATCAATGAGAAGGCCGGGTTGATGTCCCACAATGGCCCTAAAGGCGGTCTTATTGTGGTTGATTTTGGATCCAGAGGCCTCACAAAAGGTATCAAGACACCTCCAGAAAGTCTCCAGGCTGGTATTATCATTGTGAACGAACGCATTCATATCGTCGGCAAAAAGTCTCATGATGATTTGACTGTGGACGTGAGGTAGCTGGAGGCCTTTGATATTGCCAGCCTCCACATGATGAGCCACAAGTCTGCTCAGCCCTTCAGTGGCGATGGCAAAGAGAAGGGGGGCAAGAGGGCATCCTTGTCTAATAGATCTTTTAAGATGGATCGCCTTCGAAAGTTTGCCGTTAACGTTAATTTGGGTCGTTGCATTGCCGAGCAGGGTCGCGATCATCTTGGTGAATTTCTGACTACATCCGAGGTCTTGGAGCGACTGCAGAATATAGTCCCATTCTAGCCTATCGTAGGCTTTGTCAAAGTCGATCTTGAGGAAGACCACGTCTTGATTAGACTCGTTTGCAAATTGAATACCTTCCCAAATATCCATAATGGTTTCCAGGATAGACCTGCCTTTGATGAAGCCTTTTTGGTCCTCACTTAGCCAAGATCTCAGATGGCACGATATTCTATTGGCAATGACTTTGGCGATGATCTTGTATCCTGTTTGGAGCATCGTGATTGGCCGCCAGTTCTCGATTCTGTTCTTTTCCCCCTTCTTGTGAACCAGCTTGATAATTCCATTATTTAGACAAGAAGGAAGAGCCCCAAACTTTAGCGCTTCTTGCCAAACCAACCTAAGCGGGGTGGCAACCACCAGCTTGAAGGATTTAAAGAACTCATTGGTGAGTCCGTCGGGTCTCGGGCTTTTACCGAGAGGGAGGGCATCAATGACCTCAATGATTTCTGATTCAGAGATAGGGGCATGAAGTAGGGAGTGGAGGTTGGGTGGAATCCTCCGAGGGGAAACCCTAGAAATTGCAGCCATACAGTCCCTTCTATGGTGGGAGAGGGGGTTCGAGGTTCCCAGGAGACTCGTGAAGTGCCCTTCGATGATGCCGACATTATCTTCTTCCGAATTGCATACGTTGCCGTGTGGATCTAGCAGTAGGGGGATCGAATCTCGATTTTGTTTCCTTTTAAGGATACGGCACATCTCTTTGGTGGGCTTGTCGGCTTTGCCAGCCCACCACTCCTTGAAGAAAATTTGCAGGTTTTTCCTTTGTATTTCTTCCTCGTATCTCAACACCGCTCTGATTTTTCGGAGACCTTTCTGGGCTTGGTGTTTTCCTTTGTTCACTTCCTCCTCGAGCCGCCAGAGTCTGTGGTAGATAGCCTCCCTACGAGCCCGTCGCACAGTCTCGAGCGTCTTCTTAGTTCTGATCATGATCTTGCGAGACTTGTCGACCGCGCTTCTCCAGCACTTGGCTGGGGCCGAGCCAGAGGCGAACGCCACCTTCCACACATCGGCAATCTCTTGATGGAGCACCCGCTACCTTCCAGAGACTAATGTGCCATGTATTTAAAGAGTTCCTGAGGAAGAACTTAGAAGTCTATGTTGATAATCTTTGTGCTCATTCCAACATTAGACAAACCCATATTCCTGAACTCAGACAAATCTTTGACCAATGTAGAGAATATCAAGTCTGCCTGAACCTAGAAAAGTGCGTTTTTATGGTCAGACAGGGCAAGATTCTAGGACACATAGTGTCAAAGAATGGCATATCCACTGATGAAGAGAAAGTGAGAGCCATAGCCGAGTTACCTAGGCCAAAGAATGTCAAGGAAGTACAAGCTTTCATGGGGCATTGTGGTTATTACCGACGGTTTATACACATGTATGCCATCATAGCAAAGCCTCTGTATGGACTTTTGACCAACTTTGAGTGGACTGACGAATGTGAAAATTCCTTCAATGAGCTTAAACGGCGATTATGTTTAGCACCAATCTTGACCACACCAGATTGGAATAAGCCTTTCCATGTTCATGTTGATGCATCCAATTATGCTATTGGGTGTGTACTCGCGCAACCTACTGGTGAAGGTAATATGGATCTTCCAATTGCCTATGCTAGTAGACAACTGAATGCAGCTGAACGAAATTATACCACTACGGAGAGAGAAGGATTAGGCATGGTATATGCGGTTAAAAAGTTTAGACATTATTTGCTTGCAAATAAGTTTAAATTTTGTACTGACCATCAGGCACTGCTATATCTCGTAAACAAACCATGCAATACAGGAAGATTAGTAAGATGGTTTCTCTTGCTAATGGAATATGATTTCGAGGTTGTGGTAAGGAAAGGGAAGACTCACTTGAGAGCAGACCATCTCTCTAGGCTCACATCGAGAGAAGCCCCACAAGGAGTATCAGATGACCTTCCTGATGCTTACTTGTTTAATTTGGAAGTTGTACCTCAGTGGGCTAAGCCATTAGTGCCAGTATTGACATACGGGCCTAACCACCCAGTAATAAACACACAGGATAGAGAGGTAGTAAAAGCCCAAAAGTATCACATCATGGCAGGAAGTATGTACAAGCACACAGATCAAGGCATCTTGGCTTGTTGTGTAGAAGAGGATGAGTACAATAAATGGTTGCAATTAGCACATGTAGGTGCATTAGAGCAACACTACTCAAAGCAACGAACCCTGCAGACACTAAAGAGACTCGGAGTGCATTGGCCGACTATGGAAGCTGATGTCCAGAAGTTGTGCAAGGAATGCCCAATCTGCTGCACTAAACCACCTGTGGAACATGCCACTCTTTATCAGGTGTCCATAGTGCCAGATTGGAGTGAACCACTAGTATCCTTCCTGAGAACGAAAACATTCCCTCCAGACATGACTCTGGCTAGGAAAAGGAGTTTAGAACAAGAAGCCCTAGATTACTCACTCATTGGTGATAATCTATACAAACGTGGTAAAGATGGTTACCTCAGACTATGCATCCATGAGAGTGAATATCTCAAGATCTTGGAAACTGCTCACCAAGGTGTAGCAGGAGGACACTTTGGACTAGATCGGGTGATCAAGGCAATAATATTTGCGGGCTTTTGGTGGCCGACCCCTCACATGGATGCACATACCTATGTGAAACGGTGTGACGTTTGCCAGAGAACTCAGTGTCCTATTCGTAAAGATGAGATGCCACTGAAACCTATGATGGGTGGACGAGCATTCTCTAAGTGGGGAATAGACTTTGTAGGTCCTATTAATCCCCCAGCTAAGGGTTCTCATGTTGAATATATCATTGTGGCCACGGATTATCTAACCAAGTGGGTAGAGGTAAAAGCCACAACGAAGAACGATGCTCAAACAACAACTAAGTTTTTATTTGAGAATGTGTTCACTAGATACGGGTTACCTATAGAGCTAGTCAGTGATAGGGGCACTCACTTCTTGAATGAAGTGATTGAAAATCTGCTCCAAGAATTCTTGGTAGTTCATAAGAAGTCTGCCCCCTACCACCCACAAGCTAACGGGCAAGCCGAAAGCACAAACAAGATTTTGTGCAATGTGTTGAACAAATTAGTGAATAATAAACGCTCTGATTGGGACAAACAGCTACACCATGCTGTTTGGGCATACCGAGTCGCCTACAAAACGGTACTCCAAGCCACCCCCTTTCAGATGATATTTGGCCAAAATGCAGTGCTACCGTTGGACTTTTTAATACCTACATTGAAAGTGGCACAAGAGCATGCATGGACGGGTCATGAACTCTCCTCTAGACTTTTTGACCTTGAACGATTAGGAGAAACAAGACTGAGAGCGGTTGCAGGGATATATGCAGCTAAGAAATGACAGAAGGCATACTTTGATGCCCACGTTAAGGATAAAGTTTTGAAGGCTGGAGACTTAGTTTTAGTCTACACATTGAAGCAACATGCGAGAAAACTAGAGAAGAGAGGCTATGTACCCATGATCATTAATAGAATCTCAACAAGTGGAGCAGTGCAACTAGCCACATTAGAAGGCGATGTTCTCCCAAGCTACATAAGCGGATGCAGAGTCAAGTTATATCAGGAACCTCTCACAGAGGAAATGCTAAGTCGACTCAATATTGCTAAGAAACACAAAGAAGAAGAAAAGCGAATTCGAGAAGAAGCTCAAGCAGAAGCGTTAGAGCGCATACGGAGAATGAAATTAAGAAGACAAGGCAGAGAGCAACCTAGGCCAGGTGCATATGTAGATCAAGGATATCACGTGGCTATGTGTGAAGTTTCAGGTATCAGCTCTCATAGGATAATTGATCGACGTCCTTTTATAACCTTAGAGATAGGACAAGGAAAGGGTGCAACGACTGTAAGAGCCTTGATTGACTCAGGTGCAGCCACTAGTGCTGTTAAATTTTCGTACTGTCAAGAGTTAAAACTAACTGTCAATCCTATAGAAGCATTTCTCATAGGATTGGGAGGTGTGGAAACCCCTTGCATGGGCGAGGTGGAACTTCCCCTCTATATTCAAGATGAAGCCATGACAGTCAAAGTACTAGTGTGTCAAGATGAGGACCTCACTGAGCCTCTTGTCTTGGGTCAGGACTAGATCTATGATCATGCAGTCAACCTAAACCTAAGGAGTGGACTTCTTTAGGTATGGGTAAATCATAGTCGAATTACAGTTGAATTGGAAAATGAGGCACTCAAGGAGTTAGGTAAGGCACGAACTCCTGGTCCTTCCAGGGGCGCACATGAAGTTGACAATGCTATTCTTGTCCAAAACTGTATGATGCAGAAAGAGGATTGTTTCAACAACAAAGTCAAGGATAAGACGACACTCCTTTCTTTTCCAAAGGCCAGAAGGATGCAGCAACCAATGGCAGATCAAATATAGAGGAAGCAGAGCACTACCTATACTAGAGGCCAAAAAAAGGAGCAAAGGAGATTGTTTCAGCAGCTGAAACGAGTGTGGGTGCGGAAAGGCGAACACCCTGCGGCGACCAGGCCAACCCCACGGCCAAAACCTCTTATTAGTAGTCAACAACACGACACTAATAAGAAGTCTTTCATAAATTCTTCTGCAAAAGTAAAGTCTATTTGGGTACCCAAGAAGTAAATGAAGGCCAGCCCACAATCACGACAAATCTGGGTGCCTAAGGCTTGCTTGCAGGCTCAAATAGCTACACCAAGGCCACACCCGGTACAACATGTTTCACTCACTCGAACATCTGAGACCCAGTCTTACACACCACGCACGGACACATATTCTTCCATGTGCAAAAGTAGAATCACTCGCAAATGGGTCCCTAAAAAGCCTCATTCTCAAGTAGATACCCCTATCAAACTCTTCAGAGTCTCCACAAAATCAAGATCAAAACCCATCCACTGCATTTGGCAACCTAAAACTTGTAATAAACCCCCGGACCCCAGTTGTAAATCCATGCCCACCTACTAACTACGTCACTCTCACACTACATCATTCCACTTAGCTCCTAGGTCTACCCAATCCCTAACTACACACACAAGCACCGAGCACTTAATAGCCTACTAATTTCTCCCGAACCTCATGTTAATGTTGTAATGGGGACAAAAACGGTTCTATCTCGTCCTTTACAATGTTAACACCTGTTTCTACATTCTCACAGAATCAGGAGACAAGAAGTAACATGGCAGATACGGCAGGAACTAGCTCCCAGGCAGGCACCAGCCCCCAAGTCGTGGACATTGAAAGCCTTCCCGTTGAGGAGGAATTGAAGGAATGCCCACTGGCATTGAGGGCATTACACGCCATACCGGTTCAGAATCCTCCACAGGGGCACACAATGCCATTCAGCAAAAACTCACATTGGTTCAGTGATGTGGCAGGACCCCTCGGTGAAGGCACTTACATGTGGGAAGCCGAGATAGAATTCAATGGGCGTTGGGGCAAATATCACTTTTTCACCAGGGAATTTGAGAGATTGCAGAATAATGAAGGACTGAAACCTATATGGAAGAAGGCGGGACTCTACGATTACTTCAAATTCCAATTGCCAAAGCCCAATTTTCTAAGATGCTCTTATTTGATTAGCACCCTCACTCCGAGCAAAGACAAAAAGGGATACAGCTCTTTTGTCCTCCCATCTCTCACAAGGGGCAATGAGCTGAAGCGTTTCAGGTTGACTATCAATTTGGTAAGGGAAGCTCTAGACATGAAAGGTATGCACATTCCTACGGAGAAAGAGACTATGGTCCCCGACAATATGAAGAACAGGAATCTGACGAAATTAAAGGACATGGTGGCAATGACACCTACAATTGCCATTCACTTGCAAATGGTCATGCAACATTTTGCATTTCCCGCTCAAGAGAGGTTCACAATGCCACCTAAGAAGATATGGTTTAGTCTATACTTGGCTGATGCCTTTGATTTGACAATCAACATGCCCCACTGGATTATCGACCAAATCCACTTGGCTCATCAAAGGTGGTATAAGAAACAAAAGTCTGTACTGTATGGATGCTGTGCCCTCACCAGGATTGTGTATAGATGTTTGGCTTATGATGTGCCAGTGCAGAGGGCATTAAATTGGACCAGGGTACAAGAATTCCAACGTAGACTATCAACCGCAGGACCACCATCTAAGAAAATGAGAGGCGCAGTTCAGATGCCATGTGCACAACCCCGCGGTGTGACATTGACACCAGAGACAACTCCACAACTTCCAAGGCGGGTACAACCCTTCACTATCAGATTACCAAGACACAGCACTGATGGACCAAATCTAGTGTTACCACCTGTACCAACCGACCTAGAGTTCCCTCACGGATTCACTTTAGAAGACCTAACTGATGAGGAGGTAGCCAGAATCATAGAGGCTGTTAATGCGGAAGTTGAGGCAGAGCAAGCTAGTGGACAACAAACTGCTACAGACCAACCCCATCCCAGACAACCAGAGGTCGTCAATGTGGAGGGTGAAGAAGAAGAAGAACAAGAGGAGAAACATGATGGACAATCCGAGGAAGAAGAGCAGGAATATGATCAAGAAGCTCTGCAGGTACTTGAAGGTGCCCCAGCTTATACTAAGGCATTGAAAAAGCTCTATGATACCATGAACAGAGTTCAAGAGCAACATAGACTGTCCCTAGCAGCAAGAAAGGCCCTCATGAATCAAATCCTTGAGGAGGAAGGCGTAGACGAGCAATACCGTGCCACTCTTGACATGATATCTGAGGCTTTGGGAGTACCTGAGACGGTGCATACCGCCCTTGCACAAGCACGAAGAACAGAGAGAAGATACGGCAGACGTCCCCCTCAATCAGGAAAGCAGATGAATGTACTAGTATCAGAACCACAAGGCACATCCACAACCACGGACACCGCACACACTGTCCACGATACTGAGGACACCCATGTATCAAGTGCACATCCATCAACCCCTTTGCCACCCCTGCCTCCAACTCCACCACATTCACCACCCACAACCAGTGTAACCACTACTGTCACCGCCTCCGAGTCCACTACCCATACCGAAGCACAGACCCTCACACAACCCACACACCCTATCTCCACTTCTTTTGTCTATACGACCACTGAAACAGTAGTTCTAACCACTGCCACAGAAGATCTCAACCCCCGATCACACTTCCGGGCAGTTCGTATTCACAATTGCACACACCATTGTACACTTTCACCACCATCACTGCACCCACAATTCCAATATTCACAATCACTCCCACTACCGCATCCACCGTTGATTTTATGGACATCTCACCCACCTCCGCACCTCTCCCTCCCCCCATACCCCCAACATCTCCCATTCCCCCACCTCCCACATCACCATTTTCTAGCACTGTATCCACACTCCCCTTCCCCTTCCCCTTTCCCTTCCCTTCTGCATTCAACACCCTTCCCGCATCCACCCCTATTAATAATGTATTAATAATATGTATCAGTGTATGTCGCAACTGCAACAGCACTACCAACATCTTGATAACCAACATACACGACTCTTTCGAAGCCATGAGGAACTTCAACTCCGATTCATTGATCTCGAAAGGGAAAAGCGGCTACTACAACAACAACATGCCACTTTACAGGAACAACATGAACAGTTAGTAGCCAACCCACCCCAGTTAGATGCAGAAGAAAGGCAACATATGGATGGATTGCTACACTCCCAGATAACAAAGAACCTCAAGCTTAGATGCAACCTGGCCCTCCTACGAAAACCCATGTCTACAGCACTCGAAGAGAATAAACGACTGCAAAAACAGAATGAAGAGAACTTGGAAGCAGCAATGGAGGGTTCCCCGCAAGAAATCGATCCAGAAAAATTCAAGGCCATTCCCTCCGAGAATATGCAAATTGTGTTAGAAACCCATGCCGACCTCCTAGAGGCCCATGCAGCATTAGAACGAGAAAGAGATGACCTACTCAAGCAACTGGCAACTCAACAGGAGTCACCAAGCAAAGTCCCAGTCGCAGTCGACACATTGGAAGAAGTTGCAAAACTAAAAGCAGAACTCGAAGAATTACGCAATAAAGTCATGCAATACGAGCGTCAACCCTCTCCCCTGGTAGAGCCCTAGCCTGAAGATTTAGTGCCGATTGAAATAGAGGAAACATTCGAAGATCCATACGTTCCCATGCCTGCACTAGGTGGCAAGCAAACAGAAGAAGGCATGGACACCATCGAGATAGAGGCTCCTGAATGGATGCAGAGGTTAGAGAAAGTGGCCACAACCCATGATGATAGAGTGGCAGTTCAGATTGCATCTATGTCACGCTTGGAAGAGGTAGTCATAAAATCGGACTATTTTAGGAACCTCTCCCATCATAGGTGGATCGACACATCCGACGATTTGTATGTTCCTTTCTGCGTCTTAATGGCGGACTACAATGCCGAAATCAAGCAACACACCTCAAAAGAACCAACCTCGGCTACACAGTTTGCACCGGACGACATCCCAGCAAGTGCCAAGCAGGGCAATATACATCAACCGACGTGGAGGATTCGTCTACTGGAAACCTACCCAGAGATGGTAAGAACATGGAATAACATGCCTCTGTCATGGCCGGAATACACAAAAATTGTGCTGACAAACAAAGGATGTGAGAAATGGCTCAATTATGTTTACTTAGCACCACCCAAAGGCCAACCTACCATAGGATATATGATCTCGACGATTCGGCATTGGGGGGTCAGGTTTAAAAATGTACCAGACGTCATGGCCCAAATGTGCTTGAAACTTTTTGAACTCATGTTGGTCACCTTCAGGACTTTCAAGAATGTCAAGGAACCTCATCTGTCAGCCCTTGGATTTAATGAAGGAAATCAGGACCTCGTCTACGACATGGGCGCAACCCCATCTATTAATGTTGTATATGCATGGCATGCGCAGTATCTACCAGCCTGCTTCAAACAGACGTTTGAAGAAATGTTCGTCACGGGATTCTGGGAATATCATTCAGAGATATTCATTCCCAGACCATCACATTAATTGCAGTTGTTTGCAGTGGAACAAGCTCTTCATTCAAAAAAGTTACGTATACCACATCCAGAGGTTCCCGGGCCGGTAGATTGGGATGCTCTACTCACAGACTTGGCCAAAGGGTTGCGGATTGCAGAACATCACTTAGCACAAGACGTTGTTGAGTACTACATCCAACGACCCACCCAACAAGGGTGTGTCAGGGACGACAGACGCGAGAGAGGGGGGGTGTTGGAACTGAAGGACTCACCAGGCAAGGAAGCTTACGAAGGGAGTCAGAGAGAAGAGAAAGTACAAGCAGACAGAGCAGTCAACGACGATCTGGCAAGTAGGCCAATATTTTTTCAGGAGACTTACGCATATAAGAGAGGTGGACACACAAGGAGAAGGAGCAAGTAGGGAGCTCCAGGAAATGTATGTCAAAATGTTAGAAGAAATCCTGACAAAAATAGTGATTTTCATCACTAAAAACCCTTGTAAATACCATTTAACATTTTTCTAGCTCCATTTTGTGCAAGCCAAGGAGTCCTTGAGCTTGAGGAGCTTTAGAAGTATCTACCTGTCAGTTTTCACATTTTTTAGACTTCGTTTGAACCTCCAAATAGGGTAGAGAACCTAATTTTTTACTAGGCCGGACACTAGGTCTGGACAAGGCCAAAACCTAGTCAAAAACTATAAATAGAGCTAGAGAGCTCATTTTGGAGGGTAGTTTGTAATTGATTTGAACTTGTAAGAGCTTTTTGAAAGTAATCTAAGAGCTCCATTGCTTCTCACCCTTTGTCTTGCTGTGTGTGCGTGTGTGTGTATGTGTGTGCATGTTTGTGTGCTTCTCACTCACGCACTTGTGCCTTCACTTGCTCGAGGTCTTCATACCATCCTCTTGTCTTCCCGGATTGACATTAAAGGAGGTGCTACTCATCACTGAGCTACACTTGGGTCACCGGAATTGGATCTGGAAACACTGTAGGCTCTTTGGTGGTCCATTGACTAGCTTTGTCATACATTCTCTGTTGTTCCTGGATGCTAGGTTGAAACACTTCTGCTGCTGGTTGTAACTGCTTACCAGATCTTGTTTGAATCATTGCTGCTTGAGTTTTGACTAGTGAGATATAGACCATATTGGTCATTGGGTTCTGATGCTCTTTCTTCCTCTTATCATATTCTGCTGCATCTTTACAGAATCTGCGTATGTGGCCTAACTCACCACAAAAATGACAGCGAGGGGATGGCAAAGAATTACCTTCCTGTGATGTTCTTGTCTGCCAACGATTTGTATTGTAATTTGTATTCCGCTGTCCTCGATAATTCCTGTATCCTTGCTGTTGATTATTTCTCATCTGAGGTGGTACATAATGGGTGGCCGGCTGCCCTGGTTCTTGTATAATGGAATTGACAGTTGTTGGACCCTGCACTTTGGCGTTATAAGCACAGTTTTTGATGGAATGTCCAGTTGTATTGCAGATAGCGCAATACATATAATTAAGGGCACATGTGGCACTAGTATGCCCTGGATTCTTGCATTTGGTGCAGTACATCTGTCTAGCCAAATCCTCTGCAACAATTTTACTGGCTTTCAACCACTCCAGGTCTTCGGTAAAGGCTCCAACCTTATGCTCAAGCTGCAAGGCCATTGCAATAACCGCATCTAGTGTCATATCTCCCACACAACGGATGATCATAATCTGTCTTAATTATGGAGTTAACCCATTAATAAACCACTGAGTGATGACATCATCCGGTAAATTAGCATGTGCCGGAGGTAATTGCCTCAAATGAGTTCTAAACAGGGTGGCATATTCCTGCACTGTTTGGTTCAGCTTCTGTCTATTGTTCTGTAAGTAATCAAAAATTTCTGCAGGGTTCTTCTTCAGCCGAAATCTCTGCAAAAACGCATCCCTTACCGCTTCATAGGTGCCGAAATGGTTGATATCATACTCTGTAAGCCACCTTGCTGCTTCATTAACTAATGTTGATTGGAATACTATGGCCTTGTATGCCGGATCAGGTGGATGGTTTAGTACCGCATAACTTATTTCAAAGGTGCGTACATGAGCATCAGGATCATCACCTGGAAATCCACCGAATTTGGTGTAAGTTACTCCTGTTGAAACCGGTCGGGGTGGAAGTAGTTGTTGCTGCTCCTGCTATTGTTGTTGTTGTTGTTGTTGCCCACTCATGGTGCTAGTGGTAGTACTGTTACTATTTCCTGAGTTCTGAGGATGTGTTTCTAGTCCTTCAGAGTCTGTATGATCAGACTGCTCATCTTCCAGTTCAAAAATAGCACTCAACCTCTTACGAATTTCTAATTCAAATAGCCTATCCTCTTTTGTGGTATCAAACGTAGGCAAGCTTACCCTGAATAGTGGTGTCCGGAATGAAGATTCACAGGGAAGTATCACACTGTCACTAGAAACTTGTAAATTTTCTGCAACCAGGACCGAACTGCCACCAAAATCAGTGGAACTTTCTCCAATCCAGGTTATTCTTTCACCTTCAATGACCTCTCTAGGCAAGACACCTCTATCCTCAGACGGGTTCAAATCCTGACCAGACGGTGTCGGATCAACTACACAAAGCGTCCTTGTAGACTCCGAAGTTACTGTATCTTCTGCAAACTGTGCCGAAATTACGCCGGAATCTACCGGAATTGCAATATGTTCTACTGGAATGCTACCGGAATCACTACTAACATGCTTTGTTTCTTCTACGACTGGTCTTAACCGATCTATGCTTCTGCCTCCTAGGGGAGTCCTTAACAAATTTGATACTACCCAAGGCTGTCGATCTCTCCTGTACTTCGGATACGACTCACCGAACCGAGTAACTGGCATATATCACCTTTGCAACACTTACGTACTATTTCACCTTACTGTCGATTCACAATCTATGGTCACCTTCCCACAATCACTTTGCAACACTCTATTGCCACATTTCCACAATCACTTTGCAACAATCTGTTGCCACCTTCCCACAAACGATGCCAGTGTTAAACGTGCGTTGCCGTCAGAGACGCATTTAAGCTCTTTTCGGGTTCTTGGGAGTGGAAGGGGTCTGAATAATCAGAGGCCCTATACTTGATTTCCCCAATTTAACACTCACACCACAGTACCTTAATATTTAAATCTCTGTTAATACAAATTACTCTCCAGACTCTAGTTCGTTCTCTCACAGTTTCACTATATGTACTCAGACTATTACTAACTCTTCCACAACCTTACCGATTCGCTCTAATTGTTACGTCCTCAACACACAGCGCTGAAACTATTCATTACCGTAATACAGACTCACTAGTCGTACCTAATGGAACAACGTTAACACAAGTGAAGGTAATCAGCAAAAGCAAAATAACACAGTACTACTCAGAATTCTGAAAACACAACACAACAGAACTACACAGACGTATCACCCAGACAGACAATCTAGCGATCCTTTTGGTTGTCACCGAAGCGTCCTTTCATTAGATTATAAATGGTTACATCTCTTCGCAGCGACCTTTCGGTTCGTGCAGAATATGAAAAAGAGACAAGTTTACAATTGCCAATCCGACGGCTTACAAGGTTCAATGATTCAACAAAGTGGGGGTCCGCATTGTCTGCTTGAAGCATTTGATTCACCATCACTCTATCTGCCTCTTCTCACAGCTTATGCCTCTTTTGTACCTGTGTAGCTCAGTGACGAGTAGCACCTCCTTTAATGTCAATCCGGGAAGACAAGAGGATGGTATGAAGACCTCGAGCAAGTGAAGGCACAAGTGCGTGAGTGAGAAGCACACAAACATGCACACACGTACACACACACACGCACACACAGTAAGACAAAGAGAGAGACAATGGAGTTCTTTTAGATTGCTTCAAAAGTGCTCATACAAGTTCAAATCAATTACAAGCTAACCTCAAAAATGAGCCTTCTGGCTCTTTTTATAGTTTTTGACTAGGTTTTGGCCGTGTCCAGACCTAGTGTCCAGACCTAGTGTCCGGCCTAGTTAAAAATTAGGTTATCTACCCTATTCGAAGGTTCAAATGAAGTTAAAAAAATGTGAAAACTGATAGGTAGATACTTCTAAAGCTCCTCAAGCTCAAGGACTCCTTAGCTTGCACAAAATGGAGCTACAAAAATAAGAAAGGGTATTTACAATGATTGTTAGTGATGAAAATCACTATTTTTGGAGGGATTCTACTATCATGTTGACATACATTTCCTGGAGCTCCCTACTTGCTCCTTCTCCTTGCGTGCCCACCTCTTTGATATACGTTAGTGTCCTGAAAAAAATATTGGCCTACTTGCCAGATCGTCGTTGACTGCTCTATCTGCTTGTGCTTTCTCTTCTCTCTGACTCTCTTCGTAAGCTTCCTTGCCTTGTGAGTCCTTCAGTTCCAACACCCCCCCCCTCTCTCGCGTTTGTCGTCCCTGACAGACCTTTGTTGGGTGGGTCGTTGGATGTAGTGCTCGACAACGTCCTGTGCTAAGTGATGTTCTGCAATTCGCAACCCTTTGGCCAAGTGCGTGAGTAGAGCATCCCAATCTACCGGCCCCGGAACCTCTGGATGTGGTATACGTAACTTTTCTAAATGGAGAGCTTGTTCCACTGCAAACAACTGCAATAAATGTGATGGTCTGGGAATGAATATCTCTGAATGATATTCCCAGAATCCCGTGACAAACATTTCTTCAAACATCTGTTTGAAGCAGGCTGGTAGATACTTGATACACGCGTGCCATGCATATACAACATTAATAGATGGGGTTGCGCTCATGTCGTAGACAAGGTCCTGATTACCTTCATTAAATCCAAGAGCTGACAGATGAGGTTCCTTGACATTCTTGAAAGTCCTGAAGGTGACCAACATGAGTGCAAAAATTTTAAGACACATTTGGGCCATGACATCTAGTACATTTTTGAACCGAACCCCCCAGTGCCGAATCGTTGAAATCATATATCCGATGGTAGGTTGGCCTTTAGGTGGTGCTAAGTAGACATAATTGAGCCATTTCTCGCATCCTTTGGTTGTCAGCACGGTTTTTGTGTATTCCGGCCACGACCTTCTTCGAAATACGGGGCAGTAGCATGGGTTGTATTTGATGTACAAAGGCATGTTATTCCATGTTCTTACCATCTCTGGGTAGGTTTCCAGTAGACGAATCCTCCACGTCGGTTGATGTATATTGTCGTGCTTGGCACTTGTTGGGATGTCGTCAGGTGCGAATTGTGTAGCTGAGGTTGGTTCTTTTGAGGTTTGGTGCTTGATTTCAGCATTGTAGTCCGCCATTAAGACACAGAAAGGAACATACAAATCGTCGGATGTGCCGATCCACCTATGATGGGAGAGGTTTCGAAAGTACTCCGATTTTATAACTACCTCTTCCAAGTGTGACATTGACGCTATCTGAACTACCACTCTATCATCATGGGTTGTGGCCACTTTCTCTAACCTCTGCATCCATTCAGGAGCCTCTATCTCGATGGTGTCCATGCCCTCTTCTGTTTGCTTGCCCCCTGGTGCAGGCATGGGAACGTATGGGTCTTCGAAGGTTTCCTCTATTTCAATTGGTACTAAGTCTTCAGGCTCGGGCTCGACAAGGGGAGAGGGTTGACGCTCGTATTGCATGACTTTACTGCGTAATTCTTCGAGTTCTGCTCTGAGTTTTGTGACTTCTTCAGATGTGTCGTCTGTGGTTGTGACTTTGCTTGGTGACTCCTGCTGAGTTGCCAGTTGCTTAAGTAGGTCATCTCTTTCTCGTTCTAATGCTGCATGGGCCTTCAAGAGGTCGGCATGGGTTTCTAACACAATTTGCATGTTCTCTGAGGGAATGGCCTTGAATTTCTCTAGGTCTATTTCTTGTGGGGAACCCTCCATTGCTGCTTCCAAGTTTTCTTCATTCTGTTTCTGCAGCCGTTTATTCTCTTCGAGTGCTGTAGACATGTGTTTTCATAGGAGGGCTAGGTTGCGTCGAAGCTTGAGGTTCTCCGTTATGTGGGAGTGTAGCAATTCATCCATATGTTGCCTTTCTTCTGCATCTGACTGGGGTGGATTGGCTACTAACTTTTCATGTTGTTCCTGTAAAGTGGCATATTGTTGTTGTAGTAGCCGCTTTTCCCTTTTGAGATCAATGAATCATAGTTGAAGTTCTTCATGGCTTCGAAAGAGTCATGTATGTTAGTTATCAAGATGCTGGTAGTGCTGTTGTAGTTGCGACATACACTAATACATATTATTAAACACATTATTAATAGGGGTGTATGCGGGAAGGGTGTTGAATGCAGAAGGGAAGGGAAAGGGGAAGGGGAATGGAAGTGTGGATGCGGTGCTGGAAAATGGTGAAGTGGGAGGTGGGGGTATGGGAGATGGTGGGTGTATGGGGGGAGGGAGAGGTGCGGAGGTGGGTGATATGTCCATAAAATCAACAATGGATGCAGTAGTGGGAGTGATTGTGAATACTGGAATTGTGGGTGCGGTGATAGTGGTGAAAGTGTACAGTGGTGTGTGCAATTGTGAATACGAACTGCTCGGAAGTGTGATTGGGGGGATGAGATTTTCTGTGGCTGTAGTTAGAATTACTGTTTTCGTGGCCATATAGACAAGAGAGGTGGAGATAGGGTGTGTGGGTTGTGTGGGTTGATTGAAGTTCTGAGCTTCGGTATGAGTAGTGGACTCGAAGGCGGTGACAGTAGTGGTTACACTGGTAGTGGGAGGTGAGTGTGGTGGAGTTGGAGGTAGGGGTGGCAAAGGGGGTGACGGAGGTGCACTTGATACATGGGTTTCCTCAGTATCATGGACAGTGTGTGCGGTGCCCGTGGTTGTGGATGTGCCTTGTGGTTCTGATACTAATACATTCATCTGCTTCCCTGATCGAGGGGGGCGTCGGCCGTATTGTCGCTCCGTTCTTCGTGATAGTGCCAGGGAAGTATGAACCGTCTCACGTACTCCTAAAGCCTCAGAAATCATGTCAAGAGTGGCGCGGTATTGCTCATCTACGCCTTCCTCCTCAAGGATTTGATTCATGAGGGCTTTGCCTGCTGCTAGGGATAGTCTATGTTGCTCTTGAACTCTGTTCATGGTATCATAGAGCTTTTTCAATGCCTTCGTATAAGCTGGAGCACCTTCAAGTACCTGCAGAGCTTCCTGATCATATTCCTGCTCTTCTTCCTCGGATTGTTCATCATGTTCCTCCTCTTGTTCTTCTTCTTCTTCCACTTCGACGACCTCTGGTTGTCTAGGATGGGGTTTGTATGTAGCAATTTGTTGTCCACTAGCTTGCTCTACCTCGACTTTTGCGTTAACAGCCTCGATGATTCTGGCTACCTCCTCATCAGTTAAGTCTTCTAAAGTGAATCCGTGAGGGAACTCTAGGTCGGTTGGTACAGGTGGAAACACTAGATTTGGTCCCTTAGTGCTGTGTCTTGGTAATCTGATAGTTAAGGGTTGTACCCGCCTCGGGAGTCCTAGAGTTGTCTCTGGTGTCAGTGTCGCTCCGTGGGGTTGTGCACAGGGCATCTGAACTGTGCCTCTCATTTTTTTGGGGGGTGGCCATGCGGTGGATAATCTGCGTTGAAACTCCTATACCCTGGTCCAAATAAGTGCCCTTTGCACTGGCACATCATACGCCAGACATCTATACACAATCCTGGTGAGGGCACAACATCCATAGAGTACAGACTTTTGTTTCTTATACCACCTTTGATGAGCCAAGTGGATTTGGTCGATAATCCAATGGGGCATATTGATTGTCAAATCAAAGGCATCAGCCAAGTATAGACTAAACCATATCTTCTTAGGTGGCATTGTGAACCTCTCTTGAGCGGGAAATGCAAAGTGGTGCATGACCATTCGCAAGTGAATGGCAACTGTAGGTGTCATTGCCACCATGTCCTTTAATTTCGTCAGATTCCTGTTCTTCATATTATCGGGGACCATAGTCTCTTTCTCCGTAGGAATGTGCATACCTTTCATGTCTAGAGCTTCCCTTACCAAATTGATAGTCAACCTGAAACGCTTCAGTTCATTGCCTCTTGTGAGAGATGGGAGGACAAAGGAGCTGTATCCCTTTTTGTCTTTGCTCGGAGTGAGGGTGCTAATCAAATAAGAGCAGCTTAGAAAATCGGGCTTTGGCAATTGGAATTTGAAGTAATCGTAGAGTCCCGCCTTCCTCCATATAGGTTTTAGTCCTTCATTATTCTGCAGTCTCTCAATTTCCCTAGTGAAAAAGTGATATCTGCCCCAGCGCCCATTGAATTCTATCTCGGCCTCCCACATGTAAGTGCCTTCACCTAGGGGTCCTGCCACATCACTGAACCAATGTGAGTTTTTGCTGACCGGCATTGTGTGCCCATGTGGAGGATTCTGAACCGGTATGGCGTGTAATGCCCTCAATGCCACTGGGCGTTCCTTCAATTCCTCCTCAATGGGAAGACTTTCAATGTCCACGACTTGGGGGCTGGTGCCTGCCTGGGAGCTAGTTCCTGCCGTATCTGCCATGTTACTTCTTGCCTCGTGATTCTGTGAGAATATAGATACATATGTTACTTCTTGCCTCCTGATTCTGTGAGAATATAGAAACATGTGTTAACATTGTAAAGGACAAGATAGAACCATTTGTGTCCCCATTACAACATTAACATGAGGTTCGGGAGAGATTAGTAGGCTATTAAGTGCTCGGTGCTTGTGCGTGTAGTTAGGAATTGGGTAGACCTAGAAGCTAAGTGGAATGATGTAGTGAGAGAGTGATGTAGTTAGTAGGTGGGCATGGATTTACAACTGGGGTTTGGGGGTTTATTACAAGTTTTAGGTTGCCAAATGCAGTGGATGGGCTTTGATCTTGATTTTGTGGAGACTCTAAAGAGTTTGATAGGGGTATCTACTTGAAAATGAGGCTCTTTAGGGACCCATTTACAAGTGATTCTACTTGTGCTCATGGAAGAATATGTGTCCGTGTGTGATGTGTAAGACTGGGCATCAGATGTTCGAGTGAGTGAAACATGTTGTAGAGGGTGTGGCCTTGGTGTAGCTATTTGAGCCCGCAAGCAAGCCTTAGGCACCCAGATTTGTCGTGATTGTGGGCTGGCCTTCATCGACTTCTTGGGTATCCAAATAGACTTTACTTTCGCAGAAGAATTTATGAAAGACTTCTTATTAGTGTCGTGTTGTTGCCTACTAATAAGAAGTTTTGGCCGTGGGGTTGGCCTGGTCGCAATAGGGTGTTCCCTTTTCCGCATCCATACTTGTTTCAACGGCTGAAACAATCTGCTTTGCTCCTTTTTTTGGCCTCCAGTATAGGTAGTGCTCTGTTTCCTCTGTATTTGATCTGCCGTTGGTTGTTGCATCCTTCTGGCTTTTGGAAAAGAAGGGAGTGCCGTCTTATCCTTGACTCCGTTGTTGAGACAATCCTCGTTCCGCATCATACAGTTTTGGACAAGAATAGCATTGTCAACTTTATGTGCACCCCTGGAAGAACCAGGAGTTCGTGCCTTACCTAGTTCCTTGAGTGCCTCATTTTCCAATTCAACTGTAATTCGACTATGATTTACCCATACCTGAAGAAGTCCACTTCTTAGGTTTAGGTTGACTTCATGATCATAGATCCAGTCCTGACCCAAGACAAGAGGTTCAGTGAGGTCCTCATCTTGACACACTAGTACTTTGACTGTCATTACTTCGTCTTGGATGTAGAGGGGAAGTTCCACCTCGCCCATGCAAGGGGTTTCCACACCTCCCAATCCTATGAGATAGGCTTCTATAGGATTGATGGCTAATTTCAACTTTTGACAGTACGATAATTTAACAGCACTAGTGGCTGCTCCTGAGTCAATCAAGGCTCTTACGCCCTTGCACCCTTTCCTTGTCCTATCTCTAAGGTTATAAAAGGACATCGATCTATTATCCTTTGGGAACTTATTCCTGAGACTTCACACATTGCCACATGATATCCTGGATCCTCATAGGCACCTGTCCTAGGTTGATCCCTACCTTGCCGTCTCAACTTCATCCTTCTGATGCGTTCTAAAGCTTCTGCTTGAGCCTCTTCTCGAACTCGTTGTTCTTCTTCTTTGCGTTTCTTAGCAGTGTTGAGTCGGCTGAGCATTTCTTCTGTGAGAGGTTCCTGATACAACTTGACTCTGCACCCGCTTATGTAGCTCGGGAGAACGTCGCCTTCTAATGTGGCTAGTTGCACTGCTCTGCTTGTTGCGATTCTAGTAATGATCATGGGTCCGTAGCCTCTCTTTTCTAGTTTCCTTGCATGTTGTTTCAACGTGTATACTAGTACTAGGTCGCCTGCCTTCAACCCTTTATCCTTAACGTGGGCATCAAAGTATGCCTTCTGTCGTTTCTTAGCTGCATATATCCCTACAGCCGCCCTCAGTCTTGTTTCTCCTAATCGTTCCAGGTCAAAAAGTCTAGAGGAGAGTTCATGACCCGTCCATTCATGCTCTTGTGCTACTTTCAATGTAGGTATTAAGAAGTCCAACGGTAGCACTGCATTTTGGCCGAATACCATCTGAAAGGGGGTGGCTTGGAGTACCGTTTTGTAGGCAACTTGGTATGCCCAAACAACATGGTGTAGCTGCTTGTCCCAATCAGAGCATTTATTATTCACTAATTTGGTCAATACATTGCACATAATCTTGTTTGTGCTTTCGGCTTGCCCATTAGCTTGTGGGTGGTAGGGGGCAGACTTCTTATGAACTACCAAGAATTCTTGGAGCAGATTGTCAATAACCTCATTCAAGAAGTGGGTCCCTCTATCACTTACTAGATCTATAGGTAGCCCGTATCTTGTGAACACATTCTCAAATAGGAACTTAGCAGTCGTCGGAGCATCGTTCTTTGTCGTAGCTTTTACCTCTACCCACTTTGTTAGATAGTCTGTCGCAACAATGATGTATTCAGCATGTGAACCCTTGGCTGGGGGATTAATAGGACCTACAAAGTCTATTCCCCACTTGGAGAATGCACTTCCACCCATCATGGGTTTTAGTGGCATCTCATCTTTGCATATAGGAGGCTGAGCTCGCTGACAGACATCACACCGTTTCACATAGGTATGTGCATCCATGTGAAGGGTAGGCCACCACAAGCCTGCAAATAGGACCGCTTTAGTCACTCGGTCTGGTCCAAAATGTCCTCCTGCTACACCTTGATGAGCCGTTTCCAAGATCTTGAGATATTCACTCTCGTGGACACATAATCTTAGGTAACCATCTTTACCACGCTTGTATAGGTTATCACCAATGAGCGAGTAATCTAGGGCTTCTTGTTCTAAACTTCTTTTCCTAGCCAGGGTCATGTCTGGAGGGAATGTTTTCGTCCTCAGGAAGGATACTAGGGGTTCACTCCAATCTGGCACTATGGACACTTGATAAAGAGTGGCATGTTCCACAGGTGGTTTAGTGCAACAGATTGGGCATTCCTTGCACAACTTTTGGACATCAGCTTCCATAGTCGGCCAATGCACTCCGAGTCTTCTTAGTGTCTGTAGGGTTCGTTGCTTCGAGTAGTGTTGCTCTAATGCACCTACATGTGCTAATTGCAACCATTTAGCGTACTCATCCTCTTCCACACAACAAGCTAGGATCCCTTGATCTGTTTGTTTGTACATGCTTCCTGCCATGATATGATACTTTTGGGCTTTTACTACCTCTCTATCCTGTGTGTTTATTACTGGGTGGTTAGGCCTGTATGTCAATACTGGCACTAATGGCTTAGCCCACTGTGGCACACTTCCAAATTAAACAAGTAAGCATCAGGAAGGTCATCTGACACTCCTTGTGGGGCTTCTCCAGATGTGAGCCTAGAGAGATGGTCTGCTCTCAAGTGATTCTTCCCTTTTCTTACCACAACCTCAAAATCGTATTCCATTAGCAAGAGAAACCATCTCACCAATCGACCTGTATTGCATGGTTTGTTTACCAAGTATAACAATGCCTGATGGTCAGTAAAAAATTTAAACTTATTTGCAAGCAAATAATGTCTAAACTTTTTAACTGCATATACCATGCCTAATCCTTCTCTCTCCGTAGTGGTATAATTTCGTTCAACTACATTCAATTGTCTATTAGCATAGGCAATTGGAAGATCCATATTACCTTCACCGGTAGGCTGCGCGAGTACACACCCAATAGCATAATTGGATGCATCAACATGAACATGGAAAGGCTTATTCCAATCTGGTGTGGTCAAGATTGGTGCTGAACACAATCTTCTTTTAAGCTCATTGAAGGAGTTTTCACATTCATCAGTCCACTTGAAGTTAGTCAAAAGTCCATACAGAGGCTTTGCTACGATGGCATACATGTGTATAAACCGCCGATAATAACCACAATGCCCCATGAAAGCTTGTACTTCCTTGACATTCTTTGGCATAGGTAACTCGGCTATGGCTCTCACTTTCTCTTCATCAGTGGATATGCCATTCTTTGACACTATGTGTCCTAGAATCTTGCCTTGCCTGACCATAAAAACGCACTTTTCTGGGTTCAGGCAGACTTGATATTCTCTACATTTGTCAAAGATTTGTCTGAGTTCAGGAATATGGGTTTGTCTAATGTGGGAATGAGCACAAAGATCATCAACATAGACTTCTAAGTTCTTTCTCAGGAACTCTTTAAATACATGGCACATCAGCCTCTGGAAGGTAGCTGGTGCGTTGGTAAGCCCAAATGGCATTACTCTAAAGGCAAAAATGCCCCATTCAGTGGCAAAAGCCGTCTTATGCTAATCTTCTGGAGCTATGGCTACTTGATTGTAGCCCGAAAATCCTTTAAGGAAGCTGTACACTTCCTTTCCTGCTACTCTTTCTAAGAGATGCTCTGTGATAGGAAGCGGATAGTTATCTCGAACTGTGGCTGCATTGACCTTCTTCAAGTTAATGCATACACGCAGCTTTCCATTTTTCTTGGGCACCACTATGATGGGGGATACCCACTCAGTGTGCTCAATTTCATAGATGAATCCCGCTTCAACCAGTCTATCTATCTCCTCTTTAATCTTAGCAGCATAATTATCATTATATGTGTATGGCTTTTGCTTAGAAGGTTTGGCATCTTAGGTCATGGGGATAGTGTGCGAGCATATGTCAGGGTCCACACCTTTCAAATCCTTATAACTCCAAGCCAATACATCTCTGTATTCTCTTAGCAAGGCTATCAATTCGTGCTCTTCGTCTTCCGTCAGGTCATGGCCTATGTACGTGCATCTCTCTTCTCCTTCTTCCACAGCTACCACTATTTTCTTGGTGGTTTCTTTGTTATCATAGGCCTCCCCTGATTGCGCCTCTCGTTTAGGCATTCTGATCATGACTCTCCTGTCATCTATCTCATACTTCTTAAAATTTTCCGGGACCTCAAACAAAGATTCTTCCTCTTCTAGTGTGACTTCTCTCTTCTTTCTTTTCTTTCCTTCTTCCTTCGGGGTCACATGTGTGGCTAGCCTTACATCATTTGTAAGCTCTCCATACCTCTGGGGTAGAAATTCTACTTCATAGAAGTATTCTTCATCTGATGCAAAAGGTGGGTCCATAATGATTGACTATAGATCGGAGTCACTTGCATCCTCAAATGCATCAGGGCTAGGTTCACACTCTTCTAACACTGCCTCTCCCATGATGGGTTCTATGGAGAAGACTGAAATGTCATAGCCATCTTCATCACAGTGAGGTGTCCATTGTTCTTCATTGATGGCTACATCCATTGTTGCTAGGATTTCTGCCCAGCCGTGGGGTTCAAATTCTTCGTCAGGAAAGACTACAGGTGCATAGGCTGGGTCTTGAATTGATCTATGTGTTTCTTTTGCACCTATCTCTCTGGCTTCTTCTCTCTTCTCTTCTTCTACTGCTACTTTGCACATCCATAAGTGGGTGTCTTCATGCATCCATGAGGATCCTGATCCTATGGAATGCACCGATTCCGTATCATCTTTCGTTCTATGGATGGGATTCCATTGGATAGGAGGGACATCTCTATGAGAGTAATCTTTGAGATTCACTTTGGTTGTAACACCTAAGTGTTGCAGGTACAAGGAATTGGTTCCCCAATCCTGTACCACTTGCAACTATCACATAAAGGGTCATCCCAAGATCATTTCATAGGCATGATTTTTGCTAAAATCACATATAGCAAATGTATGCTCGAACTCAACACCACATGTGGTGAGAGTTACTCCTTCTAGCAGCCCTAAGGGTCGCTCTATGTGACTGTAGCTCAGTGATGAATAGCACCTCCTTTAATGTCAATCCGGGAAGACATGAGGATGGTATGAAGACCTCGAGCAAGTGAAGGCACAAATGTGTGAGTGAGAAGCACACTAACATGCACACACATACACACACACGCGCACACACGGCAAGAACAAAGAGAGTAAGACAATGGAATCACTTCTATTGCAACAAAGTTCTCATACAAGCTCAAAACTACAAGAAGCGACCCCAAAAATGAGCTCTCTAGCTCTATTTATAGTTTTTGACTAGCTTTGGCCCTGTCCAGACCTAGTGTCCGGCCTAGTTAAAAATTAGGTTCCAGGGCTTATTTGAGGGCTCAAACGAGGTCTAAAAAATACGAAAATCGGTAGGCAACTACTTCTAAGGCTCCTCAAGCTCAAGGACTCCTCGACTTGTACAAAATGGAGCTACAAAAAGGTGAAAATGGTATTTACAGGGGTTTTTAGTGATGAGAATCACTTTTAAATGGTGTAAGGGTTTTGAAAAAAATAAAGGGTTGCCTTAGTGCTAGATCTGCTTGTATGCTCGTACTTGCCTCTTCTCGTATACTGCCAACACTCTCCCCCCCCCTAGCGTCTATCGCCTCTGACAGACCTTTGATCTGTGGTTTGGTCAATATAGTCCTGGAGAATGTCAGCTCACACATCATGTTCTTTGATTCGCAGCCCTCGGATCAGGTCTCTCTGAAGGGTATCCCAATTGACTGCACCCGGTATGTCCGGTTGTGGCGTTGTGTAGAGTTTTGAGTGCATCGTTTGTTCGCATGCAAAGAGGTGTAACAATGGGTGGGCCTTGGCACGAACACCTCTGAGTGTGCTTCCCAGAACCCTGTGGTGAACATATCATCGAAAGTTTGCTTATAGCAGGCAGGGAGATATCTGATGCGTGCGTGCCATGCATAAGCAACGCGTATGCTCGGGGTGGTGCTCATATCATATAGCAGGTCATAATTACCATTAACAAACCTGGGAATCGGAGGCTGAATATGGCATACATTGCGGAAAGTTTTGAGCACAACCTGCATCATATCGAATATCTTGAGCATCATCTGGGTAGCTACATCTGGCATGGGGTGGAGGCGTGGCATCCAATGTCTGATGGTTGCTATCATGTATGATACTGTGGGGGTGCCGGTTGGGGGTGCAATGGCGGGGTAATTGAGCCATTCTCTACAGTTTACATTGTTCTCAACCTTGATGGCGAAGGCTTTCCATGATCTTCTTCTTTGTACTGGCCCATAACAAGGGTTATACTTCAAATGCATGGGAGCGTGATCCCATGTTCTAAGCATTTCTGGGTATGTTTCAAGTAATCTTTGCCTCCAAGTAGGTTGGAATATCGCCCCTTTTCTGGCTGCCTCTGGTATATCTTCTGGTTCGAACTAGGTGGCAAAAGTAGGGCACTTGTTGGTGACTCTTTTGATCTCTGCGTTGTAGTCGGCCAACAATACAAAATATGGTTTATATTGTAATTCTGAGCTCGTGATGAGTCGTCTAGGAGCAAGGTGCCTGAAATACTCAGATTGAAGTATGGTTTCCTCAATGGCCTTCATTGCTAGCATCTGAGTGGAGACACGTTCCTGATGAGTTTTCCCCATTTCTTCTACTTGTTTCATCCAAGCTGATGGGGGTTCCTCATAGGTATCTTGCCCTTCCTCCGTGATTCGTCCTCCTGGAAGTGGTTGAGGCTCATAGTTCTCTTCAAATGCTTCCTCCACTGGAATAATAACTGCTTCTTCTTCTATGGGTTGCTCAGGTGGGAAAGGAGGTCGTTCATATTGTAATAACTTGATTTTCAACTCTGCAATCTGTTGCCGTAGCTCAAGTACCTCACTGTTCGTTGAAGGTTCAGGTTCTGGCGAAGTAGCGGCATCGACCGTCTCTTTAGGTGTGGGTGGGTGTGTTGTCGGTACTTTGGATCCTTGTAATTCCTTTATCTGATCTGCCAACTGATCATGGGCTTCCAAGAGTGTTGCATAACCTTCTAAAATCTGTTGAATATGCTCTGAGGGGACAGCCTGGAATTTTGCAGGGTCTATAGGTGCTCCCGGGGTGTTTTCCATGGCCGCTTCTAGGTTCTCCTGGTTTTGTTGTTGTAGCCTTCTGTTCTCTTCTTGAGCCGCTGCTAGATGGCGACGTAGTAGAGCCATGTTGCGTTGAAGTCTCGCATTGCGGCCCATTTGTTCTCTGAGTTGTTCCTCCATAGCTTTGCCTGTCTCTGCATACTTAGCTTCGAGTTCTGTCTTCGATTGTTGGAGGTCAGTCACCTGGTGTTGTAGTGCTGTATTACCTAGTTCCAAGGCATCGACTCGTGCCTGGAGTTGAGCCGAGAGATTGCACAGCTCTGTGTTATTTTCTTCTAATAGCTTATACTCTTGCTTAAGCTGAGTGGCCGCTTCAACCATGGTGTCTAGTGCACTACTAAATGATGTGGATGCATGGGTAGAGGTGGAACATGCAAAGGGTCGGGAAATGGGGAAGGGAAAAGTGGATGATGTGCCTATGAGTGAAGTGAGATGTGATGATGGTGGAACAGACATGGCGGTGGGTGCTCCTGTGGATGGTGAAATATCCATGGGATCGGATGTGATAGTGTGTGAAGTGTTAATTGTGAATACGGGAACGGTAGGTGGTGTGTTAGTGGTGGCAGTGAATGTGGGGGAGTGGGGTTGGGGAAGGGACTTTTTATTATAATTCTCAACTTGTTGGAGTATATTTACAAGGTTTGTCCAAAATGATGGTTGGGTGATTTGGGTTGATTCTGAGGGGGTTAACAGGGGTACAGTGGGTAGGGGTTGGGAGGAAGGAACTGTGTGGGTGAATGGAAAAGGTTGGGATAAGGTTTGGCTAGTGGCAAGTGGTTGTCCCAGGGCGGGGAGATAAGAGGGGTGACCTATTATGGTTTGATCGCTGGCAGAATGACCTGTGTGGGGTTCAAAAATTTGGGCAGAACTGATGGCTGTGGGTAAAGGGAAGGCGGTAGAAAAGGAGGTGTGTACATTGGTTTCACCATGGGTGGATATCGGTTGTTCGGAAAGACTCGTGGAAAAGGGTTCTGAAGGCTGGCTGGGAGGTGATGGCGGAGGTGGTGAATGTGTATTTACATCTGGTTCGTCACTGGGACTAGGGCTAACCATCTGAACATCTTCTGTGCATTGAAGTAGGCAATACGGTAGATACCTCCATTTGAATCATCTTTCCCCGCCGTGGCCTTGTATCTATCCTTCTTTGATCATAAGTAGGGTTCGCCTGATAGACCAATGTTCTCATGGCTTCCCCGATGCCACAGGTGTCTGCCAAAAGGTTCAACGATTCTACAAAATGTGGGTCGATGTTCTCCGATTGCAACATGTGGTTTACTAGGGCTCGATTCGCTTCTTCTGACATCTTGTGTCTCCTCTGCACCTGCTTGATTGTCCGGTATAGTCTTTTGAGTTGTGCGGTATAGGCAGGGGATTCCTCTTCACTGTCTTCTGGTTCATTTCTTTGTGCACCTTCCTGAACTTGTGTGTTTGGGTCATGAGGATGTTGTTCCACCTCTTCCCCATGTACTCTACTTGTCTCGCCCCGTGGCTGTTCTCTTTGGACTGATGCTCCCGGATCAACATTGTCAGGGGAACCTTCACTATCTGATAGGTGGACCGTCTGCAGGAATCTTTCAAAATCAAAGTTTGGATCCTCTGTGAAGGTGGCCATAGATGCAAACTCTCCATCGGTAGGTAGTGGAGGGGCGGATGGAGCGGGTTGTACCACATCCCCAACTTGAACTCCTTGAAGATGGATCGTGAAAGGTGCGACCTGAGCTTCTGGTCTGGGGGAAGCTTCGGTCGTGGCTTCGTGAGGGATCATTACCTGGGAGAGCGATCCACACATTCGTTTTGCAGGCTGGCTCCCTGACTTCCGCCCTTTGAACAACTCCAGTTGTGCATATTTTAGGGCTCTGGCAACCGGCACATCATATGCAAGACATCGATAGATAATTCTTGTAAGCGCACAACAGCCATGTAAAGTAGGCTTCCTCACTCCCCGCTTGCTTGCCTCATACACTTGGTCCAAGATCCATACAGGCATCTTAATGGGCAAGCTTCCAGTCTCTGCTAGATATAACCCATACCATATTTTCTTGTGAGGTTGGGTGAAACAGTCCTAAGCTGGGAATGCCAAGTGTTGGAGGCACAACCGCAATGGTATGGCGATGTTGGGGGTGAGGGTGCACATTTCTTTTAGCTTCTTGATTCTGTTGCTTTTCATCGACTCAGGTATCAAGGGGTCACGGTCAGAAGGTACATGCGTGCCATACATCTGAAGTGCTTCCCTGATTAAAGTAACATTCAATTCGAACTTCCTCATTTCCTCCAGATTTGACAAGGAGGGCACCCAGAATGTGCCTGAATGATCTTTATCACCTATCGGCTTCAGTGTGGCAATTAGGTAGTAGCACCTGAGGAAATCGGGTTTAGGCAGAGCTGCACTAAAATAAGTTTGTAATCCTGCTTTTTGCCAGATATCTTGAAGTGGAGCTGCATTCTGTAAGGTTTCGAATTCTCTTGAAAAGAACTGGAAGGTCCACCACACTCCTCCACACTCCATCTTGGACTCCCATATATGATCTGCGTCTCCCAAGTCTCCTGGCATTTCATTGAACCAATGAGAGTGCCCTTTTACTCTTTCGGTTAGGCCATTTGGTGGATCTGGAATAGGAATTCTCTGCACGTTCACGAACTCTTCAGGCCGAGCTGTTGGTGGGGCCTCCACCGGCATGGCATCCCAATTGATTTGAGCACCAGAGCCTGCCTGAGAGCTTGTGCTTGCTACTGCTGCCATGGGAATCGGGTGCTTATCTGCTAGAAGAAGAAAGGCACATTAGTGTTGCATAGGAAACAGGATGTAATGATGTTCCCTTCACAATACTAACATGACAATCCCGAATGTTAGTGGTCAGAGATGAAGTGCTTGTGATAGGTGTGAGTGGTGATTAGAGGTCAGTATCACCCTAGATGCCTACTTTGGTTATGCAGTGGACTCGGAATGCACCTATGTTATAGTGGATGGAATTACAAAAATTGGGTCAGGGGGTTTGATACATGGTTTAGGTCTCCAAACTTTGCTAGAGGGTTCGTAGCTCTTAGAGCTACAGACAGGTAGAGATTTATGAACTAGAGTGTGATGGAGTTGGGGCCTTTTGGGTACCCATTTCCAGACATTCCTCGATGTGACTGAGTGTGGGTCAGAGTGGTATTGAGGTAGAGTTCCTGTGTTGTTAGTCGAGAGGACTTGAGAGTGTTGAATTATGCCAGTAACTAGAGTTGGAGCTATTTGGGCTCGTAAACAGGCCTTGGGCACCCATATGTGTCTAGCATTGGGGCTAGCCTTCCTTGACTGCTTAGGGACCCAAATAGATGTGGTGTGCCTAGGAGGTTTCCTAGGGTACTCCTTCACTTGTGTCCGTGATGGTGTGGCTTGTTTGTTGTCTCCTCGAGAGTCTGCTATTAGAGTTGTGGGTTTTCCATCCTTGCATATCCAGATCTGTTTCGCGCCACGAGGTGCTCCGTGTTGCACGGGTTGGCGCTCCTGCCTCTTGATCAGCGGCCTCCTTCGGGTCGAGTGATGTTCGGTCTGCCCGTTTAGAATCTTCTTTGGATCAGTTGGGAACTCCTTATTGGCTCATGTACCTCCAGTAAGATTGACAATCCTCTGCACCATAGAAGTTTGGACAAGAACAACATTGTTATCTTCATGTGGATTCCTGGAGGGACCAGGAGTTGGTGCCTGTTCTATTGGTTTGAGTGCTTGATTTTCTAATTCAATCGTGAGACGGCTTTGGCCTACCCAGGCCTGAAGAAGTCCACTTCTTAGGTTGAGGTTGACTGCGTGATCGTAGATCCAGTCTTGGCCCAGGACCAGAGGTTCGGTCAGATCCTCGTCTTCACACACTAGCACTTTTGCTGGCATGAGGACCTCTTGTATGTAGAGGGGAAGATCCACCTCTCCCATGCAAGGGGTTTCACCACCTCCTAATCCTATCAGATATGCTTCTAGGGGCTTTACCTCCAATTGCAGTTGTTGGCAATAAGAAAGCCAAACTGCACTTGTGGCTGCTCCTGAATCAATTAAAGCTCTCACGCTTGTTGTGCTGTCTCTTTGTCCTATTTCTAGGGTCACAAAAGGTCGTCGATCCACTATCTTATGGGTACGTTCACCTGAAGCCTCACACATGGCCATGTGATAGCCTGGAGACTCTTGAGTGTCAAGCATAGGTTGATCCCTCCCTTGTCTCCTCAACTTCATTCGTCTGATGCGCTCTAAGGCCTCTGCCTGTGCTTCTTCTCGAATTCATTTTTCCTCCTCTTTACGTTGCTTAGCAGTATTGAGTCGACTTATCATTTCATCCGTGAGGGGTTCCTGATACAACTTGACTCTGCATCCGCTAATATAGTTTGGGAGAACATCACCCTCTAAAGTGGCTAGTTGTACTTCTCCACTCGTGGAGATCCTATTGATGAGCATAGGTCCGTAGCCTCTCTTTTCTAGCTTCCTTGCGTGTTGTTTCAATGTGTAGACTAAAACTAGATCTCCTGCTTTCAAGCCCTTATCCTTCACATGGGCATCAAAGTATGCCTTCTGTCTCTTCTTAGCTGCATATATCCCTGCAGCTGCTCTCAGTCTTGTTTCTCCTAATCGTTCAAGGTCAAAAAGTCTAGAGGAGAGTTCATGACCCGTCCATTCGTGCTCTTGTGCTACTTTCAATGTAGGTATTAAGAAGTCCAACGGTAGCACTGCGTTTTGGCCAAATACCATCTGAAAGGGGGTGGCTTGGAGTACCGTTTTGTAGGCGACTCGATATGCCCAAACAGCATGGTGTAGCTGTTTGTCCCAATCAGAGCGTTTATTGTTCACTAATTTTGTCAATACATTGCATAGGATCTTATTGGTGCTTTCGGCTTGCCCATTGGCTTGAGGGTGATAGGGGGCAGACTTCTTATGCACTACCAAGAATTCTTGGAGCAGATTTTCAATAACTTCATTCAAGAAGTGAGTGCCTCTATCACTAACTAGCTCTATGGGTAGCCCGTATCTTGTGAATACATTCTCAAACAAGAATTTAGTAGTTGTCTGAGCGTCGTTCTTCATTGTGGCTTTTACCTCTACCCACTTGGTTAGATAGTCCGTGGCAACGATGATATACTCAGCATGGGAACCCTTAGCTAGGGGATTGATAGGACCTACAAAGTCTATTCCCCACTTAGAGAATGCACGTCCGCCCATCATGGGCTTCAGGGGCATCTCATCTTTGCGTATAGGATACTGGGTTCGCTGACAAATCTCACACCTCTTCACATAGGTATGTGCATCCATGTGAAGGGTGGGCCACCAAAATCCTGCAAATAATATTGCCTTAATCACCCGATCTGGTCCAAAGTGTCCTCCTGCTACACCTTGGTGAGCAGTTTCCAAAATCTTTAGATATTCACTCTCATGAACACAAAGTCTCAGGTAACCATCCTTACCACGCTTGTAGAGATTATCACCAATGAGTGAGTACTCTAGGGCTTCTTGTTCTAGACTTCTTTTCCTAACCAGAGTCATGTCTGGAGGGAATGTTTTCGTCCTCAGGAAGGATACTAGTGGTTCACTCCAATCTGGCACTATGGACACTTGATAAAGAGTGGCATGTTCCACAGGTGGTTTAGTGCAATAGATTGGGCATTCCTTGCACAACTTTTGGACATCAGCTTCCATAGTTGGCCAATGCACTCCTAGTCTCCTCAGGGTCTGTAGGGTTCGTTGTTTTGAGTAGTGTTGCTCTAATGCACCTACATGTGCCAATTGCAACCACTTAGCGTACTCATTCTCTTCCACACAACAGGCCAATATCCCTTGATCTGTGTGCTTGTACATACTTCCTGCCATGATGTGGTACTTTTGGGCTTTTACTACCTCTCTATCCTGCGTGTTTATTACTGGGTGGTTAGGTCCGTATGTCAATACTGGTACCAATGGCTTAGCCCACTGTGGTACCACTTCCAAATTAAACAAGTAAGCATCAGGAAGGTCATCTGACACTCCTTGTGGGGCTTCTCCTGATGTGAGCCTTGAGAGATGATCTGCTCTTAGGTGAGTTCTACCTTTTCTCACTACTACCTCAAAGTCATACTCCATTAGTAAGAGAAACCATCTTACTAATCTGCCTGTATTACATGGCTTGTTTACCAGGTACAGTAGAGCTTGGTGATCAGTAAAAAATTTGAACTTATTTGCAAGCAAATAATGTCTAAACTTTTTAACTGCATATACCATGCCTAATCCTTCTCTCTCAGTAGTGGTGTAATTTCGTTCAGCTGCATTCAATTGTCTACTGGCATAGGCAATTGGGAGATCCATATTACCTTCACCAGTAGGTTGTGCGAGTACACATCCAATAGCGTAATTGGATGCATCCACATGAACATGGAATGGCTTGTTCCAATCTGGTGTGGTCAAGATTGGTGCTGAACATAATCTTCGTTTAAGCTCCTGGAAGGAATTCTCACATTCATCAGTCCACTCAAAGTTAGTCAGAAGTCCGTACATTGACTTTGCAATGACAGCATACATGTGAATGAACCGGCGGTAGTAACCACAATGCCCCATGAAAGCTTGTACTTCCTTGACATTCCTTGGCCTAGGTAGCTCTGCTATGGCTCTCACTTTCTCTTCGTCAGTGGATATGCCGTTCTTAGACACTATGTGCCCTAGAATTTTGCCTTGCCTGACCATGAAAACACACTTTTCTGGGTTCAGGCAGACTTGATATTCTCTGCATTTATCAAAGATCTGTCTGAGTTCGGGTATATGGGTCTGTCTAATGTTGGAATGAGCGCAAAGATCATCAACATAGACTTCCAAATTCTTCCTCAAGAACTCTTTAAACACGTGACACATTAATCTTTGAAAGGTAGCCGGTGCATCGGTAAGCCCGAATGGCATTACCCGAAAGGCAAATATGCCCCACTCCGTGGCAAAAGCCGTCTTATGTTGATCCTCTGGAGCAATGGCTACTTGATTGTAGCCCGAAAACCCATCTAGGAAGTTGTACACTTCCTTGCCTGCTACCCTTTCTAATAGATGCTCAGTGATAGGAAGCGGATAACTGTCTCTAATCGTGGCGGCATTAACTTTTTTAAGGTTAATACACACACGCAGCTTTCCATTTTTCTTGGGCACCACTACAATGGGGGATACCCACTCAGTGTGCTCAATTTCATAGATGAATCCGGCTTCAACCAGTCGATCTATCTCCTCTTTGATCTTAGCAGCATAGTTATCGTTGTATGTGTAGGGCTTCTATTTCGAGGGTCTGGCGTCTGAGGTCATGGGGATTGTATGTGAACATATATCAGGGTCTACCCCTTTCAAGTCCTTATAACTCCACGCAAATACATCTCGGTATTCTCTTAGCAAGGCTATCAACTCTTGTTCTTCCTCTTCTGTCAGGTCATGACCTATGTATGTGCATCTTTCTTCTCCTTTCTCGATGGCGACAACTATTTTCTTGGTAGTTTCCTTGCTATCATAGGCTTCTCCTTCTTGTGCCTCACGTTTAGGCATTCTTATCATGACCCTCCTATCGTCTATCTCATATTTTTTAAAGTTTTCAGGGACCTCAAACAAGGATTCTTCTGCCTCCAAAGTGACTTCCTTCTTCTTTCTTTTCTTTCCTCCGCTTTTAGAAGCTACTTGTGTGGCTAACCTCACCTCATTTGTAAGCTCTCCATGCCTCTGGGGTTGAAATTCTACTTCATAGAAGTATTCTTTATCTGATGCAAAAGGTGGGTCCATGATGATTGACTCTAGATCGGAGTCACTCGCATCCTCAAATGCATCAAGGATAGGTTCGCATTCTTCTAAAACTGCATCTCCCATGATTGGCTCTATTGAAAAGACTGAAATGTTATAGCCATCCTCATCACAGTGAGGTGTCCACTGCTCTTCATTGATGGCTACATCCATTGTTGCTAGGATTTCTGCCCAGCCATGGGGTTCAAATTCCTCATCAGGAAAGACTACAGGTGCATAGGCTGGGTCTTGAATTGATCTACGTGTTTCTTTTGCACCTATCTCTCTGGCTTTTTCTCTTTTTTCTTCTTCTACTGCCACTTTGCACATCCATAAGTGGGTGTCTTCATGCATCCACGAGGATCCGGATCCTATGGAATGCACAGACTCAATCTCATCTTTGGCTTTATGGATGGGATTCCATTGAATAGGTGGTACGTCTCTATGAGAGTAATCCTTAAGATTGACTTTGGTTGTAACACCTAGATGTTGCAAATACAAGGAATTGGTTCCCCAATCTTGGACTACTTGCAATTGCCGCATAAATGGCCTTCCCAAAATCATCTCGTAGGCTTGGTTTTTGCTAAAGTCGCATATAGCAAAAGTATGTTCAAACTCAACCCCACATGTAGTGAGAGTTATTCCTTCTAGGAATCCTAAGGGCCTTTCAATATGACCATCAGCCATCTGCAATTTCATTCTCGTTGGTCGGAGTGCCGGCTTGCCCCAACGCTTCCATAGGGAAGTGGTGGCAATTGCAACTCCTGCACCTGAGTCCAAAATTGCCTTGGTGGTGTACTCCTGGTAGGTAATGGGAAGATAGGTGTTCCCTTCTTCACCTTCACACATATCTCCTATCTTATCCAAGGGTATCTCTGGCACTGTCCTATGTGATCCTACCTGGGAATGAGGTTTCACTATTGCTGGTACTTGTTTGGCGACATGTTTCCATAATTCAGGTCTAACCTTGAGTAGCTTTTCTAACTTGAGATTGCACTGCACTTTAGTGTTTTTCACTACCTCTGTGTTCTTAGGTAAGACTGAGTCCTCATTTTGTCCCATGACCGTGGGTGCTCTCATACAAGTAGACTTAGCCTCCCATGGGCCTGTGAAGTGGGGTAATTCTTGTAGAGAGTTAGACTCAAAGTCTAGTCTTTCCTGAGAGTGGGTGCTCTCCTGCTCCTCATAGATGGATGGGATGTCTTGTGGGAATTGGTCGCGTGCATCATCCACAAGTTCAATAGGAGGAGGGACTTCACTCTCTTTAGCCCATTTGTCTTCTTGAATCTCGCGTAGGAATTCTGGTGTGAACCGATTCATAGAAGATGATGTGTCTGGCTCCGTAGAGTTAGGCACGTAGGCTTCCTGGGGAGGTAGGCTCACGTTCTCACTTGCCTTGCCCTTATTTTGAGAGGCGGGTTCCTTTTCTGATTGTGCAGTTAGCCTCTCTATTCTTTCTAGGGAGGGGGGGTTGTCTAGTTCAGTGGAATTGGGCACATAAGCTTTCGGTGGGGGATGGGTCATGTTTTTGCTTGCTTTATCTCTTTCTTGATTTTTTTCTTCCTTGGCAGATCTTGCAATTATGCCCTCTAACTTCTCTAGAAGTCCATCCAAGTGTAATTGTGTCTTGGCTGAGCCCGAGTAATTGAAAAGGCGACTGGCTTCAAACATAGTCTGAGCCAATGCGACCATTTTCGCGCAAAGCTTGGTTCTTTCTATCTCTAGGTCAGCTCTAGGGTAGCACTTGTCATGATCCGTTACATTTGGCCCTTCTTGGATTCTAGCCTGATATGCTTTAAGCATCATGTCTATGTCTTCAAGAGTGGGATCAGCTAATACTGATCCTACTCGGGGTGGTGGGTGGGTTACGTGGGGTGTATTAGAGGGTGGAGGGATGGAGGGTGATGGGGATGGTAGCGGTGGGAATGTGTGAGAGTGCGGTTGAGATGTGATCTCTATGATTTTTGCTTTGGTTTCTCTCAAGCTTTCTTCAAGTTCGCTCATCTTTTTTGCCCATTGCCTTTTCATTCTTTCACGACTATCCTTCCAGGCTCTAGTCCTCTTTTTGGTTATGCTCTCTGTTTCACTCACCTCGGGGCTCTTTTCCTGACCAACACCTTGGTTTTGTTGTAGTGCCTGGGCTCTTGTGATCACTTGCACCAGTGCAGTGGAAGTCACACTCCCTGTGGAGTCTACAACTAACCCAACAACATTGATAGGAGTGATTTTAGGCATGTTATTAGTGTTCTTTGGGCAATCTCGTAGGAGATGCTCTTTCCCACAGTCTTGACAGAAACCCTGAATGGTTACTGGTTGAGGTTGTGTAGGGCCAGGTAGTGGACAATCACGTATAAGGTGATATCCCTGACATCTGAAGCATGGTCCTCTAGGAAATGGGGGTCGTACCTGCCTAGGTTGAGGTCTAGAGTTGGGGTTTGTGTACATGACATTGGCATACTCAGGTTCCCCACTACTTTCACTTGGGTCCTCATAATAGTATGACTCGTTATGCTCGGGTGACTGCATGTAGTAAGCCTGTGGGCTATCAATATGTGTGGAGTCAAAACTATGGTCACTTGGATCACTGTCTGATAGCAATGGGGTGACTGGGACTATGGCTCTATTCGGATTTTCTTCAGCAGATGCATATTTCACTGGGATCACATTGGTTGGAGCAGGGGGTTGCTGCACTAGGACTGGTTGAGGTCTCTGCTGCCCTTGATAAGGTGGCTGATAAGTTTGCTGTGGTCTGTTGTATTGTTGTGGTGGGTACTGATTCTGGTATCTACCCTGTTGTGGATATGGCTGAGGGTAATTTTGCCTAACAGTTTGTTTGTTATATGGGCAATCTTGTGCAGTGTGGTTGGTGTACCTGCGCTCTATGGTGCAGTACTGGCTACTAGGATTTTCCTGGGGTTGGGCCATAATGGGACATACATTTGCCATATGGTCACCGCCACAAGTGTAACACCGCTTGACTGGGGCAAATCTCGGAATTTGTTTGCTAGAGAAACCTAGTTTTTGAGCTACCTTCTCTGCAAGTTCCTCAATGGATGTGGATTGACCACATGTGAGGCTACTAGAGCTATCAAAATCCTTATAGATTTTTTATAGTTCTAATTCCTCACCTAGATTGTCCTCAATGTCTATGCACATGCGCACGCACTCTTCTATCGTTCTGGGGTCCTTCAGATACACATATGACCTGAGCTTGGTGCTCAACAATCCATCTAAGAACAAGGCCACTTGCTTGGTTGGTGTGGGTAACTCCGGCACCGGGCATCTCTCTAGGTATTGCCTAAATCTTCTTCCAGCTAGTCTGACCGTCTCTTGAGGTGTCTGTTTGAAGCTATGAATTAGTGAGGAAGTGTTGTGCCTGATTCCACTCTTAGAAAACTCAATGATAAATGCCTCTAAGAGCTGGTCTATGTTTCTAAAATGCCTCTCGTTTAGTGGTTGAAACCATGTAAGGGCAGTGTTCGTAAGGGTTAGACCAAAAGCATTATATTGTGTGAATAGGTCCTCTACCTGTTCAGCTTTCAATACTTGCCGAAATTCTGCCACATGGTCATAAGGGTCTCCAGCGCCTTCGAAGTAATTCTTCATGGACTTCACCAGTTGAGTTGGTCGCAGGGTCCTAGTGTGTTCTCTCGGCCTTGGCAAAGGAAAATTGTCAGCATTCCTTTGATTCCATGGGGTTCTATGTCTCTCAGGTTCCACTCTATTCCTTTCCGTTCCCGTTCTTTCTCTTCCCAGGGAGTTGGCAAAACTTACCTCAGGTTTGTCTCTACTTCTATCTCTTTGAGCTCCATGAGCTTGGGAGGTCCCAGCTCCTTGGTGACTGTATGACACCTTAGTCCGAGGTTGGGGAAAAACAAACTCACCCTTCCATGTGTAGGCATGTCTGCCATGCTCGGTGACCACGAAGATCTTCTCTGATGTATTGTCTAAGTAGGTTACTTTGCCTGGGCTATCAGGGTCTTTAAACTCATAGATTGTGAGAGCACCTACTTCATGAGACAAGGTAGGCTTATACCTCCAAAAGGCCTCATCAGTTTCTCGATTTAAAAGCAAATCTATGCTTTTATTATCCTGTGGAATCAATTCTGGAGTCATGATTCTGGTCAAGACAGATTTACCACGGGGAGTTCTCGGCTCTTTCTCTAAATTTCCTTGCTCTATATCACCCATATCGGTTTCTGCAATCACATTTCCAAACTCATCAGTTCTATCAGGAAGAGTGGTGACTACATATATAATCCCTTCTTTATCTAGGTATGCTCCATTCTCAAACTTCACTACCGGGTGTTCTAGTCCATGGGGTTGATCGGGGTTCTTAATCTGGACCACAGATCTTCTCAGTCCGTCTTCGTAGATGCGAGCACCTAGACGATTCGTCCTGATGTATTCCAATTGAGTCTTGTAAGGTCCCTGTGGCTTTTCTAGATGAGCCACCCCTGAACTACCTACTGGTCTCTCCATGTGATAGGACATCTCAGAATCACTTGTTTCTGATCTGGAAGTGTATGGGTAATCACTCAACAGCTGGGCCCAAGACCTGGCAGTGTGATTGACACTAGCTTCAGAAGATCTGAGGCTTTGTCTGTCTTGGCCTAAGTGTCTGCCTGATCTAAGGTTCATATGCCTGATTTATCTACCCCCTTGGACCTAAGCACACTCTTGTTGCAGGTTAATTTGCACCAATCACTTTGTTCTTTTGAGTTGAATATCATGTTTATGGTCTTGTCTGAAATCGCGTCGTCAGGAGTACTTAAGTGAATTTCGCACTTGATAAGTGATCGACTCCAATTTACCTTTTGTCCCTTGGAGTTTTCGCACTTAAGACCTACTTAATTCTTTCACTTGGTTGATTACTTCTCTTGGACTTGATTCGTGCCTAACGTTGCCCTAATGAATTACCACACCTAAGTCGTACTTAGCCTAGGATAGGAATTGACAAAGGAGGGTTGAGAGATCTTCCAACCTCAATTAGCTGGTTGACCAGACTGCTACACAAGCCCGGAAGCCTTCTCCCAAGCTTGGTACTCACCCTTGCTATTTTGCTTTGGATTGCCTTGAGTGCACACAATGTTCCTGCAAAAGCTCACCAGTCAGTATAGCTCTATTACCACAAGTAATTGAAAGACACACATCAATATTTTCAGTCCCCCCTGGAGTAACTCACTGTACCCCCTCAATCTTAGGACCACCTAGTTTCACCTAAAGGCCAACTTGAAAATATATGTTCTAAAACTCCACGTATGATTCTACAAAAAACCAGTCAACGTCCACGTAGGATTTTCAACAAGCTTTCCAATGAGACAAAAATCTCATCAATCGGAGTTCGTATGGTGAAGTTATGACCATTCAGGCACTTAGGGGTCCAAACAAGCTCTCAGGGTTCAAGAAATTCCTCCCTGGTTTCTAGGTCTTTTGCCCACTCCTAAGGCTCTCATATCCTCCCAATGTGTCCAAGATTAAACCCAAAGATACCTCAATTCAGTCAATTAATTTACTCTAAATTTTCATGCGTTAAGCCCATGTATCGCGATAGGTCGGGTCGAAGTGTCGCGATAGCTCGTGAGGTGTCGCGATAGCTCCCAAGTGTCGCGATAGGTCGTGAGGTGTCGCGATAGCTCGTGAGGTGTCGCGATACTCCCAAGTGTCGCGATAGGTCGTGAGGTGTCGCGATAGCTCGTGAGGTGTCGCGATAGCTCGTGAGGTGTCGCGATACTCCCAAGTGTCGCGATAGGTCGTGAGGTGTCGCGATAGGTCGTGAGGTGTTGCGATAGGTCGTGAGGTGTCGCGATAGGTCGTGAGGTGTCACGATACTCCCAAGTGTCACGATAGGTCGTGAGGTGTCGCGATAGCTCGTGAGGTGTCGCGATAGGTCGTGAGTGTCGCGATAGCTCGTGAGGTGTCGCGATAGGTCGTGAGGTGTCGCGATACTCCCAAGTGTCGCGATAGCTCATGAGGTGTCGCGATAGGTCGTGAGTGTCGCGATACCTTGAGGTGTCGCGATAGCTCGGGATATGGTGAATTTTTCAGTTCTGTCTAGTGATCCTAGGAGCTCTCAGCCTGCGTAGTGTCGTGGTGCACTAAGAATTGTGATTGGGTGAAGTTTTCGAGGTGTCGCGATAGCTCGAGCTTGACGCCTCGGGACCTCTGCAGAGGAAATCCGTACCTGCTGAGCTTGCTAGAGATGATGATGAAGCTGAAGCCTGCAAGAAACATGCAAAAACACACAAAAACAAGCACACACACTCGCTCTCTCTCAAACTCGCACACAACAAATGAGGGGAATGACAAGGAAGAGGGAATATGTAGTGGAGAAGGAGGTGGAGGTGGTGATGAAGATGGAGGTGGAGATGGAGATGGAGATGGAGAAAAATCAGAAATTTACCTACTACTTACCATTCCAACGCGTCCTCTCTACGTCTTACCATCACACGCTCGTCCTCAAAGCTCGAATCCCCGGCAACGGCGCCAAAATTTGGTGTAGCTCAGTGATGAGTAGCACCTCCTTTAATGTCAATCCGGGAAGACATGAGGATGGTATGAAGACCTCGAGCAAGTGAAGGCACAAATGTGTGAGTGAGAAGCACACTAACATGCACACACATACACACACACGCGCACACACGGCAAGAACAAAGAGAGTAAGACAATAGAATCACTTCTATTGCAACAAAGTTCTCATACAAGCTCAAAACTACAAGAAGCTACCCCAAAAATGAGCTCTCTAGCTCTATTTATAGTTTTTGACTAGCTTTGGCCCTGTCCAGACCTAGTGTCCGGCCTAGTTAAAAATTAGGTTCCAGGGCTTATTTGAGGGCTCAAACGAGGTCTAAAAAATACGAAAATCGGTAGGCAACTACTTCTAAGGCTCCTCAAGCTCAAGGACTCCTCGGCTTGTACAAAATGGAGCTACAAAAAGGTGAAAATGGTATTTACAGGGGTTTTTAGTGATGAGAATCACTTTTAAATGGTGTAAGGGTTTTGAAAAAAATAAAGGGTTGCCTTAGTGCTAGATCTGCTTGTATGCTCGTACTTGCCTCTTCTCGTATACTGCCAACAGTGACCATCGGCCATTTGCAATTTCATCCTCGTGGGCCTGAGTGCTGGCTTGCCCCAACGCTTCCATAGGGAAGTGGTAGCAATTGCAACTCCTGCGCCTGAGTCTAAAATGGCCTTGGTGGTGTATCCTTGATGGGTGATAGGAAGATATGTGTTTTCCTCTTCGCCCTCACTCATTTCTTCTATCTTTTCCAATGGTATTTCTGGCACTGTTCTCTGGGATCCTACCTGGGAACGAGGTTTTGCTATCTCTGGTACTTGTTTGGCTACATGTTTCCATAGCTCTGTCCTTACTTTGAGTAGCTCTTCTAAGGTGAGGTTGCACTCTACTTTAGTGTTTTTCACTACCTCTATGTTCCTAGGTATGACTGAGTCCTCATTTCGTACCATGACCGTGGGTGCTCTTATACAAGTAGACTTAGCTTCCCATGGGCCTGTGAAGTGGGGTAATTCTTGTAGAGAGTTAGACTCAAAGTCTAATCTTTCCTGGGATTGGGTGCTCTCTTGCTCCTCATAAATGGATGGGATGTCTTGTGGGAATTGGTCGTGTGCATCATCCACAAGTTCAATGGGCGGAGGGACTTCACTTTCTTTCGCCCATTTGTCTTCTTGAATCTCTCGTAGGAATTCTGGTGTGAACCGATTCATGGAGGATGATGTGTGTGGCTCCGTAGAGTTAGGCACATAGGCTTCCTGGGCAGGAAGACCTGCTCTTTCACTTGCCTTGTCCTTATGTTGAGAGGCGGGTTCCTTTTCTGATTGTGCAATTAGCCTCTCTATTCTTTCTAATAGTCCTTCAAAGTGCAACTGTATCTTAGTTGAACTAGATATGTTAAAGAGGTGACTGGCTTCAAGATCAGTTACATTTGGCCCATCTTGAATTCTAGCCTGATATGCTTTAAGCATCATGTTTAGGTCCTCGGGAGTGGGATCTGCTAGGACTGATCCTACTCTAGGGGGTGGTGGGATTAGGTGAGGCGGGTTGGAAGGTGGCGGTTCGGATGGAGATGGTAATGGTGGAGGTGATGGAGGTGGGGCAGTGTGAGAGGGAGTTTGAGCTGTGAGTTCGGTTATCCTGGCTTTAGTTTCGCTTAGGCTTTCCTCAAGTTCACTCATTTTCTTTGCCCATTGTCTTTTCATTCTTTCACGACTATCTCTCCAAACTCTAGTCCTCTTCTTGGTTATGCTCTCAGTTTCACTAGCCTCTAGGCTCTTTTCCTGGCCTACCCCTTGGTTTTGTTGCAATGCCTGAGCTCTAGTAATCACTTGCACTGGTGCAGTGGAAGTTACACTTCCGGTGGAGTCTACAACTAACCCAACGACATTGATAGGAGTGATCTTCGGCATATTATTAGGATTCTTAGGGCAGTCTCGTAAGAGATGCTCCTTTCCACATTCTTGGCAAAAGCCCTGGATCGTCACTGATTGGGGTTGTGTAGGTGCAGGCATGGGGCAATCACGAATGAGGTGATCTCCCTGACATCTGTAGCATGGTCCTCTAGGGAATGGGGGTCTTACTTGCCTAAGTTGAGGTCTAGGGTTGGGGTTCGCATACATGACGTTTGTATAATCAGGCTCCCAACTAGGTTCATTTGGCTCTTCACTATAGTAGGACTCAGCATGTTTAGGAGACTGCATGTAGTAGGCCTGGGGGCTATCAACATGTGTAGAATCGAAACTATGGTCACTAGGGTCACTTTCTAATAGCAGTGGGGTTACTGGCACTATGGCCCTATTCAGGTTTTCTTCTGTAGCTGCATACTTTACAGGGATCACATTGGATGGAGCTGGAGGTTGTTGGGCTAACACAGGCTGAGGCCTTTGCTGGGCCTGATATTGTGGTTGGTAGGTTTGTTGGGGCCTAGCATACTGCTGTGGTGGGTATTGACTCTCGTATCTGCCTTGTTGATATGGCTGAGGGTAGGTTTGCCTAACCGCTTGCTTATTGTATGGACAGTCTTGTGCTGTGTGATTTGTGTATCTCCGTTTTATGGTACAGTATTGGCTACTCGGATTTACTTGGGGTTGAGCCGTAATGGGACACACGTTCGCCATATGGTCACCACCGCAAGTATAGCACCTCTTTACTGGGGCAAACCTTGGGATTTGTTTGTTAGAGACACCTAGTTTTTGTGCCACTTTCTCAGCGAGTTCCTCAATTGATGTGGATTGCGTGGAAGAGAGGCTAGAGGCACTATCTGAATCTTTGTATATTTTGGAAAGCTCTAGCTCCTCCCCTAGGTTATCCTCGATGTCAATGCACATGCATACACACTCTTCTATGGTCCTAGGGTCCTTCAAGTATACATATCACCTCAATTTGGTACTTAGCAATCCATCCAAGAATAAAGCCACTTGCTTAGCTGGTGTGGGTAGCTCCGAAACAGGGCATCTTTCAAGATATTGCCTAAATCTTCTTCCTGCAAGTCTCACGGTCTCTTGAGGGGTTTGCTTGAAGTTGTGAATCAATGAGGAGGTATTATGTCTTATGCCACTCTTAGAGAATTCAATAATGAAAGCCTCTAGGAGTTGGTCTATGCTTCTGAATTGTCTCTCATTCAATGGTTGAAACCACGCAAGGGCTGTGTTCCTAAGGGTTAGACCAAAGGCATTGTACTGCGTGAATACATCCTCCACTTGTTCAGCTCTCAAGACTTGCCTGAACTCAGCCACATGATCATAGGGGTCTCTAGTGCCATCGAAGTAGTTTTTCATGGACTTAACTAGCTGGGTCGGTCTCAGGATCCTCGTGTGCTCTCTCAGTCTTGGGAGAGGGAATTCATCTGCATTCCTTCGGTTCCCTGGGGCTCTATGTCCCTCAAGTTCCACTCTATTTGTTTCTGTTCTCGTTCTTCCTCTTCCCAAGGAGTTGGCAAAGCTTACCTTAGGTCTGTCTCTCTTTATGTCTCTCTAAACTCCATGAGCCTAGGAGGTACCAGCTCCAAGGTGACCATGGGACACATTCGATCTTGGTTGGGGGAAAACGAATTCACCCTTCCAAGTGTAAGCATGCCTGTCATGTTCTGTAACCACAAAGATCCTCTCTGAGCGTGATCTAGGTAGGTCACTCTGCCTGGGCTATCTGGATCTTTAAACTCATAGATCATAATTGTTCCTACATCAATTGGCCGATCAGATTTATACCTCCAAAAGGCTTCGTCAGTCTCCCGGTTCAGAAGCAGGTCTATGCTCTTGTTGTCCTGGGGAACCCACTTGGGATTGAGGATTCTAGTAAGAACAGATTTCCCTCGAGGGGTCCTGGGCTCCCCTCCTACATTCCCTTGTTCTAGGTCATCTATGTCCGTCTCAGGGATCACATTCCCGAATTCATCTGTCCTCTCCGGGTGACTAGTGACCACATATATGGTTCCCTCTTTATCAAGGTATGCACCATTTTCAAACTTGAGAGCAGGGTGCTCTAGCCCAATGGATTGGTCTGGGTTTTTGATTTGGACCACGGATCTTCCTAGGCCGTCCTCATAGATGCTAGCACCTAATCGGTTGGTCCTAAGGTATTCCAGCTGCGTCTTGTACGGGCCTTCTACTCTGTGCAAGTATGGCACTCCTGAACTTCCCGTAGGTCTGTCCATGCCTTGAGACATCTCTGATTCACTAATCTCAGAGCTAGGGTAGTATGAGTGGTTGCACAACTGCTGGGCCCAAGACCTAGCAGTGTGGTTGACACTAGCCTGTGAAGACCTAAGACTTTTTCTATCTCTCCCTAGATGTCGCCCTGATCTAAGGTTCATAAGCCTAATTGAATAGCCCAAATTTGCCCAAGTACAACCTCGTTGCTGAGTTCTTTGGTATCCGTTACTTGATTCTTTTTTAGTTGATTACCGTATTTATGTTCTTGTCTATTATCACGTCATCAGGTATACTTGAGTGTATTTCCGCACTTGAAGTTGATCGTTCCACGTTAAGTTCCTTTCCTTTAAAGTTCTCGACCGTACAAAGATAATGTCGTTAGCTTGAACTTGAATATTAGGTATTCTTCAACTTGATAAATGCCAATCGCCACCCTCGCCTATTCCTATCACTAGTCGTTCTTAGCCTAAGCTAGGAATTGACAGAGGGAGTAGAGAGTTTCCAACCTTTTGTTTCCTTCTTGGTTGCCTTGAATGCCCAGGAAGCGTGTTCCCAAGCTTGCACTTACTCTTGCTTAGAATGCCCTTCGATGCTCTCAATAGATCTGTAAGAGTTCCAAAGTTAGCTCAAGACTTAAATTCCAAAGACAGAACCAATCACTTTCATTCATGTAACACAAACACCAATTTGCACAGTGATTTTTTTTTGGAAAACAATTATAGAGATCCCTGAATTTTGTTCCCCCTGGGTATGGTCAACTTCAAAATACCCTATCTAATAATCCTGATCTTAATTTAACCGTAACGAGTGCATGTTTTGGTTGTACTCCCCACGAGCTTTCCAACAAGACAAGAATCACAGCAAACGGATTTTGTATGAGAAAGTTATGCCAGTTCAGGGTTTTGGAGTTAAAACAGGGTTCAAACAGGCTGACAGATCACATGATTTTTCTCAAAAACACATGTGTGGGGACCTCACAAATCACTAATGACTCTCTAATTATGCCCAAAGTTCCCCAAGGACTTGGAAAAATTAACCCTAAAATTTTTGGCCGAAAAGCCTGTCAATCGCGATTGACAGACCTGTCGATCGTGATTGACAGAGGTGTTCGTCGGGGCCTGTCGGTCGCGATCGACACGTCAGTCGCAAATGACAATGTCAATCGCGATCGACAGAGTCAGTCGTGGGTCCTGTCAATCGCGATCGACGGTGTCAATCGCGATCGACACTTTTTCCAGGATTTCCACCGTAATTTCAGTCAATCAAGAATGTGTCCATCACGATGGACACGTGGCTACGCGAAAAAGTCAATCAATTGTTGAAATTCAGTCGGTCGCGATAGACGGTATCAATCGCGACTGACAGAGGTGTCGGTCGTGGCTGTCGATGGCGATTGACGGTGTCAATCGCGATTGACAGGGTCCTACGTGGCAGTCAATCGGTCGTGGGGTCTGTCGATCGACGGGTCTGTCGGTCGTGATCGACGGGTCTGTCGGTCGCGATTGACAGATGTTGTCGATCGTGGCTGTCGATCGCGATCGATGGTGTTGGTCACGATTGACAGAGAAACACGGAATTTTTCAACTGTTTTTAGTGATTTAGAATGTGCTCATCATGTAGATTATGGTGGTGCACTTTGTTTTACCAAATGGTCGAATTTTCTGTCGATCGCGATTGACAGAGGTTGGCGACACACAGACAGTTTCTGAGTTTTCCGTACCTGCGGAGCGTGCTGGAGGGGATGATACGGCTGGATCCACCACACGCTCGTCCTCAAAGCTCGATCCCCGGCAACGGTGCCAAAATTTGGTGTAGCTCAGTGATGAGTAGCACCTCCTTTAATTTCAATCCGGGAAGACAAGAGGATGGTATGAAGACCTCGAGCAAGTGAAGGCACAAGTGCGTGAGTGAGAAGCACACAAACATGCACACACATACACACACACGCGCACACACAATAAGACAAAGAGAGAGACAATGTAGTTCTTTTAGATTGCTTCAAAAGTGCTCATACAAGTTCAAATCAATTACAAGCTAACCTCAAAAATGAGCCTTCTAGCTCTTTTTATAATTTTTTACTAGGTTTTGGCCGTGTCCAGACCTAGTGTCTGGCCTAGTTAAAAATTAGGTTCTCTACCCTATTCGGAGGTTCAAATGAAGTCTAAAAAATGTGAAAACTGACAGGTAGATACTTCTAAAGCTCCTCAAGCTCAACGACTCCTTGGCTTGCACAAAATGGAGCTACAAAAATAAGAAAGGGTATTTACAATGATTGTTAGTGATGAAAATCACTATTTTTGGAGGGATTCTACTATCATGTTGACATACATTTCCTAGAGCTCCCTGCTTGCTCCTTCTCCTTGCGTGTCCACCTCTTTGATATACGTTAGTGTCCTGAAAAAAATATTGGCCTACTTGCCATATCGTCGTTGACTGCTCTGTCTGCTTGTGCTTTCTCTTCTCTCTGACTCTCTTCGTAAGCTTCCTTGCCTTGTGAGTCCTTCAGTTCCAACAACCTGCTTGATCGTTTTCTAGAGCCGTTTGAGTTGTGCAGTGTAAGCAAGGGCTTCCTCCTCACTCTCCTCTGATTCATTTCCTTGTGCCTCTTCTTGATCCTGTGTGCCTTCAACGTGAGTATGTTGTGTCTCATCTTCCAAATGTACTCTTCGTGCCTCACTATGTGGCCTTCCTCTCTAGGATGATGATCCAGGCCTGTCAGTATCTGAGAAGAACTCACTCTCAGATAATTGTGTTGTTTGCAAGAAACTCTCAAAGTCAAAGGATGTATCTTCTGCCAATGTAGCCATGGATGCAAACTCAACATTCGTGGGTAGTGGAGGGGCTCATGGAGTGGGTTGTAACACGCCCTTTGATTGTGGTTGTTGGAGATGGATCGTGAATGGGGCTACTTGTGCTTCTTCTCCAAGAGAGATTTCTGTGGTGGACTCGTGAGGAATTGGAACATGTGAAAGTGATCCACGCATTCTTTTAGCTGATTGAATGTTGGAGCAAGTCTATGACAAGCCTAAGTATTGGCTTGAGTCTCACAAAGTCTTAGAAGAAGCTTTAAAAAGAAGACTATGTAAAGTTCACTTGTGAACTACCTCTTGTAACTTTTGAAGAGTTTACTTAATGTAAAAGTAAGAGAATCTTAAGTGGTTGAGTCCACATGATCAAGAATGGAAAGAGGAGCCACGAATTCGTGATTTGTGGTAGGTAGAGAATCAAATCAATCATTGATTGATTGGAGAGTGATTGAGGGAAGTTAGCTTCCCAAACTCAACTATAAATAGATGGCAGTTTTAGTCGTGGTAAGAGAGACCTATGTGAAGACCTCCAAGAGCTGAGCTTTATGCCATATCAAGGTGTGATTACAAGGCACACATATGTATCAGTAAGTCAGTGTATTGTACAAGCAATATACTTTCATTTTCATGATTATTTGAGTTCATCTTTCCATGTTCTTGTGAAGTGTACTACTCACTGCCATTACTCTCAGTTTTCTCAGTCAACTTGCAGAGATGTTTTCTCTAAGCTTGGTGCATCATTTTCAGTGATTTAACTTGGTAAAGTTAGCTCTATAAGTCTGCTATATGCTCACAAATTTTCATGTCATTTGGATGTTGCAATCTTCAGTTATATTCATTTGAAGTCAACAGGGTCTGTTCATCTTCACCTCTCTGTCAGGTACCCGACTTTTTCACTCATCTTGTCAGAGCCATTGCTCAGTGGTTACTTATCAAAATTCAGTGATTTAAAGCTTGTTGGATTCAGCTTACTGTCTCGTATAACCATACAAATTTTCATAATCATTGGATTTCTACATTTTGAGTTATGGTGATTTTTCTGCTCACTAGTCTATTTCTGTGGCAGCCCGTGAAAATCGGGATGATGTCATCACTTGTTAAAACTCATTCTCAGTGTGTGCTTTGTTATTTTTGATGAGATTACTCTTGAAAGTTAGCTCTTTAAGCTACCTAGACTTCCCCAAGAGGAATTAAGCTAATTGCTACTGTGCTCAGAGAATTATGTAAAACACTGGACAGGTGTATGAACCAAGAATAGCAAGTTTTCACCTCTGAGCTAACTCCAACTTATCTGTTTTGATCTATCTTTTTGAGAGTGATCTTCCAAGGTACATAGGGTGTCTAATACATCCATTGGCAAGCTAAAAGGGCCCACCATCTACTCTTGGAGTTCATTTGGCTGGTGTATGTTGGAAGCAGCCAGAGGCACAGATGACACGGAAGCATGTAACGATAGAGCAGGGAGCCAGTCGAATCGTTTTTCAAAGAATTATGTTTTCAAATACTTTCCAAAAACCTCCAACAGTGATTTTTATCACTATTGTAACATATGTAACATAGAAAACCCCATTTTGTAATCCATAGCTCCATTTTGTGCAAGCCGAGGAGTCCTCGAGCTTGAGGAGCTTAGGTAGAACAAGCGTATCAATTTTCGTTATTTTTAGACATCGTTTACCCTTCCAAATAGCATCTAGGACCTAATTTTTAACTATGCCGGTCATTAGATGTGAAACCGGTCAAAACTAGTCTAGAAACTATAAAAAGAGCTAGAGAGCTCATTTTTGAGGTTGGCTAGTGTGAGCTTAGAGTTCTTTTGAGCTTGTAATAGTGTTCTTGAGTAATAGAGCTAATTTCCCACCTTCCATTGTGTCTTGCTTGTCTCTTCGTAGTGTGTGTGTATGTGTGTGTGCATTTCTATGCTTCTCCACCTTCACTCTCACTTCATCTCACATTCACGATCTTCATATCACTCCTATCTCTTCCGCAGATTGACATTAAGGAGGTGGAGCTTCTTAACGTGGTTCTCACCATTGTGCTAGAGCAACACCAAATTTGGCGCCGTTGTCGGGGATCGAGTCTAGGACGAATGTGTGATGGTAAGAGTATAGCAAGAAGTGGTGTTGGAAGGTAAAAATTTCAGTTTTTGTTGTTGTTTTTACTTAGTTTTTAGCGTTTTTCACCTCCCCCACACTCCATCTTCATCACCGCATCATCATCTTCATCTCCAAAAAAAATCAAAAAATTCACCATATCCACCCATTCTCCTCATTTCCCCTCATTTGTGCATGCGAGAGAGTGAGAGAGAGCTTTTGTGCTTGCATGTGCTTTGGCTTTCTTGAGTTTTCTTGCAGGAACAGAGCTCCAGTGCATCAGGAAAGCTTGGAAAAGGTAAAATTTTCAGTTTCTGTCAGAAATTTCCGAATGTGTCAGACCATCGCGATGGTCTACAAAGTTCGGAATTTGGAGAAGGCGACCACACCAGCGTGTAGGCGACACCAGCGCCTCTAGGAATCCACAGCTGCATCTCAAAAAATCATACTTTGGTGGACCATCGCGACGGTCTCAGACCATCGCGATTGTGTCACACCATCGCGATTGGCTCACGCCATCGCGACGGCTCGGCCGGACCATCGCGACGGTCTCACGCCATCGCGACGGTTCATTTGGACCATCGCGACGGTTTGCGGACCATCGCGACTGTTCGGGTGACCCCACACCATCGCGATTGGCTCACGCCATCGCGCCGACGGTGCCACGTGGCAAGCTAGACCATCGCGACGGTTCATTTTTTGGACCATCACGACGACACCCTCACACCATCGCGACACTTCAAAAATTCGGACCATCGCGATTGGCTCACGCCATCACGCCCAGACCATCGCGATTGGCTCAAGCAATCGCATCTGTGACCATCGCGACGGTTCACTTTGGACCATCGCGATTGTTCACGTTGACCGTTGACTGACGCCATCGTGATTGTCCGCCTGATCGAGCCATCGCGATTGTCCATTTTCACGCCATCGCGATTGTCCATTTTCACGCCATCGCGACGGTGCACTTCAGACCATCGCGACAATTCACACTCACGCCATCGCGACGGTCCCAGACCATCGCGATCATCTCAGACCATCGCGATTGTGCACCCCCATCGCAAATTTTAGGGTTTCATTTTTTGGCCAATTTTGGGGCTATTTTTGGGAAATTTTTGGGTGATTAGACTCATAGGAGACCCCTTAGCTCATATTTGGAGAAAAACCTGTTTGTCAGTTTTTACCCCCCAGGGCCTGAACGGTCATAACTTTTTCATCCGAAGTCCGTTTTTTGAGCTTAATAGCTCATTAGAAAGCTCTTAAAGGATACGTCTATTTTTAGATAAGCTATTTTGAGGTTGACCTAGTTTGGGACTAGGAAGTCAGGGGGCAAGCATTGAAAATTTGGGCAAAAGGGAAGGGACTTAAAAGGTGTATATACTCAAGTGCTTGATCATCCAACTGTGAATTGGTCTAATATTGAATTTTTCCAGGTCTAGCAAGGGAAATCAAAGACAACCAAAGCAAGGCAGTGAAGGGCATAAAGCTTGGGAAGCACGGCTTCTTAGGCATCAGAGCAACCAGAAAAGTTGACTCGAGGTTGGAAGATTACTCAACCCCCTCAGTCAATTCTTAGCTTAGGCTAAACAGTAGCTTTTGTGGATTAAAGACGATAGGAACGCCTCAAGTTCAAGAGAGTTAAATTTATCAAGTTCAAGACTAAAGTAAAGGTGTGTGACATGAAAACCTAAAGGAAAGAACATAAGTCTGACGGAACGAGAACTCAAAGTACCACGAAAAGTCGAATTCCTGACGCATACATTAAGACAAGAATCTAAAGAAATTTAAAAAGAATCAAGAAAGTAATAACAAAGAATCTTTGACGATCTGAGCGTGTACTGAGTGTGCAAGGAACAAAATTAATGAACCTTAGATCGGGCAAACATATAGGTAAGTCAGACCGGCGAAGCCTTAGATCATCAGAGGCAAGTGTAAGAACTACTGCAAGATCGTGGGCTCAACAATTGAACACTAGTTATCCCTACGAGAGCTCAGATACCAGCGAATCAGAAATGGCATTTAGCACAGAAAAACCAGAAGGAGGGTCGAATGTAGCCTATTTAGAAAAACCAGAAGGACCCTATAGAACACAACTAGAGTTTCTCCGAGCCAACCGATTAGGTGCTCGCATCTATGAGGATGGTTTGCAAAGGCAAGTGGTGCAAATGCACAACCCCGATCAACCCATTGGATTGGAACGTCCAGTGGTGAAGTTCGAGAGAGACGCGTACATAGACAAAGAAGGAACGATGTACATCTTAAGTACGCAGCCAAACAATACCAACGAGTTTGGCGTGATTCAACCAGAGACGGAAGCAAAATCTCAAGGAAAAGAACCATTAGAAGAGCCTAGAACACCTAGAGGGAAATCTGTACTGACACGAGTACTAATCCCGGATTGGATCCCTCAGGACAACAGAAGCATAGAGTTGTTTGTAAATAAAGAAACTGATGAAGCCTTTTGGAGATACAAGACAGAACTACTTAGTGAGGTAGGAATCATCACTATATACGAGTTCAAGGACCCGGATACACCTGGAAAGGTTGTATACCTGGATGAGACTTTAGAAAGAGTCTTTGTGGTACCCGACCGCGCTAAAAACACATACACATGGAGAGGTGAATTGGTATTCCCTCCATCTAGAACGAACATGAATACAAGTCAACAAGGGGCAAGAACATCCTCAGCCCATGGAAATCAAAGAGAGAAAAACAAAGAGAGACCGGAAGTAAGCTTCACTCATCCCGTAGGTAGAGATAGAACAACCACGGACACTAATAGAGTAGATAGGCAAGGAGATCATGGAATACCAGGTGGTAGAGATGATTTTCCTCTACCTAGACCACGTGAACACGCAAGAATATTGAGACCCACTCAGTTAGTGAAATCAATGAAGAATTACTTTGATGGGACAGGAGATCCCTATGACCACGTCGTAGAATTCAAGCAAGTACTAAGAGCCGAACAAGTTGAAGACATGTTCACGCAATACAATGCATTTGGACTAACGTTAAAGAATACCGCTTTAACTTGGTTCCAACCTTTGCAACAAAGGAAATTTAGAGACATCCATCACTTTTTAGAGTCATTCATCACTGAATTCTCTAAAAGTGGGATTAGACATGACACGTCTTCGTTGATTCATAGCTTTAAACAGACCCCTCAAGAAACAGTAAGACTGGCAGGACGTAGGTTTAGACAATATGTTGAACGATGTCCAAGGCAAGAGCTACCCTCACAAGCCAAGCAAGTGTCATTGTTTTTAGATGGCTTGTTGAGCTCTAAACTATGCTCCTACGTCTACCTAAAAGAACCCAGAACGCTAGAGCAATGTGTAAGAATTTGTATAGACATTGAGGACAACTTAGGAGACGAGTTGGAACTCTCAAAGGTCTATAAGGACTCAGACTATTCATCTCTAGCATCCACAAAATTGTCTAACTCGATAGAAGACCTAGCAGAAAAAGTGGCCCAGAAATTAGGAGTTTCTAGCAAACCTAGGGTACTAATGAACAAGCGTTGTTACACCTGTGGTGGTGATCATATGGCAAATGTGTGTCCCAATGTAACACAACCTCAAGCCAACCCTAGTGGCCAATACTGTACAATTGAAAGAAGATACACGAATCATACGGCTCAGGACTGCCCATACAACAAACAGACCGTGAGACAAAACTATCCGCAAGCATACCAGCAGCCAGGTAGGTATCAAGGCCAATACAATGCTCAGCCTTATTACTATAGGCCTCCTCAGAACTACCCATACCAGGCTCAACAGAGACCTCAACCTGTCTTAGTTCAGCAGCCACCCCCACCAGCGAATGTCATCTCAGTCAAATACGCTGCTGCAGAAGAGAACCTAAGTAGGGCCTTAGTGCCTTCTTCACCTTTGATCACAAAGAGTGACCCACACTCAAACAGTTTTGACTCTACGCATGTAGATAGTCCACCCGCATATTACACAGAGTCACCAAAACATGTAGAGACATATCATTATGATAGTCCACCAGTGGAACCTAGTTGGGAGCCAGAATATGCTAATGTGATGTACACAAACCCAAATCCACGGCCCCAATTAAGACAGCAGAGACCACAGGGCCCTAGAGGACCATGCTTTAAGTGCCAAGGAGATCATTTCATAAAGGATTGTCCACATCCTCCGATAGCAGGACAATCACAGTACTATAACATCCAAGGCTTTTGTGCTGATTGTGGCAAAGAGCACATAATCAAAGATTGCCCTAAGAACCCTGTTAATGCTTCGAATGTGACACCGATCAACGTGATAGGTATTGTAAATAACGCAGATGGATCCAACCCTACATACGTGCCTATCCAAGCTATAACAAGAGCCTAGGCGCTCTTACAGAACCAAAAGCTTAATCAAGAGAAAGTAGCCGGAACCAGTGAAGTTGCAGAATCTAGCAGTAAAAAGACAAAATCTTGGAAAGATTCTAGAGAAAGAATTAAGAGAAAATGGAGTAAAAAGATAAATGAGTTGGAAGGAAGTTTGAAGGAATCTAGAGCCAAAATTCTAGAATTGACTTCACAGGACTTGAATCAAGAGAATCCAGCTCAAAAATCAGGATCAATTGTAGCAGAACCCATACCAGAAAATCTAGACATGATGTTTCGTGCATATCAAGCTAGATTAAAAGAAGGACCTCAGGTAGCTGAAATGAGCAAAAACTACCCTCGAGCTGATCTAGAAATTGAGAGAACTAAACTTTGCATGAAGATGGTAGAACTAGCACAAGCTTTGTTCGAAGCCTCTAGATATCTTAATTGGAATAACATGGCAAAACCGGAACTACACTTTCAAGGACTAATGGAGAGGCTAGAATATTTGATCGAAAGCAAAGAGAAAAAGGATCAGCCTAGGAACCCTATTGTCTCAGAGACACAGGAAAGGAATGCGCCATCCCTGTCTCAAGCACCCAACTCAGAAAGTCAAGACAATTTGTCTTCCATACATAAATATTCACATGAATTTTTGAGAGAAATACAAGAAGAGAAATGGAGAAAAGAACAAGGAACCCATCCTCCTATTCAAGAAATAGATGACTTGCAGGAACAATTTCCCCAAGATATTCCCTCTATTTACGATGAGGTAGAGGAGGAACAACTGAGTGAACACACAGGCTTTGAATCTAATTCTTTACAAGAATTACCTCAGTTCACAGGACCTTGGGAAGCAAAGTCTATTAGTATGAGAGCACCCATGATAATAGTGAGGAATGAAGAATCAGTAATCCCTAGAAACACGGAAGTGATCAAGAATACTAAAGTACAATGTAACTTCACTCTAGAGGAGTTGCTGAAGATAAAACCAGAAATGTGGAAACATGTAGCAAATCAATTCCCTGAGCTTGCTACTACTCCCTCACAAATAGGATCACAAAATAAGGTACCAGAGATACCCGTAGAAAAGATTGGAGATGTAAGCGAAGGAGAGGAAGGCAACACTTATCTTCCGATAACCCATCAGGGCTACACCACGAAAGCCATCTTAGATTCAGGAGCCGGAGTAGCCATAGCTACCACCGCTTTATGGAAACGTTGGGGTAAGCCAGCATTGAGACCCACTAGGATGAAGCTACAAATGGTTGACGGACACATAGAAAAACCATTAGGCTTACTAGAAGGCATATCTCTCACCACTTGTGGTGTAGAATTTGAGCATACTTTCGCCATTTGTGACTTTGCAAAAAACCATGCTTATGAGATGATATTGGGACGACCATTCATGCGTCAGTTGCAAATTGTACAAGATTGGGGAACTAATTCTTTGTACTTGCAACATTTAGGAGTGACTACCAAAGTCAATCTTAAAGACTATTCACATCGAGATGTACCCCCAATACAATGGAATACCATCCATAAGACACCAATAGAGACGGAATCTGTGCACTCATTAGAATCAGATCCTTCTTGGTTGCATGAGGATACTCATTTATGGATGTGTAAAGTAGCCAAACAAGAGGAAGAAAGGTTGGAAGCCAGGACCTTAGGTGCAGAACAACATCCACGAACCCTTCAAGATCCGGCCTACGCACCTGTAGTATTCCCTGACGAAGAGTTTGAACCCCATGGTTGGGCAGAAATCCTAGCAACCATGGATGTAGCAATCAATGAAGAACAATGGACACCCCACTATGACGAAGATGGCTATGATATCTCAGTTTTCAGGATAGAGCCAATCATGTGCGATGCAATTTTAGAAGAGTGTGAACCTAACACTGATGCATTTGAGGATGCAAGCGATTTTGACTTAGAATCAATTATCATGGACCCACCCTTTGCATCAGAGGAAGAATATTTGTTCGAAGTAGAGAATCACACTCAGAGACACGAGGAAATTACGAATGAGGTGAGGTTAGCCACAGAAGTGACTAACAAGAGTGAAGGCAAGAAAAGAAAGAAGAAAGAAACCATGTCAGAAAAAGAAGAATCTTTATTTGAAGTACCCGAGAACTTCAAGAAATATGAAATCGAAGATAGAAGAATCATGGTACGAATGCCTAATAGAAAGGCGAATGACGGACAAGTATATGATAACCGAGAGAAAACCAAGAAAGTAATAGTTGCCATAGAGGGAAAAGAAGAAAAATGTACATACATAGGGCATGATTTGACAAAGGAAGAAGAAGAAGAATTAGTTGCCCTATTGCGTGAATATAGAGATGTTCTTTCTTGGAGTTACAAAGATTTGAAAGGAGTAGATCCAGATATATGTTCTCATAGAATCCCTATGACTCCAGATGCAAAACCGACAAAACAGAAACCGTACACGTACAATGATAACTACGCTGTGAAGATTAAAGAGGAGATAGATCGCTTGATAGAAGCAGGATTCATTTACGAAATTGAGCATACCGAATGGGTATCTCCCATTGTGGTTGTGCCCAAGAAGAATGGAAAATTGCGTGTGTGTATTAACCTTAAAAAGGTTAATGCCGCAACAATTAGAGATAGTTGTCCTCTTCCTATCACAGAACATCTATTGGAAAGAGTTGCGGGCAAGGAAGTTTACAGCTTCCTTGATGGCTTTTCAAGCTATAATCAAGTAGCCATTGCTCCAGAGGACCAACACAAGACGGCATTTGCCACTGAATGGGGCATATTTGCATTTCGTGTGATGCCATTTGGCTTAACAAATGCACCCGCCACTTTCTAGCGACTCATGTGTCATGTTTTTAAGGAATTCCTACGCAAGAGTTTGGAAGTATATGTCGATGACTTATGTGCACATTCAAATGTAAGACAGACACATATCCCATAGTTAAGACAAATATTTGACAAATGTCGAGAATATCAGGTTTGTTTGAACCCAGAAAAGTGCGTTTTCATGGTCAGACAAGGCAAAATTCTAGGACACATTGTGTCAAAAAATGGAATCTCTACGGATGAAGAAAAGGTGAAGGTGATTGCAGATCTACCTAGGCCGACAAACATCAAAGAGGTACAAGCATTTATGGGCCATTGCGGTTATTATAGGAGATTCATACACATGTATGCAATCATAGCCAAGCCTTTGTACTCTCTTTTAACCAACTTTGAATGGGCAGATGAATGTGAAAATTCATTCAATGAACTTAAACGATGCTTGTGCTCAGCACCTATATTGACTACCCCAGATTGGAGTAAGCCATTCCATGTACATGTAGATGCATCCAATTACGCCATAGGATGCGTGTTAGCACAACCCACGAATGAAGGTAACATAGATCTCCCCATAGCTTACGTGAGCAGACAATTGAACGCAGCAGAAAGAAATTACACCACGACGGAACGAGAAGGATTAGGATGATCTACGCAGTAAAGAAGTTTAGGCACTACTTGTTGGCCAACAAATTCAAGTTCTTTACAGATCATGAAGCCCTATTGTACTTAGTCAACAAACCATGTAACACAGGACGACTAATACGTTGGTTTCTATTACTCATGGAGTATGATTTTGAAGTCGTAGTCAGGAAAGGAAAGACACATCTCAGAGCTGACCACCTTTCAAGATTAACCTCAGGAGAAGCTCCTCAAGGAGTAGTGGATGAGTTACCAGACGCATATTTGTTTAACCTTGAGATAGCACCAGAATGGGCTAAACCAATAGTCCCTATTCTGACATACGGACCCAAGAATCCTAGGATAAAGATCAAAGAGGGAGAGATTACCAAGTCTCAGAGATACCAAATCTTAGCAGGAAGCATATATAAACAAGATAATCAAAAGATTCTTGCTTGTTGTGTAGATGAATCAGAACATGCGAATTGGTTGCAATTAGCACACATAGGTGCATTAAAGCAACATCATTCAAAACATCGAACATTACAGACTCTGCATAGATTAGGAGTATATTGGCCTACGATGGAAGCAGATGTCTATAGGTTGTGTAAGGAATGCAATGTTTGTTGTGAAAGACCACCAGTCGAGCATGCTACATTATATCACATGTCTCTCACACCAGACTGGAGTGAACCTTTAGTGACATACTTGAGGACGAAGACATTCCCTCAAGGAATGACCTTAGCTCGACAACGCAGTCCAGAGCAGGAAGCTCAAGATTATTCACTTATTGGCGATAACCTATACAAAAGAGGACGAGATGGATATCTAAGACAATGTGTTCATGAGAGCGATTATCTGAGCATACTAGAGACTGCACACCAAGGTGTTGCAGGAGGTCATTATGGACCCGATCGGATAATCAAAGCCATCCTCTTTGCAGGATTATGGTGGGCCACTCTTCACATGGATGCTCATACCTATGTCAAGAGATGTGATGTGTGCCAAAGAACTCAGTTTCCTACTCGCAGAGACGAAGTGCCATTGAAACCCATGATGGGCGGACGTGCATTTTCTAAGTGGGGTATAGACACAGGCTATTGGCAACACTACAGCCAAGAACAGGACAAAGTTTCAAAAGAAGCAGAGTCAACATCCAAAGTCCCCTCGATCTTCTTCCCCAAGTACAAATACTCGGCAGATTTGGATCGCCAAGAAGTATCTTATCAATCGACCCACACCCATGCAGATTTGGGTACCCAAGCAATGTATTATAGCCCAACCCTCTAGCCATGTAATATATACCCCTCAGAAATCGTTTCATCCTGCGATACCACCAAACCCGATACCACTTTTTGTCCCTCAGAAGAAACACACCATCCACTCAAAGACTCTTAGGAAATGGATACCGAAACGTATCCAAACGTCTTCTTGTACCCCATTATCTAACAATTCTCCCACCCCGTTTAAACTCCACCCTTGTAATAATTCACCCTCAACCAAACCTTGTATAAATTCATGCACCCAAACCCCACATCATGCATAATAAAAGCTCATCAAGAATTGTAGGCATAATCTGAACCATGTAGGTGTCTAGAGACCTGCATTAGCTCTGCAAAAAGATCATTGCATCAAGTTACACATCGGTCATGGAAAAGGATTGCGGTCTCACCTTAATGGGATCATAATTAATTTCCATACTAATGTGTTAATCTTTTGTAGCAGATCTTTTCCATTAGCTCATCAGTCATCATGCAAACCGAAGCAGGACCATCAAAAGCTGGCCCCAGTGCACCGATGGCCACTATTGGAGAATTACTCGCGGAATCTTATCCTACTATGCAACCACCAGAGTTTCAAGGTTTTCCAGGACCCATGCCAATCGATGATCCTCCTAGAGGATATACTGAGAAGATTCATCGTAATTCTCATTGGTTTCAAGGCCTAGCAGGACCATTAGCAGACGCTGATTTCATATTTGAGGCCAATTTGGCATTTGATCTTCGCACATGGGCCAAGTACCAGTTCTTTTCAAGAGAATTTGAAGGACTACAGAATACACAAGATCTAACGCACGTTTGGGCACGAGCGGGATTTACAGAGTATTTTAGCGACCCTCTGCCTAAACCCGATTTTTACAGGTGTTTTTACTTGGTAACCACCTTAACAGCTTCAGAAAACAAGGATCTACCCGGAACATTCGTATTACCATCCTTGGTAAATGATCCTCCATTTAGAAGGTTTTATTTGTCTAAAGATTTAATTCGCGCAGCTCTGAAAATACATGGAACACACACTCCGACGGAGAGAGAACGGCTAGTCCCAGAGCAGATGAAACGTGGTGACGTAACTAAGTGGGAGGATATTTCTGCTATAACACCTGAGATCTCTAAGCCATTACGGATATGCATGCAGCACTTTGCTTTCCCAGCTCAGGATCGTTTTACCATGCCTCACAAGAGAATCTGGTTTGGATTGTACTTAGCATGTACTGGACCTCAAACTATTGATCTAGCCAGCTGGATAATTGATCAGCTCTATTTGGCACAACATAGGTGGGAGCAAAAGAAGGTAATCAATGGATGCTGCGCCCTCACCAGGATCATATATATGTGCTTGGCGTATGACTTACCAATTGAGCGTGCCATGACCAGTGAGGAACTGAAAGCATTTAAAGGCACCACTAGGAAGGCTAGAAAGTCTAGCAAAGGCAGAGCCGGAAAGCGGATGAGAGGTACTATCCCGTGCCTACAAGTCCCAGAATCACCCTCGCCACAACCATCTCCAGAGCAGTCACCAACAGCAGCCACTCCCACGGTACCACCAATTCGTATACGGTTATCAAGACCAGTTACGCCGGAGGGCACCACCAGTACTGTTGCACCTCAAGCAGCCACAACCACAGAACCTATCACCACAGCAGCTGAACTTCCCACCACTATTGGTGCGGAAGCTTTCTCTTTTCCAATACCGCATTTAGAACCAGGACAAGCAGAGCCACTAGACCAAACTTTTGATTTTGAGATGCCTGATGCATTCTCCAATGAGTTCCAGTTTTCAGAAGGACAATTGTTTTCTCAAGAATTTGAAAGGCCTAGCTACCCTACCACACCCAGGGATTAGCCACAAGGACAGGTCGTGTCCAGCTCTGATGACGAAAGAACAGCAACCGATGACGTCGAAGGAGACGACGAAGCTAGCCAGGGAACACAGGAATCCCAAGAGCATGAACAGACAGATGGCCAAGGCCAACAAACAGACACACATGGTGATACAAGTACCCATGAAGATGAAACTTACGAAGCAGCGGCTTACACACTGGCTATCAAGAAGCTGTATAGAACTATGGAAAAAGTTTGGGCACGCAAAAAGCTGACAGAGGAAGAGAGTCAAACAATAGTAGAACAGGAACTTGTCACAGGCGGATTCGAAGACGCATACATCAAAGGATTCAGAGAGTTAGTCAAATCAGTAGGCTCCAATGAAGCGCTCAGGTACTTGCAACGAAAGCCACTACCACAGTTTGACCCCCGCAGGGTACGACTACTTTCAAAGCCCGGCGAATACATTCGTGTACCAACAGGAGCACAGTCTTCGGAACAAGCCAGGGAGGCACGCCTCGTCCCCGAAAGTTCGTTGGCAGTAGAAACCATCTTTGTAGATTCCCCACCCCGCGCTACAGCCGTACAAACCTCAGTAGTCACTGAAGTACCGACCACCCCAACCGCTCCTCTCTCACCACCCGTCCATCCAACCTCCCCTCTTCACCCTCCTTCCCCAAGACCAACATCTTCATTCGCAGGTGGTGTTGCAGAAATTGTCTTTACGACCACTAACCCCACCATTCCCGCACCCATTAGCCCTAGTCTACCTCCTCCCACACCCACCTTTCTATCCAACCCATTCCTTCATCAATCTCTTCCACCTTTCCCCACAACTCCAAGACCCCTTTTCCCATTCCCACCGCCATTAACCTTCTCCCCCGTCTCACCTCCCCGACCCACTGTAACCCCTCTTCCCCCTTTCTACCAAGCTGCTCCAGCCAGCCCCCCTATAAATTACCCCTCAACCTTTGTAAATCCCGTATTTACACCAGCACGAGTACCCACGATCACACCCATATTCACGGTCACCGCACTAGATACGTCCACTGACATGGACATCTCACCACCCATTGCACCATCACTCACTTCACTCACGGCACAAACATTTTTAGGCACATCACAATTTTCAACAATCACTACATCATCCACCTTCCCACCCCCATTCCCCATTCCCGTTGCATCTACACCAACTGCATCTTCATTTAGCACCCCATTAATACTATCACCCACTGTAGATAATGCATTCCGACAGATGTTCATGTGTATGACGTAAGTAAGAGATGAGTTCACATCTCTTGGTGATAATTATCAGCAGCTGCAGAGGACAACCAATGACTTACAGTCGCAGCTTAATTTATTGTCTATTGAGAATGCCTCTCTGAACACCCGCTACCAGGAATTACGCGAGGCTTATCACAAATTGGAACTAGAAAGCGAAGAAAAGACCAAGGAAGCAACTGCTGACCTGGATAACTTATTAAGAGCCCAGACAGTCCGCAATGCAACGCTAACACGAAACATGGGCTTACTACGAAGACACCTAGCAGCCGCCAAGGAAGAAAACCAGCGCTTACAGGATCAGAACCGAGAAAACTTAGAATCAGCGCTCGACCACCCAGACCAACCACTCAGTCCTAGCAGGTTCAAAGCCATTCCTTTAGACTCGATGAGGATGCTGCTAGACGATCATGTGAGATTGCTAGATGAATATGACCGCATGAACGAGGAGTTACAGAAACTAAAAGAAGATCACAAATTACTCCAGTTACGAGAACCGGCACACCAAGACATACCAGCACCTGTGGACCCCTCTCCTGACCTCCTAGAGGAACTCAACTCATTACAGGCCCAGGTATCGACCCTTGAATCAAGGATTGCAGTATATGAAGCGCCACCAAGGCCAGATTCCCCACCTGAGCTACCAGCTGAGGAAGAAACGGTCACCATCCCGGTGGAGGAAACGTTTGAAGAAGCATACGAGCCACAACCCATCCCAGGCGGATGCGTCATGGCCGAAGGTCAGATGACGTACGAACTTCCGACCCCCGCGTGGATGAAGACTATTGAGGAACTTGGAACAACGCACTCAGCGAGAGTAGAGGCACAATTACATGCCATGGCGATGATAGAAGAAAAGATATTACAGTCTCCATTCTTTGCTCATTTGGCCCCGCGACGATACATATCTGGGCACGAGCTACAGTATAAACCGTATTTCATGTTAATGGCCGAATACCAGTTAGCCATTGAGAAAGAGACAGGTAAGAAACCATCGCATGCAACTCAATTCGAGGCGGATGATTTGCCGCTAGATGCACAGAAAGGAAGGATCTATCAACTAGAGTGGCGAAAAGATTTATTACAGCAGTATCCAGAGATGATGAGTACATGGGTAAAGGCACCTTTGCATTTGAAGTATAACCCGTGTTGGGGACCAGTGCCACGACGCCGCTCCTGGACTGCCTTTGCTATTAAGGTACAAAACAATAAGCAGTGCCAAGACTGGTTGAATTACCCCTATTTTAAGCCACCCATTGAGTTACCAACTGTTGCCTACATGATGGCTACAATTCGCCACTGGGAAGAACCGCAACCAATCGACTGGGAGAAACTCGAGGCAGATCTGGCCCGAGGCATTCGTATCTCCGAGCACACCCTCGCTCAAGACCTCCTACAGAACTATATCCGACAGACCTCACAACAAGGTTCTGTGAGGGACGACAGAAGCGAGAGGGAGGGGAGTGTTGGAAGCAGCCAGAGGCACAGACGACACGGAAGCATGTAACGACAGAGCAGGGAGCCAGTCGAATCGTTTTTCAAAGAATTATGTTTTCAAATACTTTCCAAAAACCTCCAACAGTGATTTTTATCACTATTGTAACATATGTAACATAGAAAACCCCATTTTGTAATCCATAGCTCCATTTTGTGCAAGCCGAGGAGTCCTCGAGCTTGAGGAGCTTAGGTAGAACAAGCGTATCAATTTTCGCTATTTTTAGACATCGTTTACCCTTCCAAATAGCATCTAGGACCTAATTTTTAACTATGCCGGTCATTAGATGTGAAACCGGTCAAAACTAGTCTAGAAACTATAAAAAGAGCTAGAGAGCTCATTTTTGAGGTTGGCTAGTGTGAGCTTAGAGTTCTTTTGAGCTTGTAATAGTGTTCTTGAGTAATAGAGCTAATTTCCCACCTTCCATTGTGTCTTGCTTGTCTCTTTGTAGTGTGTGTGTATGTGTGTGTGCATTTCTATGCTTCTCACCTTCACTCTCACTTCATCTCACATTCACGATCTTCATATCACTCCTATCTCTTCCGCGGATTGACATTAAGGAGGTGGAGCTTCTTAACGTGGTTCTCACCATTGTGCTAGAGCAACAGTGTAGATCAAGGATTTTGCAACACCTCTTCATCTTCAAACACATACTTATCCATCTCTTCACAGTGGTATCAGAGCAAGGTTGGACAACATGGCAGATGGATTTCCTTCATCAATTGACAAATTAGACAGAGGTAACTACTCAGCTTGGTCATTAAGAATGGAAGCCTATCTCCAAGGTAGAAGTTTATATGGTTATGTGGCTGGAGATGAAGTTATGCCAAGTTTCAGGAACAAAAGTCAACCAACACAAGAAGAGCAAGAAAGATTGAGCACATGGTGCTCCAAGGATGCACTTGCAAGGTCTTATCTCCTCAACTCTATCTCAGATTTTTTGTTGCCTCACATTAGAAGTTGTAAGACATCTCAGGAAGTGTGGGATGCACTTGAAGCTTTCTTTTCTTCAAGTACCAAAGCTAGGAAGCATCAACTATGGCTGGAGTTCACAACTCTCAAGAAGGCTCCCAAACAAAATGTGACTGATTTTGTCACAAAGCTCAAGGACATAGCGGATCAGTTGGGAAGCATTGGAGAGGTAATAGATGAAGAGCAAATTGTAAGGCAGGTCATCAATGGCTTGAAGGCAGATGATAAGTGGGAAGCATTCACCACAGCTATGGATTTGTACATGGACATGCATGTACCTGATTTCAACACACTCATTGGACAACTACTTACTCAAGAGGCAAAGCTTATCAAAAATGGAGAAAGCTCTAAAGGTAATCAATCTTCAGCTTTATACACGGATAAAAGCAAGTCTAAAGATAACAAAGGAAAGGCAAAGAAAGTGGATGATGAAGCAGGTACATATCAAGCTAACTATGCAGGTAGAGGAAGACATGGCAGAGGTAGAGGAAGAGGAGGTAGACAAGGCAGGGGGAGATCCCAAGACTCCAACTCATGTTCTATTTGTGGATTAACTAATCATACAACTGAAAATTGCTTTAGGAATTCCAGGAATCAAAGAGGCAGAGGATACAATAGAGGAAGTTATGGCTACTCAAGAGGAAGGTTCAACAACTACCATGGCAACTACAACAACTACAATCATTCAAACTATCAAGGAGGCTACAAAGGAAGGAGAGACTACAATAACTACACAGAAGACTCAAACAAAGAGGATTCATTATTGATCATGAACATGGCTATGCCACAAGGTAAATCTGATGAGCATGTTTTCTACATAGATTCAGGTTGTTCAAATCATGTGGCAGGAAATGTGGCACTCCTATTAGATTTAGAAGATCCAAGGAATAAGCATGAGGTACAAACAAGAGATGATACAAAACATCCAGTGGAGAAAATAGGCAATGTCAAAGCACCTGATGGAAACATCAACCTACTCAGTAAGGTACTCTATGTCCCTACCATTACAAAGAATTTGATAAGTGTTGGGCAGATAGTAGAGAAAGGGTTGCAAGTCAGGTTCACAAAAGCAGGAGCATTTGTTGAAGATCCAAGTCAAGGATTCAGAAGAATTGCAAAAGGTGAAAAGACAGGTAGATTGTTCACATTTGAATTACAGGACACTAGAAACATTGCTCTCTTTAATTATGGTAGTCAGACACTCACAGAATTGGAAGTATGGCACAAAAGGTTAGCACATATTGGTGAAAGGTCATTAAAGCAAATCTGCAGGGACCAAAGTGTACTTGGACTTCCTAATTTGTCAAAACAACATATGATTTATAAGTGCAGTGCATGTCAATTTGGAAAGTCTCACAGGTTACCATTCATGAAGAAAGGTTATATGCATGGAGATCTCTTGGAGTTGGTTCATACAGATCTATGGGGACCTAGCAAGGAAGCTTCAATATCTGGATGAAGGTATTATGTTTCCTTTATTGATGATTGCAGTAGATGGACTATCCTAATCTTTATGAAACACAAAGATGAAGTTTTTTCATGTTTCAAAAGATATTTGGCTCTTGTGGAGAATCAAACAGGTAAATCACTAAAAAGGCTAAGGTCAGATGGAGGGGGAGAATATTTCTCCCATGAGTTTGATTCTTTTCTTCAAGAAAGAGGAATCAAAAGAGAGGTAACTACAAGGTACACTCCTGAGCAAAATGGAGTGGCAGAAAGGAGGAATAGGACAATTGTTGAAGCTACAAGGTCTATGTTAAATGAAAAGCATTTACCTAATTACTTATGGGCTGAGGCTGTATCTACAACCACTTACTTGATTAACAGGTTGCCTTCAAAATCCCTTGATGGGATGACTCCATATGAGGCTTGGAATGGAAGAAGACCAAGCTTAGATCATTGTAAAATTTTTGGATGTATTGCTTTTGCTCATGTTCCTTCACATGTTAGAGGCAAGATGGATCCAAAGGCAGAAAGGTGTGTATTTATTGGATATGACAACAATCAAAAGGGCTACAGGTTATACAACCCTACCAACAAAGGATTCTTGGTAAGCAGAGATGTAGTTTTTGATGAGAACAATTCATGGTATGAAGATTCATGCAGGAAGGTCAATTTACCATATAATCTTGAAGAAGATTTTCCAAAGCTTGGTAGAGAACAACCAAAGATTGAAGAACAAGACACCTCAGAGGATGATGAAGAATCTCACATGGAAAAGGTAAAAGCATGGAAGTCTAAAGGTAAAGCAAAATTGCAGGAACTTGGACATGAGGCAGAATCATCACATCATGGCCTAAGAAGATCTATGAGGGAAAAGAAAAAACCAGAAAGGTATGGGTTTGACACCTCATTAGTAACTAAACATTCTATCTACATAGCACAGGACATAAACCAAGAGGAGCCATCATCATTTGAAGAGGCCAAAGCAAAAACAGAATGGAAGCATGCAATGAAGGAAGAGATTGAAGCACTTGAGGAAAACAACACTTGGGATTTGGTGCCCAAGACTTCATCCATGAAGGTAATAGGCTCAAGATGGGTCTATAAACTCAAGAAGAATTCTGATGGTTCAATTAACAGGTATAAGGCAAAGCTTGTGGCAAAAGGCTTTGCACAAACTCAGGGAATTGATTATGAGGAGACTTTCTCTCCTGTGGCAAAGATGCCTACTATTAGGGTTTTGCTTAGTATTGCCTCTTCCAAGAATTGGAAGATACTTCAACTAGATGTAAAGAATGCATTCTTGAATGGTTGGATAACAGAAGAGGTATATATGGCACAACCACCTGGTTTTGAGAATCAAGTTTATCCTGATTATGTGTGTAAACTTAACAAAGCATTGTATGGTCTCAAGCAAGCTCCAAGAGCTTGGAATTTCAGGCTTGTTTCATTCTTGCAGGACAAAGGCTTTCAACCAAGCAAGGCAGATCCTTCACTCTTTATTAAAAAGAGTAATTCCGAGGTCATCTACCTATGTGTATATGTAGATGATATTATATTGACAGGAAATGATGCAGATGGTATGAAGAAGATCAAAGATCAGATGAGAGAAGAGTTCAAGATAAGTGATTTGGGTTCACTTACCTACTTCCTAGGTTTGGAAGTTGTCTACAAAGATCATGGTTTGTTTCTCACTCAAAGAAAGTACATTAAGGACATGTTGGCAAAATTCAAGATGCAAGATTGTAAGATTGCAGGTACTCCAATGGAGGTCAATCACAAATTGAGCTCACATAAAGGTGAACTCATAGAGGACATCACATCATATCAAAGTCTAGTGGGTAGTCTCAACTATGCCACATTGACAAGAGTAGATATATGTTACAGTGTGAGTGTGCTAAGCCAATTTATGCACACACCAAGGAAACCACATATGGATGCTGCCAAAAGGATTCTCAAGTATCTCAAAGGAACCATAAATGAAGGACTTTATTATCCTTATGTATCTGATTTAGGTTTGAAGCTATTTTCTGATGCAGATTGGGCTGGCTCCAAGGAAGACAGAAGGAGCACTTCAGGTTATCTTTCCTTTGCAGGTTCAAAGCTTATTTCATGGTCATCCAAGAAGCAACCCACAGTTGATCTCTCTTCTACTGAAGCTGAATATAGAGGTCTTGCTATAGCTACACAAGAAGCTATGTGGATGAAGACATTATTCAAAGATCTTGGATTGGAGTTTGGAACTCCAACTATTTTTGGTGACAATATGAGTTCTATTCATTTGGCTGCTAATCCTATTTTTCATGCAAGGACTAAACATATTGAAGTTCATTATCACTATGTACGAGAGAAGGTTCTAAGCAAAGAGATTCAAATATCATATGTGTCCACTCATCAACAATGTGCAGATATTCTAACCAAAGCATTGGATGGTACAAAGCTTTGCAAATTCAAGGCTATGATTGGTTTGCAGGTAATCTTGGAAGATTGAAGACCTCAAGCATACTTGGCTTGAGGGGGAGCTGTTGGAGCAAGTCTATGAGAAGCCTAAGTATTGGCTTGAGTCTCACAAAGTCTTAGAAGAAGCTTTAAAAAGAAGACTATGTAAAGTTCACTTGTGAACTACCTCTTGTAACTTTTGAAGAGTTTACTTAATGTAAAAGTAAGAGAATCTTAAGTGGTTGAGTCCACATGATCAAGAATGGAAAGAGGAGCCACGAATTCGTGATTTGTGGTAGGTAGAGAATCAAATCAATCATTGATTGATTGGAGAGTGATTGAGGGAAGTTAGCCTCCCAAACTCAACTATAAATAGATGGCAGTTTTAGTCGTGGTAAGAGAGACCTATGTGAAGACCACCAAGAGCTGAGCTTTATGCCATATCAAGGTGTGATTACAAGGCACACATATGTATCAGTAAGTCAGTGTATTGTACAAGCAATATACTTTCATTTTCATGATTATTTGAGTTCATCTTTCCATGTTCTTGTGAAGTGTACTACTCACTGCCATTACTCTCAGTTTTCTCAGTCAACTTGCAGAGATGTTTTCTCTCAGCTTGGTGCATCATTTTCAGTGATTTAACTTGGTAAAGTTAGCTCTATAAGTCTACTATATGCTCACAAATTTTCATGTCATTTGTATGTTGCAATCTTCAGTTATGTTCATTTGAAGTCAACAGGGTCTGTTCATCTTCACCTCTCTGTCAGGTACCCGACTTTTTCACGCATCTTGTCAGAGCCATTGCTACGTGGTTACTTATCGAAATTCAGTGATTTAAAGCTTGTTGGATTCAGCTTACTGTCTAGTATAACTATACAAATTTTCATAATCATTGGATTTCTACACTTTGAGTTATGGTAATTTTTCGGCTCACTAGTCTATTTCTGTAGCAGCCCGTGAAAATCGGGATGATGTCATCACTTGTTAAAACTCATTCTCAGTGTGTGCTTTGTTATTTTTGATGAGAGTACTCTTGAAAGTTAGCTCTTTAAGCTACCTAGACTTCCCCAAGAGGAATCAAGTTAATTGCTGCTGTGCTCAGAGAATTATGTAAAACACTGGACAGGTGTATGAACCAAGAATAGCAAGTTTTCACCTCTGAGCTAACTCCAACTTATCTGTTTTGATCTATCTTTTTGAGAGTGATCTTCCAAGGTACATAGGGTGTCTAATACATCCATTGGCAAGCTAAAAGGGCCCACCATCTACTCCTGGAGTTCATTTGGCTGGTGTAGATCAAGGATTTTGCAACACCTCTTCATCTTCAAACACATACTTATCCATCTCTTCACATTGAACCCCTGGTTTTTGCCCCTGGAAGAATTGCAGCTGGGAGTATTTAAGTGCCCGTGCAATCGGCACATCATAAGCGAGGCATCTATATATAATTCTTGTAATGGCAGAATAACCATGCAAAGTAGGCTTCCTTACTCCTCGTTTTCCTGCTTCATATAATTGGTCCAGGATCCACACCGACATCTTAATAGGTAGACTCCCGGTCTCCGCCAAGTATAGTCCGTACCAAATCTTTTTATGAGGCTGAGTGAATCGATCTTGAGCCAAAAATGCAAAATGTTGAAGGCACATTCTCAATGGTATGGCAATGTTTGGGGTGAGGGCACACATCTCTTTCAACTTCTTGAGTTTACTTTTCTTCATAGACTCCGGTATCAAAGGATCTCGATCGCAGGGTACATGGGTGTCGTACATCTGAAGGGCTTCCCTGATTAAAGGTATGTTCAACTCAAACTTTTTCATTTCCTCCTGGTTTGATAGAGAGGGCACCAGGAATGTGCCTGATTGATCTTTATCCCCTGTCCCTTTCAGAGTTGCAATCAAGTAATAGCACCTAAGGAAATCATGCTTAGGCAGAGATGCACTAAAATAATCCTGTAACCCCGCTTTCTGCCAAATAGCTTGAAGAGGAGCTACATTTTGTAATGCTTCAAATTCTCATGAGAAGAACTCAAAGGTCCACCAAAATCCTCCGAATTCCAACTTGGACTCCCAGATGTGGTCCGCATCTCCCAAATCTCCTGGCATCTCATTGAACCAATGAGAATGACCCTTGATTCTTTCTGTTAGGCCACTTGGTGGATCCGAGATAGGAATTCTTCGCACATTCAGCAACTCTTCAGGCCTCGCTGTCAGTGGGGCCTCGGCATGGTATCCCAATTCATTTGAGTACTCGTGCCTACTTGGGAGCTCGTGCCTGCTGCTACTGCCATGAGACTTCTAATGCTTATCTGCTATAAGAAGAAGGGCACATTAGTGCTGCATAGGAAACAGGATGTAATGGTGTTCCCTCCACAATATTAACATGACAATCCAGATGGTTAATGGTTAGAGGTGAAGTGTTTGTGATAGATGTGAGTGGTGGTTAATGGTTAGTGTCATCCTAGGTGCATACTTTGGATATGCGATGTACTGAGAATGCACCTACATCAAAGTGGATGGATTTACAAAATTGGTTCAGGGGGTTTGATACAGGGTTTAAGTCTCCAAACTTTGATTGAGGATTCAAAGCTCTTAGAGCTAATGACAAGTAAAGATTTATGAACTAGATTGTGCTGGATTTGGGCCCTTTTGGGCACCCATTTCCAGACATTTCAAGGTTTGACCAAAGGTGTAATAGTGTGAGGTGTAGGTATCTTTCCTGAACTGTTTACCAAGAGTATTAGTGAGTGTTGATTTATGCTAGTGACTGGAGGTGAAGCTATTTGAGCTCGTAAGCAGGCCTTGGGCACCCACATATGTCTAGCAGTGGGGATAGCCTTCATTGACCGCTTAGGGACCCAAATAGAAAGGGTGTGTCTAGAGTGTTGCCTAGGGAACTCCTTTGTTTTAGTCCTTGACGGTGTGGCTCGCTTAATGCTTTTCTGAGGACCTGTCTCTGGAGTCGTGGTTTTTTCCCCTTTGCGTATCCAGATCTGCTTCATGCCACGAGGTACTTCATATTGCCCACATTGGAGCACATGCTTCTTGATCATCGGTCTCCTCAGTGTTGTGTGTTGCTCAGCCTGCCTTTCTCGAATCTTCTTTGGAACAAATGGGAACTCCTCATTGACTTCTGTTCCTTCGTCAAGAGTGAAAATCTTCTGCACCATAGAACTTTGGACAATAATAGCATGGTTATCATCAAGTGGGTTCCTAGAGGGACCAGGAGTGGGTTCCTTTTCTTATGGCTTGGGCGCTAGATTTTCTAATTCAATCGCGAGGTGGCTTTGGCCTACCCAAGCCTAGAGAAGTCCACTTCTTAGGTTAAGGCTGACTGCTTGGTTATAGATCCAGTCTTGGCCCAAGATAAGAGGTTCGGTAAGATCCTCATCTTCACACACTAGGACTTTTACTGGCATTAGGATCCCTTGCATGTAGAGGGGAAGTTCCACCTCTCCTATGCAAGGGGTTTCAACACCTCCCAACCCAATCAGATAAGCCTCTATAGGTTTTACCGTCAATTGCACTTCTTGGCGGTAAGAAAGTCGAACTGCACTAGTGGCTGCACCTGAGTCAATTAAGGCTCTCACTATCCTTGCACTCTCTCCTTGTCCTATTTCTAGGGTCACAAAAGGTCGTCGATCAACTATCCTATGGGTCAGTTCACCTGAGGCCTCACACATGGCCATGTGATAACCTAGAGCTTCTTGAGAGTCAGGCATGGGCTGATCTCTACCTTGTCTTCTCAATTTCATTCGTCAGATGCGTTCTAAAGCTTCTGCCTGTGCTTCCTCTCGAATTCGCTTTTCCTCTTCTTTACGTTTCTTTGTAGTATTGAGTCGATTTAGCATCTCCTTCCTGAGGGGTTCCTGATACAACTTGACTCTACATCCGCTTATGTAACTTGGTAGGATGTCACCTTCTAGAGTGGCTAGTTGTACTGCTCCACTTGTGGAGATCCTATTGATAATCATTGGTCCATAGCCTCTCTTCTCTAATTTCCGAGCATGTTGCTTCAAGGTATAGACTAGGAATAGGTCTCCTACTGTCAAGCCCTTCTCCTTCACATGTGCATCGAAATATGCCTTTTGCCTCTTCTTGGCTTCATAGATTCTTGTTGCAGCTCTCAATCGTGTCTCACCTAAACATTCAAGATCAAAGATTCTAGAGGAGAGTTCATGGCCTCTCCAGTTATGCTTTTGTGCCACTTTCAATGTAGGTATCAAAAAGTCCAATGGTAGCACCGCATTCTAGCCAAACACCATCTGAAAGGGTGTGGCTTGGAGTACCGTTTTATAGGCAACTCGGTATGCCCTAACAACGTGGTGTAGCTGTTTGTCCCAGTCAGAGCGTTTATTATTTACTAATTTGGTGAGCACATTGCACAGGATCTTATTTGTGCTTTCAGCTTGTCCATTAGCTTTTGGGTGATAGGGGGCTGACTTCTTGTGTATCACCAAGAACTCTTGGAGTAGATTTCCAATGAATTCATTCAAGAAGTGAGTGCCTCTATCACTTACTAGCTGTTGAAGAATCACTCACAAATTTGACATATAGACAGACATAAAGATAAAGAAAGACGAAGAGAAGCAGAAACAAAGCATTCAAAAAATCAAAGCCTTAGTGAAGGGACAAATTCACGTCTGTAATATACAGCGTAGAAGTTTCCAGAATTACGAGTTTGTTGAAACCCGGATAAAAAATTGTATATAAGAGAGTGCATAGAACCGGAATAGAAGAGCACAAATACATAGAGGGAAGAGAAGTCGCCAGAGATCGCGTATGTAGAGATGAATAATAGAACCTGAATTGTCAGGTATTCATCTAAGAGAGATGGTAAGGAATAACTACTCAGAGTAGGAGAGTTTTTCCATAGCTATGAGCAAAGTGAGGCCAAGCTATTTTGTACACATCTTCTCTAATAGAAAACACATGTTCATGTGGAAGTTTTGAGCGCATTCTTCATATGTGAAGAAATTTGAGTAATTTCATGTTACAGTGACAGTTAGTTAACAGTTACAGTTTTCTCAGTAAACATTCACCGGTACTTCTGAGAGTTAGATTTCGTAACATAGTGTAAAGGTTTTCATGAGTGATAGCTCATCTTGAAGCTAGGAGTCTGAAGTATAAATTGATCAAAAGAGTTTTGTGAAATGGGATATGTACACAGTACAAAGTTTGACCGTAAAAGGCATTCTGAACTAGTGAAGTTTTTTCTTAAACTTCAGAAGGAGTTCATTTACTGAAGGAAGCTCAGGTATTACTTCCTTACTGTTGGTGCAGACCAATCACCAATTGAAGTTTGAAAGACAAAAAGATGGAGATAAGATCAAGTCTTGAAGCAAAGAAGGTGGTTACATTCACAGGATGAATGATATGTACACATATGTACATTAGTGAAGACATAGATCACTTATACTTTTGTTTAGTTATAAGCTTGTACATATTTGCCTATAAATACTTTGGAAAAATGTCGGGGCAATAGAGAGACAATAGGAGAGTATGAGAATAGTGCTTTTGTAATTTGTAAGACTCATTAGAGTTCATAGGAATGAGAAGAAGTCTCTCTCATAACTCAATTGTAATTTTCTGAAGAATAGAAGAAAAGTTGCGCCCGAAGTTTTCGTGTCTTCTCGTTCTGTGGTAGATCTTCTGTGGAATGCTTTTGTACAAGTCTAAGTCTAGAGTTGATCAACCTCTGTAAAAAATTTCAGCTTCCAATTTTAATCAGGCTAAGAGAATTGTGTGTAGGAACATTCATATGTAAAGAATGTTCATAGTCTTCTAAAACAGGCGCAGATTTCGAGTTCAATGAAATGAGTAGTGCTCAGTGCACAGTGTAAAGTTTTACACATATGATAGATCAAAATCTAAGTTGAGAGATAAGCTATCTACATCTAAAAGCATTTGACCAAACGGGTTCGACATTGGGAGAACTATAGCTAAGAAGTTACAGGTGTCAAAGTCGCTACTGCAGAGAAGTAGTTTTACACATAGGTAAAGTGTTTGAGTCATTTCTCAAATTATACTCAATCATTTGAGGAGATTTAAGTTGGCAAAGGTGCGCAACCTTAAGGCGACACATCCTACAAAGTTTTATAAAAAACTTTACATGAATGGTTAGTCAATCAAAGATTAATCTGCAGTAGACTTTTCTGAGAATTCGATTTTTTGAGAATAGTCAATTTCTTGATAAGTTAGTGATTGTTCTCCAAATTAAGAGGATTCTAAACTTATTCTTGATATAGAGGTGCTCTAATTTCAAGAATAGGTTGTTCTTTTGGAGATTAACACTCTCCATCAGTGGTATCAGAGCAGGAAACATCAAATTTGAGAAAAGGAGGATCTCGACTACTGCAGTTGCAAAGAATTCAACATCTGAAGGATTAAAAGGTGAAAGCCTGAAGGAAAATCTTGAAGAAGAGATCATACGATATCAAGAAGGATGAAAGGAGTGTCATTCGAAGTAAAGGTAACCTTATACTTTATAAAGATTGAAGAATTCAGTACACAGGTAAAGGAAGGATGGGAGATTCTCTTCAGATAGAGAAATTGGATAGAGAAAACTATCCTGCATGGTCAATGAGGATGGAAGCTCATCTAATGAGCAAAAATTTAATAGCTTACATTACAGGTGAAGAAGAAAAGCCACAATTCAGAGATTCTAGTGTTCCAACTAGGGAAGAATTATCAGATTTGAAGAATTGGATGAAAAGAGATGCTCAAGCTAGGAGCATAATCTACATGGCTGTCAATGACTACTTGCTACCTCATATTAGAGGTCTTGAAAGTGCAAGGGAAATATGGAATGCTTTGGAGGAGCATTTCCAAAACACTACAAAGTCAAGAAAAGCATCCTTATGGGCAGAATTTACTACTTTCAAGAAGAAGGCTTCACAATCAATATCTGATTATGTGACAAAGATGAAGGACATTGCAGATGCATTAGGAGCAGTGGATGAAGACATTGAAGAAGATAAATTATAAGGCAAATTCTCATAGGACTAAGAGGTGATGAGAAGTGGAAGCCTTTTATTTTGTCTACAGAACTTTCATTGGATCATTTCAATCCTGATTTGAATCAATTGTTAGGACATATGCTAACTTTTGAGAATGATGTCAAAGGAGATAGTGACAAGAGTGCAGGTCATGCAATGTACTCTAAAGACAAGAAGAAAACTAACAAAGGAAAGCAACAAGCAAATGAAGAAGAAGGCACAACTAGTCAAGCCAACTTCCTAAGAGGAAGAGGAGGTGGCAAAGGTAGAGGAAGAGGCAGGAATAACAAAGATGGAGCCAAAGCTTGCTGGATTTGTGGTAAGACAAATCATTTAGCTAATGATTGTTGGCATAACACTCAGAGTAATGGTGGATATAATCAAAACTATAATTCAAGAGGAAGAGGTGGCAGAAATCAAAGAGGTAATTTCAGAGGTAGAGGTAGTAGGGGTTACTTTGGAAGAAATGCAGGTAGAGGTTTCCAAAGTCAACAATATAACAATACCTACTACAATTATGCTTCAGATCAGAAGGAAGATTCAACATTGATAATGAATGCAACTTGTGAAAGGTAGAGTGAAGATCAAAGAGTCTTCTACATTGACTCAGGGTGTAGCAATCACCTGAGTGGTAACATAGCATTGATGACTGATTTGGAGAATAAGGTATCTAATCATGTTGTTCAAACAGGTGACAATACAAAGCATAATGTGAAGTCAATTGGATCAGTGAAGGCCAAGGATGGTAGCACCTTATTGAGTAATGTCTTGTATGTTCCTACAATTCCTAAGAATTTGATAAGTGTAGGACAAATTGTGGAAAAAGGTTATGAAGTGAGGTTCACTAATGAAGGAGTGTTTGTGGAAGACCCTAGCAATGGGTATAAACAAATTGTTTTAGGGAAGAAAGAAGGAAGATTGTTCACATTGAAGATTCAAGGTAATGTTGGTCATGCCTTGTTCACTTATGGAGGACATAAGATCTCTGAGTTAGATCTTTGGCATAAGAGGCTTGGACATTTCAATGAAAGAGGTATTAAAGACATGATTAATAATGGCTCAGTGCTTGGATTGCCTAATGTTGCAGGTCAACATATGACATACAGATGTGAGGCATGTCAATTAGGTAAGGCTCATAAGCAACCCTATTCTAAGCATGGGTTTATGTATTCAGAGAAACTTGAGTTGGTACACACAGATGTGTGGGGACCATCAAAGGATTTCAGTATCAATGGATCAAGGTATTATGTGATTTATGTTGATGATGCTACCAGATGGATCACTATCTATGTGATCAAAGATAAGTTAGAAGTATTCAATACTTTCAAACATTATCATATGTATGCAGAGAGAATTACAGGACATAAATTGAAGAGACTAAGGTCAGATGGAGGGGGAGAGTATTTCTCTAATGAATTCAGTGATTACTTGTGGAATGCAGGTATAAAAAGGGAAGTGACTTGCAGGTATTCTCCTCAACAAAATGGTGTAGCAGAAAGGAGGAATAGAACTCTTGTTGAGTTTGCAAGGTCCATGATGAAGGAGAAAAATTGCCCAAATTATTTATGGGCTGAGGCTGTAAACACAGCTACTTATTTGGTCAATAGGCTACCTTGTAAAGCCTTGCAGGGTATGACACCATATGAGGCATGGTGGGGTAAGAGACCTACATTAGACCATTGCAAAGTATTTGGATGTCTGGCCTATGCATATGTGCCATCACAATTAAGGCATAAATTGGAACCTAAAGCTGAAAAATATGTGTTTATTGGTTATGATGATAAGCAAATGGGACACAGGTTGTGGAATCCATCCACAAAACATTTTCTTGTATCAAAAGATGTTACATTTGATGAGCAAGGTACTTGGTATGCAGGTACTATCAATATTAATACAGATGATGAAGAAATTGTGAGCCAAAGGAAAGGTAAATCAAAGATTCAGATATTTGATGAACAAGAGAATCATGAAGTGCAAGCTGAAGTGGAAGAGACACCAAGATTTGATCCAGAGTGTGAAGAACCAGAAACCTCAAGAAGTGGAGAACTCAGGAGGTCTACAAGGCACAAATGGCAACCTACAAGGTATAGCTATGATACTTCATTCTTGACTACTAAGGATTATGCTTACATGGTTAAAGCAGATGAAGACCCCTCTACATATGAAGAGGCAAAAGGTAAAGAGATTTGGGAAAAAGCTATGCAAGAAGAATATGATGCATTGGTGGAGAATCAAACATGGGATTTGGTTCCAAAACCAAATAGTCAGAAGATCATTGGATGCAAGTGGGTCTATAAGACAAAGAGATTTGCAGATGGAAGTGTGTCTAGGTACAAAGCTAGACTTGTTGTTAAAGGGTTTGCTCAGACATATGGTATTGACTATGATGAGACTTATAGTCCAGTGGCAAAGATGACAACCATCAGAACACTCATTGCAATTGCTGCATGTAAAGGTTGGAAATTGTGTCAATTAGATGTGAAGAATGCTTTTTTGAATGGTTATATTTCAGATGATGTTTTCATGGAGCAACCTCAAGGATTCAGAGATGGAAGATATTCAGATTATGTGTGTAAACTCAAGAGAGCTTTATATGGCTTGAAGCAGGCCCCAAGGGCATGGAACTATAGGCTTGTAAAGCTCTTAAAGGAACTTGGATTTCAAGTATCTAAAGCAGATAGTAGCTTGCTTGTCAAAGCAAGTGATGATGGGTTCATTTACATATGTATATATGTTGATGATATAATTCTTACAGGTACAGATGAGAAAGGCATACAAAGCCTAAAGAAGCAAATGGAGAAAGAGTTCAAAATTAGTGATTTGGGAGATTTTTCATACTTCTTGGGCATGGAGATTTCATACACTCAACATGGAGTGTATGTGACTCAAGAAAGGTATTTGAAGAATTTGTTAACCAAGTTTAAGATGAATGATTGCAGAGTAGCACCTACTCCAATGGAGGTGAATCACAAATTGAGCAGATTTGGAGGTGAAGAATTCAAGGACATGAAACAATATCAGAGTTTGGTTGGTAGTCTTATCTATGCTACATTAACTAGGCCTGATTTATCATATGCAGTTGGGGTGTTGTCTCAATTTATGCATTGTCCTAGGAAAGAACATTGGATTGCAGGTCAAAGAGTGTTGAGATACATTAAGGGTACACTCAAAGAGGGTTTGTATTATGGTTTTACATCAGATACAAATATCAAAATATATAGTGATGCAGATTGGGCAGGTAATCCAGATGATAGAAGGTCAACTTATGGATACATATGTTATGTGGGAGATAAGTTAATCTCTTGGTGCTCAAAGAAGCAACATACAGTTGCTTTGTCATCTACAGAAGCAGAGTACAAAGGCATGGTTGAAGCTGCAAAAGAAGTGATATGGCTTAAGACTCTCATGAAGAGTTTTGACACTATACAGAGCATACCTATCATTTATGGAGATAACATGAGTTCATTATATCTAGCTGCTAATCCTATTTTTCATGCCAGGACCAAACACATTGAGATATAGTATCACTTTCTAAGAGAGAAGATGATGGATAAAGAGATTGAAGTTATACATACTTCAACAAAAGACCAGATAGCTGATATGCTTACAAAGAGTTTGGATGGACCAAAGTTACAAAAGTTCAAAGATATGGCAGGTATAAAGAAGATAAGAGAAACCTCAATTGATGTTTCAGGGGCAGCTGTTGGTGCAAACCAATCACCAATTGAAGTTTGAAAGACAAAAAGATGGAGATAAGATCAAGTCTTGAAGCAAAGAAGGTGGTTACATTCATAGGATGAATGATATGTACACATATGTACATTAGTGAAGACATAGATCACTTATACTTTTGTTTAGTTATAAGATTGTACATATTTGCCTATAAATACTTTGGAAAAATGTCGGGGCAATAGAGAGACAATAGGAGAGTATGAGAATAGTGCTTTTGTAAGTTGTAAGACTCATTAGAGTTCATAGGAATGAGAAGAAGTCTCTCTCATAACTCAATTGTAATTTTCTGAAGAATAGAAGAAAAGTTGCGCCCGAAGTTTTCGTGTCTTCTCCTTCTGTGGTAGATCTTCTGTGGAATGCTTTTGTACAAGTCTAAGTCTAGAGTTGATCAACCTCTGTACAAAATTTCAGCTTCCAATTTTAATCAGGCTAAGAGAATTGTGTGTAGGAACATTCATATGTAAAGAATGTTCATAGTCTTCTGAAACAGGCGCAGATTTTGAGTTCAATGAAATGAGTAGTGCTCAGTGCACAGTGTAAAGTTTTACACATATGATAGCTCAAAATCTAAGTTGAGAGATAAGCTATCTACATCTAAAAGCATTTGACCAAACGGGTTCGACATTGGGAGAACTATAGCTAAGAAGTTACAGGTGTCAAAGTCGCTACTGCAGAGAAGTAGTTTTACACATAGGTAAAGTGTTTGAGTCATTTCTCAAATTATACTCAATCATTTGAGGAAATTTAAGTTGGAGAAGGTGCGCAACCGTAAGGCAACACATCCTACAAAGTTTTATAAAAAACTTTACATGAATGGTTAGTCAATCAAAGATTAATCTGCAGCAGACTTTTCTGAGAATTTGATTTTTTCAGAATAGTCAATTTCTTGATAAGTTAGTGATTGTTCTCCAAATTAAGAGGAGTCTAAACTTATTCTTGATATAGAGGTGCTCTAATTTCAAGAATAGGTTGTTCTTTTGGAGATTAACACTCTCCATCACTTACTTCATCTACAATCATTTGAAGTAATTACAAACAGATTTGCAGTTGAATTCGGTAAGATTACGGTGACATTCCGGTAACAGTCTAGTGAAGTTCCGATGAAATTTCGGTGAGTTCAAAACACAATTGTAAAGTTTTCAGTTTCAGAAAGTTTTCTAAGCTACTGATGATTATAGAGGTGTTCTAATATCGCTCTAGTTTAGTTCTTGTAATGTGGTGAGTTCCGCAGTTGAGCTTTAGCTAGTTAATCTCACTCACTACATTAACAAGTAGTACAAGAGCTCAACAGTTGATGATGATTCATTAGAGCTCAACAACTGACAATTTTCCGTAGTCTTGTTAGTGAGAAAGCTTTTGTCATGAATCAACAGTGGTATCAGAGCAGAAAGGTTCTGAAGAGCAAAAAAGGTTTCTCAGAAGTAGAAACAAAAGTAAAGATACAAGAGAATTCGGAGAACTTTCACAAGAAAGGTGAAAGCTGAGGAGATCAACAACAAACGGCATCAAGAAACATTCCGAAGTAACTCTCAAGGGTAAAGGTTTGTAAAAGGTAAAACCTTTTAACATTACACTCACTGAAAGTAACAGAAACAAGAAGATTATGGCAGATCATATCTCTATTGACAAATTGGACAAAGATAATTATCCCGCATGGGTAATGCGCATGGAAGCTTTACTTATCAGTAAAGACTTAATGATATATGTGACATGAGAAGAAAAGAAGCTGACTTTCGAAGACGACAGTCAATGGAAGAAAGAAGAGATAGAAGCCTTGAAGTTGTGGCAGAAGAAAGATGCAACGGCAAGAGCTTATATCTACAATACAATTACAGATCATCTACTACCGCACATTAGAGGTCTGGAGAAAGCAGAAGACATATGGAGTGGATTGGAAGATCATTTCCAAAATAGGACAAAAGTTAGGAAGGCTAGCTTATGGTCAGAGTTTACAACGTTCAAGAAAAAGCAAAGTCAAAGCATTAGTGATTATGTCACTAAGATGAAAGACTTGGCGGATAGTCTTGGATCTATTGATGAAGATATCGAAGATCACAGGTTGATAGCACAAGTGCTTGCAGGATTGAGAGGAGATGAAAGGTGGAAACCTTTCGTACTGTCAACTGAACTTTCTTTAAATCATTTTGTACTAGATTTAAATCAGTTGCTTGGACTAATGCTAATGTTTGAGCAAGATTTGAAGACAGATGGAGATAAAGGACATAGTACGGCTATGTACGCAAAGAATAAGAAGAAAGGTGATAAAGGTAAAGAAAAAGATGAAGAAGAGATGTCTACTCAAGCAAATTTTGCAAAAGGAAGAGGTAATTCCAGAAGTAAAAGTAGAGGTAAAGGTAGAGGTAATCAGACTAACAACAAGAAGACTTGTTGGATCTGTGGATTAAGCAATCATTTGGCTCATGATTGTTGGCATAATTCTCAAGGATCAAGTCAGAATAAGAACAATAACAGTAGAGGCAGAAGCGGAAGATATCAAAGAGGAAGACAAAGCCAAAGAGGCGGATATGGTAGAGGTGGAGCAAGAAGTTGGGGACAGAATTAGTCTCACAACACTACCTACTACAACTATGTGAATGATACGCAGAATGATAGTCATACAACGTTGATGATGAACTCGATAAGTGTGACAGAAAACGAAGACCTCAAGGTATTCTATATTGACTCTGGTTGTTCAAATCATTTGTCAGGAAATATAGAATTGTTATCAGAACTTGAAGGAGGTATTTCAAATCATACAGTACAGAAATGTGATAACACAAAACATAATGTAGGGTCAATTGGAAAAGTAAAGTGTAAGAATGGAGCTGAACTACTAACAAATGTTTTGTATGTTCCAACAATCCTGAAGAATCTGATCAGTGTGGGTCAGATAGTAGAAAAAGGTTTTCAAGTCAGGTTTATAAATGAAGGAGTATTTGTTGAAGATACAGAGAATGGATACAATCAGATTGTCCATGGTAAAAAGGAAGGTAGACTTTTTACTCTTAAAGTACAAGGAAATGTTGGTCAAGCCTTGATCACACTCGGTGATGAGGTATTCACAGAGTTAGACCTCTGGCATAAGAGGTTAGGACATTTTAATGAAACAGGAATCAAAACTTACAATCTGTGAGAGGATTACCAAATATGAAGAATCAACATATGATTCACAAGTGCGAAGCCTGTCAGATGGGAAAAGCCCACAGGTTACCATTTCAGAAGAAAGGGTACAAACATGATGATGTGTTAGAACTCATACATACAGATGTATGGGGACCAACAAAAGAAGGATCTATCAGTGGCTCAAGGTATTACGTTCTTTTTATTGATGATGCAACAAGATGGATAACTCTTTATGTTTTGAAAGAGAAGTCAGAAGTATTTGAAGCTTTCAGGCATTTTCAGGCATATGCTGAAAGACTTACAGGATAGAAACTCAAAAGACTAAGGTCTGATGGAGGAGGAGAATATTTTTCTGGAGAGTTCAATGATTATCTGTGGAATGCAGGTATCAAAAGAGAAATAACGTGCAGGTATACACCACAACAAAATGGAGTAGCAGAAAGAAGAAACCGAACTCTAGTTGAGTTTGCAAGAGCAATGCTAAAGGAGAAGAATTGTCCAAATTATCTTTGGGTTGAGGCTGTAAATACAGCTACATATCTGGTAAATAGATTACCATGTACAACTTTAAATGGGATGACCCCTTATGAAGCTTGGTGGGGTAAGAAACCAACACTTGATCATTGTAAAGTGTTTGGATCGGTCGCTTATGCTTATGTACCATCACAACTGAGACAAAAGCTTGAACCAAAGCTGAAAAATATGTGTTCATCGGATATGATGAAAAACAAATGGGTTATAGGTTATGGAGTCCTCTAACCAAACAGTTTACTGTTTCCAGAGATGTGACATTTGATGAAGGAAAGAGCTGGTATACAGATAAAGAGCATAGTGTTGAAACACTTGAAGAAGAGATAAGAAGGAAAGAAAAAGGAAAATCACATATGCAGGTGAATGGAGATCATATGCAGGCAAGTACGTCGAGGATCGGATCAGGTATGAGAAACAAAGATGAACCAAGATTTGATGAAGATGTGTATTCAGATACACATGAAGAATATGAGCTAAGAAGGTCAAACAGAGTAAGGAAACAACCAACAAGGTATTCCTATGACACTTCTTATTTGACTCAGAAAAACTATGCTTACTTAGTAAAGGAAGATGAAGAACCTCAGAATTATGGTGAAGCAAAAGGTAAGAAACAATGGGAAGAAGCAATGAAGGAGGAGTTCAATGCTCTTGAAGAGAAGAAGAATTGGGAACTTGTTCCAAAACCAAATGGTAAGAAAGTGATTGGAAATAAATGGGTTTACAAAGTTAAAAAACTTGCAGATGGAAGGATAGCCAGATACAAAGCTAGACTGGTGGTCAAAGGCTATGCTCAGATGCATGGCATAGATTATGATGAGACGTTTAATCCGGTGGCAAAGATGTCAACCATAAGGACATTGATTGCTATAGCAACATCAAAAGGATGGAAGCTAAGTCAACTGGATATAAAGAATGCATTTCTGAATGGATATATATCAGATGAAGTCTACATGGAACAACCTGAAGGGTTTGTAAGTTCTAGTGACCCAGATCATGTTTGCAGATTAAGAAGAGCTCTCTCTAGATTGAAGCAAGCTCGAAGAGCTTGGAATTACAGACTTGTGAAGTATCTCAATGACCTTGGATACCAAAGCTCGAAAGCTGATGCAAGTCTACTCGTTAAGAGAACAGATGAAGGTATGATCTACATTTGTATTTATGTAGATGACATAATAATCACAGGAACCTCAGATGAAGGAATCAAGGAGGTAAAAAGATTGCTTAAAAAAGAGTTCAAGATCAGTGATCTAGGAAAGTTATCATACTTTCTTGGAATGGAAGTTACATATACAGATCATGGCATATATGTTTCGCAAGAAAGGTATCTCCTAAACTTACTGAAGAAGTTTAATATGGAGAATTGCAGAGAAGCTTCAACACTGCTTGAAGTAAATCATAAACTCAGCAAATATGGTGGTGCAGAGTTTAAAGATATGAATAACTATCAGTCGTTAGTGGGAAGCTTAATTTATGCTACACTAACAAGACCGGATCTCAGTTATGTAGTGGGAGTTCTCTCACAGTTCATGCATTGTCCGAAGGATCAACATTGGGTTGCAGGACAAAGAGTTCTTAGATATCTCAAAAGAACTATAAAAGAAGGATTATATTATCCTTTTACGTCAGATATACAACTGAGAGCATACAGTGACTCAGACTGGGCAGGAAGTCAAGATGACAGAAGATCGACACATGGGTATATGATATACCTAGGAGATAAGCTTGTAAGCTGGTGTTCAAAGAAGCAACACACAATGGCTTTATCGTCAACAGAAGCAAAATATAAAGGACTTGTAGAAGCAGCTAAAGAAGTGATATGGATGCAGACCCTGTTCAAAAGCATGGGTATTGATCAAGGTATACCTATCATACATGGAGATAATATGAGCTCGTATCTTGCAGCAAATCCAGTATTTCATGCAAGAACAAAACACATAGAGATTCAATATCATTTCCTGAGGGAAAAGGTAATGGAAAAAAGAGATTGAAATAGTATACACATCGACAAAGGATCAGATAGCAGATATTCTGACAAAGAGCTTAGATGGAGTAAAGACAGGCAAATTCAAAGAAATGGCAGGTATAAAAGAAAAGAAGAATATATGAAAGATCAGAGAATGCAAATTAGTGATTGAGGGGGATCTCTTGAAGAATCACTCACAAATTTGACATACAAACAGACATAAAGATAAAGAAAGATGAAGAGAAGCAGAAACAAAGCATTCAGAAAATCAAAGCCTTAGTGAAGGGACAAATTTACGTCTGTAATATACAGCGTAGAAGTTTCCAAAATTATGAGTTTGTTGAAACCCGGATCAAAAATTGTATATAAGAGAGTGCATAGAACCAGAATAGAAGAGCGCAAATACATAGAGGGAAGAGAAGACGCCAGAGATCGCGTATGTAGAGATGAATAATAGAACCTGAATTGTCAGGTATTCATCTAAGAGAGATGGTAAGGAATAACTACTCAGAGTAGGAGAGTTTTTCCATAGCTATGAGCAAAGTGAGGCCAAGCTATTTTGTACACATCTTCTCTAATAGAAAACACATGTTCATGTGGAAGTTTTGAGCACATTCTTCGTATGTGAAGAAATCTGAGTAATTTCATGTTACTGTGAAAGTTAGTTAACAGTTACAGTTTTCTCAGTAAACATTTTCCGGTACTTCTGAGAGTTAGATTTCGTAACATAGTGTAAAGGTTTTCATGAGTGATATCTCATCTTGAAGCTAGGAGTCTGAACTATAAATTGATCAAAAGAGTTTTGTGGAATGGGATATGTACATAGTACAAAATCTGACCGTAAAAGGCATTCTGAACTCGTGAAGTTTTTTCTTAAACTTCAGAAGGAGTTCATTTACTGAAGGAAGCTCAGGTATTACTTCCTTACTTCATCTACAATTATTTGAAATAATTACAAACAGAATTGCAGTTGATTCCGGTAAGATTACGGTGACATTCTGGTAACAGTCTGGTGAAGTTCCGGTGAAATTTCGGTGAGTTCAAAACACAGTTGTAAAGTTTTTCAGTTTCAAAAAGTTTGCTAAGCTACTGATGATTATAGAGGTGTTCTAATATCACTCTAGCTTAGTTCTTATAACATGGTGAATTCCGCAGTTGAGCTTTAGCTAGTTAAGCTCACTCACTGCGTTAGCAAGTAGTACAAGAGCTCAACAGTTGATGATGATTCGTTAGAGCTCAACAAGTGACAATTTTCCGCAGTCTTGTTAGTGAACAGGCTTTTGTCACAAATCAACACTAGCTCTATTGGCAATCCATATCTGGTGAACACATTTTCAAATAAGAACTTTGCTGTTGTTTGAGCATCATTCTTCGTAGTGGCTTTCACTTCTACCCACTTGGTTAGATAGTCTGTGGCCACAATAATATACTCAGCATGTGAACCCTTAGCTAGGGGATTAATAGGACCAACAAAGTCTATTCCCCACTTAGAGAATGCACGTCCACCCATCATAGGTTTCAATGGCATCTCATCTTTTCGTATAGGGTACTGGGTTCGCTGACAAACCTCACACATCTTCACATAGGTATGTGCATCCATGTGAAGAGTTGACCACCAAAGACCTGCAAATAAAATTGCTTTGATCACCTGATCTGGTCCAAAGTGTCCTCCTGCTACACCTTGGTGAGCAGTCTCTAATACCTTGAGGTATTTGTTCTCATGGACACATAGTCTTAGGTAACCATCTTTACCACGTTTGTATAAATTAGCACCAATGAGTGCGTAATCTAAGGGTTCTTGTTCCAAACTTCTTTGTCTAGCCAAAGTCATATCTTGGGGGAATGTTTTTATCCTCAGAATGGCTACTAATGGTTCACTCCAATTTGGTATTAGGGACACTTGATAAAGAGTAGCATGTTCCACTGGTGGTTTAGTGCGGCAGATTGGGCATTCTTTGCACATTCTATGGACATCATTTTCCATAGTTGGCCAATGCACTCTGAGTCTCCTTAGTGTCTGTAGGGTTCATTGCTTTGAGTAGTGTTGCTCTAATGCACCTACATGTGCTAATTGCAACCATTTAGCATACTCATCCTCTTCCACACAACAGGCTAATACTCCTTGCTCCATATGTTTGTACATACCTCCCTATCTTGAGTGTTTACTATTGGATGCTTAGGCCCATACGTCAGTACTGGCACTAAGGGCTTGGCCCACTGTGGTACAACTTCCAAATTAAACAAGTAAGCATCAGGTAGGTCATCTGACACTCCTCGTGGGGCCTCTCTTGATGTGCGCCTTGAGAGATGATCTGCTCTCAAATGAGTCTTGCCCTTCCTCACCATTACCTCAAAGTCATATTCCATTAGTAAGAGAAACCAAATCTGCCTATATTGCATGGCTTGTTTACCAGGTACAGTAGAGCTTGGTGATCAGTAAAAAATTTAAACTTGTTTGCAAGCAAATAGTGTCTAAACTTTTTAACCGCATACACCATGCCTAATCCTTCTCGTTCAATGGTGGTATAATTTCGTTCAGCTGCATTCAACTGTCTACTGGCATAGGCAATTGGAAGATCCATATTACCTTCACCAGTAGGTTGTCCAAGTACACATCCAATAGCATAATTGGAGGCATCCACATGAACATGGAATGGCTTGTTCCAATCTGGTGTGGTCAAGATTGGTGCTGAACATAATCTTCGTTTAAGCTCATTGAAGGAATTCTCACATTCATCAGTCCACTCAAAGTTAGTCAAAAGTCCATACATGGGCTTTGCAATGACAGCATACATGTGAATGAATCGGCGGTAGTAACCACAATGCCCCATGAAAGCTTGCACTTCTTTGACATTCTTTGGCCTAGGTAACTCTGCATAGCTCTCACTTTCTCCTCGTCCGTGGATATGCCATTCTTTGACACTATGTGTCCTAGAATCTTGCCTTGCCTGACCATGAAAACACACTTTTCTGGGTTCAGGCAGACTTGATACTCTCTACATTTGTCAAAGATTTGCTTGAGTTCAGGTATATGTGTTTTTCTAATGTTGGAATGAGCACAAAGATCATCAACATAAACTTCCAAATTCTTCCTCAGGAACTCTTTAAACATGTGGCACATTAACCTCTGAAAAGTGGCTGGAGCGTTGGTAATACCAAATGGCATTACTCGAAAGGCAAATATGCCCCACTCTGTGGCAAAAGCCATCTTATGCTGATCCTCTGGTGCAATGGCCACTTGATTGTAGCCACAGAACCCATCCAAGAAGCTGTACACTTCCTTGCCTCCTACCCTTTCTAACAGATGCTCAGTGATATGAAGCGGATAACTATCTCTGATTGTGGCTGCATTAACCTTCTTCAAGTTAATGCACACATGTAGCTTGCCATTCTTCTTGGGCACCACTACAATGGGGGATACCCACTCAGTGTGCTCAATTTCATAGATAAATCCAGCTTCAACCAAGCCATCTATCTCTTCTTTGATCTTGGCAGCATAGTTATTGTATGTGTATGGCTTTTGTTTAGAGGGTCTGGCATCTTAGGTCATGGGGATCGTGTGAGAGCATATGTCGGGGTCTACACCTTTCAAGTCCTTGTAACTCCAAGCAAATACATCTCTGTATTCTCTCAGCAAGGCTATCAACTCTTGCTCTTCTTCTTCAGTCACGTCATGTCCAATGTATGTGCATCTTTCTTCTCCCTCTTCTATGGCTACAACTATTTTCTTGGTAGTTTCCTTGCTATCATAGGCCTCTTCTGATTGTGCCTCATGTTTAGGCATTCTTACCATGACTCTTCTATCTTCTATTTCGTACTTCTTGAAATTTTCAGGGACCTCAAACAAGGATTCTTCCTCTTCTGGTGTGACTTCTTGTTGGAAGTGAGGTAGGCCCTTAGGCTCATGTCACAGGTCCATGGTTCCATAGGTCCAGTCATGTACAATATTAATTCCAACAATCTTCCATATTGACAAAACATGAACATACCACAACTTAATCATACAAATGATGAGACAAAGATAGAGAAAGAATAGACGACATGTGTAAGGTGTTACGTAAGCCATCGCTTACTCATAGTATCATATATACCAATGTTCAATGTACAATGTGGGAGCAAAAACTCTCAACCACTCTATGTGATGAGAAATAGATGAATGAGTGAATGTACAAATGTAACAAACATATTTAGATGTATGGGCAGTAATCTGAATATACATGAGATGTGTGACCTTATAGGTTATAGAAGAGTGAATATGAGTGATTGAAAGAGGAAGGATCAGTGTGAAACTGATAATCAACAAACCCTCATCTAACCTTAGGCTATGGAAGACCCTAAGTCAGATACGTGTGTGAAAAGATCACATTCTTAAAAAGTAGCAAGGAATGCTAACAAGTTTGTTGCCGGAAATCCTCAAACTCATGTGAACACACCTTCTCAAACACCTCATCCAAATATGCATAAAGCATATACGTATTGTTTCTCTCGTAAGATGTGAATCTTATGTTAACCACCATCCAATGTCTTTGAAGTAGCCCGACATCTTCTTGTAGAAGATAATCTTCAACCTGACATCTTCTTTGTAGAAGACAAACTTCAAATACACGATGTAGATGACCGATCCTCACCATCAAGCTGCTAATGACCAAGTCTTCTTGCCATGAACAAGAGATAACCTCCTCTCCATGAGCTAGAGTGTGAGCACACCCTTCATCTTCTCCAAGAAGAATCATTAAGAAGAACTCCATAGCTGCTCCTCAACATGCTTCAAGTTAGCACCATGGCTTGCCCATGTGCTAGAAGAAACACCACCTCTATTGAGGTCCAAGCTCCAAGCTTGTGTTGAATACTAGGTGAAGGATACTCCAGGTGATCCCAAAGACTCTCTTTTATAGTATTGTGTGTGTCTCTCAAAAGCAAATAAAGCTTCTACGATCGATATGCCAGTTCTTCAAAAGTCTTCTTCAAAACTGAATTTGACTTTTCTTCAAAAATCTGAACTTGCTGAATATGAACCATAATACTTGAGAAAATATGCAAACTAGATATCCAATAGTGCACACATCAAGCAATCACTGCTTGACAACAAATATAGCATGAACTGTCTCTGAACTTGCTATCTCCTGTCTTCATAAACCTGAAAACAAACACTAGGATCCACATATTTGCATTTACCTTCCAAAAAGATTTCTCAACGTACTTCTGTTGTGTCACGTAAATACACTAAACATAATCAAGAACTAAATCTTGGAACTTGTGACTGATAACTCACAACTTAGTGTATTATGAACACTACTGGTTCATCTCTGACTGTACAGAAGTCAAATCAACTCAACTCAATTGCAATCAACTGAAATATGAGTCAAAAATCTATGATGTCATCATGTCTTCATCCTTTAAATCCTTCATACCTCTTTCCTTCAGAACTTGGTATAAACATATATGTGCGCACTTCTGAAATATACCTTTCTGAAATATCATGCTTCTCTTCAATAGAAGTCTGGAACCTTCTCCTGAACAGGAACATCCTAATAGGAACTTTCTCCAAACATTTTTCTTCCTTCTTCTTTCAAAGCTGGAACATAAAGAGAACTTGACAAAGGAAATATAGGAATACCTGTAGGTATGACTCTGCATTCTTTTACATATGGCTGAAAATAAGTCTTCATGTTTCATTACCCCTTGGATGATTTAACACTAGTATCTAGTATTCTTCAAATATATCAGACTTTATAAAATCTTGAACGTCTTCCTTCATAAATCTGATGTTCAGTGATCAATACCTGTATCTGGAACAAAAATTTTGAATCCTTTTTATTAGCATTGATCAGATGCCAATAGCTTTCCATGTCATTCCTCAACTTTCCAAAATCTAGAATAAGGTTAGCTGATCCTAACATAACAAAACCTTGTTGAAAGCTTTATAGGATTCATAACCTTCAGTAACATAACAAGTATCTTCTATCTCTCTGCAACACAAATCTGATAGAACCTGAATCTTTGACTTACTTCTTCCAATGTTAAGAATCTTCACAAACAAAGGATAGACAACTGAATCATAAATACTCAAGATCATGCAAGATCTATCCAAGATCAATGATCTCTTCTGTGTAGAATCTGTTCTTCATCAAACCTTCCTGATTGAATGTTTGATTTAGTTACTTGAATGTCTCTAAGTGTCCATGCTTCTCAAAAAGTTGTAAAACTTTTCTTCAAACAAATCCTTTCCAAGAATTTGTGAATCCTACTTGAAACATAAGTGGACAAACTTCTCACCTTGAGAACTCCAAAAGCTGTAAGTTGATACTTCATAACTTTCATATTTTACCCGGGTGAAATGTGATAGTACCTACTTGATTTTCTTTTGGCTAACTCCACTTCTTAATCAAGTGATAGGATTTGATGGAACACATTTTTGAATACAAACATGTATCCAAAAAATCAAGACAATCATAGAAAGTAGATTCTTCAACTGACTGGTAGATCAACAAGATTCTGAATTTTCTAAAGTTTTCTGAAAATACTGAATATGAGGTAACCTTTTCCAAACATAAAACCTCAACCCAAGTCTCCAACATCTGCTACAAAAAACTCTTTTACCTTAAGAGTTAGATAAAGAAGAAATATACTTCTTTGCAACTTGTCATATACCAAGTAGCTCTGTATTGACACTCCAAGAATTCTTTGAGGGAACATATAAGCTGCCTGCTTAAAAGCTTCAACTAAAACATAACTCATATGCATATGAGTCAAAACATATATCTGCTGCTTTTCTTTCTCTCAATGCAATTCTTTGTCAAATCTACTAAATCATGACCAAGTGTAATGCAAAACAAGAAACTGCTTCTTCTTTAAACAAGATGTTCTCGTAGACTTGTCTTTGGATGTAGAGGATAAAATAGGAAAAGTATATGGAAAATATATGAGAAAAGGAAGCCTTACTTTTCTTTTGGAAATGATGGACTTTCTTCTTCTGCATCTTTCTTCCACTTGATGATGTCAACATCTTCAAACTTCTCTTCCAGACCTTTTGTTCTCTTCGTCTTGAAGTAGCAAACACTCTTGACTTCTTCAAATGAACTTTTCTCTTCCTCTTATGCTAAGAGTAAGAGATAAAACAAACATGGTATATAAATGGAAGCTGAATATAGAAACATATCTCCTCATATCTCTGAATCAAAATTCTGCTTCAAATGTCTGAAACGACTAAATGCACCAATCTTTTGTCTGAATGATGAATTACCCTTCTAGAGTTACCTTCTCTAGATACATTTGTACCTTGATATCCAACCAACTTACAACAAAAAATTGGATGTAAAACTCATCTCATCTTCACATTTGTCTTCTTAGATGAACTTTCTTGCCATGAAAGAGATTTCTCAAAACTCTCTAGAAAAACCTCTAGATACCTGTTTTGATGGCTTTTAACTTTCAAATGATGAAAGTGTATAAAAGCACTCCTTGAATTTCTTCAAATCTCTTCATAACTGCTCTTCTAAGATATGATCTGCAAATGATAATCTGATAGTAGAAAGTGATACATGTGGTTTGATGTTGATCTGATTCCTTCATCTTCTCTAAACCATTGTTCTTCCTTGAATTTGAATTAGCCTTCTCTTCATCAAGTCTGGGTCTTCAAATAATACTTTTGTAAAGTATTTGCATACTCTTCCAAAAATTTTCGGCTGCTAATAGATCATCAACTTCATACTCCACACTGATGAATACACATGTAACTGAATTGTCTAATTCTCAAATCTCTACTCATCTACATTAAGTGTGTATGTCAAATGTCAAATGTTAGAAGATGCTTTCAAATCAGATGTTGTAAATCTGGAAGTTTGGGAACCTGGGATTATGAACGAGCCTTAATGCATTGACGCCAAAGACCTAAAGTTCTGAAACCAAAACCTTAGTGCTCTGATACCAAATGTTGGAAGTGAGGTAGGCCGTTAGGCTCATGTCACAGGTCCATGGTTCCATAGGTCTAGTCATGTACAACATTAATTCCAACAATCTTCCATATTGACAAAACATGAACATACCACAACTTAATCATACAAATGATGAGACAAAGATAGAGAAAGAATAGACGACATGTGTAAGGTGTTACGTAAGCCATCGCTTACTCATAGTATCATATATACCAATGTTCAATGTACAATGTGGGAGCAAAAAACTCTCAACCACTCTATGTGATGAGAAATAGATGAATGAGTGAATGTACAAATGTAACAAACATATTTAGATGTATGGGCAGTAATCTGAATATACATGAGATGTGTGACCTTATAGGTTATAGAAGAGTGAATATGAGTGATTGAAAGAGGAAGGATCAGTGTGAAACTGATAATCAACAAACCCTCATCTAACCTTAGGCTATGGAAGACCCTAAGTCAGATACGTGTGTGAAAAGATCACATACTTTAAAAGTAGCAAGGAATGCTAACAAGTTTGTTGCCGGAAATCCTCAAACTCATGTGAACACACCTTCTCAAACACCTCATCCAAATATGCATAAAGCATATACGTACTGTTTCTCTTGTACCTATGCCGAATAGGACTCCTCCTGATATGAACGCCACGGCCTCCATAAAATTCAAGTAGTACCTGTGTGCATAAAGAGAATATGTACCTGAATACTTAACATAATATGTGAATCTTCTGTTAACCACCATCCAATGTCTTTGAAGTAGCCCGATATCTTCTTGTAGAAGATAATCTTCAACCTTACATCTTCTTTGTAGAAGACAAACTTCAAATACACCATGTAGATGGCCGATCCTCACCATCAAGCTGCTAATGACCAAGTCTTCTTGCCATGAACAAGAGATAACCTCCTCTCCATGAGCTAGAGTGTGAGCACACCCTTCATCTTCTCCAAGAAGAATCATTAAGAAGAACTCCATAGCTGCTCCTCAACATGCTTCAAGTTAGCACCATGGCTGCCCCATGTGCTATAAGAAACACCACCTCTATTGAGGTCCAAGCTCCAAGCTTGTGTTGAATACTAGGTGAAGGATACTCCAAGTGATCCCAAAGACTCTCTTTTATAGTATTGTGTGTGTCTCTCAAAAGCAAATGAAGCTTCTACGATTGATATGCCTTCAAAAGCAACTTCCGTTCGTATAAAGCAAAACTTACGCGTTCGTTGAATAAGAATCTGTCGGTTTTTTTTTTTGTCCGTTAATTTATTAAAGCAAAAGCTCACTTTAAAAACTTCGCGTTGGTGCTAATGCTGGAAAGAGGGATCGATCTCAGGTCAACGCTTTAGGAGCCTACTCGCGTAGCCAAGAACCCATGCACTTTAACTTGTACAAGGGACTCTTAAAAGAAGCTATAGATGCTTTCAGTTCTGGACTTTTGAGCAATAGGAACATTGTTTTCCAGCACTTCTTTCTTCTTCCTCTTCTTGCCTTCATTTTTGACGGTCACTTGTGTGGTTAAGCTCACCTCATTTGTAAGCTCTTCATGTCTCTGAGGGTGAGCATCTACTTCATAGAAGTATTCTTCATCTGATTCAAATTGTGGGTCCATAATGATTGACTCTAGATCAGAGTCACTTTCATCCTCAAATGCATCATGGCTAGGTTTGCATTCTTCTAAAATTGAATCTCCCATGATGGGCTCGATGGAGAAGACTAAAATGTCATAGCCATCCTCATCACAGTGAGGTGTCCATTTTTCCTCATTGATAGCTACATCCATTGTTGCTAAAATTTCTGCCCAGCCGTGAGGTTCAAATTCTTTGTCACAAAAAACTACAAGTGCATAGGCCGCGTCTTGAATTGATCTATGGGTTTCCTTTGCACCTATCTCTCTGGCTTTTTCTCTCTTCTCTTCTTCTACTACTACTTTACACATCCACAAGTGAGTGTCTTCATGCATCCATGAGGATCCTGATCCTATGGAATGCACCGACTCCGTGTCATCCTTGGCTCTATGGATGGGATTCCATTGAATGGGCGGTACATCTCTATGAGAGTAATCCTTGAGATTGACTTTGGTTGTTACACCTAGGTGTTGCAAATACAATGAATTGGTTCCCCAATCCTGTACCACTTGCAACTGCCGCATGAATGGCCTTACCAAAATCATCTCGTAGGCCTGATTTTTGCTAAAGTCGCATATAGCAAAAGTATGCTCGAACTCAACACCACATGTAGTGAGAGTTACTCTTTCTAGCAATCCTAAGGGCCTCTCAATATGACCGTCGGCCATCTGCAATTTCATTCTTGTCGGCGTGAGTACTGGCTTGCCCCAACGCTTCCATAGGGAAGTGCTAGCAATTGCAACTCCTGCACCTGAGTCCAAAATTGCCTTGGTTGTGTATCTCTCATGGGTAACTGGGAGATAGGTATTTCCTTCTTCTGCAAGGAATTAGACTCAAAGTCTAACCTCTCATGAGATTGGGCACTCTCCTGCTCTCCATAAATGGAAGGAATGTCTTGTGGGGATTGATCGTGTGCGTCATCCACAAGTTCAATTGGAGGTGGATCTTCACTTTCTTTAGCCCATTTCTCTTCTTGAATCTCTCGCAGGATTCAGGTGAATACCGATTCATAGAAGAAGAGGTGTCTGGTTCAGTGGAGTTCGGAACATAAGCTTCTTGGGGAGGAATGCTTATTCTATCACTTGCCCTCTCCTTAAAATGAGAGGAAGCTCGTCTTCGAGACTTTGCAAGTAATCTTTCCAATCTATATAATAGACCATCAAAATGCAATGGTGTTCTAGTGGAGCTAGAGCGATTGAACAAGCGACTGGCATCAAACATGGCTTGCACCAATTCGACCATCTTAGCACAAAGCTTTGTTCGCTCTATCTCTAGATCGGCTCTAGGGTAACATTTTTCATGATCCGTCACATTCGGCCCTTCTTGGATTCTGGCCTAATATGCTTTAAGCATCATGTCGAGATCCTCAGGAGTGGGATCGGTTAGGACTGATCCTACTCTAGGTGGTGGGTGGGTTAAGTGTGCTAGATTAGAAGGTTGGGGAATGGAAGGTGATGGGTTGGAGGGAGATGGAAAGGGTGGTGGTGGGGTAATGTGAGCGTGGTTTTGAGATGCGAGTTCACTTATCTTTGCTTTGGTTTCTCTCAAGATTTCTTCAAGTTCGCTCATTTTCTGTGAACATTGTCTTTTCATTCTCTCCCGGCTATTTCTCCAAGCTCTTGTCCTTTTCTTGGTTATGCTCTCCGTCTCACTAACCTGAGGACTTTTTTCTTGCCCTAATCCTTGAGTTCGCTGCAAGGCTTGAGCTCTAGTGACCACATGCATTGGGGTTGTGGATGTTACACTTCCTGTAGAATCTACTACTAACCCGATAACATTGATAGGAGCAATTTTTGGCATATTGATGGGGTCCTTGGGACACTCTCATATCAAATGCTCCTTTCCACAATCTGGGCAAAATCCTTGAATTGTCACAGATTGGGTTTGTGTAGGTGCTGGTAGAGGGCAATCAGGGATGAGGTGATCTCCCTGACATCAAAAGCATGGCCCTCTAGGGAATGGAGGTCTTATCTGCCTAGGTTGAGGTCTAGAGTTGGGGTTTGCGTACATGACATTAGTATAATCTGGCTCCCAACTAGATTCACTAGGTTCTTCATAATAGTATGTCTCATTATGCTCGGGTGACTGCATGTAGTAAGCCTGCAGGCTATCAATATGTGTAGAGTCAAAACTATGGTCACTTCGATCACTTTCTGATAGCAAGGGTGTTACTGGGACTATGGCTCTATTCAAATTTTCTTTAGCAGATGCATATTTCAGTGGAATTACATTGGTTGGAGCAGGGGGTTGCTGCGCTAGGAGTAGTTGAGGTCTAGGCTACCGTTGATAGGGTGGTTAGTATGGTTGTTGGGGCCTACCATACTGTTGTGATGGGTAGTGGTTCTCGAATCTGCCCTGTTGTGGATATGGCTGAGAGTAGTTTTGCATGACAGTTTGCTTGTTACAAGGACAATCTTGTGCGGTGTGGTTGGTGTACCTTTGCTCTATGGTGCAGTATTGGCTACTAGGATTCACTTGGGGTTGAGCCATAATGGGGCATACACTCGCCATATGGTCACCTCCATAAGTATAGCATCTTTTTCCTAGCGCAAATCTTGGAATTTGTTTGCTAGAGACACCTACTTTTTGAGCTACCTTCTCTACAAGTTCCTCAATAGATGTGGATTGACTGGAGGTAAGGCTACTAGAGCTATCTGAATCCTTGTAGATTTTTGAAAGCTCCAGCTCCTCTCCTAGATTATCCTCAATGTCTATGCACATGCGTACACACTCTTCTATGGTTCTGGGGTCTTTCAGATACACATATGATCTAAGCTTGGTACTCCGCAATCCATCTAAAAACAAAGCCACTTACTTGGCTGGTGTGGGTAACTCAGGCATCGGACACCTCTTTAGGTATTGCCTAAACCGTCTTCCTGCCAGTAGGATTGTCTCTTGAGGTGTTTGCTTGAAGCTATGAATTAGTGAGGAAGTGTTATGCCGTATGCCACTCTTACAGAACTCAGTGACGAAAGGCTCTAAAAGTTGGTCTATGCTCCTAAACTGCCTCTCATGCAGTGGTTGCAACCATGTAAGAGCTGTGTTTCTAAGAGTTAGGCCAAAAGCATTGTATTGTGTGAATAGTTCCTCAACCTGTTCAGCTCTCAGGACTTGCCTAAATTCTGCCACATGGTCGTAAGGTGTTGGTGCAGACCAATCACCAATTGAAGATTTGAAGGACAAAGGATGAAGATGAGATCAAGGTTTGAAGCAAAGAAGATGGATACATTTACAGAGTGAAAGACATGTACACATATGTGCATTAGTTAAGACATAGGTTACATATACTTATGCTTTGATAAAAAGTCTGTACATAATTGCCTATAAATACTTTTGAAAAAAGTTGGGGCATAGAGAGAAGACAAGGAGAGACTATGTATGAGCATAGGAATAGAGAAATAAGTGATTGTAAATGTCAGTAGACATATGAGAAGTGAGTTGAAGTCTCTCTCTCATTTCAGTTGTAGTCTTCTTCAGAAATGAAAGAAATATTGCGCCCGATGTTTCTGTGTTTGCTCCGTCTGTGGTAGATCATTTGTAAAATCCTTTTGAGGATATCTAAGTTCATAGTTAATGAGTCTATGACTAGAGTTTCAGAGTCTAATTGTAAACAGGCTAGGAGAATTGTGTGTAGGAACATTCATATGTAAAGAATGTTCACAGTCTTCTGAAACAGGCGCAGATTTCGAGTCCAATGAAATGAGTAGTGCTCAGTGCACAGTGTAAAGTTTTACACATATGATAGCTCAAAATCTAAGTTGAGAGATAAGCTATCTACAGCCAAAAGGATTTGGTAAAACGGGTTTGACATTGTGAGAACCAAAGTTAAGAAGTTAGGGTGTGTCAAATCGACTTCTCAGAAGTGCTGATTTAGACATAGGTAACTTGTGAAGTTGATTTCTCAAGTTATACTAAACCTTTTGAAGAACTTTAACTTGGAGGAGGTGTGCAACTTCTAGGTGACACTCCATACAAAATTTCATAGAAAACTTTACAGGTTTGATAAGTCAATGAGAAGAAATTGTGCAGCAGACTTTCTGTGTTTTATCTTCTTCACAGAATTTTTCAACTTTTGATAATTTGGAGATTGGACCTCTAATTTGGTGAAGGTTTTGACTTACTCTTGTGTTGGCATACAAAGCAACAAAGGAGTCATGCACAATACGGCAACAAGGCCAGATCATTTTTTCCCATAGATTATGTACAACCCAAGTGATTTTAATCACTACACAAACATTGTAAATCCCGTTTTTGGTAGATTAGACTCCATTTTGTGCAAGCCGAGGAGTCCTCGAGCTTGAGGAGTATTAGAAGTACCATCGTACCAAATTTCATAATTTTTAGACTTCGTTTGAGCCCTCAAATAAGCCCTGGAACCTAATTTTTAACTAGGCCGGACACTAGGTCTGGACAGGGCCAAAAGCTAGTCAAAAACTATAAAAAGAGCTAGAGAGCTCATTTTTGAGGTTAGATTGTAATTGAAACGAACTTGTAAGAGCTATTGAAAGTAATCTAAAGAACTCCATTGATTCTCTCTCTTTGTCTTGCCGTGTGTGCGCGTGTGTGTGTATGTGTGTGCATGCTTGTGTGCTTCTCACTCACGCACTTGTGCCGCTACTTGCTCGAGGTCTTCATACCATCCTCACGTCTTCCCGGATTGACATTAAAGGAGGTGCTACTCATCATTGAGCTACACCAAATTTTGGCGCCGTTGCCGGGGATCGAGCTTTGAGGACGAGCGTGTGATGGTAAGACGTAGAGTTGACGTGTTGGAGTTGTAGGTATTTTCTTCACTCTCATCGATTTTCTTTTACTTTCTTCACCATCTTCATCATCATCATCATCATCACCATCTCCCACGTCCATCTCCATCATCGCGAAAATTTCAGCTTTTTGACTATATCCCCATCTCCACCTCATTTCCCTCATTTCACTTGTGAGAGAGAGCGAGAGAGCGAATTTGCATGTGCTATTTTTTGCATGTTTTGTGAGCATTCTGCAGGTACAGGCCGCATCATCATCCCCAGCACTCTGCGCAGGTACGGAAACCTGAGTAACTGTCTGTGTGCCGCCGAGCTCTGTCAATCGCGACCGACAGAAAAATTGCTCTAATTGCTAAACAAAGTGCATATCCATGACCTACAGGCCTAGAGCTTCCCAAAAATGTGTTTAGTTTTTTGAAATTCCACAGATTTCTGTCAATCGCGATCGCTCTGTCAATCGCGATCGACAAACCACGACGGACAGACCTGTCAATCGCGATCGACACGTCAATCGCGACCGACAGCCCACGACGGCTCTGTCAATCGCGACTGACAGAGTCAACGACCGATTGACCACGACCGACTGACCATACGCGTGACACGTGTCAATCGCGATCGAGTCATCAATCGCGATCGACTCATCAATCGCGACCGACACAGTCAACGACTGTTTGACCACGACGGACAGACCACGACGGCTCTGTCAATCGCGACCGACTCATCAATCGCGACCGACAGAGTCAACGACGCTTTGACCACGATTGATTGACTTTTCGGCCACGTGTCAATCGCGACTGACCAGTCAATCGCGACTGACAGCCACGACGGACCTGTCAATCGCGATCGACACGTCGATCGCGACTGACCTGTCAATCGCGACCGACAGACTTTGCGAACGCGTTAGAAGGGCAAATTAGGTCAAATTTTCAAGGCAAAATTATTGGTTTAACTTTTGATTGAGTGTGGGACAAACACTAGGGTGTAGTATTGCATCGCGAGGCCGTGCCACAAGCTACTCGAGTATTCCTGTTTGACTGTTAGCTTGTATTGAATTCTGATTTAACTCCCTAAACCCTGAACAGTCCTAACTTTTTCATACGAAATCCAATTTTTGAGCTCTTGGGCTTGTTGGAAAGCTCGTGGCATATACTACACGCCCTCAACTGTTTTTTATAAAGATAATGTGTTGATTTTCAGTGAGGGTATTTTGAAATTGACCATACCTAGGGGGATCAAAGTCAGGGGTCTTTAGAATTATTTGCCTAAAAGTCACAATGCAGATGTGTGTTTGTGTCACATGAATGAAAGTGGTTGGTTTTGTCCTTTGAATATAAGCATTGAGCTAACCGTGGGACTTTTATAGGTCCATTGAGAGCAACTGAGAGCGTACAAAGCAAGGTTTCTTTGCAAGCTTGAGAACCGGGTTCTTGAGCACCATAAAGCAAGGGATCAACAAGTAAGGTTGGATTATTCTCAACTCTCTCTGTCATTTCCTAGCTCAAGCTAAGAACGAGTAGAGGTAGGAGTAAGTCAGGTTGACGATAGGCAGTTATCAAGTTGAAGACTATCTAAAAACCCAAGTTCAAGCTAAAAACTTAGTTACTGTACTGTCGATAACATAAAGGAAAAGAACCTAACGTGGAACGATCAACCTAAAGTACGAAGAACATTCAAGTGTTCCTGACGACGTGATATCAGACGAGACCATAAACACGATAATTAACTAAAAAGAATCAAGCGACTGGTACCAATTGATCGGCAACGAGGTTGTACTCTAGAAAAATTTGGGCTAATCAGTTAGGCATATGAACCTTAGATCAGGACGACACCTAGCAAGAGAGAGACAAAGCCTTAGGTCTTCAGAGGCTAGTGTCAATCATACTGCTAGGTCGTGGGCCCAGCAGTTGAGCCACCAATCGAACTACCCTAGCTCTGAGACCAGTCAGTCAGAGATGTCTCAAGGCATGGACAGACCTACGGAAAGTTCAGGAGTGCCCTACTTGTACAGGGTAGAAGGCCCTTACAAAACACAGCTGGAGTACCTGAGGACCAACCGATTAGGTGCTAGCATCTATGAGGACGGCTTAGGAAGATCTGTGGTCCATATTAAAAACCCTGATCAATCCATTGGACTAGAACACCCAGCTGTCAAGTTTGAAAATGGTGCATACCTGGACAAAGAAGGAACTATATATGTAGTCACTAGTCATCCTGATAGAATAGATGACTTTGGAAACGTAATCTCAGAAGCGGACTTAGGCGACTTGGAACAGGGAAATATGGGAGTAGAACCTAGAACCCCTCGAGGTAAATCAGTTCTCACTAGGATTATCACGCCTGAGTGGATCCCCCAAGATAACAAGTGCATAGATTTGCTTCTCAATCGAGAAACGGACGAAGCCTTCTGGAGGTATAAACCGGATCACCCAACTGACATAGGAACAATCATGATCTATGAGTTTAAGGATCCAGATAGCCCAGGTAGAGTGACCTACTTAGACCACACTTCAGAGAGGATTTTTGTGGTGACAGAAAATGATAGGCATGCTTACACTTGGAAGGGCGAATTCATTTTCCCCCAACCAAGATCAAATGTAGCCTATGGTCACCCTGGAGCTGGAACATCCCAGGCTCATGGTATGCAAAGAGACAGAAGTAAAGATAGACCAGAAGTAAATTTTGCCAATCCAGTGGGCAGAGAAAGAACGAGAACGGAGACGAATAGGGTAGAACCTGAGATGCATAGAGCCCACAGGAACCAAAGAAATGTAGATGGATTCCCTCTGCCGAGGCCTAGAGAGCACACAAGAACTTTGAGACCCACCCAGCTAGTTAAGTCCATGAAGAATTACTTTGACGGCACAGGAGATCCCTATGATCATGTGGCAGAGTTCAAGCAAGTCTTGAGAGCTGAACAAGTGGAGGATCTGTTCACGCAATACAATGCCTTCGGTCTAACCCTTAGGAACACAGCACTTATGTGGTTTCAGCCATTAGATGAACGCCAGTTCAGGAGCATAGATCAACTCCTAGAGGCATTCATTGTAGAGTTCTCTAAGAGCGGCATAAGACACAACACCTCCTCACTGATTCACAGCTTCAAGCAAACCCCTCAAGAGACTGTGAGACTTGCAGGAAGAAGATTTAGACAATATCTTGAAAGGTGCCCTATTTCGGAGCTACCCACGTCTGCTAAACAAGTAGCCTTATTTCTTGACGGATTGCTGGGCCCAAAATTGAGATCCTATGTGTATCTGAAAGACCCTAGGACTATAGAAGAATGTGTACGTATGTGCATTGACATTGAAGATAACCTAGGAGAAGAGCTAGAGTTGTCCAAAATTTACAAAGATTCAGATAGTGCATCTAGTCAATCTTCCACACAAGCCACATCAATTGAAGAACTTGCCGAAAAAGTAGCTCAGAAACTAGGTGTAACTAGCAAACAAATCCCAAGGTTTGCCCCTGTGAAAAGGTGCTATACATGCGGTGGTGACCATATGGCGAACGTCTGTCCCATTATGGCTCAACCCCAAGTAAACCCTAGTAGCCAGTACTGCACCATAGAACGGAGATACACCAATCACACCGCACAAGACTGCCCATACAACAAGCAGGCAGTTAGGCAACCCTATCCGCAACCCTACCAACAAGGCAGATACCAGAACCAAAATCCACCACCACAATATGCTAGACCCCAACAAACCTACCAACCACAGTATCAGGCCCAACAAAGGCCTCAGCCTGTGCTAGCACAACAACCCCCTGCCCCAGCTAATGTGATTCCGGTAAAGTATACTGCTGCAGAAGAGAACCTGAATAGAGCTATAGTCCCTGTAACATCCTTGATCTCTGAAAATGACCCAAGTGACCATAGCTTTGATTCTACCCATGTGGATAGCCCCCAGGCTTACTACATGCAGTCCCCAGAACATGGTGAGTCCTACTATGGTGAAGAGTCGAACGAACCTAGTTGGGAGTCAGATTACACGAACGTCATGTATACAAACCCCAACCCTAGACCTCAACCTAGGCAAGTACGACCACCATTTCCTAGAGGACCGTGCTACAGATGCCAAGGAGATCACCTCATTCGTGATTGTCCCTTGCCTCCACCTACGCAAACCCAGTCGGTGACGATCCAAGGCTTCTGCCAAGATTGCGGAAAAGAGCATCTCTTACGAGATTGCCCAAAGAACCCCAATAGCATGCCAAAAATCACCCCTATCAACGTTGTTGGGTTAGTGGTAGACTCCTCAGGAAGCGTCACTTCCACTGCACCAGTACAGGTAGTCACTAGGGCTCAGGCATTGCAGCAAAACCAAGGGGTAGGCCAGGAAAAGAGCCTAGATGCTAGCGATACTGAGAGCCAAAATAAAAAGAGAACAAGAGCTTGGAAAGATAGCCGCGAACGCATGAAAAGGCAATGGGCAAAGAAGATGAGTGAGCTTGAGGAAAGTCTACGAGAAACCAAGGCTAAAATCATAGAGATCACGTCTCAACCGCACTCTCACACATTCCCACCGCTACCATCCCCATCACCCTCCATCCCTTCACCCTCTAAGACAGCCCACGCAACCCACCCACCACCCCAAACAGGATCAGTATTAGCTGATCCCACTCCCGAAGACATAGACATGATGCTTAAGGCATATCAGGCCAGAATCCAAGAAGGGCCAAACGTCACGGATCATGACAAGTGCTATCCTAGAGCTGACCTAGAGATAGAAAGAACCAAACTATGCGCGAAAATGGTCGCATTGGCTCAGACTATGTTTGAAGCCAGTCGCCTTTTCAATTACTCAGGCTCAGCCAAAACGCAATTACACTTGGATGGATTCCTAGAGAAGTTAGAGAGGATAATTGCAAGATCTGACAAGGAAGAAAAAAATCAAGACCAAGAAAAAGCAAGCAAAAACAGGAATCATTCCCAATCAGAAGTGTATGTGGCCAATGCCCCTAAACCGGACAACTTCCCCTCCTTAGAAAGAATAGAGAGGCCAATAGCACAGCCAGAAAAGGAACCTACCCCTCAAAGAAAGGAAAGGGCAAGAGAACGGGTAAGCCAGCCTCTTCAGGAAGCCCGTGGGCCTCCTCAAGAAGCTTATCTTCCCCCCCAAAAGGCAGATGAGCCTCCCTCGAAAGCTCAAGTACCTCCACAGGTTGCCTACATTCCTTCTCAGGGAATGTGTGAGCCTGTTCGGAAAAGTAATAGAATAAGTAATCCTCCCCAAGAAGCTTGTGCTCCAGCCATTTGCGAGAACGAGGAGAGAGTCAACAATAGAATCAGCCCTCCTTCACAGGTTGCTTATGCGCCCAATTCTACGGAGCCAGACACTTCTTCTTCTATGAATCGGTTTGCACCAGATTTCCTACGAGAGATTCAAGAAGACAAATGGGATAATGAAAGTGAAGTCGCCCCTCCCTTTGAACTTGTGGATGATGCACACGACCAGTTCCCACAAGACATCCCATCTATTTACGGGGAACATGAGAGTACTCAGTCTCATGAGAGATTAGACTTTGAGTCTAATTCCATACAAGAGCTACCCCACTTCACAGGCCCATGGGAAGCAAAGTCCACATGTATGAGAGCACCCACAGTCATGGTAAGGAACGACGACTCAGTCTTACCTAGGAACACAGAGGTAGTGAAGAACACTAATGTGCAGTGTAATCTCAAGTTAGAAGAGCTACTCAAGGTTAGACCGGAATTATGGAAACATGTAGCCAAACAAGTACCAGCGTTAGCAAAACCTAGTTCCCAGGTAGGGTCCCATAGGACAGTGCCAGAAATTCCCTTGGATAAGATAGGAGATATGTGTGAAGGTGAAGAAGGGAACACCTATCTTCCCATCACCTACCAGGAATACACCACCAAGGCGATTTTGGACTCAGGTGCAGGAGTTGCAATTGCCACTACTTCCCTTTGGAAGCGTTGGGGCAAGCCAGCACTCAGGCCAACAAGGATGAAATTGCAAATGGCCGATGGTCACATAGAGAGACCCCTAGGATTGCTAGAAGGGATAACTCTCACCACTTGTGGTGTCGAGTTTGAACATAGTTTTGCTATATGTGACTTCAGCAAAAATCATGCCTATGAGATGATTTTAGGAAGACCATTCATGCGACAGTTGCAAGTGGTACAGGATTGGGGAACCAATTCTTTGTATCTGCAACACTTGGGTGTTACAACCAAAGTCAATCTCAAGGATTTTTCTCACAGAGACGTCCCTCCTATCCAGTGGAATCCCATCCATAGAGCCAAAGATGATACAGAATCGGTGCATTCCATAGGGTCTGGATCCTCATGGATGCATGAAGACACCCACTTATGGATGTGCAAGGTAGCAGTAGAAGAAGAGAAGAGAGAGAAAGCCAGAGAGGTAGGTGCGAAAGAAACCCATAGATCAATCCAAGACCCAGCCTATGCACCCGTAGTTTTTCCAGATGAAGAATTTGAACCTCACGGTTGGGCAGAAATCTTAGCAACAATGGACGTAGCCATCAACGAAGAACAATGGACACCTCACTGTGATGAGGATGGCTATGATATTTCAATCTTCTCCATAGAGCCAATCATGGGAGAGGCAGTTCTAGAAGAATGCGAACCTAGCCCTGATGCATTTGAGGATGCAAGTGATTCCGATCTCGAGTCCATCATTATGGACCCACCATTTGCATCAGATGAAGAATACTTCCATGAAGTAGAATTTCAACCCCAGAGGCATGGAGAGGTTACAAATGATATAAGATTAGCAACACATGTGACTCCAGAGGAAGAAGGAAAGAAACGAAAGAAGAGAGAAGCCTCACCGGAAGAAGAAGAATCTTTGTTTGAGGTCCCAGAAAATTTTAAGAAGTATGAGATAGATGACAGGAGAGTCATGATAAGATTGCCCAAACGAGAGGCACAGGTAGGAGAGGCCTATGATAACAAAGAAACGACCAAGAAAATAGTTGTGGCCATGGAAGAAGGAGAGGAGAGATGCACGTATATAGGCCATGACCTAACAGAAGAAGAAGAGTATGAATTGATAGCCTTGCTAAGAGAATACAGAGACGTATTCGCTTGGAGTTACAAGGATTTGAAAGGCGTAGACCCCGAGATATGCTCACACACTATTCCCATGACCTCAGATGCTAAACCCTCTAAGCAAAAGCCTTATACATATAACGATAATTATGCTGCTAAGATCAAAGAAGAGATAGATAGACTGGTCGAAGCTGGATTTATCTATGAAATTGAGCACACTGAATGGGTATCCCCCATCGTAGTGGTGCCCAAGAAGAATGGCAAGCTGCGTGTGTGCATTAACTTGAAAAAGGTTAATGCCGCCACGATTCGAGATAACTATCCGCTTCCCATCACAGAACATCTCTTAGAAAGAGTGGCAGGCAAGGAAGTGTACAGCTTCCTTGATGGATTTTCTGGCTACAATCAAGTAGCCATAGCTCCAGAGGATCAGCACAAGACAGCCTTTGCCACAGAATGGGGCATTTTTGCTTTTAGAGTAATGCCATTTGGGCTTACCAATGCACCAGCCACATTCCAGAGGCTGATGTGCCATGTGTTTAAGGAGTTCCTGAGGAAGAGTTTAGAAGTCTATGTTGATGATCTTTGTGCTCATTCCAATGTTAGACAAACTCATATTCCTGAACTCAGACAAATCTTTGACAAATGTAGAGAATATCAAGTCTGCCTGAACCCAGAAAAGTGCGTTTTTATGGTCAGGCAAGGTAAGATTCTAGGACACATAGTGTCAAAGAATGGCATATCTACCGACGAAGAAAAAGTGAGAGCCATAGCAGAGCTACCTAGGCCAAAGAATGTCAAGGAAGTACAAGCTTTCATGGGGCATTGTGGTTATTATCGACGATTTATACACATGTATGCTGTCATTGCAAAGCCCATGTACGGACTTCTGACTAACTTTGAGTGGACGGATGAATGTGAGAATTCCTTCCAAGAGCTTAAACGAAGATTATGTTCAGCACCAATCTTGACCACACCAGATTGGAATAAGCCTTTCCATGTTCATGTGGATGCATCCAATTATGCTATTGGATGTGTGCTTGCACAACCTACTGGTGAAGGTAATATGGATCTTCCAATTGCCTATGCCAGTAGACAATTGAATGCGGCTGAACGAAACTATACCACTACTGAACGAGAAGGATTAGGCATGGTATATGCTGTTAAGAAATTTAGACACTATTTGCTTGCAAATAAGTTTAAATTTTTTACTGATCATCAGGCATTGTTATATCTTGTAAACAAGCCATGCAATACAGGAAGATTAGTAAGATGGTTTCTCTTACTAATGGAATATGATTTTGAGGTTGTGGTAAGAAAAGGTAGGACTCACTTGAGAGCAGATCATCTCTCTAGGCTCACATCGGGAGAAGCCCCACAAGGAGTGTCAGATGACCTGCCTGATGCTTACTTGTTTAATTTGGAAGTGGTGCCGCAGTGGGCCAAGCCAATAGTGCCAGTATTGACATACGGGCCTAATCATCCAGTGGTGAACACACGGAATAGAGAGATCGTAAAAGCCCAAAAGTACCATATCATGGCAGGAAGCATGTACAAGCACACAGATCAAGGGATCTTGGCTTGTTGCGTAGAAGAGGATGAGTACGCTAAATGGTTGCAATTGGCACATGTAGGTGCGTTAGAGCAACACCATTCAAAGCAACGAACGTTGCAGGCTCTAAAGAGATTCGGAGTGTATTGGCCAACTATGGAAGCGGATGTCCAAAAGTTGTGCAAGGAATGCCCAATCTGTTGCACTAAACCGCCAGTGGAACACGCCACTCTTTATCAAATATCCATTGTGCCAGATTGGAGCGAACCACTAGTATCATTCCTGAGGACAAACACATTCCCTCCAGACATGACTCTGGCTAGGAAAAGGAGTTTAGAACAAGAAGCCTTGGATTACTCACTCATTGGTGATAATCTATACAAACGCGGTAAGGATGGTTACCTGAGATTGTGTGTCCACGAGAGTGAATATCTTAAGATCTTGGAAACTGCTCACCAAGGTGTAGCAGGAGGACACTTTGGACCAGATCGGGTGATCAAAGCGATACTATTTGCGGGCTTCTGGTGGCCTACCCTTCACATGGATGCACATACCTATGTGAAACGGTGTGATGTCTGTCAGAGGACTCAGTATCCCATACGCAAAGATGAGATGCCACTGAAACCTATGATGGGTGGACGTGCATTCTCTAAGTGGGGAATAGACTTCGTAGGTCCTATTAATCCCCCAGCCAAAGGTTCTCATGCGGAATACATCATTGTGGCAACAGACTATCTCACCAAGTGGGTAGAGGTAAAGGCTACAACAAAGAACGATGCTCAGACAACTGCCAAATTCTTGTTTGAGAATGTGTTCACAAGATATGGGCTACCCATAGAACTAGTAAGTGATAGAGGCACTCATTTCTTAAATGAAGTGATTGAAAATCTACTCCAAGAATTCTTGGTAATACACAAGAAGTCTGCCCCCTATCATCCTCAAGCTAATGGACAAGCTGAGAGCACTAATAAGATTTTATGCAATGTACTGACGAAATTAGTGAACACTAAACGCTCTGACTGGGACAAACAGCTACACCATGCTGTTTGGGCATACCGAGTTGCCTACAAAACGGTACTCCAAGCCACCCCCTTTCAGATGGTATTCGGTCAAAACGCTGTGCTACCCTTGGACTTCCTGATTCCTACATTGAGAGTAGCACAAGAGCACGAATGGACAGGTCACGAGCTCTCCTCTAGGATCTTTGACCTTGAACGATTAGGGGAAACAAGACTGAGAGCCGCCGCAGGAATATATGCAGCCAAGAAGAGACAGAAGGCATACTTCGATGCCCACGTGAAGGATAAAGGCTTGAAAGCGGGAGATCTAGTCTTAGTCTATACACTAAAACAACACGCGAGGAAGCTAGAAAAAAGAGGCTACGGACCTATGATCATCAATAGGATCTCCACGAGCGGAGCAGTACAATTGGCCACATTAGAGGGTGATGTTCTCCCAAATTATATTAGCGGTTGCAGAGTCAAGTTGTATCAGGAACCCCTCACGGAGGAAATGCTCAGCCGACTCAACACTGCTAAGAAACGCAAAGAGGAAGAAAAGAGAATTAGGGAAGAGGCTCAAGCAGAAGCTTTAGAACGCATCAGAAGGATGAAGTTACGCAGACAAGGCCGAGATATGACTACAACAGTTGACCATGCAGATCAAGGATATCCCATAGCCATGTGTGTAGTTGCAGGAACAAGCTCGAGTAGAATAATTGATAGACGTCCTTTCGTAACCTTAGATATAGGACAAGGAAAGAGTGCAAGGACCGTAAGAGCCTTGATTGACTCAGGTGCAGCCACTAGTGCTGTTAAATGGTCTTACTGCCAAGAATTACAATTGACTGTCAATCCTGTGGAAGCATATCTTATAGGATTGGGAGGAGTGGAAACCCCTTGCATGGGCGAGGCGGAACTTCCCCTTTACATTCATGATGAGGCAATGACAGTTAAAGTACTGGTGTGTCAAGATGAGGATCTTACTGAACCTCTAGTCTTGGGTCAAGATTGGATCTATGACCAAGCAGTCAATTTAAATCTAAGAAGTGGACTTCTCCAGGTTTGGGTCAATCATAGTCGAGTTACCGTAGAATTAGACAATGGAGCACTCAAGGAACTAGGAAAGGCACAGACTCCTGGTCCTTCCAGGGGTACACATGAAGATGACCATGCTGTTCTTGTTCAAAACCCTGTATTGCAGAGGAATGATATTTGCAAAAAAGGAGTCAGGGATGCAACGGAACTCCCTTCTTTTCCAAAGGCCAGAAGGAGGCAGCAACCAAAGGCGGATCACAAGCAGAAGAAGCCGAGTACTACCTATGTCCGAGATCAAAAGTACCTGCGCAGCAGAATGTCCTAGAAAATAAACCAGGTGTGGGTGCGGAAAGGCGAACGACCGGGTGCACCACCGTCAACTACGCGGGCAAAAGCTCTTATTAGTAACCAACAACACGACACTAATAAGGAGTCTTTCAGAAATTCTTCTGCTAAAGTAAAATCTATTTGGGTGCCCAAGAAGTCGATGAAGGCAAGCCCACAATCTAGACAAATTTGGGTGCCTAAGGCTTGCTTGAGGGCACAAGTAGTTACGCCAAGGCCACAACCTATGCAGCTTAACCCATCTACGAGTACAACCAGTATTCCCTCGTGCTCAACACTTAGGAACACACCAAGACCCATGAGCATGCATGTAATCACTTATAAGTGGGTCCCTAAAAGGCCCCATTCCCAAACAGCGACACCGACACAGCTCTCTGGAGTCTCTACGAAACCGAAAGCAAAGCCCATCCACTGCATTTGGCAGTCTAAGATCTGTAATAAACCCCCCGACCCCGATTTGTAAATTCACCCCACTTACTAACGGCATTAGTCTCCTAGGAATACACAAACGTTAACTACACTCACTGTCTTCGTGCACTTACTAATCACTAACTCACCATATACCTCATGTTAATGTTGTAACGGGGACAGCAACGGATTTAGTCTGTCCATTACGATGTTAACACATGCTTCTATATTCTCACAGAATCAGAAGGCAAGCAGTAAAATGGCAGAAGCGACAGGTTCGGGCTCACAAGTAGGGATACTTACTGCAGGAATTGATGTGGATAGCCTACCTGTGGACGTGCCCCCGACTGAACGACCAGTGGAGATGCAACACCTTCAGCAACTCCCGGTGCCAGACCCACCGACAGGAATCACGGAAAGAGTCCATGCCAACTCTCATTGGTTCAATGGCATGCCCGGTCCATTAGGAGAGGCTAAGTATATCTGGGAGTCTAAATGCGAGTATGACAGATCATGGGTGCGTTTCCAATTTTTCTCCAAGGAGTTCGAGACTTTACAGAACACCGAAGACCTCCAGATCATATGGCAACGAGCAGGGTTGGCGGAATATTTTGAAGCCCCACTACCTAAACCCGACCTCCTCCGATGTTACTATCTGGTCTCTACATTACAAGCTCATGAAGATAAGGACCAACCCGGATCATTTGTTCTCCCCTCATTGCTGGGCAACAACGAGTTGAAGAGGTTTGAACTTACTGTGGAGCTGGTAAGTGATGCTTTAAAGATGCATGGCACGCATGTACCCTCAGAAAAGGATGCTCTCGTTCCCAACAACATGAAGGACAGGAAAGTAGTGAAGCTGAAAGACATGGCAGCCCTCACCCCAAATGTGTCCATCCCTCTCCGCATGTGCATGCAACATTTCGCCTTCCCCGGTCAAGACCGATTCACGCAACCACACAAGAAGATCTGGTTTGCTCTCTACTTGGCGGAAGCAGGTGCGCTACCTATTAAGCTACCAGTGTGGATTATAGATCAGTTGTATGAAGCGAACAAACGGGCTTCTAGGAAATTAGTGGTGAACGGATGCTGTGCACTCACACGCATCATTTACCGATGCTTGGCATATGATGTCCCCATTGAGCGTGCCTTAACTTGGGCACAATTACAAATGTTTAAAAGGCTCAAGACATCCACACATCAGTCCAAGCGCATGAGGGGCGCGATTTCGTGTGTCCAGACAAGGGAAGTCCTGACTACTCCTGAGGCATCACCATTAAGAGAGGGCACTGTACCTCCTTTTACCATTAGGATACCCAGGTCGGAATCTGACACTACGACACAACCCACCCCATCGGCTCCTCCGGTTACACCTGAATTCGAGTTTGCTGCCACTGGAGAGGCTGAAGGACTGGACCCCCAGGATTTCGAAGCATTCCTACAAAGCACACAATTCTCTGATGTGGAGTTTTATTCAGAGGCAGAGGAGCAGGGCACATCCTCACGGAGAAGAAGAAAGTCTACAGACGGTAGACATGTCCATTGGAGTGACGCTCAGCAAAGCCAACAACACGGACACCCGGAAGAAGAAGAAGCATATGAAGAAGAGACCACTGAAGCCCCAGCATATACAGCAGAACTCCGAAGGCTGTATCAGATTATGGAAAGAGTGCGATCGCAGCAGTTACTCACTGAACAGAGCAGCAGAGTACTTATGACTCAGTTGTTGGAAGAAGCGGGAGTTGACTCAGAGTACAGGGAAGGTCTCTTATTGATGGCAGAAACATATGGAGTTGTAGAAGCTGTGCGCACTGCCATTCAGAGGCCTTCAGTTCAATATGACCCACGAAGGTTCCAGACACGACCTCGCTCAGGTAAAAATATCCAAATTCCCGTTACAGTTGCAGAAGAGCCCACTACTACACCAACCTCCCAAACAGCTAGTCAACAGCACCCCGCCACCCATGAGGAGTCCACCGAACCACTACCATCCACTCCCCCACCATCACCTCCTAGAAGAGAAACAGTGGAAACCACATCGACTGCTCAACCCACCGACCCCACCTTCACCTTCCGTACTCCGATCTCCAGTGCCACCCTATTCTCTACCACTGATAACCCGGTCTTTGACGCAAACCCCATCACTACACCACCCACCGAAACCATTCCCGAGCCTGCCCTAGGACAACCATCCCCAATGCCTTCAGCCACCGGTCATCCTGACCCCAGATCCACATTCATGGGCTTCCCTGCTACCACGCAACCCTTTCAGCCCTCCTCAAATTTACGACCCCAACCCCCGATATCCCTCTCTCCATTTCTACAATCCCTCCAGGACATCTTTGCTAGGGCTTTTCAACCAGGCCCTCAACCATTCCCTGTCTTTTCAGCTCCCCACCCCACGTCACATCTATTCACCACTTCCACACACACACCACCTACCATACCAATGTATATGGCAGGCCCCACACTAACACCCACTCCTGAAGGTATGGACATTTCACCACCCACGGCACCTCCACCCACGGTTTCACCTCCTCCCATTCTCCCTCCACCAATTTCACCCACACACACAACTTTCGTAGACACATCATTCACTGTCTCCCTTCCCCAATTCCCTTCCCATGCATCTTCCACGGTAAACACCCCCCACTCATCTATAGGTAATGCATTGGACACCATGTTGGCTTGTATATCAAATTTAAGAACAGATTACATTCAGCTCCAGCAACAAAACGCACGCCTGCAAGAGCACTCAGCGACACTACAGCTCCGCCTTGCGGTACTAGAAGAGGAGAACGCTCGCCTCCACACACAGTTCCAAACCCTCCAAGACGCCCATAATATATTGGAGGTACAGCTACAGAACGTAGATCAGGAAGCAGTGCAGGTGGTAGAAGGTCACCTACGAACACAGCTGGAACGCAACTCAAAACTTCAGCGAAATATGGCGCTACTTAAACGCCATCTTGCGACTGCTCAGGAAGAGAACAGACGTCTGCAAATACAAAATCAAGAGAACCTGGAGGCAGCTATTGAGAGCACACCGGGGGCACCCATCAGCCCATCCAAGTTTCAAGCAGTGACCCCCGATAATATCAAGACTATATTGGAAGATTATGCCATGCTACTCGAAGCACATGATAAGCTATCGGAGGAGCTAGGACAACTGAAGCAGGAACACCAACAAGGCCCAACAGCTGCCCCTCCAACCACCCCCTCTGCGGCTTCGCTTCCCTCCGACGCAGAGGCCATAAAAGATCTCCAGCAACAGGTAACTGAATTGCAGACACGCCTACTACAATATGAGAGGCCATCTTCCCCTCCGGAGGCTCCCACGGACGAAGAAGTTGTGCAAATTCTTGTGGAACAAACGTTTGATGAAGAATATGATCCGCAACCATTCCCAGGAGGCCAACAAACAGAAGAAGCGCAGGACACGTTCGAGGCACCACGGCCGCCATGGTTACGACAAGTGGAGGAAATAGGGACCTCGCATGAAGAACGCACCGTGGTGCAAAATCAGGCTATGAGGGTCATAGAGGAGACTGTTTTACAATCAGATTACTTCAAGAACTTGTCATCGAGACGCCTGATTCTCTCATCGGAACTCCAGTACAGGCCATATTATATTATCTTGGCTGATTATAATGCAGAAATACAAAGAGTCACGGGTCAGATTCCTACTTTTGCGACCCAATTTCAACCCGAAGACCTTCCTCCAGAGGTGCGAAAAGGCAAGATTCGTCAACCAACATGGCGGCAGAAACTTTTAGAGACTTATCCAGAAATGCTACGCACATGGAACAACGCGCCGTTGCACCTCCTGTACAACCCATGCTACGGTCCAGTCCCCCGCCGCAGGTCGTGGAAGGCATTTAATATCAAGGTACAGAACAATGCGCAATGCAAGGAATGGCTGAACTACCCGTACATAGCGCCACCACAAGGACCACCATCGGTAGCATATATGATGGGGACCATTCGCCACTGGATGCCGCGCTTGAAGCCCATGCAAGATGTAGCAGCGCAAATGATGCTTAAAATCTTAGATATGATGCAAGTAGTGCTGAAGACCTTTAAAAATGCACCTGCACCACAGGTACGTCTTTCGGGGTTTAGCAATGGAAATTACGACTTGGTGTATGACATGAGCACCACCCCCAGTATCCGTGTGGCTTACGCTTGGCATGCACGCATCAAGTACCTCCTCGCCTGCTACAAACAGACCTTCGAAGAAATGTTCAGATCAGGTTTCTGGGAGTACCACTCGGAGATTTTCGCACCAAAGCCGACACATCTGCTTCAACTGTTTGCTTGTGAACAAGCAATGTATTCAGAGTACTACACCACCCCGCAACCAGAAACCCCCGGTGCAATAAATTGGGAGGCATTGGAAGCCGATCTAGCAAGAGGCTTAAGGATAGGAGAACATGAACTGGCCACCAATGTCATCCAATATTACATCGACCACCCGCATGAACAAAGGTCTGTCAGGGGCGACAGACGCTAGGAAGGGGGGAGTGTTGGCATACAAAGCAACAAAGGAGTCATGCACAATACGGCAACAAGGCCAGATCATTTTTTCCCATAGATTATGTACAACCCAAGTGATTTTAATCACTACACAAACATTGTAAATCCCGTTTTTGGTAGATTAGACTCCATTTTGTGCAAGCCGAGGAGTCCTCGAGCTTGAGGAGTATTAGAAGTACCATCGTACCAAATTTCATAATTTTTAGACTTCGTTTGAGCCCTCAAATAAGCCCTGGAACCTAATTTTTAACTAGGCCGGACACTAGGTCTGGACAGGGCCAAAAGCTAGTCAAAAACTATAAAAAGAGCTAGAGAGCTCATTTTTGAGGTTAGATTGTAATTGAAACGAACTTGTAAGAGCTATTGAAAGTAATCTAAAGAACTCCATTGATTCTCTCTCTTTGTCTTGCCGTGTGTGCGCGTGTGTGTGTATGTGTGTGCATGCTTGTGTGCTTCTCACTCACGCACTTGTGCCGCTACTTGCTCGAGGTCTTCATACCATCCTCACGTCTTCCCGGATTGACATTAAAGGAGGTGCTACTCATCATTGAGCTACATCTTGATATAGAGGTGTTCTAAATTCAAGAGTAGGTTGTTCTTTTGGGGATTGACACTCTCCATCAATGGTATCAGAGGAGGAGACATCAAAATCAAGGAAAGGAGGATCCCGACTGCTGCAGATTCAAGAAAGTCAACAACTGAAGAACTAAAAGGTGAAAGCTTGAAGGCAAAGCCTGAGGAGGAGACCATACGACATCAAGAAAGACAAAAGGACTTTAACTCAAAGTAAAGGTACATATATTGTTCATAGAGCTTGAAGGTTTCAATACACAAGTAGAAGAAAGATGGGAGATTCTCTACAGATAGAGAAATTGGATAGGGAAAACTATCCTGCATGGTCAATGAGGATGGAAGCTCATCTTATGAGCAAAGATTTAATAGCCTATATCACAGGAGAAGAAGAGAAGCCACAGTTCAGAGATCCTAGTGTTCCAACTAGGGAAGAGTTGGCAGATTTGAAAAATTGGATGAAGAAAGATGCTCAAGCTAGGAGCATTATATATATGGCAGTCAATGATTACTTGTTACCTCACATTCGAGGTCTTGAAAGTGCAACTGATATTTGGAATGCTTTGGAGGAGCATTTGCAGAATACTACAAAGTCAAGGAAGGCATCCTTATGGGCAGAATTTACAACCTTTAAGAAGAAGGCTTCTCAATCCATTTCAGACTATGTGACAAGAATGAAAGATATTGCAGATGCTTTAGGAGCTGTTGATGAAGACATTGAGGAGGATAAATTGGTAAGGCAAATCCTTACAGGTTTAAGAGGTGATGACAAATGGAAGCCATTCATTTTGTCTACAGAATTATCACTTGATCATTTCACTCCTGATTTAAATCAGTTGTTAGGTCATATGCTAACATTTGAGCAGGATGTTAAAGGAGATGGTGACAAGAGTGCAGGTCATGCAATGTACTCAAAAGACAAGAAGAAGAATAGCAAAGGAAAGCAACAAGCAGGTGAAGATGAAGGTACAACTAGTCAAGCCAACTTCCTAAGAGGTAGAGGAGGTGGCAAAGGTAGAGGAAGAGGCAGGAATAACAAAGATGGAGGCAAAGCTTGCTGGATTTGTGGTAAGACAAATCACTTAGCTAATGATTGTTGGCATAATAATCAGAGTAATAATGGATATAATCAGAACTATAATTCAAGAGGAAGAGGAGGCAGAAATCAAAGAGGTAATTTCAGAGGCAGAGGTGGTAGGAGTTACTTTGGAAGAAATGCAGGTAGAGGTTTCCAAAGTCAACAATATAACAACACCTACTACAATTATGCTTCAGATCAAAAGGAGGATTCAACATTGATAATGCATGCAACTTGTGAAAGGCAGAGTGAAGATCAAAGAGTCTTCTACATTGACTCAGGGTGTAGCAATCACCTAAGTGGTAATATAGCTTTGATGAATGATTTGGAGAATAAGGTTTTTAATCATGCTGTTCAAACAGGTGACAACACAAAGCATAATGTGAAGTCAATTGGATCAGTGAAGGCCAAGGATGGTAGCACCTTATTGAGTAAGGTCTTGTATGTTCCTACAATTCCTAAGAATTTGATAAGTGTAGGACAAATTGTTGAAAAGGGATATGAAGTAAGGTTCACTAATGATGGGGTATATGTGGAAGACCCTAGTCAAGGGTATAAACAGATTGTATCAGGAAAAAAAGAAGGAATATTGTTCACATTGAAGATTCAAGGCAATATTGGTCATGCTATGTTCACATATGGAGGACATAAGATCTCTGAGTTAGATCTTTGGCACAAGAGGCTTGGACATTTCAATGAAAGAGGTATCAAAGACATGGTTAACAATGGTTCAGTGCTTGGTTTGCCTAATGTTGCAGGTCAACATATGACATAAAAATGTGAGGCATGTCAATTAGGTAAGGCTCATAAGCATTCCTATTCCAAGCATGGTTTTATGTACTCAGAGAAGCTTGAGTTGGTACACAGAGATGTGTGGGGACCATCAAAGGATTTCAGTATAAATGGGTCAAGGTATTATGTGATTTATGTTGATGATGCTACTTGATGGATCACTATTTATGTGATCAAAGATAAGTCAGAAGTGTTTAATACATTTAAACACTATCATGCATATGCAGAAAGAATTACAGGACATAAGTTGAAGAGACTAAGGTCAGATGGAGGGGGAGAGTATTTCTCTAATGAGTTCAGTGATTACTTGTGGAATGCAGGTATAAAAAGGGAAGTTATTTGCAGGTACTCTCCTCAACAAAATGGTGTAGCAGAAAGGAGAAATAGAACACTTGTTGAGTTTGCAAGATCCATGATGAAGGAGAAAAATTGCCCTAATTATTTGTGGGGTGAGGCTGTAAATACAACCACTTATTTGGTCAATAGGTTACCTTGTAAAGCCTTGCAGGGTATGACACCATATGAGGCTTGGTGGGGTAAGAGACCTACCTTGGATCATTGTAGAGTTTTTGGATGTGTGGCATATGCATATGTGCCATCACAATTAAGGCACAAATTGGAACCCAAAGCTGAAAAATATGTTTTCATTGGTTATGATGATAAGCAGATGGGTTATAGATTGTGGAGTCCATCTACAAAACAATTCATGGTTTCTAAAGATGTTACATTTGATGAGCAAAGTACTTGGTATGCAGGTACAATCAATATTAATAGAGGTGATGAAGAAGAAGTGAGCCAAAGGAAAGGTAAATCAAAGGTTCAGATATTTGATGAACAAGAGAATAATGAAGTGCAGGTTGAAGTGGAAGAAACACCAAGATTTGATCCTGAATATGAAGAACCACAAACCTCAAGAAGTGGAGAACTTAGGAGGTCTACAAGGAACAAATGGCAACCTACAAGGTATAGCTATGATACTTCATTTCTGGCTACAAAAGATTATGCTTATATGATGAAAACAGATGAAGACCCTTCTACATATGAAGAGGCAAAAGGTAAGGAAAAATGGGAGAAAGCTATGCAGGAAGAATATGATGCACTATTGGAAAATCAAACTTGGGATTTGGTTCCTAAACCAAATAGTCAGAAAATTATTGGATGCAAGTGGGTTTACAAGACCAAGAGGTTTGCAGATGGAAGTGTGTCTAGATATAAAGCTAGACTTGTTGTCAAAGGGTTTGCTTAGACATATGGTGTTGACTATGATGAAACTTATAGTCCTGTGGCAAAGATGACAATCATCAGGACACTTATAGCTATTGCTGCATGTAAAGGTTGGAAGTTATTTCAACTTGATGTAAAAAATGCTTTTTTGAATGGTTATATTTCAGATGATGTGTTCATGGAGCAACCTCAAGGGTTCAGAGATAAAAGGTATCCAGATCATGTGTGCAAGCTCAAGAGAGCTTTGTATGGCTTAAAGCAGGCCCCAAGGGCATGGAATTATAGACTTGTAAAGTTCTTGAAAGAACTTGGATTTCAGGTGTCTAAAGCAGATAGTAGCTTGCTTGTCAAAGCAAGTGATAATGGTTTCATATACATGTGCATATATGTTGATGATATAATCCTTACAGGTACAGATGAAGAAGGAATACAAAGACTCAAGAAGCAAATGGAAAAGGAGTTCAAAATAAGTGACTTGGGAGACTTGTCATACTTCTTGGGCATGGAGATTACATATACTCAACATGGAGTATTTGTGACTCAAGAAAGGTATTTGAAGAACTTGTTAATCAAGTTTAAAATGGATGATTGCAGGGTAGCACCTACACCCATGGAGGTGAATCACAAATTGAGTAAATTTGGAGGTGAAGAATTCAAGGACATGAGACAATATCAGAGTTTGGTTGGTAGTCTTATCTATGCTACTTTAACTAGACCTGATTTATCATATGCAGTACGGGTTTTGTCTCAATTTATGCATTGTCCTAGGAAAGAACATTGGATTGCAGGACAAAGAGTGTTGAGGTACATTAAGGGTACACTCAATGAAGGTTTGTATTATGGGTTTACATCAGATACAAATATCAAAATTTATAGTGATGCAGATTGGGCAGGTAATCCAGATGATAGAAGGTCAACTTGTGGATACATGTGTTATGTGGGAGATAAACTTATCTCATGGTGTTCCAAGAAGCAACATACAGTTGCTTTGTCTTCTACAGAAGCTGAATATAAAGGCATGGTTGAAGCTGCAAAGGAAGTGATTTGGCTCAAGACCTTGATGAAGAGTTTTGACATTGTGCATGGGATACCAATTATATATGGAGATAACATGAGTTCATTATATTTAGCTGCTAATCCTGTTTTTCATGCCAGGACCAAACACATTGAGATACAGTATCACTTTCTAAGAGAGAAGGTGATGGATAAGGAGATTGAAGTCATACATACTTCAACTAAAGATCAGATAGCTGATATGCTTACAAAGAGCTTGGATGGACCAAAGCTACATAAGTTTAAAGACATGGCAGGTATAAAGAAGATAAGAGAAACCTCAATTGATGATTGAGGGGGAGCTGTTGGTGCAGACCAATCACCAATTGAAGATTTGAAGGACAAAGGATGAAGATGAGATCAAGGTTTGAAGCAAAGAAGATGGATACATTTACAGAGTGAAAGACATGTACACATATGTACATTAGTTAAGACATAGGTTACATATACTTATGCTTTGATAAAAAGTCTGTACATAATTGCCTATAAATACTTTTGAAAAAAGTCGGGCATAGAGAGAAGACAAGGAGAGACTATGTATGAGCATAGGAATAGAGAAATAAGTGATTGTAAATGTCAGTAGACATATGAGAAGTGAGTTGAAGTCTCTCTCTCATTTCAGTTGTAGTCTTCTTCAGAAATGAAAGAAATATTGCGCCCGATGTTTCTGTGTTTGCTCCGTCTGTGGTAGATCATTTGTAAAATCCTTTTGAGGATATCTAAGTTCATAGTTAATGAGTCTATGACTAGAGTTTCAGAGTCTAATTGTAAACAGGCTAGGAGAATTGTGTGTAGGAACATTCATATGTAAAGAATGTTCACAGTCTTCTGAAACAGGCGCAGATTTCGAGTCCAATGAAATGAGTAGTGCTCAGTGCACAGTGTAAAGTTCTACACATATGATAGCTCAAAATCTAAGTTGAGAGATAAGCTATCTACAGCCAAAAGGATTTGGTAAAACGGGTTCAACATTGTGAGAACCAAAGTTAAGAAGTTAGGGGTGTCAAATCGACTTCTCAGAAGTGCAGATTTAGACATAGGTAACTTGTGAAGTTGATTTCTCAAGTTATACTAAACCTTTTGAAGAACTTTAACTTGGAGGAGGTGCGCAACTTTTAGGCGACACTCCATACAAAATATCATAGAAAACTTTATAGGTTTGATAAGTCAATGAGAAGAAATTGTGCAACAGACTTTCTGTGTTTTATCTTCTTCACAGAAGTTTTCAACTTTTGATAATTTGGAGATTGGACCTCTAATTTGGTGAAGGTTTTGACTTACTCTTGATATAGAGGTGTTCTAAATTCAAGAGTAGGTTGTTCTTTTGGGGATTAACACTCTAGTGCCATCGAAGTAATTCTTCATGGACTTCACCAGTTGAGTTGGCCTCAAGGTCCTAGTGTGTTCTCTCGGCCTTGGCAAAGGGAAATCATCATCATTTCTTTGGTTCCTTGGGGATCTAGGTCTCTCTGTTTCTTCTCTATCTGTTTCTCTTCTCATCCTTTCTCTTCCCAGGGGGTTGGCAAAGCTTACTTCAGGTTTGTCCCTACTTCTATCTCTTTGAGCTCCATGAGCTTGGGAGGTCCCAACTCCTTGGTGACTGTAGGACACATTGGACCGAGGTTGGGGAAAAACAAATTCACCCTTCCATGTGTAGGCATGTCTGCCATGCTTAGTGACCACTAAGATCCTCTCTTACGTATTGTCTAGGTAGGTTACTTTGCCTGGGCTATCAGGGTCTTTAAACTCGTAGATTGTGAGAGCACCTACTTCATGAGGCTGGGCAGGCTTATACCTCCAAAAGGCCTCATCGGTTTCTCGATTTAAAAGAAAATCTATGCTTTTATTATCCTAGGGAGCCCACTCTGGAGTCATGATTCTGGTTAGGACTGATTTACCACGGGGAGTCCTCGACTCTCTCTCTAAGTTCCCTTGCTCTATATCACCCATGTCAATCTCTGCGATCACGTTGCGGAACTCATCTGTCCTATCTGGAAGGGTGGTGACTACATAAATAGTCCCTTCTTTATCTAAGTATGCTCCGTTCTCGAACTTGACTACCGAGTGTTCTAGTCCATGGGATTGATCGGGGTTCTTAATCTAGATCACAGATCTTCTCAGGTCGTCTTTGTAGATACGAGCACCTAGACGATTAGTCCCGATGTATTCCAATTGAGTCTTGTAAGGTCCTTCTGGATTTTCTAGGTACGTCACCCCTGAACTACCTACTGGTCTCTCCATGTTATAGGACATCTCAGAATCACTTGTTTCTGATCGGGGAGTGTATGGGTAGTCACTCAACTACTGGGCCCAAGACCTAGCACTCTGATTGACACTAGCTTCAGAAGATCTGAGCCTTTGTCTGTCTCGACCTAAGTGTTTGCCTGACCTAAGGTTCATATTCCTGGTTTCTCTACCCCCTTGGTCCCACGTACACTCTCGTTGCAGGTTGATTTGCACCAATCACTTTGTTCTTTTTAGTTGAATATTGTTAAGCCCTTATTCGGAATCACTTCGTCAGGAGTACTTAAGTGAATTTCGCACTCGATAATTGATCGAATCAATTCTACTTTTTTCCCTTAGGTTTTTCGCACTTAAGACCTACCTATTGCTTGTACTTAATTGATTAGTTCCCTTGGACTTGATTCGTGCCTGACATTGCCCTAATTAATCACCATGCCTAGGTCGTATTTAGCCTAAGCTAAAATTGATGAAGGAGGGTTGAGAGAACTTCCAACCTTAATTCATTTGTTGACCAGACTGCTACACAAGCCCAGGTAGCCTTCTCCCAAGCTTGGTACTCACCCTTGCTAGCTTGTCTTGGATGCCTTGCTTGCACACAATGTTCCTGCAAAAGTTCAGAAGTTAATATAGCTCCTTTACCACAATGGATTGAAAGACACACATCGACAATTATAAGCCCTCCTTGGAGTAACTCACTGTACCCCCAAAATCTTATGACTACCTAGTCCCACCTAAAGATCAACTTAAAAATACATGTTCTAAAACTCCCCGTATGATTCTTACAAAAACCAGTCGAGCTCCACATAGGATTCTCAGGCTTTCCAATGAGACCAAAATCTCATCAATCAGAGTTCGTATGGTGAAATTATGACCATTCAGGCACTTTGGGGTCAAAATAGGCTTTCAGGGTTCAGGACATTCCTCCCAGGGTTTTACGTATTTTGCCCACTTCTAAGGCTCTAATATTATCCCAATGTGTCCAAAATTTAAGCCCAAAAGTGCCTCAGTTCAATCGATTAATTCACCCTAAAAATTCATGCGTTAAGCCCGTGTATCACGATAGGTTGGGTCGGTGTGTCGCGATAGGTGGGAGTGTTGCGATAGATGGAAGTGTCACGATAGATGGAAGTGTTGCGATAGATGCGTATGTCGCGATAGATGGGTGTGTCGCGATAAGTCGGTGTGTCGCGATACTTTGGTGTGTCGCGATAGACAGGTGTATCGCGATAGGTGGGTGTGTCGCGATAGATGGGTGTGTCGCGATATATGGAAGTGTCGCGATAGATGGGTGTGTCGCGATACTTCGGTGTGTCACGATAGATGGGTGTATCACGATAGGTGGGTGTGTCGCGATAGATGGGCGTGTCACGATACCTCGGTGTGTCGTGATACCTCGGTGTGTCACGATACCTCGGTGTGTCGCGATACCTCAGTGTGTCGCGATACCTCCGTGTGTCGTGAGAGACCAGGATATGGTGAATTTTTCTGATCTAGCTAGTGATTCTAGGAGGTCTCAGCCTGCACAGTGTCGTGCACTCAGAATCATGATAGGGTCAGTTTTTTGATGTGTCGTGATAGCTCGAGCTCGACGCATCAGGGCTTGCGCAGAGAAGTTCCGTACCTCTGAGCTTGCTGGAGATGGTGAGGATGCTGAAACCTGCAAGAAACATGCAAAAACACACAAAACAACAATGCACACTCGCTCTCTCTCAAACTCGCACAAAGCAAATGAGGAGAATGACAAGGAAGATGGAATATGAAGTGGAGAAGGAGATGGAGATGGAGGTAGAGATGCAGATGGAGATGGAGAAAAAAACACAAAAATTACCTACTACTTACCATTCCAACGCGTCCTCTCTACGTCTTACCATCACACGCTCGTCCTCAAAGCTTGAATCCCCGGCAACGGCGCCAAAATTTGGTGTAGTTCAGTGATGAGTAGCACCTCCTTTAATGTCAATCCGGGAAGACATGAGGATGGTATGAAGACCTCGAGCAAGTGAAGGCACAAGTGTGTGAGTGAGAAGCACACAAACATGCACACACATACACACACACATGCACACACGGCAAGAATAAAGAGAGTAAGACAATGGAATCACTTCTATTGCAACCATGCTCTCATACAAGATCAAAACTACAAGAAGCTAGCCCCAAAAATGAGCTCTCTAGCTCTATTTATAGTTTTTGACTAGCTTTGGCCCTGTCCAGACCTAGTGTCTGGCCTAGTTAAAAATTAGGTTCCAGGGCTTATTTGAGGGCTCAAACGAGGTCTAAAAAATATGAAAATTGGTAGGCACTTACTTCTAAGGCTCCTCAAGCTCGAGGACTCCTCGGCTTGTACAAAATGGAGCTACAAAAAGGTGAAACGGTATTTACAAGGGTTTCTAGTGATGAGAATCACTTTTAAAATGATGTAAGGTTTGGAAAAGTTTAATGGGTTGCCTTAGTGCTAGATCTGCATGCATGCCCGTACTTGCTTCTTCCCATATGATGCCAACACTGCCAATAGTACATTATGGATCCAAATGCATATTTGGGAAGCTAAAGGTGTCTACTAAGGTGCTCGAAAGCTACATTGGTAGGTGTAGAACAAGATTTGTGCAGCACCACCTCATTTCTGGAGTGTATCCAACCATCTCCTCATAGTGGTATCAGAGTTATCATCAACTCAACATGGGAGATGGATTCCCATCATCAATTGACAAACAGGATTGAGGTAATTACTATGCTTGGTCTACTAGAATGGAAGCATATCTACAAGGTAGAAATATCTATGGTTACATACCTGGAGATGATTTAATGCCAATACTCAAAAGCAAAGGGTAACCTACTGAAGAAGAACAGGAAAGGTTATCAACATGGTGCTCAAAGGATGCTTTGGCTAGGTCATATCTTCTCAACTCAGTTTTTGATTTCTTGCTCCCACATATGAGGAATTGTAAGTCATCACAAGAAACCTAGAATGCACTTGAAGCATTCTTTTCTTCAAGCACTAGAGCAAGAAAGAACCAATTGTGGATGGAGTTCACAACACTAAAAAAGATGCCCAAGTAGAATGCGATTGATTATGTCACTAAAATGAAGGACCTAGCTGATCAACTTGGAAGCATAGGAGAAGTTATTGAAGAGGAGCAATTGTGAGACAAGTGATCAATGGAATCAAGGCATATGATAAATGGGAAGCCTTCACCACATCAATGGATCTATACATGGACATGCAGGTACATGACTTCAATACTCTAATGGGACAACTATTCACTCATGAAGCCAAGCTTGTGAACAATAATGACAACTCAAAAGGTAATCAACCCTTTGCCTTATACACTGATAAGAACAAGGGTAAAGATAGTAAAGGTAAAGGCAAGAAATCTAATGATGAAGTTAGTACCTCCCAAGCTAACTTTGCAAGAAGAGGTAGAGGTACAAGGGGAAGAGGCAGAGGAGGTAGACAAAGCAGGGGGAGATTCCAAAGCACCTCTCCATGTGCCATATGTGGATTGACTAACCATACAGTTGAGAATTGTTTCAGGAACCCTAGAAACCAGAGAGGAAGAGGCTTCAATAAAGGAAGCTATGGAAGAGGAAGATCAAACAATTTTAATAACTACAACAACAACTACAACAATTCCAATAACCAAGGAGGCTATAGGGGAAGAAGAAACTACAATAATTACACTCAAGAGCAAACACAAGAGGACTCACTTTTGTTGATGAACATGACCATGAGGCAAGGTAAAGCATGAACATGTGTTCTATATAGATTCTAGTTGTTCAAATCATGTAGCAAGAAATGTGGCATTGTTATCTGACTTGGAGGATCCAAGGAACAAGCATGAGGTACAGACAGGAGATGACACAAGGCACTCAGTTGAAAAGATTGGAAATGTGAAGACTCCTAATGGAAATATGAATCTACTCAACAAGCATTTCTTGAAGATCCTCAATGAGGGTTCAAACAGCAAAAGGAGAAAAGACAGGTAGACTCTTTACATTTGAGTTACAAGATACTAGAAATATAGCACTTTTCAATTATGGAGGACAAACTTTATCAAAATTAGAAATGTGGCACAAAAGATTAGCTCACATAAGTGAAAGGAGTTTGAAGCAAATATGCAGGGATCAGAGTGTGCTTGGATTGCCAAACATATCCAAACAAAACATGATATATAAATGCAGTGCATGTCAATTCGAGAAGTCTAATAGACAACCATTTATGAAGAAAGGTTACATTCATGGTGATTTATTGGAGCTAGTCTAAACAAATGTTTGGTCACCTAGCAAAGACCCTGCAATTTCAGGATCCAGGTACTATGTATCATTCATTGATGATTGTAGCAGATGGACTATACTTTATTTTATGAAGCACAAGGATGAAGTGTTCAATTGTTTCAAAAACTATCTTGCTCTTGTTGAAAACCAAACAGCAAAAACCTTGAAAAGACTAAGGTCAGATGGAGGGGGAGAATACTTCTCCCATGAGTTTGATGCATATCTCCAAGATAGAGGCATCAAAAGAGAGATCACTACTAGGTATACTCTAGAACAAAATGGAGTAGCAAAAAAGAGGAATAGGATAATTTTGGAGGCAGCAAGGCCCATGATTAACAAGAAAAAAGTACGCAACTATCTATGGGTAGAGCTTGTGTCTAGAACCACTTATCTCATCAACTGGCTCCCATCCAAAGCATTGGATGGGATAAAACCATATGAAGCTTGGAATGGAAGGACACCTATTCTAGATCATTGCATAATATTTGGGTACATAGCTTATGGACATGTTCCATCACAAATCAGAGGTAAAAGGGATCCTAAGGTAGAGAAATGTGTGTTCATAGGAAATGATCTAAATCAAAAAGGGTACAATTTGTATAATCCAAGTACTAAAGGCTTTATTGTTAGTAGAGATGTTGTTTTTTATGAAAACAACTCATGGTTTGAAGATGATTGCAGAAAAGTCAAGCTACCTTATGACCTAGAGGAGGACTTTCCAACAGTTCAAAAGGTAAATGATAAAAAACATGAAGATTCAAGTGACTCTGATGATGATCAGAAGACATTTAGAAGGAACTTCAAGGTATGGAACAACAAAAGTAAAGAGGAGATGCAAGACTTGAGGGATATTAACTAAACACTCAATCTATACTGCTCAGGATATTAACTCAAAGGAGCCATCAACCTTTGAAGAAGCAAACAAGAAATCAGAGTGGAAAGAAGCAATGGAGGAAGAGATACAAGCACTCCAAGAGAATCAGACTTGGGACCTAGTTCCCAAGAAACAATCCATGAAGATCATTGAATCTAGGTGGATTTATAAGGTAAAAAGGAATTCTGATGGTTCAATAAATAGGTACAAAGCAAGGCTTGTGGCTAAAGGGTTTGCTCAGACCCTAAGGATTCATTATGAGGAGACCTACTCTCCTGTGGCAAAGATGCTAACAATCAGGGTTCTCATGAGTATAGCTACTTCAAGGAATTGGAAAATTTATTAGCTGGATGTAAGAAATGCATTCTTAAATGGTTGGATTTTAGATGAGGTGTACATGGCACAACCTCCTAGATTTTTTGATAAATCACATCTTGAATATGTGTGCAAACTCAAGAAAGCTGTCTATGGTCTCAAGCAAGCTCCTAGAGCTTGGAACCATGGACTTATTACATTCTTGTAGGACAAAGGATTCAAATTGAGCAACATTGATTCTTCACTCTTCATTAACAACAATAACTCTGAAATTATATATTTATGTGTGTATGTAGATGATATCATTCTTAGAGGTAATGATGCAGATGGAATCAAGAAAATCAAAGCACAAATGAAGGAATAATTCAAGATAAGTGAACTTGGATTGCTCACTTACTTTCTTGGTTTAGAAGTTGTCTATCCAAATCAAGGGATGATCCTTACACAAAGGAAGTACATTAAAGATATGATTGCAAAGTTCAAAATGTAGGACACTAAGGTTGCAGGTACTCCCATGTGTTGGTGCATTTTACCTAGGCCTACATGCTTGATATAACTTGATTTATGTTCATTTGTAGTCATGTGTAGAGATATGAACACCTCTTGTAAAAGAGTACATGTTATCTCCTCTAATTGTAAAAGAAAGAATGTCTTAAGTCATCCATGATGTAAAAAGCAAATTTGTGGCTCCAACTACTTAAAACCATGAATCCATGAGCTGAGAGAATATTTCCTAAGTCTTAGCATCACTTTTAGGTCAAACCATTTGAATTCAAATTCAAAACTACCTCCAAAAGTATCTATAAAAAGAGCAAGAAGGAAGTTGCCAAAGGAGAGCTTGATTCCTGCTCACTTCATGCTCATTTGTAGAGATTGAAGAGCTTACTCCATAGCTCTATCATTCTACACCCATTGTGCAAATATTCATTGTCAATGTGGTTGTAATCATATGTGAATCTATACATTTATCTTTTACTCGTTCTCTATTTTGTTCGTTGCTATACGTAACCTTTTTTAGAGTTTTAAAGTGCATTGGATAGCACTCCAAATCTAGGCTATGCTCAAACAATTTCATGTTCATTGGATATACCATTTTTTAGAAATATGCATTTTTCAAGGCATTGGTCAATCTCTGTAGAGCCCCGAGAATGGCACGGGTGTTTGAGATTTTGTTGAAACTTGTTCTCACTATTGAGCTGATGAATTGAAGTGTTTTAACTTGGATTAGCAAGCTATGTAAGTCTATTTTCTATATCCAAAAGGATTTTATCTAGTTCCTACCAGGTTGAGAGCACTATTCATTTTTTCTAGCAAGTGTATGTACAAAAATAGCAAGTTTTGGGAGCTAGTCATTTTGCCACTAGTCTATCTTGACTCAAACATTTGACATACATGTTCCAAAGCACTTGGGTGATTTTTTTGTGGATTTAGGAAGCTCAAAGGGTCTACTAACAAACTCTGAAGTCTTAGTTGGCTAGTATGAAGGTGGTTGTAGCAGCACCAACTCATCTTTGGATTGCATCCTCCATCTCTCTTCACAGTGGTATCAAAGCATAGTCAATCAACATGGGAGATGGATTTCCAGCAACAATTGACAAACTGGATAGAACCAATTACTCAGAATGGTCTCTAATGATGAAGGCTTATCTTCAAGGAAGGAATCTATTTGGATACACATCTCAAGATGAAGTTATACCAACCATGAGGAACAAAGGGCAACCATCACATGAAGAAGAGGAAAGACTTTCAAATTGGTGTTCAAATGATGCACTTGCAAGGTCCTATATTCTAAACTTAATCTTTGATTTTATTTTACCTCATGTCAAGGGATGAAAGACATCAAGAGAGACTTGGAATTCACTTGCTTCTTTCTTCTCTTCCAACAGTTGACAAGGAAGAACCAATTGTGGATGGAGTTCACAACAATGAAGAAAAGCCCCAAGCAAAGTGTGAGTGATTATGTCACAAAGATGAAGGAGATTTCAGATCAACTTGGAAGCATTGGAGAGGTAATTGAAGAGGAATAAATCATTAGACAAATCATAAATGGAATCGAAGCAGATGACAAGTGGGAGTCCTTCACAACAGCCATGGATTTGTACATGGATATGCATGTACCCGACCTCAACACACTCATGGGACAACTCTTCACTCATGAAGCAAAGATTAGCAAAGGTGGTGAGTCCTTAAGAGATAATCAAACTTCTGCCTTATATTTTGATAAAGCTAAGGTCAAGGACAAGTCAAAGAATAAGAAGAATGAAGATGAAGGTAGCTCTTTCCAAGAAAAACTTTGCAGGTAGAGGAAGAGATAGAGGAAGAGGCAGAGGTGGAAAGCAAGGCAGGGGAAGATTCCAATCATCTCAACCTTGTAATATATGTGGCTTATCTAATCATACTACTGAAGAATGTTTTAGGAACCAGAGGAACTCAAGAGGAGGAGGATTCAATAGAGGTGGCTATGGATCAAATAGAGGGAGATACAAAGGAGGCTACAACAACAACAACAACAACTATCAAAGTGGCCATAGAGGAAGAAGAGATTACAATAACTATGCAGAGGACCAAAGTCAATATGATTCATTATTGATTATGAGTCTATCAGTGAAGAAGTAAGGATGATGATCACATCTTTTACATTAATTCCGGATTCTCAAATCATGTTTCAAGAAATGTGGCTTTACTTTCTGATTCAGAAGATCCTCGCAACAAACAGAAAATGCAAATAGGAGATGATACAAATCACTCAGTGGTGAAGATAGGTAATGTGAAGACATCAGATGGGAATATGAACCTCTTAAGCAAAGTCTTGTATGTCCCTACAATTACCAAAAATTTAATAAGTGTTGGACAGATTGTTGAAAAAGGATTGCAGGTTAGATTCAATTGATTTGGAGCATATGTTGAAGACCCAAGGCAAGGCTTTAGAAGGATTTCCAAAGGAGAAAAGATAGGAAGGCTTTTCACTCGTAGGACTTTGAAAAGACTTTGATCAGATGGTGGAGAATACTTCTCTTCTAAATTTGATGCCTACTTGCATGAAAGAGGCATTGAAAGGGAAGTCACTACAAGGTATACACCCGAACTCAATGGTGTAGCAGAGAGGAGAAACAGAGCTATTGTTGAAGCCGCAAGGTCCATGCTCACTGAAAAGGGATTGCCAAACTACCTATGGGGAGAGGCTATGTCTATAGCCACATATTTCATAAATAGACTTCCATGTAAGTCACTAGATCGAACCACTCCATATGTAGTGTGGAATGGAAAGAAGACCTAGTCTAGAGCATTGTAAAATCTTTGGATGCTTAGCCTATGCTCACATTCCTTCTCAAATAAGAGGGAAATTGGATCCCAAGGCAGAGAAGTGCATTTTTATTGGTTATGACCAAAACCAAAAACGATATAGATTGTACAATCCAACCAATAAAGGATTTTCTATGAGTAGAGATGTAATTTTTTATGAGAACAAATCATGGTTTGATGATGATAGGAAAGTGAAGCTGCCTTATGACTTGGATGAAGATTTTCCATCACTTCAACCAAAGGAGCCAAAGAAAATTGAAGAAAGGGACTCATAGATTGACCTAGAAGACTTGGAAATACTAAAGGTATGGAAGAGCAAAGGTAAAGCAAAGATGCAAGATGCTACATATGGACCCGAGAGCTCACATCAACCACTTCGAAGGTCTTCAAGGGAGAAGAAGAAACTAGAGAGGTATGGTTATGATACTTCTTTGGTCAACCAATGAAGAACCTACCAAATTTGAAGAAGCACAAAGAAAGAAAGCTTGGAGAGATGCAATGGATGAAGAAATGGAAGCCTTGAAGGAGAATGACACTTGGGAGCTTGTACCTAACAAGCCATCTATGAAGGTAGTTGGATCTCAATGGATATACAAAATCAAGAGGAATCCAGATGGAAGTATAAATGGACATAAAGCAAGGTTAGTTGCTAAAGGGTTTGCTCAAACCCATGGAAGCTCTATCAACTTGATGTAAAGAATGCTTTCTTAAATGGATGGATTTATGAGGAAGTGTATATGGCACAACCTCGTGGATATGAGGATGCACATCATCCTAACTATATATGCAAATTAAAGAAAGCCTTGTATGGATTGAAGCAAGCTCCAAGAGCTTGGAATTTCAGATAGGTGACTTATTTGTAGGACCAAGGAGTCAAAGCTAGCAAGGCGAATACCTCTTTGTTCATAAAGAGGAATGCATATGAAGTGATCTATTTATGTGTGTATGTTGATGATATCATTATCACGGGGAATGATCTTGAAGCAATCAAACAGGTAAAAAGTCAAATGAAGGAGGAGTTCAAAATAAGTGATCTTGGACCACTCACTTATTTTCTTGGATTGGAGTTAATCTACACAGGTTCAGGAATACACAGGGCATGAAGGAAGTATGTGCATGACATGCTCATCAAGTTCAAGATGGAAAACGCCAAGTTTGTAGGTACACCTATGGAGAAAAATCATAAGCTTAGTGCTTATGAAGGAGAGCCAATTGAAGACATTCCCAAACTATCAAAGCTTGGTTGGAAGTTTGAACTATGCAACACTCACAAGGGTGGATATATGCTATAGTGTTAGCATATTGAGTCAGTTTATGCATAAGCCAAGAAGACCACATATGGAAGCAACCAAGAGAGTCCTCAAGTACCTAAAGGGGACCATGAATTAAGGTTTTTTTATCCATTTAATTCAGATATTGAGCTAAAGGCCTACTCCGATGCAGATTGGGATGGATCTAGAGATGATAGAAGAAGCACATCCGGGTATGTATCATTTGCAAGTTCAAAAATCATTTCTTGGTCATCCAAGAAGCAACCAACAGTGGCATTATCTTCTACTGAAGTCGAATATACAGGGTTGGCTAATGCAACTCAAGAAATCATGTGGTTAAAATCTTTGTATACAAATCTTGGACTTCTCTTGAACACCTCACATTTTTGGTGACAACACAAGCTCACTACATCTTGCAGCTAATCTGGTATACCATGCTAGGACCAAGCATATTGAAGCTCACTACCATTATATAAGGGAGAAGCTAATGAGCAAGGATATTCAACTATCCTATGTCTCCAGATATGCAATGTGCAGACATGTTGACTAAAGCTCTTGATGGTACAAAATTGAGTAGATTCAAGTTGATGATTGGCTTGCAGGAAATCAAGGACAATTGGAGACTTATTTGGAGGCCAAGCATGTTAGGTTTGAGGGGGAGTTGTTGGTGCATTTTACCCAAGCCTACATGATTGATATAGGTTGATTTATGTTCATTTGTAGTCATATGTGTAGACATATGAACACCTCTTGTAAAAGAGTACATGTTATCTCTTGTAATTATAAAAGAAAGAATGTCTTAAGTCATCCATGATGTAAAAAGCAAATTCGTGGCTCCAACTAACTAAAACCAAAAATCCATCAGCGAAGAGAATATTTCCTAATTCATAGCATCACTTTTAGGTGAAATCATTTGAATTCAAATTCGAAACTACCTCCAAAAGTAGCTATAAAAAGAGCAAGAAGGAAATCACCAAAGGAGAGCTTGATTCGTGCCCACTTCATGCTCATTTGTAGAGATTGAAGATCTTACTCCATATCTCTATAATTCTACTCTCATTGTGCAAATATTCATTGGCAATGTGGTTGTAATCATATGTGAATCTATACATTCATCTTTTACTCCTCTATTTTGTTCTCTGATGTACTCACTCAGAATAGTAACTTCAAAAGCTCATATCGCGGGCTATATGTAATATTTTTCAGAGTTTTAAAGTGCATTGGATAGCTCTCAAATACTAGTTTATGGTCACAGAACGTCATGTTCATTGCTCTGTGCCATTTGTGAGAAATTTGCATTGTTTTGCTCACTAGTCAATCTCTGCAGAGCCTCGAGAATGGCGTGGGTGTTCTAGATTTTGCTGAAACTTTTTCTCACTCGTCACTTGATGCATTGAAGTGTTTTAACTTGGATTAGCAAGCTAGCTGCATCTATTTGTTATGCCCAAAAGGAAGTTTTCTAATTCCTACCAGGTTGAGAGCACTATTCATTTTTCCAACAGGTGTATGTACAAAAATAGCAAGTTTTGGGAGCTAGTGCTACTAGTGTGTCTTGACTCAAAATTTTGAGATACTTGTTCCAAATTACTTGGGTGATTTTTTTGTGGATTTAGAAAGCTCAAAGGGTCTACTAACCAACTCTAAAGTCTTAGTCGGCTGGTGTGAAGCTCATTGTAGCAACACCAACTCATCTTTGGATTGCATCCACCATCTCTTCACACCATGGAGATCAATCACAACTTAAGTGCTCATGAAGGAGAACCAATTGAAGACATTACAAGCTACCAAAGTTTATTTTGAAGCTTGAACTATGCCACCCTCACTAGGGTTGATATCTGTTGTGAAGTAAGTGTGCTTAGCCAATTCATGCACACTCCTAGGAAACCTCACATGGATGCAGCCAAAAGGATATTAAAGTATCTAAAGGGACCAATCAATGAGGACTTATATTATCATTACAAATCTGATTTAAGTGTAAAGCTTTTAACTGATGCAGATTGGGCAAGATCAAAAGATGATAGGAGAAGTACATCTGGATATCTATCCTTTACAGGTACAAAGCTCATTTCTTGGTCTTCGAAGAAACAACCTACTATAGCACTCTCCTCAACTGGAGCTGAATACAAAGGATTGGCAAATGCAACTCAGTAAGCATTGTGGATCAAGACTCTATATATAGATTTAGAGATTAGATTTTGGCACTCCATATATATTTGGACACAATATGAGTTCATTGCATTTAGCTGTTAATCCTATCTTTCATGCTAGGACTAAGCATATAGAAATCCATTATCACTTTGTAAGAGAAAATATTGCAAGCAAAGATATAATATTGTCTTATGTGTCTACACAGATGCAATGTGCAGATATGATGACCAAATCACTTGATGGAAGCAAACTGAATAGGTTTAAATCATTGATTGGTTTGTAGGAGATACCTATGGAATGAAGACTCAAGCCTCTTAGGCTTGACGGGGAGATGTTGGTACATTTGGCAAGCCTTGATGCTTGACCAAATATCAAAGGTTTACTTCACAACTTGGGTGTGACTATCCATAAGTCATATGTGAACACCTCTTGTAAAATTCATGAGTTTAACTCAAAATAAATGTAGAAGTAAACGTTTTAGAGAATCTCATGACTTTAAAAGATTTACTTCATACCAAATAAGTGGTTAGAATCAAATCAATTAGAATCCTAAAAGGTAGGATCACTTTTAGGTGGCAAATTCAAAATTCAAATCGAATACACATCTATAAAAGACCCTAACTTTTAGTCGCAGGTAGTAGACCAAGAAGAAGGATACATTGAGCTTCAAGCTTGTGGGTACACTAAGCCCACACATGTATGAATAAGCCTACATCATCTCCCTTGTATCATACATTCATAATATTATACATTAGATTCAGTTTATGCAAGTCTTTTGGTATGTACTATTGTCTACTGCTAAGTGCTCATTTCAGTGAATTTGGTTTGAGGATTTCTCTATGAATACTTATCCAATCGATGTGATTCAACTTGGGAAAAATAGGTTAGACCGTCTAATTTTTATCTATCGATTTTTATATCATTTGATTTAGTAATTAGTGAGATATGTTCCCTGCACGTCACCTATGTCTGCTCACTAGCATCTTCCTAAAAAGTCAAAATTACACCCCTAAATTCTTTATGTGATTTCTCATCATATACCCATCCTAAATTAGTGAAATAACTTCCTATAGCAAGCGTGGGACTATAATTAGCTATTTCTAAAAGTGCTTGGGTCAATTACAATGAATGAGAGAGCACTCAATGAATTACTAAGCAGGATCAAGTCCCAAAATAGCAAGTTTTTGGAAGTCTCCAATCTTGAAAATTATCTATTTTAACATAACTATTTGAAGGAGATGCTCCAAGGTACATTATGGATCAAAATGAACATTTGGGAAGCTAAAGGTGTCTAATAAGGTACTCTAAAGCTACATTGGCAGGTGTAGAGCAGGATTTGTGCAGCACCACCTCATTTATGGAGTGTATCCAACCTTCTCCGCACACTTCTGAACTAGACACTACTTGTTCTTGTGGTTGATCCAATGGTGTAGGGGGTACCTTGGACATTCATATTCTGAGAGAAAAAATGCCCTTCCAAAAATTGAAACTCACTAGAAAATGCATCATGCATTTCAAAATCAAATGTAGTGTTAGTGGGCTCTGCCTCTAGATTAGGTATGGGAAAAGTAAATTCATCCACACCAATGGTGGTGGGAATCTCTCCGGCTTCCTTAGTAGTTGTTGAAATGGAGGTCTCTCAGGGAATCACTGCACTGGTGGTGCCTTCTGTGATTGCAGGGCATGAGAGATGGATGCGAATGGGTGGCAGAGGTGCGGGAGATTCTGTGGGAGACTATTGAGGAGATGGTTTTGGTGAAGGAGACTTTGGAACCTATAAACATGGAATGGAACCTCTCATGTGTTGGTCTGCCCAGCTTTTGCTAGATTTTCTTGCCTTTTTGGTGGTTCCGTTACACCTTTTTAATTCCTCACTAGTCATAGCTTGTAAGAGCACAACATGCATGAATGACATGCTTGCATTTGCATCTTTGTTGCACTAAGTATGATTGATCTATAATCCAAGTAGAAAGGTCTATAATCTAAGGCCCTCCAAATGCGAGATATAAGACAAACCAAATATGTTTCTGAGGAATAGTGAAGCAATCTTGTGCGGGGAATGCAAAATGCTGCATGCAAATGCACAATGGCTTTGAGAGTTCTGGTGTGATAGCCGAGATATCAGTCCACTTCAAAACTTCACCTCGTTTCATAGGCTTAGGAATAAGCCTTTCTCATTATGTTGGCATGTGAGTTCCATCGATCTTAGTGCAGCTCGAATGAGATCTTTTGAGAGGTAGAATTTCCTATATGGAGGATCATTCAGTAGTGATGGAAAAATAAACATTCCTGGCAATTCCTTTCTCTTAGATTGCAGAGAATAGAAGAAGATACTTGTTATGTTACAAAAGATTATGGATCCTAAACTTTTGTTTCAGATACAGGTATGGATTACTAAAACATCAGATTTATTGAAAGAAGGAAGACGTTCCAGACTTCATAAAGTTTGATATAATTTGAAGAATTTTGGATACTAGTGTTAAGTCATCTAGGGGGTGATGAAACATGAAGACTTATTTTTAGCCATATGTAAAAGAATGCAGATTCATACTTATAGGTATTTCCTATATCAGGTATTCGTATATTTCCTTTGTCAGGTTCTCTTTATGTTCCAACTTTGGAAAAAGCAAGAAGAAGAAGAATGTATGGAGAAAGTTCCTGTTAGGTGTCCCTGTTCAGGAGAAGGTTCCAGAGTTCTATTGAAGAGAAGCTTGATATTTCAGAGAGGTATGTTTTAGAAGTGCACACATATATGTTTATACCAGGTTCTGAAGGAAAGAGATATGAAGGATTTAAAGGATGAAGACATGATGACATCATAGATTATTTGATGAGACTCATATTTCAGTTGATTTCAATTGAGTTGAGTTGATTTTACTTGAGTACAGTCAGAGATGAACCAGTAGTGTTCATAATACACTAAGTAGTGAGTTGTTAGTCACAGGTTCCAGGATTCAGTTCTTGATTTTGTTTAGTGTATTTACATGACACAGCAGAAGTACGTTGAGAAATCCTTTTGGAAGGTAAATGCAAATATGTGGATCCTAGTGTATGTTTTCAGGTTTTTGAAGACAGGAGATAGCAGGTTCAGAGTCAGTTCATGCTATATTTGTTGTCAAGCAGTGATTGCTTGATGTGTACACTATTGGACATCTAGTTTGCATATTTTCTCAAGTATTATGGTTCATATTCAGCAAGTTCATGATTTTTGAAGAAAAGTCAAATTCAGTTTTGAAGATGAATTTTGAAGAAAAGAATTGAAGGTTAGTTCTGAAGTGCGAGAGTATAAGCTTGAAGCTTGTAATAATTTGCAGCTTTTGATAGTTTGCAGATCAAGTCCAGTTTGTACCAATATGACATTGCAGGGGGGATTGTTGGAAAACTTTGATTCAATGTCAATTGGCCAATGGTTGGCCGAAATATATTCCAGTTTTTTAGCCTCTCAAATATTTTAGTCTCCCTCCTTCAAACAGAATATAGTGTGGGTGCCTTGGGTAGGTGAAAACTCTTCTAAATATCTAGCGCAAGTTCGATTCCTTTGGGTAGCGATGATCGATTTTTATCTTCAGCTTTATGCTTTTCAAATTAACTCAAGCTGAATGCGGAAATAACGGACGGGCGATGGAGCTTTTTGTTCTATAGTGATCATTGTTTTAATGCTTTTAGGAGAGCTTTTGAGGGATCAACAAATACTATAAAAGAGCATGCTTGGCATTGTCTTGTATCCTTCACCTAACTTTCAACACAAGCCTTGTGCTTGGACCTCAATAGAGGTGGTGTTTCTTCTAGCACATGGGGCAGCCATGGTGCTAACTTGACGCATGTTGAGGAGTAGCTATGGAGTTCTTCTTAAAGATTCTTCTTAGAGAAGATGAAGGGTGTGCTCACACTCTAGCTCATGGAGAGGAGGTTATCTCTTGTTCATGGAAAGAAGACTTGGTCATTAGCAGCTTGATGGTGATGATCGGCCATCTACATGGTGTATTTGAAGATTGTCTTCTACATGAAGATTTCTGGCTACTTCAAAGACATTGGATGGTGGTTAACATGAGATTTACATCTTATTTTAAGTATTCAGGTACATATTCTCTTTATGCACATAGGTACTACTTGAAATTTATGGAGGCAGTAACATCCATATCAGGAGGAGTCCTATTCGGCATAGGTACAAGAGAATCAGTACATATATGCTTTATGCATATTTGGATGAGGTGTTTGAGAAGGTGTGTTCACATGAGTTTGAGGATTTCCGGCAGCAAACTTGTTAGCATTCATTGCTACTTTTTAAGTATGTGATCTTTTCACACACGTATCTGACTTAGGGTCTTCCATAGCCTAAGGTTAGATGAGGGTTTGTTGATTATCAGTTTCACACTGATCCTTCCTCTTTCAGTCACTCATATTCACTCTTCTATAACCTATTAGGTCACACATCTCATGTATATTCAGATTTCTGCCCATACATCTGAATATGTTTGTTACATTAGTACATCCACTCTTCCATCTATTTCTCATCACATAGAGTGGTTGAGAGTTTTGCTCCCACATTGTACATTGAACATTGGTATTTATGATACTATGAGTAAGAGACGGCTTACGTAACACCTTACACATGTCGTCTATTCTTTCTCTATCTTTGTCTCATCATTTGTATGCTTAAGTGTGGTATGTTCATGTTTTGTCAATATTGAAGATTGCTAGATTCTGTGTTATATATGATGGACCTATGGAACCATGGACCTGTGATATGAGCCAAGGGCCTACCTCATTTCCAACATTTTGTAGCTTCTTAGCTGAATATATCCCTACTGTTGCTTTTAGCCTAGTTTCTCCTAATCGTTCCAAGTCCATTATCCTTGATGATAATTCATGGCCGGTCCAGTGATGTTCTTGTGCAACCTTGAGGGTAGGTAAGCACTGCATTTTGACCAAAAACCATCTGAAAGGGAGTTCCATTGAGTACGGTCTTTTAGGCCATTCGATATGCCCAAATAAAATGATGTAACTGTTTGTCGCAATCTGAACGTTTTTTGTTCACAAGTTTTGCCAATATAGTACAAACGATCTTGTTAGTACTTTCTGCTTGACCGTTGATCTGAGGATGATATGGTGCAGATCTCTTGTGAATCACCATAAAATCCTGTAACAAATATTCAATGACCTCATTTAGAAAATGATTTCTCTATCGCGCACTAGCTCTATAGGCAATCCATATCTCATAAAAACATTTTCAAATAAGAATTTTGCAGTCATGTGTGCATCATTTTTTTTGTGGCTTTATCCTCTACCCATTTGGTAAGATAATCTATCGCTACAATGATGTATTCAGCATGAGTACCTTTAGCAGGGGTTGATGGGTCCTACAAAATCTATGCCCCACTTAGAAAATGCACATTCTCCCATCATGGGTTTCAATGGCATTTCATCTCTACGCATACGAAACTGAGTGGTTTGGCACACATCACATCTCTTAACATATGTATGAGCATCCATGTGAAGAGTGGGCCACCATAATCCTGCAAATAATTTGGCTTTGATTATTCTACCAGGGCCAAAATGACCTCCTGCAACACCTTGGTTTGCAGCTTCTAATACACCCAAATAATCACTTTTGTGAATGCACTGTCTTATATATCTATCTCTCCCTTATTTGTACAGGTTGTCGCCAATAGGTATGTTGTATTTAGCTTCCTACTCTAGACTTCTTTATCTTGCTAATGTCATTCCTTGAGGGAATGTTTTTGTCCTCCAATTATCACACCATTGGTTCACTCCATTCTGGTGTGAGAGACACATGATATAGCATGGCATGTTCCACACATGTTCATTCACAACACATAGGGCATTCTTTACACAGTTTATAGACATCTTCTTCCATAGATGACCAATATACTCCTAGTCTATGGAGAATCTACAATGTACGGTATTTTGAATGATGTTTCTTCAATGCACCTATGTGTTCTAATTGCAACCAATTCTTGTATTCTGATTCATCTACCCAACAAGAAAGAATTTTCTGATTATCTTGTTTATAAATGCTTCCTACTAATATCTGGTATCTTTGTGACTTGGTAATCTCTCCTTTGATCCTAATCCTTGGATTCTTGGTTCCAAATGTGAGAATAGGGACAACAGGCTTGGCCCATTTAGGTATTATCTCAAGATTAAACAAATATGCATCCGATAGTTCATCCATTATTCCTTGCGGGGCTTCTCCCATGGTTAATCGTGAAAGGTCGTCAGCTCTAAGGTGGGTCTTTCCCTTCTTGACTACTACCTTGAAGTCATATTCCATTAATAATTGAAACCATCGAATACAATAATCCATGATGATCCATGAAGAACTTGAACTTATTCGGCAATAAGTAATGCCTAAATTTCTATACCGCATAGATCATTCCTAATCCTTCGTGCTCCATCATGGTGTAATTCCTCTCTACTGCACTAAGTTGTCTAACTTATGTAGTCTATGGGAAGATCCATATTACCTTCATTCATGGGTTCTGCTAGCACACATCGCATGGCATAGTTGGATGCATCCACATGTACATAGAATGGCTTACTCCAATATGGGGTCGTTAATATAGGTGTTGAACACAAGCACTGTTTGAGTTCATTGAATGAATGCTCACATTCGTCTATCCATTTAATCTTGGGCAAAAGAGAGTATAGAGGTTTTTCTATGATAGCATACATGTGTATGAATCATTGGTAATAGCCACAATGTCCCATGAAAGCTTGTACCTCTTTCACATTGTTCGGCCTAGGTAGGTCTACAATCACTCTAACCTCTTCTTCATCCGTAGAAATCTTGTTCTTTGACACAATGTGTCCTAGAATTCTATCTTGCCTCACCATGAAAACACATTTTTCTCGGTTTAGAGAAACCTGATATTCTCGACATTTGTCAAATACTTGCCTTAATTTAGGGATGTGGGTCTACCTCATGTTAGAATGTGCACATATCTCGTCCACATAAACTTCCAAAGTCTTTCTTAATAATTCCTTGAAGAAATGACACATTAATCATTTAAAAGTAGCAGGTGCATTTATCAGTCCAATGGCATTATGCAAAATGCAAATATACCCCACTTGGTGGCAAAGGCCATCTTATCTTGATCTTCTGGAGTAATGGCTACTTGATTATAGCCCGAGAATCCATCAAGAGAGCTGTAGACTTCCTTGCCCACAACTCATTCCAATAAATGTTCCATGATTGGAAGAGCATAAGTGTCTCTAATCATGGTGGCATTGACTTTTTAAGGTTAATACACACATGCAATTTTCCATTCTTCTTTGGCACTACCATAATGGGGAATACCCGTTCTGTATGTTCAATTTCATAAATGAATCATGCTTCTATTAATCAATCTATCTCTTCTTTAATCTTTGTAGCATAATTATCATTATACGTGTATTGTTTCTGCTTAAAAGGCTTAGCTTCTAGGGTCATAGGGATTCTATGGGAGCATATATCTGCTGGAGAACATTAATTCTCCAAATTTCTGATCTATCTTGATCTAAGAATGCCTCTATATCAAGAATAAATCAAACTTTACACAAAATTCATATTATCTTTCATATGTATTAAGAAATACTTCTCTATATGAACTTTCCTTCAGCTTCATGAGTCTGCTTCAAAAATGAACTTCAATCTCTACATATGGCTTTGATTTTAATCATTCAAATGATACTCACATGTTCATACTACCTTTGCACAATAACATTGATCATTACTTCTTCAAAAGAACTATTAGATTTCTAATTTGATCACTTAGATCAAACCCGTGTCAGAAACTGCCTTCCAAAAATGACAACTTTGACATGGTGAACTTGTTAAGTTGATTTCTCTCAGAATCTAACCCGTTTTGCTAAATGCTTTTGAATAAAGCTTCCTTACCTTCTAACTTAGATTTTGAATGCTCAAAAATAAAAAACTTTACATTGAGCACTGAGATCCAAGCAATTCTTTAAGCAGCAAAATGCGTGATTTTGAGAACTTCACTTGTAGACTTCTACATATGAATCTTCCTACTTGTTATACACACAACCTGAAGAAAATAAGATCATAAAACTTTCATCATAGCTTGATTAGCTTTTGAATTAGATGTGTACAAAAGATTTCCTTGTATACATGATCAGGCTGAGAAAATTCTAGGAAAGACCAGTCGCTAACTCACGAGAAAACTCTCTACTCATCTATCTCTTGAACAACTTGAAATCTATTGACTTCTTTTTCATCTATTCTTCATCTCTCTCTTTTATCATGACTATACATGAACTTATATATACATGTGACTATAAACTTGTCACGACATCAAGTATTTTTGAAATATTTTTCCAAAGCTATTATACATAAAGGTACAAAACAATTCTTCCTGATTCTTCACTTGACTTCATGCTTTGAGCTTGAGTCTTTTCTTCACTTCTTCATTCCTAGGCTTCATGTAATCATCCATTGATGATTTTCTTGCTCCAACAGCTCCCCCTCAATCATCAATTGTGATTACCTGCACCTTCTTTATACCTGCCATCTCTTTAAACCTTTGTAACTTTGGTCCATCCAAACTTTTTGTTAGCATATCTACTACTTGTTCTTTTGTTGGTGTATACATGACTTCAATTTCTTTGTCAAGTATCTTTTTTCTCAAGAAATGATATTGAATCTCTATATATTTAGTCCTGGCATGAAAAACAAGATTAGCTGCCAAATATAATGAACTCATGTTGTCTCCAAATATGATTGGAACACTCATCAATTCCTAGACTTTTTAATAAAGTTTTCAACCAAATTACTTCCTTTGCAGCTTCCACCATTCCTTTGTATTCAACTTCTGTAGATGACAATGCAACTGTATGTTGCTTCTTTGGGCACCAAGAAATTAGCTTATCTCCAACATAACATAGATAACCATGAGTGGATCTTCTATCATCTGAATTACCTGCCCAATCTGCATCACTAAACACTTTGAGTCTAGTATCAGAAGTGAATCCATAATGTAAACCTTCATTCAGAGTTCCTTTGATGTATCTTAGCACTCTTTGTGTTGCAACCCAATGAGTTTGCTTTGGGCAATGCATAAATTGAGATAATACACCAACTGCATATGAAAGATCTGGTCTTGTTAAAGTAGCATAGATCAAGCTACCTACCAAACTCTGATATGTCTTCATGTCTTTGAAATCTTCTCCTCCATACCTACTTAGTTTATTCTTAACCTCCAATGATGTGGTTGAGGGCTTACAAATAAGACAAATTTCCCAAATAACTTATCTTAAACTCATTTTCCATATACTTAAGCTCCTTGTCCTTGAGCATCTATCCCTGTGACAATAATGTCATCAACATAAATACACACATAAATGTATCTATCTTCATTTGCTTTCACTAGCAAACTACTATCTGCGTTTGAAGTTTGATATCCAAGTTCATTCAAGAACTTGACCAATCTATAATTCCATGCTCTTTGAGCTTGTTTTAGACCATATAGAGCTCTCTTAAGCTTACACACATAATCTGATTCATTTGACTCTTTGAAACCCTTTGGTTGCTCCATGTATACTTCATCTGCAATATATCCATTTAGAAATGTATTCTTGACATCTAATTGAGAAAGTTTCCAACCTGTACATGTAGCAATTGCAATTATAGTTCTATTTGGAGACATATTGGCTATTGGACTAAAGGTTTCATCATAGTCCACTCCATGTGTTTGGGCATATCCTTTGACCACAAGTCTAGCCTTGTATCTAGAGACTTTTCCATCTGCAAACCTCTTTGTCTTGTACACCCACTTACATCCAATCACCTTCTGATTCTTTGGCCTTGGCACCAATTCCCATGTCTCATTCTCAAGTAGAGCATCATACTCTTCTTGCATTGCTTTTTCCCAATTTTCTTTTCCTTTAGCTTCATCATATGTGGATGGTCTTCATCTGTCTTCACAATGTAAGCATAATCTTTGGTTGTCAAGAAAGATATCTCATAACTATACCTGATAGGTTGTTTTCTATCTCTTGATGATCTTCTAATTTTTGCACTTCTTGAAGTTTCTCCTTCATTTTGTTATGGATCAAACCTTGGTCTATCTTCATAAATTGTCCTGCATTTCATTTCTACAAACATCATCATCAATATCTTCTTCATATACCTTCATCTTTGACTTCCCTTTCCTTTTGATTTCTTCAAGATCTTGACATACATTATCTAATCCTGTAAACCATGTGCTTTGCTCATCAAATGTAACATCTCTTGAAACAAGAAATTGTTTTGTGGATGGATTCCACAACCTGTATCCCATTTGTTTATCATCATACCCAATGAACATATATTTTTCTACTTTAGGTTCTAGCTTATGCCTCAATTGAGATGGAACATAAGCATATGCCAAACATCCAAGTATTTTGCAGTGATCAAGAGTAGGTTTCTTACCCCACCATGCTTCATAAGGAGTCCTTCCCTCCAAAGCTTTGCAAGGCAATCTATTCACAAGATAAGTTGTAGTATTAATTGCTTTTGCCCACATATAATCAGGACATCTTTTTTCCTTCATCGTTGATCTTGCAAACTCTACAAGAGTTCTATTTCTTCTTTCTGCAACTCCATTTTGTTGTGGGGAGGACCTACAAGTCACTTCCCTTCGCTTCAATTTTAATTATTCAAATGATATTCACATGTTCATACAACCTTCGCGCAATAACATTGATCATTAGTTCTTCAAAAGAGCTATTAGATTTCTAATTTGATCACTTAGATCAAACCTATGTCAGAAACTACCATCCAAAAATGATGACTTTGACATGGTCAACTTCTTAAGTTGATTTCTCTCAGAATCTAACCCGTTTTGCTAAATACTTTTGAACAAAGCTTCCTTACCTTCTAACTTAGATTTTGAATGCTCAAACATAAATAACTTTACACTAAACACTGAGATCCAAGCAATTCTTTAAGCAGCAAAATGTGCGATTCGGAGAACTTCACTTACAGATGTCTACATATGAATGTTCCTACTTGTTATACACACAACTTGAAGAAAATTAGATCATCAAACTTTGGTCATAGCTTGATTAGCTTTTGAATTAGATGTGTATAAAATATTTCGTGATTCACATGATCAGGCTGAGAGAATTCTAGGAAAGACCAGCCGCTAACTCACGAGAAAACTCTCTACTCATCTATCTCTTGAACAACTTGAAATCTATTGACTTCTTTTTCATCTATTCTTCATCTCTCTCTTTTATCACAACTATACATGAGCTTATATATACATGTGACTATAAACTCATCACTACATCAAGTATTTTTGAAATATTTTTCCAAAGCTATTATACATAAAGGTACAAAACATTTCTTCCTGATTCTTCACTTGACTTCATGCTTTGAGCTTGAGTCTTTTCTTCACTTCTTCATTCGTAGGCAATTTTTGTGATATCTACTACAAATGTGGTGGAGATTTAGTTTGCACAGATCAAGTATTCTACATCTTTTCATTTCAAACAACACCGAACACAACCCAAGTCCCACGGAACACCATCAAAATTTTACTGAACTCCATCGAAGTTTCACTTAACACCACTAGAGTTTCTTCAAACCCCACCAAAGAAGTTTTCGGTATCTCTCACTGATAAAAAACTAGGAACGGTGTTGGGGGGTTCTTGGGACTCATTACAACTTTAGCATCTAACATTGTGACTTCACCTACTTATCTCTATGGTGTTCCTAAGGTACTGTTCACTTGCACGAGATTCTTGTCAATCTTATACTTTGGATAAGATTCCCCGGATCATGTTACCGACATGTAGGCTATAACAACCACTCCCAAGTAGGATCACCAGTGTTAAACTCTATCCTATCCTATTAAGGAAGGAACAAGTTCAGAGGGTTCTTTGGTGGTAGAATGTAGAGAATATATTCTTGTGTTTCTCCCGATTCACAAATATTTACAAGATACCAAGGTTCTTCATAATACATGAATTTGTCAAAAATAACTTAGATGTGACCACTGACTACTTCATACTTCATAGATAGAAATGTTACTTAATCCGATACAGAAACTAATTATACTACCAGAATGATAACACTACGGCAAAGAATCTGCAGAGACAGACACTCAACATATATCGATTATGTCCTTCTCGATGCAAAAGATCAACAGTCTAGTAGGCGTGCTACCTGTCTATCTCTTCTACACCAAAAGAGAACTCATTTTATTATTACTGCAAAGGGTGACAAGACCAATCCACTGATTTGGTAAGGACTTTTCTCCAAAAATTAGGATTTATAAATAATCTGTTTCGACAGCCTAACGAATAGTAGAGTCATAACCATACCTTTCAAGTTTCTTTCTTTCCTTTGTTGATCCTCTTTGAGGTGTGTTTGGAGCATCCTCCACATTCTTGCATTTTGTATTTTCCTCTTGACTTCTAGAGCTTGTAGTATATCTCATTCTCACTGCTTTCATCTTCTAATTAAATCCTAGAGTCCTCCACTCTATATCATGCTTGCTACTTAATGGATGAAAATATAAATCAAGATCATGGGGTAAAGTTTACCTTCTATTTATCCTCTTCATACCATGACCTATGTTCGTCAGATAGAATACCTCTGCTTGTGATAAATTTATTTGTGGTTGGATTGTAGAACCTGTGAGCCATTTGAGTTGAATCATAACCAATGAACATAGCCTTGGTTTCCATTTAGTCTAACTTTCGTTTGATTTGTGAAGGTACATGAAGGTATGCTAAACAACCAAAGACTTTGCAATGACCTAGACTTGGCTTTCTACCATTCCAAGCATGATAAGGAATTGCATTGATTTGGATGGAAGTCTATTCACAAGATATATAGTAGTAGATATGGCTTCTACCCAAAGATAATGTGGTAACCTCTTCCCTTCAAGGATAGTCTTGGCTGATCTAGCTGATTTTTTGTTTCTCCTTTTTGCAATGCCATTTAGTTGAGGAGAGCACCTAGTCGTGAGTTATTTTTTGAGGCCTTTATCCTACAAATACTCATCAAACTCTTTGTAGAAGTATTATCCCCCTCCATCAGATCTAAGTTTCTTTAGTGATCTACTTGTATCATTTTCCACATGTTCTAGATACCTCTTTAAGATTTCAAAAAGTTCACTCTTTTTTCCTCGATAAAATACAGAATTTTCCATCTATTGTAATCATCATCAAAAGATACATAATAGCTTGAGCCTGCTAATAAAAGTTCTTGACTTGGTTCCGACACATACATGTGTACTAGATCCAAGAGATTGTTGCAAATATAACATTTGTGGTTGAATGGTTGTCCTTGTGCCTCTCAAATTTGACAAGCATCACACCCATTGATCATGTGTTGCTTTGAGATGTTTAGCAACCCTAGAACACTTTGATCTCTACATATATCCTTCAAAGTTCTTTCATTCACATGAGCAAGTGCTCTTTAGCTATTGGAAACATATGATAAGCTTTATTTAGCTAAACACCCTATGTGCTTTTGAGAGTCATTGAGAAAATATTGTCTCAAGACAGATTACTTGCACATGAGTAAGTACAAGGAGAACTTGGTATTTTGGTTGAATCATGGAACTTCTAATGCCTAGTGCTCCCACGTTGATTACATTTTGCTGAATTCCTCTTAGAGAATGGTGAACTATAGGTTTGCATAGTTATTATGCACAAGAATCAAGTTTATAATCAAGCTATGCTCTAATTGTAAGTTTAGCATTGGTAGGTGGTATATCTATTTCTAACAATCTCTAAAACCAAATGTTACAAGACTCTACACACATAAAGCTGATACTTATAGATTTTTAATGAATCCTTATCCATAAGCATTGGACCTCTTAAGAGTGAGAATCAGTCTGTGAAAGTTTGCAGTCTTTGGAGGAGGTGGAGAGAAAAAAAAAAGTGGACAAGTATTGAATCAAACTAATTGGAGTTCTCATCTCTATTTTTGTACAATTTCTAGAGTGTTTATATACACTTCTAGATGCTTCCTCATGAGTTTTGATGATCTCAACCATCCAACTTGTCACTTTTGGCTTCTCATAAATCCTTAATAAAATATCTAAGAACTATGGCACAATACATTTTAATGAACTAATGAGTATACAAAGGATTACAGGAGAAAACATATGATGTCCACAAGACTAAGCCTTCTCCAAGTAATAAACTTGAATTTGATCTTTGATAAACTTTATTTTCCAAGAATGTTGAGAGCTTGTTGATCTAAAAACCTTGAGAAGGTCTTTTCTTGAGATTACTTAGCTCATTCCTAAGTTGAATTTTTGTAGCTTTTGTTGAGGTGGATTACTAAGCACTCCCACATCGTTTTGATGTATCCTAATACCTAATATGTACCTAATATGTCCTATCATGGAGTTGCTAATATTCTTAGATAGAAAAAAATGAGTTTTATTTTCCTTTTACCCCTGTATGCCACTACTCTTCTCTAGTTATTGGTTGGATTGAACTCATCTATATAGTTTTTTGGTTCTCCACCACTCAGAAGTCTCAAAAAACCTTTCCCCATTCTAGCCATGATGCCTCACATGCTGCCATTGTAGCACCTCTATACTCAGCCTTTGTACTTGACAAAGCAACAGTGGGTTGCTTCTTGCTGCTCCATGTAACAGCTACACTCCCAAGTGAGAATAGAAAACCACTATTAGATCTTCTATCTGGAATGCTACTAGCCCAATCTGCATCCGTGTATCCGTAAACCTGCAAATCTACACCAACCTCATAAAACAATGCATAATCCAAAGCTCACATAACCTAGAGTGCGCCTCAGAGCATCCAAATGTGACTTCCTAGGAACCTACATAAAATGACTTTCAAGTCCAACAATGTAACTTAGATCAGGCCTTGTAATTATGAGATATATAAGACTTCCCACAATTTTCCTGTACATAGTAGCATTTTCCAATGCTTCACCTGATGTAGTATCCAACTTCAAATTCTGATCTAATTGTTAAACGCGCGTTGTCGTCAGAACGCGTTTAAACTCTATTCGGGTTCTTGGGAGTGGAAGGGTTCTGAATAATCAGAGGCCCTATACTTGATTTTCCCAAATTAAATCACTCACATGAACTCACATGACCTTCCGTTCAAACAAGTCTGCTAATCAAACCTTCTAACAGAAAACTCTGGCTCATTCCTTTACGGAATTACTATTCGTATTCCAATCAATACATCTCAGTACACAATGCAAGGATAAACATTACCGTAACACAGACTTACAGTAACAACTTACAAAACAGCGATTCAATACTTCACTTAATGTAACATTACCGTAACCCAATCTTTACCGTACAGGTGCAGATAATCAAACAAAACTGAAAGACACAACAGTACGCATAATTCTCAAACACACACTATGGGAACTCCACAGAATGTCTCGCCCAGACAGACAGTCTGGCGACTCTTCTGGTCATCACCAAAAGTGTCTTTTCATTGCTTTATAAAAAGTTACATCTCTTCGCAGCGACTTCTCAGTTCGTGCGGAATATGAAAAGGAAAAAGGATTTTACAATTGCCAATCTGGCGGCTTACACTGGCACGCACGGTGGACTTGAACCCGCAAGTATACAAAATATTACGGTTCATCTATTATACCTTCTAGATACATTGCTCTAGCTAATTTAAACGTTCGGGCAATTTTCTGCTTGTGTCTACAGAAAAGCTTCCTGCAGATAAAAGTCGTTTGACAGAGCTGCATCTCGGTTGACTTTCATGTCTGCAATCTGTTTATCAACTCGAGGGAGTCTTTCTCCTTGAGCACCCAGTTGATTCTCTCTTGTGTCCAATTCTTGATTCTGAAATTGAATAGTCCTGTAATAGGCATCTCTTTCTCTTCTTATCTCTGGTATCTCCTTCTATAGTTGAGCGACCAGCAACATCTGGCTTTTAAGAGCAACATTTGATTCATATAGGTTTGTAGTTGCAAATTCTAGCTCCGTATTGGTTTGCTTTAGCAATACCGTCATTTCTTGTCCTTTCTGTACTGCTTCATCCAATTGTGCTCTGGTTTCTTCTAACAAATTGCCCAGTGCTATGCGGGTATCCTCTTTATCTTTAACTAGCTGCCGTAATTGAAGAATTTCGACATCAGCAGCGCATAATAAATCATCTTTTTCTTTGACTTCAGCCAATGCAGCATCTCGTTGGCTGATTATTGTTTCCTGTTACCTGGAGTTGTTGAATCTGGAAGTGCAGATTATAATTTTCTGCCTTCACCGCATCAATCTCTTCGTGTAACGGAGTAATATCGGCCTCAAGAGTATCAACCTTATGCTGCAAGTCCTGTCGAATATTCTCTGTAATCAATCTGAGTTGCACTGGAAGTTGTTGAGAAAACTGGATTAGCATTCGGCCCATTGATTCTAACTCAGTAAACATGGGGATTAGATGAATGCACTGAGATGAAGAGGCGGATAAAAGGTGCTGCGAAGATGGGGGAGAGTAATTTGGTGAAGAGGATGAAGCGGAAGGCTCTTCAATTGCCTTCACGGGTATAATGGGGTCGACCGGAGGAATGGGTGGAGAAGTGGGTTGCAAATTATTGGTTGCTTCGGTGAGATGTTGCGTAGTCACTTCTGGTTGAGAAACTGCAGACGCTACTATCGTAACCAATTCCTAAAAAAGTTCTGTAATAATTACCTGCGTATCTTCTTGCACCTCTTGTTTAGACTGCTGCTGAGATTCTTCCTTAGAAGATTTGTCGTCAAAATTGGTCACACTTTGCTCTTGTTGGTTGTTTGGAGATGATTTGGCTGATGAATCATGATGCATCGAAGTAGTTGTGTCGTGGAATGTCTCTTCTTCATGTCCTTCTTCTTCATTGTTGTCTGCTTTATCATTTGCGACAGACCCTTGCACCTGACTGTCAGATGAACTAATCCTTATGCGTTTTCGGCGGAGTAGCTGGAAGATTTCTTCGTCATCGTCTTCATCATCTTCCAAGATTTGCGCAGATTCTTCATGATACAAAGTTGGACCTCGTGGAGGCAGTTGCGCTGCTTATATGGTCGGAAACAGGAAACTTAGCATGTGGGGGAGACGGGATCGCGGCAAATCTCCTTTGTTAACCTATTTAATAATCGAAACGCATTCGCGGTGAATGCACCGGAAAAAATAGGAAGCGAAATTGATAGGCTCGCAAGGAGCCATATCAATTACCGAGTAGAATGGGCGAGATATCCCATAGGTTCGTTTTTGTAAGTTCAGGATGGCTACTAGAAACTGTAATGCTGTTCTTTCAGGTTCAGGGCGACAGAGGATGGCATACTCATTTGAAGAGTGCCTGGGAAACAACTGATTCATCGTAGCGATGGGAAGGTTGGGTCCATTCTCTCGTCCTTGCGGAGAGAGTTGAAAAGCATCAGCAAATGATTGTAGAGTGATTACAGTACGAGATGGCAAAGAGGTAATTGGCCAACTCTGCTCTGTAGCAGGTGTGGCAGCGATGGCGGCAATGATTTGGGCATAAAATGGGTGACATTCCACTGAATGCCAAGGCAATTCAGCGAAATTAGACAACCCACGTATACGCAGGAACTCACCCATATCCGCAGGGAGTCCGTCACGGAAGGTAGCAAAGTTTGCCAGAGCTTCCATGATGCGCACACGAATAGCAAGTAGACACAGGGTTTACAGGAAACACAAAGTTCACAAAGCACGCAGACACAATAGCGATTAACAGCGGAATGCAAAAGATTAAGTAGATATTTGGTAACAGAAGGCGATCAAAAATTTTAATCATCGCGCGAAGTTGAGATGATAACCTTCATAACTACGGTGTGCATGCATGAGCAAAATGATAATGTAGGGCGGCTATTGACCATAATTAGGTATCAAAACGAGGATATTTACAGACTTATTTCATTAATCACGCAAAACTAAAAAGGAAAAGAAAAGAAAAAAGAAAAAATACGTGGGCAACCGCAAAACACTTTAGTTCGAATCAGGCGCTTGATGATATGGCCTCAACTTTGTACCATTTATCACTTTTGGAAGAGGAATTCCGGTGAAAGTAGTCAACCGAAAAGTAGCTGGGCCCACTTGTTCAATAATCCGATAAGGACCAAACCATCGGAACTTGAATTTTCCAGTAGAACGATTTGATTTTGCATTATAAAACAACACAAGTTGTCCTACCGTAAAAACTGGAGTTTTAAGATACCGATCATGTGTACGAGCTTGCCGCAACTGCACTTCTTGAAGAGTCAAAAAACTTTCCCAGTGATGCTCATCTAATTCTCTGAGTGTGTCCAACCAAAATGGTAAAGAATCTTCAGGTAAAAATTTCTGAGAGATGGTCACACGTAAGCTTGGTACTACAAGTTCCATTGGTGCAATTGCCTCCATTCCATATGCAAGTTTGAAAGGAGTCAGTCCTGTTGCGACCTTGTATGTAGTCCGGTATGCCCATAATACTGCAGGTAGTAACTGATCCCATCTTTCTGGTGCTTCCACAATCAATTTTTGAAGCATAGTCAACAATGTTTTGTTTGTACTTTCAGCTAGGCCATTAGCACGAGGATAATACGGTGAATTGAATTTATGCAGAATCTGAAAAGTGTGTGTCAACACTCGCATTAAATTGTTGACAAAGTGGGTCCCTTGATCTGTGACAAGTTCCAAAGGTAATCCATAACATGGGAATACATCCTTCATTAGAAATTTTTCCACCGAAACAGCTGTGGCGGACCGTAAAGCCCAAGCTTCTGCCCATCTGGTAGCATAATCTATGCATGTTAGAATATATCTATTGTTGCTAAGGATTGCTGGAGGTGTGGTTGGTCCAATAAAGTCAAGACCCCATTTTTAAAAAGGTTCTAAAGGTAAGACAGGCTGTAGAGGAAAGAAATGGTGTTGTAAAGGTAGTCCAGATCGCTGACAATTGTCACATTGCTGCACAAATTGAGATACATCTCTGTACATAGTAGGCCACCAAAGTCCACTTTGCAGAATTTTTCGGTGCGTTAAATTTGTTGCAAAATGTCCACCGAAGGGTATGGAATGTGCCAGAGCGATTACTGAGTTTACTTCATGTGGATGAATACAACGAAGTAAAACCCTAGTGTGATCCATATAATATAACTCTCCGGCAATCAACTGGAATCTGCGACTGTAAACTGCAATTCTTCGGCGCATTGCAGGGGAAGTTTGAGGAGGAAGACATCCATCAGTAAGAAAGGTTAATAACTGATCACAGTAAGTAGGTGTCACAGGAGGTTGTGCAGATTCATCATTAGTCATTTCAGTAACATAAATAGCTGGTGTGGTGTCATCAACACCGACCGGAGCTTCACCGGAATCCAACCGAGAGAGAAAATCTGCTAATGCATGTGCAGTGTTGGATCGATGAATTACGTCATAATCAAATTCTTGTAACAATAAAACCCAACGTGCCAGGCGGCCACCTAAATGCTGCTGCCAAACCAGATATACCAGCGTAGCATGATCTACATGAAAGACGAATTTTCCGCTTAGTAAATAATGCCGGAATTTCTTTACAGAATACACTAAACCAAGACATTCTCTTTCAGTTACTGAATAACTCTTTTCAGCAAGAGCCAGCCTTCAACTTGCATAATAGACAGGCCTAAACCACTTATCAGTTTGTTGCATTAAAACACTTCCAATGGCTATATCTGATGCGTCTACAAAAACATGAAATGGGTGTTCCCAATCAGGAGGTTGTAGAATTGGAACCTGCGTTAATAATCCTTTTAGACGATCAAATGCAATTTGACATTCTGGTGTCCAATCAAACTGTCAAGGAGTACTAGTGATTAGCCGATTCAGGGGTATTGCCAAATGGGCAAGCCACCGTAAATGTCGACCATGCCACCTGACTTGACCCATGAATCGCATGACTTCTTTCGGTGTAGTAGGCACATGTGCTTCTAACACGGCTGCAATTTTGTCTGGATCAACTTGTATGCCTTGTGCAGATACAATGTGGCCAAGGAGTTTACCACAAGAAACCGCAAAGACAGATTTGGTGGGGTTCAAACAGAGTCGGTATTCTTGGCATTTTTCAAAGCAGCATCCTAAATGATACAGGTGTGCAACCATCTTACCGAATAAAGAGAAATCATCTAGATATACTTGCTTAAAAGAAGTAAGATAAGGTGAGAAGATTTCCTGCATACATCGCTGAAAGGTACTAGGAGCATTTCTTAATCCAAACCACATGACCGTGCAAGCAAAAACACCCCAATTCATAATAAACGCTGTTTTTGGTATATCTTGCTCAGCCATTCGGACCTGGTTATAACCACTGTAACCATCAAGAAATGAATACATTTCATGCCCAGCCACTCTATCTAGTAGTGTATCAAGAATTGGAAGAGGAAATGGGTCAGGTACGGTGGCTGCATTCAATTTCCGGTAATCGACACATATTCAGAGCTGCTTGTTTTTCTTTGGTACGATTACAATCGGGGAGATCCATTCAGCATGCTCAATGGGTACAATGAATCCTACCTTTAATAGGCGATCAAGTTCTACTTTGACCTGTGCTGCATAGTTAGGGTTCATACGGTAGCTGGGTTGTTTAATCGGCTTGGCTTCAAGTTTGAGTACGACCCTATGTTGATAGATGCGAGGGTCTAGACCTTTCATATCACGATAATCCCATGCAAAAACATCAGAGAATTCACGAATAAGTTGGATAAAATATGCTTGAAATACTTCAGACAATCCTTCCTTTATCTTGACAGGTCGCGGGTTTACTTCATCTCCCAAATTATAGGTGATTAACTGATCTTCGGGAACATAGAATTGATGAGGTTTGCCTGGATTTTCAGCTGACTGTAAAAGATGTTGTAGAACGGTTTCATTCATAACAACAGTATCTTCTGTCTCCACTTCTTCGGTCACAGGCACCACTGTATAGGCTGCCGGACTCCAGTTATCTACAATAGATTGCAGATCTATAGTACCTAAGGAAATCATATCAATGTTATTCTTTAAAAATTCTTCTTCTTCATCATCGGATAAACCATCTAACATGTGGACCGGTTCTACTACATATGGTCTAGCATGTAATTCACACGGCTGAATAGCATCCAATTTGACAACATATTTACGATTATTGTCTTTGAAAGTGAGTTCCTGTGCTGACCACTCTTGTATAACCTTAGCTTGTTTCAACCAAGGACGGCCAAAAAGAAGATTATAATTAAGACTAGACTCCGGTAATTCTAAGACGAGAAAGGTCACCTTAAACGTTGTACCCTGCAAAGTTATCGGGACATTCTGTACGAGTCCTACTAGATGAACCTGAGATTGATCTGCCATTCTAATGAAAAATTGAACAGGCTCGATATGCGTCCATCCCAACTTTTTACAAAGTGCTGCAGTGGCTATATTTACACCAGACCCACCATCAATTAGTACTTGAGTAATCTTGTGATTTTTGTACCATACCGTAATCAAGGGGACCGAATGATCCACCGTAGAATCAGTGTCCGGTTGTACCGTTGCTGTCGCTGGAATGCAGGAAGATCCCGGACTGAGCTGATGTTGGATTTGCTGCCGAACTCCCGGTACTAGTGCAAGTAACTGTCCAAGAGGGAGAGTAATAGACGCCTTAGATTAAATTTCCCATGCCTGATTTTCTTGAATTGTACTTTTCACCGATTATGAAGATGATGCGCCTTTTACATGGGTAGAATCTTGTTCCTGCGATCCTTCCTTTGGCAACGGAACTTGGGTTATCGGAATGGGATCTAGAAACACTGTAGGCTCTTTGGTGGTCCATTGACTAGCTTTGTCATACATTCTCTGTTGTTCATGGATGCCAGGTTCAAACACTTCTGCTGCTGGTTGTAACTGCTTACCAGATCTGGTTTGAATCACTGCGGCTTGAGTTTCTATTGGTGAAATATATACCATATTGGTCATAGGGTTCTGACGCTCTTTCTTCCTTTGATCATATTCAACTGCATCTTTACAGAATCTGTGTATATGGCCTAATTCACCACAAAAATGACACCAAGGGGGTGGCAAAGAATTACCTTCCTGTGATGTTCCTGTCTGCCAGCGATTTGTATTGTAATTTGTATTTCGCTGTCCTCGATAATTTTTGTATCCTTGCTGATGATTATTTCTCAACTGAGGTGGTACATAATGGGTGGCCCGCTGCCCAGGTTCTTGTATAATAGCATTTACGGTTGCTGGTCCCTGCACTTTGGCGTTATAAGCACAATTTTCGGTGGAATGTTCGGTTGTATTGCAGATAGCGTAATACATCTGATTAAGGGCAAATGTGACACTGGTATGCCCTGGATTCTTGCACTTAGTGCAGTACATTTGTCTAGCCGGATCCTCTACAACACTTTTACTGGCTTTTAACCACTCCAAATGTTTGGTAAAGCCTCCAACCTTATGCTCGAGCTGCAAAGCCATTGCAATAACTGCATCTAATGTCATAGCTCCCACACAACGGATGATCATAATCTGTTTGAGCTACGGAGTCAAACCATTAATAAACCATTGAGTGATGACATCATCCGGTAAATTAGCATGTGCTGGCGGTAGTTGTCTCAAATGAGTTCTGAATAGGGTGGCATATTCCTGCACTGTTTGATTCAGCTTCTGTCTATTGTTCTGCAGGTAATCAAAAATTTCGGCAGGGTTCTTCTTTAGCCGGAATCTCTGCAGAAACGCATCCCTTACCGCTTCATAGGTGCCGAAATGATTGATATCATATTCTGTAAGCCACCTGGCGGCTTCATTAACTAGTGTTGACTGGAATACTATGGCCTTGTATGCCGAATCGGGTGGATGATTAAGTACTGCATAACTAATTTCAAAGGTACGTACATGAGCATCAGGATCATCACCTGGAAATCCACCGAATTTTGTGTAGGTGACTCCTGTTGGAACCGGACGAGGTGGAAGTAGTAGTTGTTGCTGTTGTTGTTGTTGTTGTTGTTGTTGTTGTTGCCCACTCATGTTGGTATTGTTACTATTTCTTGAGTTCTGAGGATGTGCTTCCAGTTCTTCAGAGTGTGTATGAGTAGACTGCTCTCCTTCCGATTCGAAAATAGCGCTTAGCCTCTTACGAATTTCTAATTCGAATAGCTTATCCTCTTTTGTTGTATCAAACGTAGGCAAACTTTCTCCGAAAAGTGGTGTCCGGAATGAAGATTCACTGGGAAGCATAACATTGTCACCAAAAAATTGTAAATTTTCTCTATCTGTAGAGAGATTTGAATCTTGACCAGACGGTGTCAGATCAACTGCACACTGTGTTTCTGTGGACTCCGAAGTTACTGTCTCTTCGGCAAGCTGCACCGAGATTTCACCCGAATTTACCAGAATTGCAGTATGTTCCATCGGAACGCTATCGGAATTGCTACCAAAATGCTTCGTTTCTTCGACGGCTAGACCTAACCGATCTGTGCTTCTTCCTCCTGGGGGTGTCCTTTGCAAATTTAGTACCACCCAAGGCTGTCTGTACTTCGGATACAACTCGTCGGATTGAGTAACCGGCATATAGCACCTTTGCTACACTTGCGTACTACTCTATCTTACTGTCGATTCACAATCTATGGTTACCTTCCCACAATCACTGTGCAACACTCTGTTGCCATTTTTCGATAATCACTTTGCAACAATCTATTGCCACTTTCCACAATTAATTTGCAATATTTTGGTGCCACTTTCCCACAAACAGTGTCAGTGTTAAACACGCGTTGCCGTCAGAACGCATTTAAACTCTATTCGGGTTCTTGGGAGTGGAAGGGGTCTGAATAATCAGAGGCTCTATACTTGATTTTCCCAAATTAAATCACTCACATGAACTCACATGACCTTCTGTTCAAACAACTCTGCTAATCAAACCTTCTAACAGAAAACTCTGGCTCATTCCTTTACGGAATTACTATTCGTATTCCAATCAATACATCTCAGTACACAACGCAAGGATAAACATTATCGTAACACAGACTCACAGTAAAAACTTACAGAACAGCGATTCAATACTTCACTTAATGTAACATTACCGTAACCTAATCTTTACCGTACAGGTGCAAATAATCAAACAAAACAGAAAGACACAACAGTACGCAGAATTCTCAAACACACACTACGGGAACTCCACAGAACGTCTCGCCCAGACAGACAGTCTGGCAACTCTTCTGGTCGTCACTGAAAGTGTCTTTTCATTGCTTTATAAAAAGTTACATCTCTTCGCAGCGAGTTCTTAGTTCGTGCGGAATATGAAAAGGAAAAAGGCTTTTACAATTGCCAATCCGGCGGCTTACATAATGGCATAGAAATTGGCTTACAATCAGCCATGCCATACTTTTGCAGCATATTCAAGGCATATTGCCTTTGCGACATCCATATAGTTGTTTCTGTATGTATAAACTCAATGCCCAAGAAACAGCTCAGCACACCAAGATCTTGTTGAAATGAAAAAGAACTACTCCTACTCTACTCACTTGCACACATCTAACAAGCTAAGGAGGAAGGAACAAAAGATAACAAAACATGATGAATGAATTAAAATAGAAATGGAAATGATTTACATGAGATGCTCTATGAGCATGGAGACTCTATGAGGAGTGGGAGCATACTCTTGGCAATGTTCTAGAGTGGAATGACGTGAGGAGTGAAGGGAGGCCTTGCTTATATGGAGTTTGGGAGAATTCCCTTGCATGTGAAGTGAACTTGCATGAGAATGAAACTAGCTTTGGACAAAAGGGTGGAGCATGGGACTCTCAACACCCCCCCTCCATGTGATGAACCTTTTGTTTTTAATATGGGGGACTAGTGACATATGGAATCACTTCGTCCATTTGGTTTTTAGGATCCAAGGACATATGGGATCCTTGGACATATGAGATCCAATTTTGGGACATATGGCATCCCTTGGGATCTTGGGACATATGGGATCCCAAGACATATACTTAGACATTTGGGATCCAAGTGGTTTTTAATGGGATCTAGGGACATATGGGATCCCTAGACATGTACCCTGGGATCCCTAGACATGTACAAGGGTTTACATCATGGGGTAGGTAGTGCTTATGGAACCATTTTCCACCTTTTGAGCATTGTTCTTTTCTTTGGGTCTTTTGTTGTTGGTGTGGCCTTTGTCTTGAGAGCTTCATGGCCTTGTAGTGGGCTTTGAGTGTCATTTGTTCAAGCCATAGGGAAGGTCTTACTCTTTTAAAGAGCAGTGTCTAGTCCCTTTACATGGGGCTTGATCTGATTTGGACCTCAAATAATACTCATACAAGCAATATTTTGGAGAGCTTGGAAAATGTTAATACATCATCATTCTAGTGAGATCTCTTTAAAGAGAGTGCTACTCTATGTGAATAATATGAGTATGTACATAATTAAAAAATGACATAAAAGAGTGTCCAAATTATCTCTAAAGAGAAATAGAGAACCAGGCCTTAATCGACATGTCCTAAATCTACAGAGAATTATCTACAGCAGCTATTGTACAATTTGGGTTCACGTGATTTTGCAGAGTTTATATTAGCAATGCAATGAACTTGGATGCGCTTCATGGTCTGCTAACATCATTGATGATGGAAACATCATGAGACCTTTCTCTCTTCACCACGTGAGATGACGGCTCCTTCTGTCACTTGACGAATTTAGAAAGGCATTTACTAGCCCTTGCAGTCTGCAGATAGTGCCAAACTATAGAGAATCTCGAGCTCCGTTGTAGATCTTCCTTGCATATCGTAAATGAACTCCACGAGAGGCCTGTTGTGGGACTTACTTCACAACCAACTTGAGACATTCCTGAAGCATCATCCCCCTCTTCATTCCAACCTACAGGGTGCCTTTCTCTCTCTGTCAAGCAGCGGACTTCATTCAGAGAGAGCTACTCAAGGTCTTGGACTGGCATTGAACTTTTGATATGAGGAAGAGAGGTAGATCATTAACTCGACAGTGTTGTCAGCTCTTCATGCATGACTTTCTTAACTTCACGTATGCTTTCTGCTATTTTTTCGAACGAGTTGCAATTGTTGCCTCCATTCTGCAAAACGTCGGATGTTGTGATCACATCGTAAAGAGCCATACCAGTACTTTTGCAACGTGCAAACATATTCAGTATGCTTTGAATCTTCATATCCTTGTGGCTGGTCCATATATACTTCTTCCTGTAACTCACCATGTGGGAAGGCATTCTTCACATCCATCTGATGCAAAGTCCATCCTTTTGCTATAGCTAATGCAACAAGTGTTCTGAGAGTAGACATTTTAGCTACAGGGCTGAATGTTTCCGCATAATCAATCCCATATGTCTGTGCATATCCTTTAGCTACCAATCCTGCTTTATACCTACTTACGCTACCATCAGCATTATGCTTTACCTTGTAAACCCATTTGCAGCCTATGGGTTTCTTTTGTTGTGGAAATGGAACCAGCTTCCATGTATCATTTCCATAAAGTGCACCCATCTTCTATTCCATAGCTTTTTCCCAATCTGCATTACCAATTGCATCTTCAAAACAAGAAGGTTCAGCATCTTGTATTACCTTTTTCATGTAGGCACAATGATGAGCCATGTAACTATCATATGTCAATCGTTGCACTGAATTATCCTCCCAGATCTTCTTGGTCCTGGGTAACTTTATCATCTGCATGTGTCCTTATTACTCTTGGAGTCCTCACAGAGGGCAATCCAAGTTCCTCATCAGGACTCTTTTCTGAACCACTTGAATCTCCATCAACATCTTCAAAACCTACACATGTTTTACTACTAGTAGAAAGCTTTTCTTTACCTTTCTTGGATGTATTTGATGAATTTGCTGGAGTGAAATTTCCACCCAATCTTCCACTCCATGGATTTGAGTTGGAACTATTGCTTGGTGATGCTTCTGGTCCACTCAAAACTTGAGATTCTGCACTTGATTTCTCAGCATTTTCTTTCATTTGGTTCAAGATTCAGTCCTTTGTTGGTATCTGCATAGAAGCTTAACATTTCATCAAATACCACATCTCTGCTCACCTTCACCTGTCGTGTGAGTGGGTTATAACATTTGTACCCTTTTTGCTCAAGGGAGTATCCAATGAAGACACATTTTTCTCCTTTTGGATCAAGCTTCATCCTCAACTCATCTGGAACATGTACATATGCAATACAACCAAAAACTTTCAGGTGTGATAAGTTTGGCTTTTTACTTGTAAACTTCTCTTTAGGTGTAACTTGATGTACAACAGCAGTCGGAGTTCTGTTCATGATGTATACAGCAGTATGCACAACTTCTGCCCAATAACAATGAGGCATATTTTTCTCAGCCATCAAGGCTCTTGCTATTTCTGCAAGTTGTCTATCTTTGCATTCAACAATGCCATTCTGCTCTAGTGTGTACCTGCATGAAATCTGATGCCGAATTCCATGATTTTTTAGAAAACTGTTGAACTCATTTGACATGTATTCACCTCCTCCATCAGATCTTAATGTCTAAATGTACTTCCCTGTCTACTTTTCCACCATAGCTTTAAAATTCTAGAAGTGAGTGAACACCTCACTCTTCTCTTTCATGAAATATACACATACTTTGCATGTATGGTCATCAATGAAAGTAACATAAAACATGCAACCGCCCATAGATGTGGTCTTTGCTAGACCCCAAACATTTGTATGTACTACTTCTAGTACATTCTCACTAACATGCTTGTCATGTGGAAATGATGCTCTTGATTTTTTTACCAAATTGACATGCTGCATATACCTTTTGCATTTCTGCAACTTTGAAATTTGGTAGTCCATGGACAATTTTGACTGCATCAATTTCAGCCTTTGCAAGTTTGCATGTCCAATCCGTTTGTGCCACATCTCTATATCTGCAATAACTCCTGCACCTTTCGCAAACATGGCTGCATTTATCTCAGGAATCTTCACATTTAAGGTGAACATCCTACCCACTTTGTTTCCTTTGGCAACCAATCCTCCATCCTGCTTGTACTCTTCTACATATAATCCATCAGCATTGAACCTAACTTGTAATCCTTGGTCAACCATTTGTCCAACAGAAACCAGATTCTTTGTTATATTTGGAACATGCAACACATCAGCAAGATGTTTTACCTTTCCATCCTCCATTGATAGTGCTATGTTTCCTGTATGCTCAATAGGATGTGATGTGTCATCACCTGTTTCAACATATCCAAGAACTTGCAATTTTTGCAAAGTACTAAACCATTCCACATGACTAATCATGTGATTTGAAGCACTTGAATCAACATACGAGACATTATCATTTGATTTTGAAACACCAGCAGACATCGTATTCATCATGTGATGTTGAACCATGAACAACTTCTCAGAATCACCTGTACTTGTGGATGCATAGTTGTTTTGCCACCTTCTGTTATTTTGGTTCTTCAACCTGCAATCATGTTCAAAGTGTCTAGGTTTACCACAATTCCAGCATCCTTTACTATCATTACCTGAATCATTTCTTTGGAAATTTTTGCGACCTCTTTGGCTCTGCGTGCCTCGAAAATGTCCTCTTCCTCCTACATGATTCTGTTGTTGACCTTGGTCTTGGTTACTGTTTCCTCTTACATTTCCAAAACCTCTACCTCTGCCTCTTCCTCTACCGGAATAGAATACCTGCTCAGAACTAGGCTTTCCTTGGGAGTTTGAATCGTCACCAAGATTCTTTTCTTCAATAATCAGCATGGATACCAAATCAACAAAATTCAGAATATTTTCCCTGGTCTGTATAGAAGTTTTGAACTACTTATATGCAGCTCCTAAACCACGAAGACACACTTCCACCTTATCATCATCATCTACATTCACGCCAATAGATGCAAGTCACTCACATATACTTTTGATTTTTTGAGTGTAGTCACTTACCAACATGCTCTTTTTCTCCAATGTATGCAACTCGTTCTTGAGCTGTAATTTTTGTGGCTTTGTATTGGTCTTGTACAATGTGACCAAACTGTTCCAAGCCACTTTCAAAGTCTTCGCATCCTATATGTGGCCAATCATGCTATCTTGTATGCTAACAGATAGCCAGTACATTACCTTTCATGCTCCTTGATTCCATTCCTCATATGCTCTTATTTGTTCTGCAGTCCGATTCTGCTCTGGTAACTGCAGAGCATTTTTGTTCTCTCCTTTGAAGTAGTTCTAGTAGCCTTTCCCATCAAGAAATTCTTCATTTTGAATCTCCAAGCATGGGAGTTGTTCTTCTCCAGCTTATCACTCATAAGCTAACTCATTCCATCTGCATTTGCCATTTTTGCAGCAATTCACAACACTGCAAAACACTACAAGCAGCACTTCTGCTTGAATATTATCGCACTATGACATGACAGTTTGATGTCAGAAAAACACAATTTTCGTGTATCAACAGTACATTTAATCGCTTGAAATTCTCGATCTAGAATATATGAGTGTTGTCCAACACAATGCAAGTTACATTTTCTAAAACTGACCTGGTTTTTCTACGAGCCCCACCTTGCGGGCTCAAAACAGAGGTCGAGATGGCTCCGACACTTCGATTTGAGGTCTTCTATATATTGAGGTCTTCTACCTTCACGCCGATTTTTGTAGCAAACGAAGGTCATTTGTGAATCGCGTTTTCTCCACGCCTTGCTGTGTACTCTTCACTGTCACCTTCTCCACGAGCTCTCTATAGCCACGCTGGCTCTAATACCATGTCACGAGGAAGGAGATAAGGAAGAGAGCTCCCACACACACTCTCAATCTCAAGGAGAAGCACACACACAGATTGAGGCAAGGAAGAATAATCTTCTTCTTCTTCTTCTTCTATTACATAAAAAGGAATGTACAAGAATGACCTAAAAACAAGAATACAACTACTGCAATATATAAAGATCAGTACATAAGGAAAAACCTAATGTCCGCGAATGAGTAAGCTAGCAAGAAACAAATGTGCCATCACTCTCGATAGATAAATCTAATAAAGCTCAATGAAGTATTTGTCACATATACCGGCGTGACCACTATACATGTCAGAGAAACGAAAAATTGGTACGTGTCATCCTGGATCATCACATGTTGAGCTTGATATCTCAACATTCTTTACCTACACATTCTTTGCTCCTTTCCTTCAAACTTTGATGTCACCTTTATGTCACTTTAGCATTTCATTTTTATCTCTTTGATACTCCAATTATAGCTCTCATACCATTATTGAAGGATAAACAATCCTATGTGCACAATGAAAAGCAAAAGAGCCCTCCTAGGATCCTACGTTTTTCCAAAACGAGGATTTGTGTTTTATACATTTCTTCATGTACATGCATAGAATAGAAATCAAACTTTGCACAATCAAACTAGACTTAGGGAACTTTCAAATGATATTAAGGTCACTACACTATGACATTGGATGATGCATCCAACATTTGTATCAAAACAAACTACTTGATATCTTTATAGAGTATTAGCTAACTACATAGATAGTGTTCTAATCATTTCTTTGCACATGTGCAAGAACTGATTGTTAGACCTATACCACTTAAAGTAGACACTATAAGATTTCGAAAAACACAAAAATCACTAGATATGGATTTGAAATGAAGAGAAAACAACAATTACAATAACAGGGGGCTCGTCAAGATCATCTATAGAGATAGAGTGTAAGAAAGAAATCTCTGCAAAATATGCAAAGAACAACTTGCAAGGGGTTGGATTAAGTAAGATGTAATCTTGGGGACAATAGTTAATGATTCTAAGTCATAATACAACTCATTGGAGGCTTTTGAAGTCACGTACTAACCTCTTTAACCAATAAAAAATATATACAGGTCCCAATCACATCAAGAAAGTGACCTATGTCTTTTCTTATCAATTTCCTTCCATTCTATACATGCTTTTGTTGCAAAGCTAAAGAGAGCACAAGGCAGATAAAAAGACGGGCCCCAAAGTTTTTCCGATTTGGACACCCAATTTTTGTATTATAACCATTCTTGTAATATATTTTCCTATGTAAATGCACTAGAGGAGTCCTCTAGATGCATCCCCACAGAAGATTAGAAACTTACCCATGTAAATTAGAAGGAAATTATTCCTTTAGTGAATAAAGTGCCGGTCTCTTGTGTGAAAGGACCATTTCTAGGGCACAAGTATATAAGTCAGTTGTGACTATTTGTAAAGACTTTTTGCCATTGTGAGAATCAAGAGCACAGAAATTCGAAATTGTGTCTTCTCCTCTCTGTATCTTCTTCTTTGTGAGCTTGTGTGCATGTGTATTGCTTGGAAAGAGTGTTAGGAAGTGCTGTCTATCCATGAAAGTGTTTGTTTGCTGTTGTTAAGGTGTGTGCGAAGTGTAGGAAGTGCTGAAGTGTAGGAAGGTTTTCCCGCGACTCAATATTTTGCTCATAACTTGAGATAGGAGTGTCAGAATTGAGTGAAACCACTGCCATTGGTTGCATCTTCTTGAGAGCTTCGAAATGCATATGCTATTCTCTATATTTGGAGTTCGGAGCTAAGAGAAAAGCTCAATTTACTGTTGGCTTCCGTTCCAAGTATCGTGACACCATAACTGACAGTTGAAGCTTGTTTGGATCAATCTTTACGTTGTTTGCACTCTTTGAGTAGTTCATTTGCATTGATCATCATTTGAATGCATGTCTTCATACACTCGGCTATGTTTGTATACTCATCGGATTGATAATTAAAGCGTGAATCCCCACTATATGCACTTGAGGGGGATTGAGGTATAGTTTCTTTCTCCACAAGTCCCTAAGTTGGTTCTTAGGTACACACGTTTTTGGTGCCGTTACCGGGGAGTGTAGAATCAAACCGAGGCATTCGTGTGATGGTAAGTAGCTTTTTGCATTGAAGTGAGAGGAGGAGTAGTGATTTTCTCTTCTTTGGTAAGTCACTTTCAGCCGCACTTACTACTTCTCACTCTTGGAGTGTGTGTAGTGAGTTGTTAGTCTAGGGAAGTGAGTAGAATGAGTAGAGTAGGAGAAGTGAGGGAGTAGGTCAAGTCATTAGAGTAGTTTTCAGTCCTTGTTCAGTTGAGTTTTTTTTATTTATCTATTATTATGAGTAGGAAAATTCCAAGTATAAAAGCCCAAAAAATGCCATTTGTAAATCACTTGTCTTTTGAGCAAGTATCGTGAGGAGTCTCCAGCCGAGTATCGTGTTCTGATAAGCCAAGCGGTTGGGAGTTGCGCGAAGCTAGAGAGGGTGAGAGGAGATTTGGGAAAGAGCTTTTAAGGTGAGCCATTCAGTCTGCTAATCATTTTCATCACTCAAAAATTAGATATCAGTGTGAAACGATCTGCGATAGGGATCATGAGGGACTTACAGGGGGTAGAAAGTGTGTTTTGGGTGATACAGAGAGTGAGGAGAGGGTAGAAGAACCTGGAAAACAACTGTATTCATTCAAAACCCAAAAAATCTAGCAAAAATTTTGAAAAAGGGTCAAGAAACGTGTTCTCCCGCGGTCGAGTATCACGATACCTGACAAGTATCGTGATCTCCTGTGGTTGAGTATCGCGATATTTCCCGAAAGATCGTGTATCGTGGTACCCTGATCATGATATTTGCCAAGTATCGTGTATCGAGTATCGTTTCTATCTGTGTATCATGTATCGTGTCAATCCAGGTATCGAGTATCGCATGGTTCCCGATCGCGATACTTATCAAGTATCGTGTATCGAGTATCGTTTAACTCAGGTATCGAGTATCATGAGAATTTAGATATCGTGTATCGTGATTCCTGACCAAGTATCGTGTATCGAGTATCGTTTTTCTTTGTGTATCGAGTTATCGTGTGTAACCAAGTATTGTGTATCGTTTCTCAGCGATCGCGATACTTCACCAAGTATCGTGTATCGTTTGCATCCGAGTATCGTATATCGTCTTTTCACCGATCATGATACTTGTCAGAGATCCTGTATCGTGGTTGCCCAAGGATGGTGCTTATCCGAAGTATCGTGTATCGTGTTCATTGAAGTATCGAGTATCGTCTTTCTTTGAGTATCGAGTATCATTTTATTGAGGTATCGTGTATCGTTTTTGGGCAGATATCGTGTATCGTCTGGCTCAAAGGTCAAGTATCGTGAAATTTTGAGTCAAGTATTGTGACTTGAGATTTCATATTCACTCCTTTTCCAGCCAAATTCTTCTAGAATTTTGACCCATAGTGAAGAGTTCTAGAAGCTAGAGGTTAGCAAGGGCTGATCAGAGCTTTTAATTGGATGAACTTTAGATTTGGAAGAACCCTAGGAAGCCGAAGGAGTGTGATCTCTTTTGTAGGAAGTGTAGCCGACCAAGTAGCCGTTCACATTATTCTGAGACCTCTAGTGAGTCAGAAGAAGAAATTCCTATGGCTTCAGAGGATATGCAAAATACCGTGCCAATGATTGACATGATGTCAATCATTGAGGGTGAATATCGGACATCTTTAGAATATGTGAACACCAACCAGAATGAGATACCTATCTACTTAGATGGTCTAAACTGATCAGTGGCCAGACTGAAGAAAGCTTCAGAGGCTTACATAGTGCCTAGACCAGCAGTTAAATATTCAGGAGGATTTTATATGGATAAAAGGGATATACAGTATGTGGTTACTGAGCATCCGGAAAACATTAATGAACTTGGGGAGGAAAACAATGTTCATAACCCTAATGGTGATGGAAATGAAGAGCAAGTGACCACACCTAGAGGGAAATCATGGAATGGAGCATCTCCTTAGAGCCCACTCTTCAATATGGGAAGCAACCCCCAATCCAGTCACTATCTATGAGTTACAAGATCCTGACTTTCCCACCATCATCACATATTTGGATAAGAATCAGAGAAGGTATTGGCCCCTAATAGAGTCAGAAAGAGCCGAGTTGAAATATTAGAATATTCCCGTGTTCCCCCCTAGGGACCAAGCCACTACTTCATGAGACCCACTTGGAACATCTCAGAATGACTCATATCAGCAGTCAGGACAAACACAACAAACCCAACAAACACAAATCCCGGTCAGACCATATGTGCAGTTTGCAATGCCTGCAAATAACCCTAATTATCGGCCTCAACTGCCTGTTGACCCAAGACATGGAATTCCTGCCCCAGTCAGACCACCTGTAGCAAGAGGACCAGGTATACCTATGGGAAGACCAGTTTTCCCTGTGATGCCTAGACCACCTGAAGGAGGAAGAAGATTAAGGCCAATTCAAGTGGCCAAATGCATGAGAAATCACTATGATGGCTCCAGTGAACCTTACAATCATATAGCTGAATTCAAGCAAGTAATCAGAGCCGAACAAGTAGAAGAGTTTTTGATCCAATATGAATCTTTTGGTCTAACTCTGACAGACACAGCTTTAGCTTGGTTCCAACCATTAGATCCTAATAATTTTCGAGACATCGAACAAGTCTATCAAGAAATGATTGAGGAATTCACTAAGTCTGGAATTAAAGACAACTCGTCATCATTGATCCATAGCTTTAAGCAAGCTCCTACAGAATCAGTGAGATTGGCAACAAGAAGATTCAAGCAATATGTGGATAGATGCCCAGTGGAAGAGAGACCCACCCAGAACAAAATGGTATCTTTATTTCTGGAAGGATTATTGAATGGATCATTAAGATCTCTGGTATATGTGAAAAGAGTTCAAACCTTGCAAGAGTGTATGAAGGAATGTATAGAACTAGAAGACAACCTAGCAAAAGACCTAAAAATACCTCAAGGTAGCTTGAAAAGTGAGGATTCAGCCAGTAGCACATCAAACCCTAAAAACAATGTAGAGGAAATAGCCGACTTAGTAGCAAAGAAACTGCACGTTCAAGGACAGAGGAACTACCCCAATAACCCAATCAGAGTGCCTATGCTTAGAAGATGTACAATGAGGAGGTGATCATCCCTCTCACTTGTGCACTAGGGGAGTAGTCCCACCACCTGCTTATGCTTACAATAGACCAACCGTTCCAGGACCTCTGCAGTATTGCAGTATTGAGCAAAAATATACAAATCACAACACAGAAAATTGTCCTTACAATAGGCAATCAAGACCCATGCAACCTGTCATGAGACCTTACGGATACCCTCAGAGAGATCAAGGAGGTGAAGCCTTTAGATATCCCACATATCAGCAGCAAGCTCCAGTACCACGATCGTATGCTTATCAAGGATACACTCAACCACAACCAGTGTTAGGACAACAACTGCCCCATCCTCAGAATGTTGTCTCGGTGAAAATAGCTCAACCTGAAGAAAACTTAGAGAGAGCGATAGTCCCAGCCGTACCATTAACTAGTAGTGAATCATATGACCCATCCTACGGCCATAGTCAAGGAGCATATTCCACTTATGAAATCTCTATGATAGAATATGGACAATTGTACGAACCATATGCCTATGGCATGGAAGTACCAGATAGTTCCTACGGATATGAGCAGGACTATGTGTCATTGATGTACACAGCCCCTAGAGCACCCATACCCCTTCGACCTATGAACAGACCGCCTGTACCTAGAGGACCATGTTATAGATGCGGAGGTGATCATTATATCAGATAATGTACATTGTCAAACCCACCACCACCACAACGAGTCTGGGAAGGCTACTATAGTGATTGTGGTAAGGAACATCTTTTCCGAGATTGCCCCAAGAATCCCAACAAGGTTACCTCCAATGTGCAAATCAATGTGATAGAAGTAATAGAATCGTTAGGGAGTGACAAGGAATACACTGTACCATTGAAAGTGATAACAAGAGCCAAAGCTATAGAGACCACAGAAAAGGTAGAGGAACAGAATCAAAGCTACAAAGAGGCAAACCCACCTACACCTCAAAGAGTTGAAGACTCGGAAGAGCCTTAGAAAAGTATTGTAAGTAAACAGACACAAAGATGGAAGAACCGTAGAGATAGGATAAAAGAAAAGAAGTTACTGCAGAAGAAGGAAAATGAGAAGAGCGAACAAAATCTAAAAGAGGAACCGATATTTGAAGAAGAAAATAAAAATGGAAAGTATAAAAAAGAAGAGGTAGGATCAGTTTTAGCAGATCCCATGCCTGAAGAATTAGCCATGTGGATTCAGGTATACAAGGCATGAATAAGAGCAGGACCTACCATAGAACAACATGAAAGAGAATATCCTAGAGGTGACCTAGAGAAAGAGAGGTTGGAGATCTGCAAAAAATTAATAGAAGTTGCTCAACAGACCTTAGAAAAACCTGTGTTGCCATTACCCAATACTCGAATTCCCGAAAGAGAATTCCAAGAGTGTGTCATTGCTAAAGATCACGAGAAACCCGAAGCAGGTAAAACACATGATGGAAATTATTGTGAGGAAAAAAGGGATGGTTCCATTGTTCCCGAAGTAGAAGGAGAATGGCCTAAAGATTTGTGGGCAAGAGTCCAAGACAGATGGAAGAAAAAGGAAGGAATAGAACCACCCTTCGAGGAGCTAGAAGCATAAGATGGAATAGAGGAATCAATACCTGAGTTGAATTCTGAAGAAATATTACCAAATGATCCAAGTAATGAAGAAAATGATAGTGTAAAGGTTTTGCCAAATTACACAGGAGAGTACGAACGTAACTTGGAGCTATATTGTATTCCCTCAATGAGAAAAAAAGAACTGAACCCATCAGTCCAAACATCGGATATCATACAACACCTTAGAAAAGTAAAAATCCCTTGTACCCTGACATTGGAGGAACTGTTAAAGGTCAAACCACATTTGAAGGAGAAACTGACTAGTCGATTGGAGATCAAGACGGAAGGAAAAGAGGTATCTGATGAAGTAAACACAGTAAAAATCCCAGTCGATAAGGTAGGAGATTTTAGTGAGGGAGATGAAGGAAACACTTGCCTTCCAATTACCTATAGGGGTTATACCACCAAAGCCATTTTAGATACAGGAGCAGGAGTAGGAATAGCAACTAAAGAAATTTGGGAGAAATGGGGAAAACCAGCTCTAAGACCAACTCGCATGAAGATACAAATGGACGATGGACATACTGAAAGACCCTTGGGATTATTGGAACGAGTAGTTTTTACCACATGCGAAGTTGAATTTGAACATACCTTAGCGATATGTCAATTTGAAAGGCCTAGCAATTATGAAATGATACTTGGAAGACCTTTCATGAGACAACTAAAGCTAGTGCAAGATTGGGGAAAGGACGCGGTATATTTACAGCATGAAGGAACCACCACGAGAATAAATCTCCACACATATACATATCAAGACGTTCCCCCCTTACAATGGAATCAAATTCATAAGGAGGAAGACGATCAGTCGATTCACAGCATAGGTTCTAGTGACCAATCGTGGATGAACGAGGACACTCATCTATGGATATGCCAAACTGCAAAAAAGGAAGAGGATAGGAGAGAGGGATGGCAGCAAAGGCAAGGAGTAGCTAGGTCTGTACAAGATCCAGCTTACATGCCTCAAGTCTTTTTGGATGAAGAGTTTGAACCTCACGGTTGGATGGAGATTTTAGCGACCCTTGATGTATGTGTGAACGAAGAAGTAATAACTATGAATGAATGTATTGATGAGGAAGGATATGACGTTAGTCTATATGTGGTAGTCCTTCAGGAGGCTGAAGAAGTAGAAGTCATAGAAAAGGAATGGAAGGAAGACTATGAGAGCATTGAAATGGAGCAAGAACACATGGAAACAGAAAATGAAACTCAAGAAATAAGTGTCATAGCTCATGAAATAAATCAAGAACCAACACAGGGAGAGGAGCTGGGATTAGAAAAAGCAAAAATTGATGAAGAAATCAAGCCTCAAGACCAATTTGAAGTGCCCGCACACTTCAAAAAATATGAAGTAGAAGAGAGAAGAATGGCTATTCAAATGGCAAAACAAGAAGCACAGCCGGGAATAGCATACGACAACAAAGAGCAAACCAAGAAGATAGTAGTAACGTTAGAAGAAGGAGAGGAGCGATGTACTTTCATAGGATAGGATGTCTCAGTGGAGGAAGAACAAGAGTTAATATGCCTCATAAGGGAATACCGGGATGTCTTTGCTTGGACCTATACGGACTTGAAAGGAGTAGATCCATCTATATGTGCTCATAGAATCCCCATGACATCCGAAGCCAAACCTTCTAAACAAAGACCGTATACATACAATGATGTGTACTCAACAAAGATAAAGGAAGAGATAGATAAGTTGTTAGATGTTGGATTCATATATGAGATCGAACACACAGAATGGGTGTCACCTTTGGTGGTTGTACCGAAAAAGAATGGGAAGTTAAGAGTATGCATAAATCTGAAAAAAGTAAATGCCGCTACCATAAGGGATAGTTACCCATTACCTATTACTGATCATCTGTTGGAAAGAGTGGCAGGGAAGGAAGTGTATAGTTTTCTGGATGGTTTTTCAAGGTATAATCAGGTAGCCATTGCTCTTGAGGACCAACACAGAACAGCTTTTGCAACTGAATGGGGAGTATATGCCTTTAGAGTCATGCGTTTTGGTCTAACTAATGCCCCAGCCACCTTCCAGAGATTGATGTGCCATGTATTAGCGTAATTCTACCACAACCGAGAGAGAAGGCCTAGGGATGGTGTACGCAATAAAGAAGTTTCGACACTACTTATTGGCAAACAAATTCAAATTCTTCATTGATCATCAAGCCCTACTGTACTTAGTCAATAAGCCTTGTAATACAGGACGACTAGTACGATGGTTTCTATTGTTGATGGAATTTGATTTTGAAGTAGTAGTCAAGAAAGGAAATACCCACATAAGAGCGGATCACCTATCAAGAATGACACATGGGGAGCCACCCATAGGAGTACCCAATGATTTGCCAGATACGTATATTTTTAATCTCGAAGTATGTCCCCAATGGGCAGAAAAGTTGATCCCTATACTTACGCATGGACCAAAAAATGGAATCGCACTAAACCGAACCCAAGACCTATGGAAGACTAAAAACCTTGATATCATTGCTGGAAGTTTGTATCACCAAGATTCAAATGGATTACTCATGAGATGTGTAGAAGAAGAGGAACAGGAAATGTGGCTTCAGAAAGCACATGTAAATCAATGGAAAACTCATCTAAATGCGAACGGAACATGGCAAACACTAAGGAGATTGTGCATATATTGGCCAACCATGTAGAGGGATGCACATAACTATGTATCAGCCTACCCAACCTGTCAAGAATGGAATCCAGAAGAGAACTCCACTCTATGCTACTCCACTGTAGCACCAAGATGGAGCATGCCTCTGGTGAAGTTCTTAAAGACCCAAGAGTATCTAGAAGGAGCCACTATAGCAAGAAAACGAGCACTGGTGGAACAAAGTAAGGACTGTGCTCTTATTGGAAAACAACTATTCAGGCGAGGAAGGGATAATCAATTACGATTGTGCATTCATGAAGATGAATATCTTGCAGTTTTAGAGATGGCACATACAGGAGCTGCAGGAGGACATTTCTCTGCAGATAAAACAGCAAAAATGATTCTATTTGCTGGAATGTGGTGGCCAACCTTACATCAAGATGCAACTACATATGTGCAACGATGTGATACTTGTCAACGCACGAAATATCCAATTAGAAGAGATGAGATGCCACTGAAACCCATGATGAGTGCTAGAGCCTTTACTAAATGGGGAATAGACTTCATAGGACCTATTAGCCCACCTGCTAAAGGATCCCATGCCGAATATATAATTGTAGCCACAGACTATCTGACCAAATGGGTTGAAGCCAAAGCAACCAAGAAAAATGATGCAAGAACTACGGCCAAGTTTCTCTTTGAGAACGTTTTCACTAGATTTGGGCTACCGATAGAAATTGTGAGTGATAGAGGTACACACTTTGTGAATGAAGTTATAGAAGCCTTACTAAATGAATTCTTGGTAATTCATAAGAAATCAACTCCTTATCACCCACAAGCCAATGGACAAGCCGAAAGTTCCAATAAGATCTTATGCATCGTTCTCACAAAAATTGTGAATAATGGTAGATCTGATTGGAATAAGCAATTACATCATGCTTTATGGGCATTTTGAGTTGCCTACAAAACAGCCATAGGAACTACGTCTTTTAACCTAGTGTACGGACAGAATGCTATTCTGCCAATTCATTTCTTAATTCCCACTCTCAGAGTAGCAACAACTTACGAGTGGACAGGACATGAACTATCAGCTCAATTGGATCAAATAGAGAAGCTTCATGAAACTAGGTTACAAGCAGTAACAGGGATTTATGCTGCTAAAAGGCGACAAAAAGCATACTTTGATGCTCACATTAAAGACAAAATTTGAAGGAAGGAGATTTAGTTTTGGTATATACCTTGAAACAACACGCTAAGAAGTTTTAGAAGAGAGTATATGGCCCATTAATCATCAATCACATATCCACTAGCGGAGCCATCAACTTAGCAACCCTAGAGGGAGAAGTATTATCAAACTATATCAGTGGGTGTCGAGTGAAAAAATATCTAGAACCATTGACTCAAGAAACAAGGTCACGATTAATCAAGGGCAAGAATAGATGCATCGAGGAGGAAAGGATACGAGAAGAAGTGAGACAGGAAGCACTCGAACGAATTAAGAAAAGGAAAGAGTGGATGAGAGAGAGAGATGAGAGATATTGACTAGGAGAAGAACTCAGCCCAATGGCTAATCTTAGAGCCACTGAAACCCTAGGTCAAAGAACACAACCTTATTTGAATTTGGGAGCTGGAAAGGAGGAGTATCACTTAGTGAATGCTCTCATTGATATAGGAGCCGCAATAAGTTGTATTAAACTTTCATTGATTCAGAAATTTAAGGAGGGATTACGGCCATCGAAGGCACAATTGATAGGAATAGGAGGAACAATTACTCAATGTATAGGTGAAATCACCTTACCTCTACATCTTGGCAACAACACTATGGAACAGAAGCTATTAGTGTGTCAGGATCAGGACTTACTCGAAGACGTAGTGTTAGGTCAAGATTGGATATATGAGTATGAAGTGACCATTCAATTGGCCTTAGGATACATCTCAGCAAAGATAGGACATCGAGAGGTATTCAGCATGCTAGGCGAACGACCAATCAAAACTGAAGAAATAGATCCGCGAGCTCACTCTCATAAACATGATGATGAATGTAAGTTCACCAGCACTGTGGAAACGCCTTCCTCTAGTACTTCCTGTGAGGAGACATAGAATTCTGCTTGCATTCTATCTTATAATTTAGCAAGTCACCAGAGTGTCAGTTCACCTGAAAATAGCCCTAATGGAGAACTGTGTACCTAAGTCAAAATGACTCAAGGACTTGTGCCAATGAGACTGTACCTCGATTGCCACACAAGTGCATATAGTGGGAAATCAACACACATTCAAATGTCAATCCGATCAAACGACCTAACCAAGTGTATGAAGACATGTGCACACATGATGGAAAATGAAGTGGTTAAGCTAGCATGCATGAGAAAAGACTAATCCACTTCCCGAACTCACTGAAATCCTGAAAGTGTTTGCCGCGATACCTCTTACAACAGTTTTCAGAAAATCAAGGATTTCTCCCAGATCCGGACTCGGAATATAGGCAATATACTCGTTTTGAAGCTCTCGACGAGACGCATCTATTAGAAGTGGTTTCACTCGATTATGAGAACTCTGCGTCAAGTTATGGCCAAAATGGTGAATGGCAGGAAACATCCACACTCACGCCATGACTCCTACTAGTTCGCACACACACTATAGCAGCTCAAAATCAATGGGAAGGGGTAGACAACAATCCTACACACACATTTCAAGCAACACACACACATACAAGACCAAGATGAAGATCAAAATCTGCAAGGAAGAGGCAAATTCGAAAATTCAGAAGAGCTCCTTCTTCACAATGGCAAAAGTCTCTACAAAGAGTCACAAAGTGACTTATATACATGTGCCCTAAGTTTGGTCCTTCCACACAAGAGACCGGCACTTTATTCACTAAAAGACTAATCTCCTACTATTTTACAAGGGATATTTTACAACAACTTGGGATTATGCAACTAGAGGACTCCTCTAGTCCATTTACATGGCTTGAGGGAATTCTTGAAGACCTCGAAGAAAAAAAAAATATGCCCATCATTTTGAAAATTTTGGGGCTCTCCTCTTATGCCCTTTTACTCTGCAACACTCTCCCCCTCTTTGTCTCTGTCGTCCCTTGACAGGCTTTACTTCTTGTTTGTCTCGATTAGCACGCGCATCCTTTGGTCAGTTCTGCCTGATTCTTGATCTTGCATTACGTTTTAGAGGCGCTTTGGTTTGTCTTGTTTGCACTTATCGGACCTTGCTGTATTACTCAAAGCCTGTTAATTCGGTTTGCCACGCACGCCATTAGTGAACATATGAGGATGTAGCTTGTAAGCCTTGATCTGAATCCTCTGTAACTCAAGAGGTTGAAGCACCCTCATATGGAATACTTGTTGGCCCTGATTCCTCCCTTCGGCTGCGTGCTTTTCCTTGGTGTGTGTGCCCCTGCAGGGCTCTGTGCAGAGATGGGTGATGCGCCCCTGCGGGGCTTCTTGCAGGGACTTGTTCTTGTTCTGTTTATTTCTATTGAACCATTCTAGACTTTGATTTTCTTCTTCTTTTCTTTTTGCTTGATTGTCCCTCTACACGTCCCTCCTCCTGAACTTTGTCATCCTCGACAGGCTTTTTGTGGCGACATGTGTATGTTTGTATGGCTTGTTGCTCTCGGTGATTTAGCAGAGTAGCGTGATAGAGCATAAATTCTTTCCATTGTTGGGACTTTACTCCATCCTCTAGCGCCTGTCTATGATCAGCAAAGAAGCTCGTTTCATAAGCAACTAGTCGCGCATTCAAATTGGAAGTCATTTTGACAAAAATTTTGGAATCAATTTCGAAAAAGCCGGTGAAGAATGTTTCTTCGAAGGTTTGCATATATATCGATGGCAAAAACATTAGGCGAGAATAATATGCCATGATAGTTAGGCGGCTGGGAATAGTAGATAAATCAAACATTAAGGCTTCTGAACCTTGCGTAATGCCAATGAAATTCAAAAAAGTATATTTCGCATGTTGAAAAACTTTAAGCACTGTGAGTAGCATACTGAAGATTTTATTAGTCATCTTCACCGCTAAGTCGGGAACTGTAGCATATCCGGCAATCCAGAATTCCATGGTTTTGACCATATATTCCTCGGTCAGTAAGTAATTATGCGGCGGACTAGGTAACAGTGGATAATTGAGCCACTGATTATTAATGCTACCCTGGCCCTGGCCTTCCCAAAAATGCGTCTAGGAGTGTCTGCGGGGCACAGGACAAAAAGATGAATTTACTTGAAGCTCATACAGTGATGCTTCCCACTGTACCCGCAGTGTGGGATTCTTTTCCAAAATTTTCCTCCTCCAGATGGGATCCGCCTTCTCAAATTCTTCCTGTGTATAGCTGAAAGTATCATGCCTGAAATGGAGGTTGTGATCCGGATCTTTATTTGTCGTAGACCTTATATAAGTTTGCGTTTGTTCTTTAAGTAGGCCGTATGGTACATTGAAGGGCTTCAAAATTTGTTCTGATTGCTTGTTATCTATTTGCGCGTCCCTCATGATCTTTATGATCTGATCTTCAAACTCAGCAGTGAGTTGGGACACTAGTAGTGCCCGTTCCGGTCGGCTTAGTTCTCATTCTCCACAGTAGCCTCTGCGGACTTCGGAACTACTGGTGTCCCCTCGACATCTTTTAGTGCTAATTGATCCTGGAGTTGTTTAATCATTTCCTTTTTCTGCTTAATCTCCTCTTGGGCCTGCAAAATTGTTGATTTATTTTTTTCAATTTCCTCAGCTACAATTGCTAGCTGATCGGCATCTTCTTTACAATGTAAGAGGTATCTATTTTCCGCTTTTTTCCATTTGGCTCGTAGGGCTGCAGTGACTTCCATGTATCTTCTTTCCCATTCAGCAACGGTAGCTCTTTCCTTTGTTAGTGTATCTTCATACCTAGCAACTTTGTCCTCCAATTCTTTGATATTCTGTTCTGGTTTGGCTTGCACCTCAACAGGTTGATCGCTTAGAAGTGCAGTCATAAGTTCCTTGTTGCGTTGTCTTAAGCTTTCCGCTTCCTCCATGTACACTTTGAGCTGAGATTCTAATACTTTGTATCTTGATGTTAGTCGTGCCTTCTCAGCTTCATTGGCTTCTAATTTTCTTGTGACCTCCTGAAACTGTTCTTTCAATCTTCCATTCTCCTTCTCGAGCACGTAGTATTTCTTTTTGACTTCTTGAAGTTCGTTTTCTTTTTCCCAAACTTGTTCTTTTACTGTCTTCAACTCTGTGGAAAGACTCTTACCCAATTTTTGAAGTTCTTTTTTATCTTGCATGGCCTGATCATAATCTTCATCCGCTTCTAGCATCAATTGTTGTGTATCTAGAGCAGTTCTAATCATGTCCTGCACCACGGGCTTGAGCTGAGCAATATCCACATTCAACCACGTCTTTGGTATGCTCCGAGTTTTGCCCGTTTGTACATCTTTGCCTTTTTCCACATGGATAGTTTCGTTGTGTGGTTGTCAAATTTGTAATTGTATGTTTTGTACATTGTTTTGTTCCTCCAGATTGCTAGCTTTGGTGGCACTTCCTTGGAAGGTGATATCCATTGGGGAGGGTTCTGCCACTACTCTGATAGGCGTGAAAGGTTCCTCTTCTTCTATTGTGTTTTCCTGAGTCCCCTTGACTTGGATGTTTGAAGTTTCATTAATTGTTATAGTATGCTTTCCTTCCTGTTCTTCCTTCTCACTTATGATGCTCTGATCAACACCGGTGGGTTGATCTTCCGCCTTAGGGTCTTCTGCTTCCTTGTTGTAGTCGACTTCAATAAGTTCCTCCCATTGTCCATCATCTTTCGATTCACTTTGAATATCGACATTTAGTAATGAAGTGTTTTGTTCTTCTTGGTCCTCCGATACAGAACTAGAGTTATCCAAGCCAATCTCCCTATATCTATGGACTTTGGTGAGTTTGTTCTTTGTTTCCATTGATTGCTTTGACTGTTGATAGTGGTGACCTTGTACCGGTAGATTAATTTGCCCTTCCGTATATTGATGGGTTTCTTCCAGGGCTTTAGCTAAATCTTCCTCCGTGATTTTTGTCTGGCCTTTCATAGTTGTTTTGGGAAGCACATGGATTCTTTTCGTCATTGGGGCTTCCTCTTCCACTAGCTTGACTTCCCGGAGTCTTTTTGTGCCTCTCATTTTGGGTTGAGAGCTATTTTCCGCCACTTCCACACTCTTACTTCCTTTTTTCTTTTTAGGGACAGTGGCGACTTTGGCGTATTGTGCAAGAACAGTTGAAGATGGCATTTCTTGTAAATGTTCTCTCATGCCCAGAGCATGGTAGATCAAAATTGTTAGGGCCGTGGTACCGTTGAGGAACTTCTTATTATTCCATTGCTTCTTTGCCTCGAATAGTCGTTCTTGCACATAGGGAGTCAGACTAACTTGATTTCCGATTTGTTTGATGGCATGAGACAATAATTGGACAATGAGTTTTTGGGGAGCCGTGTATCGATTCATATTGGGGAAGCAGAAGTGTTGGTGAATCAGTCTCACTTCCTCTTCGATATCCACTCTGTTAATGTCAACAAAAGTGTGTGTCTTTGCTCCACGACTCTCTTCTTTTATCATTGTGACACCGTCCTTTTCCCATCCGAATGCTTCCTTAATCAATTCATGTGTGAATTGAATGATAACCCACTCTCCTCCTTTATCCATAACTCTGGCTTCTGGCACAAGTGGATCATGTAGTGCTGGCTGTAGGGTGTTCATGACTTGCGTGCATCTTTGGAAATCAGGTTTATATATGGGTAATTCAAAATACTTGTGAATTCCTGCTTTCTTCATTATGGCAATTGTGGATGGTAACTCATGTAAGACTCTGAAATCCTGGGACATAATCAGAAAATGATGCTCTGTATCCATAATTCTTATGTTTGCCAAGAATAAATATTCTCCAACTTGTTGTTCATCTCTAAACCAATGTCCCTTTGCTTTCGTGAGACTTTGGGGAGGAAATTCCTGCACCTCCTCTTGTACCGTTGCTTCAGAGTCTTCAGAAGCCATCTGCACTTGTAACTAGAAGTGCGTTACCTTCAAAGAAAAGTATGCAACTGTTCAATGCATTGTAGTGATTATTGTTGTTTTTCACTCCGTTTCCCCATCATTGAGTGAGATCTCTTACCACCTCTTTTTATAACTTTTCCTGAAAGAAGACAATCGTTAGTATAGCCGAAGCATTTATTTATGTACATAGTAAGTCCATTCCTATCAAAGTGGAGCTAAGATCTAATCTCTCTTGGAGAATGTGCACCACTAGTTTTATAATACATCATGTGTCGAATGCTTGGCCTCGTATCGTGGCCCTATTATGCATACTTGAGGTGCATTAAAGACTTCATGAGTGCAATGGAAATCTTTGATTCTTCTATCATCCGCTCCTCGCAGTTGTTTGGGTTTCCAGATCCATTTCGTGACCACTAAGAGAGGTCGTTTTGTTTCTTTGATCCTTCCGGCTTCATGTGTTCTCTTTGCTTCCTCCAGTGTCCGAGTGATATTGACATTGCTTTTCCAATTTCTTGAATGATTGTTATGGAGTTTTGTCATGCGCCTTGTCTGATGTTCTGCGTCTTCTTGAGTCCTTATAGCCTGTTTAGCTGCTTGTATGATCTTTTTGGGAATCCATATCTGATGTCGCGATCTTTGAGCTTCAATCAATGGTTTGGGGATCCAAATCTGCAATACTCCTTTTGGTGAGGATTTAGGTGTAGTTGTCTTCGTGATCTTTGCTTCCTTCTTAAGATTGGGTTCTGACTTTGCTTGGTTCTGCATCTGATCCTTGTGTACCCATTTGTATTTGTGTTGTCCTTCATATGAGTACCTGTTTGTGTTTTTCCAATATTGCGGTCTTTTGGCTTGTTGAAGAGGTTTCTTACAGTTGGTTTCCTTAGTGACTAGCTGTTCCTCAACTGAATGTGGTGAGTGCAATTCTTCTGTGGATCTCGTATGGTCGGGACTTCCTGTTTCTTCTAGGTATGTTTCTGAGATATTAAGACTGGGATCATTCTCCAACGTCTTTTCCTGGTAGGCCTCTGAACTAGCGATTATGTTGGGTGGGAGTAAAGGTTTTTCTCCTAATAAACTAAAAATTTCCTTGTGCCCTATGTTGGCTGAAATGTAGCCTTGAGCTAGATGGATACACACCTCATTTTCAACGATCCAGTCTTGTCCTAGAATTAAGTCTTCTATTAGATCCTCGTCTTTGCACACTAAGACTCTCTGTTCCATGGAGGAATTGCCTAGGTGGAGGGATGCATTTGTTGTTCCAATACATTCTAGGGTTTGACCTCCAATTCCGATCAATCTGGCTTTTGTGGGATTCACATTCAATTGTAAATCTTTTACGATTCTATTTCGTATGCAAGTAGTCCTGCTCCTGAGTCTATCAATGCGTCTATCAACTTGTACTCTGTCTTGCCAATCCCTAGGTTTAGGTAAGGTTGCGTTTTACACATGCTCGTTGTATCAAGATTATTGACTTGGTAATTAGCCATAGGGATAGGCTCTTCTTCTTGGAGATAACGTTCATCTCGTTGCCTCATCCATTCCTTCCGTTTCCTAATGCGCTCCAGTGCTTTTTGTCGAGCTTCCTCTCTAATCCGTTCCTCTTCCTTCTTCCTATTTTTGGCACCTACTAATCGTGCTAGCATTTGATCAGTCAAAGGTTCCATGAATCAGTTGGGAAGAATGTCGCCATCTAGGGTGGCCAGATTGACTGCTCCACCAGTCGAGATTTAATTTATGATCAAGGGTCCATATCTGCGTTTTTGTAACTTCTTGGCGTGTTGTTTTAGGGTGTACACTAAGACTAAGTCACCTTCTTTAAGTCCCTTGTCTTTTATATGTGCATCATAATATGCTTTTTGTCTCCTTTTTGCTGCATAAATTCCTGCCACAGCTTGCAACCTAGTCTCATGTAATTTCTCGATTTGGTCTAGTTGTTGGGATAGTTCATGTCCGTTCCACTCATACTGTTGGGCCACTTTCAGTGTTGGTATCAAAAAGTCAATTGGCAAAATTGCATTTTGCCCATACACTAAGTTAAATGGGGTAGTTCCAATAGCCGTTTTATATGCAACTCGGAAGGCCCAAATTGTGTGATGCAATTGTTTGTCCCAATCTGACCTTCCATTATTGACAATCTTTGTCAATAAGTACACAGTACCTTATTGGAACTCTCTGCTTATCCATTTGCTTGGGGATGATATGGGGCTGATTTCTTATGAATCACTAAAAACTCATTCATTAGTGACTCGATTACTTCATTGAGGAAATGCGTTCCCCAATCACTCACAATCTCTATGGGTAATCCAAACTGGGTGAAAATATGCTCAAAAAGGAACTTGGCAGTAGTTTGAGCATCATTCTTTCTAGTGGCTTTTGCTTCTACCCATTTGGTCAAGTAATCAGTGGCTACGATGATGTACTCCGCATGTGATCCTTTGGCAGGTGGATTGATAGGTCCTATGAAGTCAATACCCCATTTTGTGAATGCTCTCGCACAGACCATGGGTCTTAATGGCATGTCATCTCTCCGAATTGGGTATTTAGCTCTCTGACAGGTTTCACAACTTCCCACATATGTTTCAGCATCCATATGTAGAGTTGGCCACCACAAGCCCGCAAAGAGAATCATTTTGACAGTTCTCTCCATTGAAAAATGACCTCCTATAGCACCTGCATGTGCCATTTCTAATATGGGTAAATATTCTCCTTCATGCACACATAAACTGAGTTGGTTGTCCTTGCCTCGCCTAAACAGTTGTCTTCCCATGAGTATGTAATCCTTACTCATTTCTTCTAAAGATCGCTTTCTTGCTAAACTAGCTCCTGTTTCATGTTCTTTTGTTTTTAAGTATTTCACTAATGTTTTACTCCAATTGGGCGCTATGGTCAAAAAAGGTAGAGACATATGATCTTCTGGGATCGTCTCTTGGCATTCTACACAATTACTTACGTAGTCATGAACATCTTTTGGCATGTCAGGCCAGTACAATCCTAATCTTTTTAATTCTCGAATTGTTTGATGAGTCCCTTGGTGTGTTCTCCATTTGTTTACGTGTGCTTGCTCAATTAGTTGCTTTTGTTCATCCTCATCAACACATCTGAGTAACACTCCATTGGGTTCCTTGTAGTATACACTTCCTGCAACAATGTGTAAGCTCCTTGATTGAAGAATTTCTTTCTTGCTATTCTTATTGATTGAGTGTTGAGGGCCATGGGTGAGTATAGGGATCAATTTTTCTGCCTACTTTGGGCAAACTTCTAGATTAAACAGATATGTATCTGGCAGGTCATCGGGCACTCCATTTGGTGGCTCTCCGTGTGTCAGCCTAGAAAGGTGATCTGCTCTCACATGTGTGTTTCCTTTTTTCACTACTACTTCAAAATCGAACTCCATTAGCAGTAAGAACCATCGTACCAACCTTCCCGTGTTACAAGGCTTATTGACTAAGTACAACAAAGCTTGATGGTCTATGAAGAATTTGAACTTGTTGGCTAAGAGGTAGTGTCTGAATTTCTTCACTGCATAGACCATTCCTAAGCCTTCTCGTTCCGTAGTGGTATAATTTCGTTCCGCTTGATTCAGTTGTCTACTAGCATAGGCAATTGGATGATCAAGCTTACCTTCATCAGCTGGTTGGGCGAGGATACATCCAATGGCATAGTTAGAAGCATCAACATGAATATGAAATGGCTTGCTCCAGTTTGGTGATTTCAGAATTGGGGCAGTACTAAGCCTCTTTTTCAACTCGTTGAATGCCTTCTCACACTCTTCTGTCCAAGTAAATTGAGTTAAGAGACCATACAAGGGTTTTTCTATTATGGCATACATGTGAATAAACCTACGGTAATATCCACAATGCCCCATAAAAGCTTGCACTTCCTTCGCATTATTAGGTCTTGGTAGGTCTAAGATGACTTTAATTTTGTCCTCATCCGTAGATATTCCATTTCTTGAGACTATGTGTCCTAGGATTTTCCCTTGTCTTACCATGAAGACACATTTTTCCGGGTTTAAACAGACTCTATACTGTCTACATTTGTTGAATATCTTCCTTAACTCGGGGATGTGGTCGTTTTCTTTGATTGGAGTATGTGCAAAGATCATCTACATATACTTCCATACTTTTTTTCAAAATTTCTTTGAAAACATGACACATCGTTGGAAAGTAGCAGGTGCATTAGTGAGTCCAAAAGGCATCACTCTGAAGGCATACACACCCCATTCGGTGGCGAATGCTGTCTTATGTTGATCCTCGATCGCAATAGCTACTTGATTGTATCCGGAGAATCCATCTAGGAAACTATAGACCTCTTTTCCGGCTACTCTCTCTAACAGGTGGTCCGTGATGGGTAATGGGTAGCTGTCACGTATGGTGGCTGCATTCACCTTCTTCAAATTTATTCACACTCAATTTTCCATTTTTCTTAGGCACAACTACTAAGGGCGATACCCACTAGGTGTGTTCTATCTCATATATGAATCTTGCCGCTAGTAGTTTGTCTATTTCCTCCTTAATTTTTGCTGCATAACCCTCATTGTACGTATAAGGGCATTGTTTGGATGGTTTTGCGTCGGCCGTCATTGGTATTCGATGGGAACAAATAGTGGGCTCTACACCTTTGAGATCCTTATAGGTCCATGCGAATACGTCTCGGTACTCTCTGATAAGGTTGATGAGTTCCTCTTCCTCCTCTTCAGATACATCTTTTCCAATATATGTGCAACGCTCTTCTCCGTCTTCTACTGTTATCACAATTTTTTTGATTTGTTCTTTGTTGTCGTATGCTTCTCCGTCTCGTGCCTCTCGTCTAGGCATTTGAATGGCTACTTTTCTCTCTTCTACTTCGTATTTTTTAAAGTGTTCAGGAACTTCAAAAAGATCTGGGTCCGGTTCTACCTTACTCATGTCTTCCTTCTGCCTGTGTATTGCCGGAGCAGTTTCAATTGCTAAGATCTTTGTTGGTTCCTGTTCCTTCTTGTTCTGAAGAGTGTTTAAGTAGCTTTCTTCATAGTCAAATTCTGGTTCCATTTCTATGCTCTCATATTCCTCTTTCCATTCTTTTTCCAGGATTTCCCCTCCTTCTACTTCTTGAAGGACAACCATATAGAGGTTTACATCATAGCCTTCCTCGTCTATACACTCGTTCATCGTCAAAACTTCTTCGTTTACGCACACATCTAAGGTTGCTAAGATTTCCATCCACCCATGTGGCTCGAAGATCTCATCAGGAAAGATTTGAGGCATGTAGTCTGGGTCTTCTACTGATCGATAGTTAGGGTGTCCTATCGGCCACAGTTGTCTTCTACTCTCCGCTCTCTTGGCTTCTTTGCACATCCATAACTGGGCATCTTCATGTATCCAAGATTGATCACTCGATCCAGCACTGTGAATGGATAGGTCATCTTCTTCCCTATGTACTGGATTCCATTGTAGTGGAGGGACATCTCGATAGGCAAACGTGTGCAAATTTATCTTGGTGGTGTTTCCTTGATGTTGCAGGTATAATGAATCTCTTCCCCAATCTTGTACTACCCGCATTTGTCTCATAAAGGGTCGCCCTAATATCATTTCATAGTTGTTTGCTTTCTCGAACTTACAAATGGCTAATGTATGTTCAAATTCTACTCCATAGGTGGTTAGTTTGATTCGTTCCAATATTCCTAAGGGTCTTTCCACATGATTGTCTTCTAATTGGAGTTTCATGCGTGTGGGTCGCAAGGCAGGTTTTCCCCACTTTTCCCATATCTCCTTGGTGGCAATTCCTACCCCGGCTCCCGTATCTAGAATAGCCTTGTTCATGTACCCATTGTGGGTGACAGGTAAACACGTATTACCTTCGTCTCCTTCACTAAATTCTCCCACTTTATCAACTGGAATTTGTATCATTGATTTCCTTTCCTTTTCATTTCCTTTTGTTTCTTCTTTCTCTGGTGGTGGTTCTAATTGGTTTGCTAATGGCCTCCACAAGTGTGGTTTAAGTTGAAGCAAGTCTTCCACCGTCAATTTGCATTGCACCTTTGTTTTCTTTAGTTCTGTTAGGTTGTGTGAACTCTCTTCTGAATTTCCTCTTCCTTTTCCATGTACTGTGGGTGCTCGTATTATTAGAGACTCTCTTTCATATTCTCCCATGTAATTCGGCAATGTCGAAATGCTCAGAGTTTCCTCTCCACCTCTATCAAGTCTCGATACTTCCTCATATGCTTCCTCCAGGTTGGGATGGGGTTGACCATCTTCCGCATCTATTTCCTCAATAGGAGGTGGACTGATTCCATTCTTCTTCCATTGCTCTTCTCTGATTCTATTCCACAAGTCTTCTGGCCAATCAGCCTCTAGGTCTGGTATCATTGACACCTGTTCATCTTGTGCTTTTATTCTTTCATCTTGGTCATCTTCCTCTCTAGGTTCCTTATCTTTGGATGTGATGCATTCTTCGTAAAGACCATGTGCAATCCTTGTCTCTGGTAAAATTGGGACAGTCTTTTCTAGGGTTGCTTGTGCTACCTAAATCAGTTTCCTACATATCGCTAATCTTTCTTTTTCTAATTCTCCTTGAGGATAGAGTTTTTCATGTTGTTCTATATTTGGGCCCATTTTGATTCTAGCTTGGTAAGCTTTCAACCACATGTCCAAGTCGTTTGGCTTTGGGTCAGCTAGAATGGATCCTGGCTTCTCCTTCTCTGTGCTCATCAGCGGTGGCTCAGGGATCTCCTTATGCGTTTTTTGTTCTTTATGCTCTTTCAAGCCCTTAGTTTGTTTCTTACTGTCTCGACTCTTATTTCTCACCCATTTTTCTTTGAGTTTTTCTCGTCTTTCCTTCGATTTTTGTACTCTTGTGTTTTGGGAGTTCTCACGTGGGTTCTCAGAATCCTCGACTACCTGAATTTTTAAGCCTACAGTTTTATTGCTCTCTTGTTTCTCTACTGGTTGTTTTCCTTTTTGTTGCTTCGCTTGGGCTCTAGTAATAGCCTTTAGTGGTACGGTGTACTCCTTATCACTCCCCGATCCTTCTATGACCTCAATTACGTTAATGGGTGCAGTATCTTGAGCTTTTGCCGGATTCTTAGGGCAATCTCTAAAAAGATGTTCTTTTCCGCAATCACTGCAATATCCTTCCCAGATTCTAGGTGGTGGAGGGTTGTAAGGTCGAGGGCATTCTCCAATGAAATGGTCTCCTCCGCATCTATAGCAAGGTCCTCTCTGCATGGGTGGTCTAATAGGTGGTCTCACAGTTGGTTGTGCTTTAGGAGCCGTATACATTAAGGTAGTGGTCTCTGTTCCATAAGTCTGATCATAGCCCTCATATCCATAGTAAGCAACATCATATGCCGTTTCATATTCCATCATGTTGGCTTCATATGGGTAGTACTCTCCTGGTGGATGTTCATATCCAAGGTTTGTTGATTCTACCTGGGTCATTGTCGCTGCTGGAACTATAGCTCTTTCTAAGTTTTCTTCCGGTTGAGCATACTTTACGGATACTACCTGCTAGGGTTTTGACAGTTGGGGTCCTAGCACTGGTTGTGGTGGTGGATAAGGTGCTTGCTCGTATGGCCGTGATGCTTCTGCTGGTGTGGGATACGGGTTGTATCTTGGTATCTCTCTACCCGGTTCCCTAGGTGGGTATCCATAAGGTCTATACTATGGTGGTTGAAAAGGGCGTACTTGCCTATTGAATGGACAGTTCTGAGTAGTGTGGTTGGTATATTTTTGTTCTATGTGGCAGTGCCAAGAAGTCCCTTGTTGTTGCTGTCTGTGGTATGGATACATAGGTTGTGCACCAGCCCCTCCTCTGACACACAAGTGTGTGGGGTGCTCTCCTCCACATAAATTACATCTTCGTAGCATAGGCACTCTTTGAGCTGGGTTTTGGAAAGCTCTTTGCCCCTGGACTCCTAGTTTCTTTGCTAATAATTCTGATAATTCTTCCATATTACTGGAGTTGGATGTAACAGTGCTCCTTAAATCTTCCGACTTAGTGAGGTCAGTTGTACTTTTGAGATCCTCGGCAAGGTTATCTTCCAAATCAATGCACTCTTGAAGACACTCACTCAATGTTTGTAGCCTCTTCACATACACTAGGGTTCGTAGAGTTCCGTTAGTGAGCCCATCTAGAAATAATGAAATCATCTTTTGTTGAGTGGGTCTCTCAGCCATTGGGCATCTATCCACATATTGATTGAATCTTCGGGCAGCAGTCTTCACAGTTTCATTAGGGTTTTGTTTAAAGCTATGGATTAAAGACGCAAAATTGTGTTTAATCCCTCTCTTTGTGAATTCCCCAATGAATTCTTGAAAGAAATGTTCCATATTTCCAAATTGATTTGGGTCTAAGGGTTGGAACCAAGTTAGAGCTGTCCCTGTGAGGGTGAGTCCAAAAGACTCATACTGCACAAAGAAGTCATCTACTTGCTCCGCTCTTAGAACTTGTTTAAATTCAGCGATATGATCATAGGGTTCTCCCAATCCATCATAATGGTTTCTCACACACTTAGCTACTTGTATAGGTCTCAATCTTCTCATTGGTTCAGGTGGTCTGGGCATTACAGGAAAGACTGGGACAACTGGCCGTAATGGCGGTACTCCAGGCTGTCCTCCTAGCGATGGTCGTGGTTTGACTGGTGGTCGGTACTGATTACCTATCCCTGTGTGGGCCTGATTGTGTGTTTGTACTCCGGGAGTTGCAAACTGTACATGAGTACGATTGGGCACGCTTCGTTGGCTGGTCTGTCCTGCTGTTGCATGTTCCGTCTCTTGTTGATTTCCAAAAGGATTCTGTGAGGTAGTTGTCTGATCTCTATGAGGAAATACAGGCGTACCCATGTATCTCAGCCTAGCCCTGTCTAAAGCACTCACAGGCCAATATCTCCTTTGATCTTTGTCCAAATATGTAAGTCTAGTTTCATCATCTGGGTCTTTCAGCTCATAGAAAGTCATGGGGCTTTCTTCTCTTCCTAGAGCAGGTAAGTCGGTTTGAAGCAATAAGTCTCATCCGTGGATCATATAGACTTCCAATAGGTAATCATCTTGAGGTATCAAATCTCCTCTCAAGACCCGTGATATTTGAGACCTGCCCCTAGGGGTTGTCACAAACTCTTCAGGGTGTGCTCTTTCGGAGTTGTCTGGGTCCACAAACTCTCCCCTTTCATTGATCCTCTCAGGGAATTCAGTCACAATGTAGATATGACCGATTTTGTCTACATATGCACCTCCCTCGTATTTGACAGCAGGTCGGGGTACAATTGTGGCATTCAGGGAAGTTACCATCCTAGCCACAGATCTATTTAAGCCATCCAGGTAGATAGGGATCTCCTGGGCATTAGTGGACACATACTGTAAGGAGATACGGTAATCTCCTTCAATAGTTGACATGAAATTCCTATTCGGTGTTGGGCCCTGCATGTCTTCCGAAGCCATGGGCATTTCCTCCTCTGAATCACTAGAAGTCTCTGAGTAGATGGAGTGATGAATAACCTGGGCAGCACTTCCCACAGAAGATATGACGCTTCTTTGGCTGCTTAGCACTCTTCCTGACCTCAAGTTCATTCACTCACCTAAGTCTCTCTAGAAATCCCAGAGATTCTCCTTGAGTGGCTCTTCTAATGCCTATGAATGTCTACCAAAAATGCCAATGTCACTCTGGCCAATACCGTTTCCAGGCGATACTACACTTGGCGATATTGCCCTGGCTGTGATACAATACCAGAAGTCCAAACGATACGATACTGGATAATGACTGCGATACGATACCAGACACAACGACGATACGATACCACTTTGGTGTCGCGATACGATCTCTGGTAAGGGAACGATACGATACTCTGACAAGCGACGATACGATACCACCGGCTTGCACGATACGATATTAAAAGTCCGACGATACGATACCAATGGGCTCTAGCGATACAATACTGGAACTAATGTTGATATGATATCAGCGTGGTATCGCGATACAATTCTCGAAGGAAACGATACGATACTATGACAAGCGGCGATACGATACCATCGGCTTGCACGATACGATACCAACTATGGTGTCGTGATACTTCACTAGGAAGTGGCACGATACGATACTGGTAGTGACCGACGATACGATACGAAGATTCAAGACGATACGATACCACAGAACCTAGACGATACGATACTTATGACGGTATCGCGATACTATCCAGGTGAGAGGGCAATACGATATCGAAGTGGTGTCGCGATACTTGATGCTAAGTGACACGATACGATACCAGAGAGGGTAACGATACGATACCAACCTATCAAGGCGCGATCGCGATACCAACTCGGGGTCATGATACCAAAATGGTATCGCGATACCAAGACAGGTATCAAGCGATACGATACTTCGGCGAGTATCGCGATACAAGGGAGTTTTGGTATCGCGATACCAAACCTCAACCGATCGCAATACTCAAGCCAAAATGCAAGAAAATTCTAAAGTTTTTGCACCCCCTTGCTCTCCTTACTCTCCTCTTCTCTCCTAGGCCTCTGTGTCACACAAAGAGATGGTAATGATATCAGTTTTCCCCCCCTGCGATACTGCGCACATGTTTAATCACGTGTGTATGCATGTCTAGAGAGTTTTTGTCAAATATTCTTTGTGAAACCTTACCAGTGTATTGCCTAGCTTGCACCTTGAGCTCCAAACCTAGCTTTGACAGCCTGACAGCCACGATACCAACTCCACGATACTGGTCGCTGCTCGCCCACGATACCAGTACACTGTGAAGTGTCAAATGAGCCAATTCTTTGGTTTTTATACTTCTTTTTTTTACAGAATTTGAATTTTGCAAATTTTCTTGGTGATTTTTGGGATTTTTTTAGGTGATTTTTGTCTACTCCTACTTCTCCTCTCCTCACTACTCCTCTTCTTTTAACCTAATCCTAACTCCTACTTCTCTCCCTTCCTCCTAACACTAAACCTAAAACTTATCACACACACCTCTGAGATGTGAAGTAACAAGTGCTGAATTGATTGACTACTTGCCACAAGATGAATTCACTTCTACAAGTACGATTCTATCACACTCGATCTATAACCATCAGGAAGGCACCTTGGTTGAGTGTTCCCCAGCAATGGTGCCAAAAAACGTGTGTACCTAAGTCAAAATGACTCAAGGACTTGTGCCAATGAGACTGTACCTCGATTGCCACACAAGTGCATATAGTGGGAAATCAACACACATTCAAATGTCAATCCGATCAAACGACCTAACCAAGTGTATGAAGACATGTGCACACATGATGGAAAATGAAGTGGTTAAGCTAGCATGCATGAGAAAAGAGTAATCCACTTCCCAAACTCACTGAAATCCTGAAAGTGTTTGCCGCGATACCTCTTACAGCAGTTTTCAGAAAAGCAAGGATTTCTCCCTGCTCCGGACTCCGAATATAGGCAATACGGTACTCGTTTCGAAGCTCTCGACGAGACGCATCTACTGGAAGTGGTTTCACTCGATTATGAGAACTTTGCTACAAGTTATGGCCAAAATGGTGAATGGTGGGAAACACCCACACTCACGCCATGACTCCTACTAGTTCACACACACACTACAGCAGCTCAAAATCAATGGGAAGGGGTAGACAACAGTCCTACACACACATTTCAAGCAACACACACACATACAAGACCAAGATGAAGATCAAAATCTGGAAGGAAGAGGCAAATTCGAAAATTTAGAAGAGCTCCTTCTTCACAATGGCAAAATTCTCTACAAAGAGTCACAAAGTGACTTATATACATGTGCCCTAAGTTTGGTCCTTCCACACAAGAGACCGGCACTTTATTCACTAAAAGACTAATCTCCTACTATTTTACAAGGGATATTTTACAACAACTAGGGATTATGCAACTAGAGGACTCCTCTAGTGCATTTACATGGCTTGAGGGAATTCTTGAAGACCTCGAAGAAAAAAAAAATATGCGCATCATTTTGAAAATTTTGGGGCTCTCCTCTTATGCCCTTTTACTCTGCAACAAGAACCAAGCACAAGAGAGACTAACTCCAAGGATCATCCCAAGTCTACACCTATTAGACTATACCCTATTGCTTATACTAAACAAGCTTGGATAAGGAAGGATCAAACCGATGCATATCTTCAACAACAGGAACATCTTCGATATCAGAACGACCAATCAAACAAGAAGGCAAATCATTTTGAACACCAAGGTCAACGACGAATTGCAAGAATATGGATTCCAAAGAAAGTAGTAGCCGCCCAACCGGATCGAGCGCAAATATGGATTCCAAAATCATGTGCTCCAAAGACGCTAAACCGAAACGATGAACCACTGCACAAGGAGAACCAATATGGTCTAAGGGCAAAACAGCCAAAGAAGAATAGCTACAGGAAAGAGAAGGAGTCTGCAGTTGCAACACAAGCCAGTCCAAGATTCAAAAAGCAGATAAAGCAGACGTACAACATGAGAAGCACCACATTCATCAGGCATGTTCGGGATACAATACGTCCCAATAGAGTAAAGAAGATTTGGATGCCGAAAGACAAGACAAGCTGCATGCATCATCCAAATACTTCAAGTTGCACACATTTGGAGTTATCAGGACCCAAAGTATGCATGATAGGGCCACATTACAAGGCCAAGCATTCGGCACAGTATTCTTCTATTTCAGGATAGTAAGCACATTTTCCTCTCGGAGAATAGGAGAGCACTTGTACCTACATTAAGAAAATACCTCAAAAAAAAAAAAAACCTCTTCGGTTATGAACTAACCTTTTTTGTTTTTCTTTTAGACAAAAACATGAAAATATCTAGAAATATGAAAAATCCAGGTATTACCTTTCTCATACCCACGAAAGGGACGACACCATTCACGCGGAGAATTGCCAATCTAATAAAGGATAAATGAAGGATGATTCTAAATACTATTTGGTGACTAATTACTGCCATCAATTGAGTGCAGATGGCATCTCCTGATTCTCAAGCTACGCAAGAGGAAGAGGTGCAACTTCTTCCATTGGAATCAATAACAAAAGCAAGAGGCCATTGGTTTCTTGATGACCAACCAGTGTCGGACCTTACTTTCATGGCAACCATAAAGATCATGGAAAGGGATCACTACTTCCCTATTATGTCACAAGACTTCAAGACTATTATACAAGGATTACCTCGCATGGTGGATGTCTGGACACAAGCAGGGATAGACGCATTTCTGAGAGTACCTATCTATCTACCAGATTTTCAAAGATGCACACAAGTGATGAACACACTGCAGCCTGCAGCGACGAAGATATCAGTTCCTGAAGTAAGAGTACTGGACAAAGTGGGTACTTGGAGAACCATTCAATTCACTCATGAGTTAATCAACAAAGCTTTTGGATGGAATCAAGAAGGAATCACTAATGTCAAGGAGGAATGTCATGACCCAAAAAAGAGATCCTTTTTGGATATTAACAGAACAGATATTGAAGATGTTGTCCGCTTAGTGCATCAGCACTTTTGTTTCCCGAGTATGCATAGATACACAGCCCCACAAAAGATTGTTGTACAAGTACTATCTCATGCAATGAAACAAGTTGGAAACAAAGTGAATATGAATCCTTATGTCCAAGAACGATTAATTGAAGCCAAGAAGAAATGGGGTCAGAAGAAGTTTCTAAATGGCAGTTCTGCGTTAACCTTACTTATCTACGAGGCCCTTGATATGAAAAATTATCTCCGTGAGATGCCAACCTCAGAGGGGTTATCCCAATATGCCAAATATGCCATGATTCCCAAAAAAAAGAAAGCAGCTATTGCCGCGGAAGAAGCAGGAACCAGTTCGCAAAAACCCATGAGGGGTACAACACGCCTGAGAGAGGAAGAAGCCCAAGCTACACCTTAGTCAAAAAGAACACATACATTACCAAAGATTCCTGTAACACAAATACCAATCACAAAGAGGGACCTCTCCGCAGCCCTAGAAGAGACACATTAGTACATGCAAGGGCAAGTGAATCTGAATGTTCAAGGTCATCACTACAGACAAGCAAGTCAGGAAAAGCAACAACGGAGTAAAGAAAAGACCCCAGAACAAGCTGCCAGATACAAAGCACTAGGCTTAGATGATTCAAGCTCCCACGAAGAATCTAGTCCTGAGAAAGATACATTGGATACTAATATAAGAACAGAAACTCACGAGGAAGAATGGACGGAAATTAATCAAGTTGAAGTCACACCTGACAACCAACACTCGCATGCAAAGAACATCGAGCAACATGTGGATAAGGTGCACATGATTCAACTAAATGACCAATCAAAGATAAGTGTGAAAGAGGTTCCCGTGAATAATGAAGCCCCCAAGCCACCTATCAAAGAGGAGGTACAAACTCCAGTGAACGCGGCCTCAAACATATTACAAAACAAAGAGCCAATTGTAATCGAGGTGCCAGATGATACACCTCAAGGCAAAATCAACCACATGGAGGCTGAGCCAAGCATACAACTCCACATTAGGCAGCCCCATGACACTACCTTACACATGGCACAGGGAAAAGATGTGACCACCGGTGAGGAACCACATATCCCTAAAACCTGGTTAAATGTGGATGTTACTCAGTTAAAACCGGCTGTAAAACAAATGATCCAAACGGCCATGGATACACAACAACAGATGATGGATATAGATGCAGATTATGATAAGGCCATGAGGGAAAAGAGTCAATTCCAAATCATGAGTGAACAATTGTCATCACAACTCATCCAGGCTCAGAAAGAAATGGCAACTAAAGAAATGGAGTTGCTCGAGGTAAAAACACAATGTGGTACATTGATGACCCAACATCACCACTCCAGGGATAATTAATAGATTTACAAAGATTACATGAAGCCAATGAAGCAGACAAGGAGAGAATAAAAGCTAGAAGCAATCTGCTTCAAACACAACTAAAGGTGTACATGGCGGAGAATGACACTTTACGAAACAGAAATAAAGAACTTATGAAGTCATTACTTTATGATCAGCCCATTGAAAAGCAGGAGACATCAGAAACCGCACAGCAAGAATTAAGAGATCAGGTTGCAAAATATGTAGATTTGCTAACGCAAGAGCAAGCCCGAGTAGAAGAATGGGAAAGAAAATACACCAATGAAACAAATGAACTGAACACGCAATTATAAAATGTGAATGCCAAACTGGTACAAAGTTACAACGAAAACATGGACCATGTAGCAGAAATTGGTAATGAACTGCTTGCAGCTAAAGAAACACTCAGGGTAGCAATGCAAGAATTAAAAGAAAAGACTGAGCGCATAGAACAATTAGAGACCAAAATAAAGGAGAAAGAACCCATCGGGACACCAGTAGAGCCAACAAAGGAAAATCCTACTGACGAGGTAGAGGTACGTCCTCTATCTCCCCCGATTTATCATTCTCCACTACACGAACAGTTGGCGGACATACATGATGATCATCCAATGCCATATACTGCAGACATAAGTCAGAAGGAACGGGCACTAGTGGTGTCCTGGTTGAAAGAAAATTTTGAAAATGAAGTAATCAAAGTAATGAAAGAAGCAAAGATCAAGGGTAAGGACTTGGAAAAGATCATGAAGCCTTTCAACATTCCGTACGGATTATTGAAAGCAAAAACAAGACAATATATAAAGAAGATTACAAAGACAAGTCCAGATGAGTAGCTAAACTTTAAACATGACACATTCACTTACAGTCAAGAAGAATTTGAAGCTGCACAACCTATTTGGAGAAGAAAGTTTTTGGAGAAACATCCTACACTCCGGGTGCATTGGCAAGCAACACCATATTTTGGGAATTTTTGGACATGCAAAAAAATGGTGCTATAAATACACAGTGGCTGAATTACCCTCTGCTTCCAAGTCCGTCACATAATTATCTACCTACGGAAGAGTACATGGTAAAAACCATTGAATTTTGGCTCCAAAATTATGCAACAGTACTAGATGTAACTATAAAGATGACAAATAAAATACTCAGTATGATACTTACAGTATTGAAGGTCTTCAAACACGCAGCCTATACATTTTTGAATTTCATTGGCATTAATCAAGGAACAGAGATCCTCATTTTTTATCTGTCTGTTATGCCTAGCCAACCGACAATAATGGCTTATTATTCAAGACTGATGTTCTTGCCAAGTACATATATGCAAACATTCGAGGAAGCATTTTTTACAGGATTCTTTGAGATAGATTCCGAAATCTTTTTAAAGATGTCATCTAATTTGAATGCCAGATTAGTAGCCTATGAACTGAGCTTCTTCGTGGACCATAGACAGCCACCAAATGACAGTGTGAAGGCAGAACAGTGGAAATAGTTAATGATACGTGAAGCCAATCTGCTTAATGACACAGAGCAAAAAGTATATAGAACATATGCCCGTCGCTTGTCAAAGCCTGTCGGGAACGACAGAGTCCAAGAGGGGGGCAGTGTTGAGGGAGAATCAAGCAAAAAGAAGAAAAGAAGAAGACAAAGAAAGAAGCTTCACTAAAAAGATACTATATGAAGACATATCTCTCCAAGAAGCCCCGTAGGGGCACGCAACACCCATCTCTGCACAGAGCCCCACAGGGGCACACACACCAAGGAAAAGCACGCAGCCACACAAGGGTGCTTCAACCTCTTGATCAATAGATGGTTCAGATCAAGGCTGAAGAGCTACATCCTCATATGTCTACTAATGGCGTGCGTGGCAACCCGAATTAATAGGCAAACCAAATGCATAAGGCCTAGAGGATGTCAAGACAAATATCGAACAGGGCCTCTAAAACGTAATGCCAGTCTAACCAGTAGGCAAAACTGACCAAGGGATGCGTGCGATGACAGAGACAAACAAGAAGTAAAGCCTGTCAAGGGACGATAGAGACAAAGAGGGGGAGAGTGTTGCAGAGCTAAAGAGAGCACAAGGCAGATAAAAAGATGGGCCCCAAACTTTTTCCGATTTGGACACCCAATTTTTGTATTATAACCATTCTTGTAATATATTTTCCTATGTAAATGCACTAGAGGAGTCCTCTAGATGCATCCCCACAGAAGATTAAAAACTTACCCATGTAAATTAGTAGGAAATTAGTCCTTTAGTGAATAAAGTGCCAGTCTCTTGTGTGAAAGGACCATTTTTAGGGCACAAGTATATAAGTCAATTTGTGACTCTTTGTAAAGACTTTTTGCCATTGTGAGAATCAAGAGCACAGAAATTCGAAATTGTGTCTTCTCCTCTCTGTATCTTCTTCTTTGTGAGTTTGTGTGCATGTGTATTGCTTATAAAGAGTGTTAGGAAGTGTTGTCTATCCATGAAAGTGTTTGTTTGCTGTTGTTAAGGTGTGTGCGAAGTGTAGGAAGTGCTGAATGTGAAGAGATGGATAGGTATGTGCTTGAAGATGAAGAGGTGTTGCAAAATCCTTGATCTACACCAGCCAAATGAACTCCAAGAGTATATGGTGGGCCCTTTTAGCTTGCCAATGGATGTATTAGACACCCTATGTACCTTGGAAGATCACTCTCAAAAAGATAGATCAAAACAGATAAGTTGGAGTTAGCTCAGAGGTGAAAACTTGCTATTCTTGGTTCATACACCTGTCCAGTGTTTTACATAATTCTCTGAGCACAGCAGCAATTAGCTCAATTCCTCTTGGGGAAGTCTAGGCAACTTAAAGAGCTAACTTTTAAGAGTAATCTCATCAAAAATAATGAGCCACACACTGAGAATGAGTTTTAACAAGTGATGACATCATCCCGATTTTCACGGGCTGCTACAGAAATAGACCAGTGAGCAGAAAAATCAACATAACTCAAAATTTAGAAATCCAATGATTATGAAAATTTGTATGGTTATACTAGACAGTAAGCTAAATCCAAAAAGCTTTAAATCACGGAATTTGGATAAGTAACCACTGAGAAATGGCTCTGACAAGATGAGTGGAAAAGTCGGGTACCTGACAGAGAAGTGAAGATGAACAGACCCTGTTGACTTCAAATGAACATAACTGAAGATTGCAACATCCAAATGACATGAAAAATTTGTGAGCATATAGTAGACTTATAGAGCTAACTTTATCAAGTTAAATCATTGAAAATGATGCACCAAGCTCAGAGAAAACATCTCTGCAAGCTGACTGAGAAAACTGAGAGTAATGGCAGTGAGTAGTACACTTCACAAGAACATGGAAAGATGAAACCAAATAATCATGAAAATGAAAGTATATTGCTTGTACAATACAATGACTTACTGATACATATGTGTGCCTTGTAATCACACCTTGATATGGCATAAAGCTCAGCTCTTGGAGGTCTTCACATAGGTCTCTCTAACCACGACTAAAACTGCCATCTATTTATAGTTGAGTTTGGGAGGCTAACTTCCCTCAATCACTCTCCAATCAATCAATGATTGATTTGATTCTCTACCTACCACAAATCACGAATTCGTGGCTCCTCTTTCCATTCTTGATCATGTGGACTCAACCACTTAAGATTCTCTTACTTTTACATTAAGTAAACTCTCCAAAAAATTACAAGAGGTAGTTCACAAGTGAACTTTACATAGTCTTCATTTTAAAGCTTCTTTTATGACTTTGTGGGACTCAAGCCAATACTTAGGCTTGTCATAGACTTGCTCCAACAGCTCCCCCTCAAGCCAAGTATGCTTGAGGTCTTCAATCTTCCAAGATTACCTGCAAACCAATCATAGCCTTGAATTTGCAAAGCTTTGTACCATCCAATGCTTTGGTTAGCATATCTGCACATTGTTGATGAGTGGACACATATGATATTTGAATCTCTTTGCTTAGAACCTTCTCTCGTACATAGTGATAATGAACTTCAATATGTTTAGTCCTTGCATGAAAAATAGGATTAGCAGCCAAGTGAATAGAACTCATATTGTCACCAAAAATAGTTGGAGTTCCAAACTCCAATCCAAGATCTTTGAATAATGTCTTCATCCACATAGCTTCTTGTGTAGCTATGGCAAGACCTCTATATTCAGCTTCAGTAGAAGAGAGAGCAACTGTGGGTTGCTTCTTTTGAACCTGCAAAGGTAAGATAACCTGAAGTGCTCCTTCTATCTTCCTTGGAGCCAGCCCAATCTGCATCAGAAAATAGCTTCAAACCTAAATCAGATACATAAGGATAATAAAGTCCTTCATTTATGGTTCCTTTGAGATACTTGAGAATCCTTTTGGCAGCATCCATATGTGGTTTCCTTGGTGTGTGCATAAATTGACTTAGCACACTCACACTGTAACATATATCTACTCTTGTCAATGTGGCATAGTTGAGACTACCCACTAGACTTTGATATGATGTGATGTCCTCTATGATTTCACCTTCATGTGAGCTCAATTTGTGATTGACCTCCATTGGAGTACCTGCAATCTTACAATCTTGCATCTTGAATTTTGCCAACATGTCCTTAATGTACTTTCTTTGAGTGAGAAACAAACCATGATCTTTGTAGACAACTTCCAAACCTAGGAAGTAGGTAAGTGAACCCAAATCAATTATCTTGAACTCTTCTCTCATCTGATCTTTGATCTTCTTCATACCATCTGCATCATTTCCTGTCAATATAATATCATCTACATATACACATAGGTAGATGACCTCGGAATGACTCTTTTTAATAAAGAGTGAAGGATCTGCCTTGCTTGGTTGAAAGCCTTTGTCCTGCAAGAATGAAACAAGCCTGAAATTCCAAGCTCTTGGAGCTTGCTTGAGACCATACAATGCTTTGTTAAGTTTACACACATAATCAGGATAAACTTGATTCTCAAAACCAGGTGGTTGTGCCATATATACCTCTTCTGATATCCAACCATTCAAGAATGCATTCTTTACATCTAGTTGAAGTATCTTCCAATTCTTGGAAGAGGCAATACTAAGCAAAACCCTAATAGTAGGCATCTTTGCCACAGGAGAGAAAGTCTCCTCATAATCAATTCCCTGAGTTTGTGCAAAGCCTTTTGCCACAAGCCTTGCCTTATACCTGTTAATTGAACCATCAGAATTCTTCTTGAGTTTATAGACCCATCTTGAGCCTATTACCTTCATGGATGAAGTCTTGGGCACCAAATCCCAAGTGTTGTTTTCCTCAAGTGCTTCAATCTCTTCCTTCATTGCATGCTTCCATTCTGTTTTTGCTTTGGCCTCTTCGAATGATGATGGCTCCTCTTGGTTTATGTCCTGTGCTATGTAGATAGAATGTTTAGTTACTAATGAGGTGTCAAACCCATACCTTTCTGGTTTTTTCTTTTCCCTCATAGATCTTCTTAGGCCATGATGTGATGATTCTGCCTCATGTCCAAGTTCCTGCAATTTTTCTTTACCTTTAGACTTCCATGCTTTGATCTTTTCCATGTGAGATTCTTCATCATCCTCTGAGGTGTCTTGTTCTTCAATCTTCTGTTGTTCTCTACCAACCTTTGGAAAATCTTCTTCAAGATTATATGGTAAATTGACCTTCCTGCATGAATCTTCATACCATGAATTGTTCTCATCAAAAACTACATTTCTGCTTACCAAGAATCCTTTGTTGGTAGGGTTGTATAACTTGTAGCCCTTTTGATTGTTGTCATATCCAATAAATACACACCTTTCTGCCTTTGGATCCATCTTGCCTCTAACCTGTGAAGGAACATGAGCAAAAGCAATACATCCAAAAATTTTACAATGATCTAAGCTTGGTCTTCTTGCATTCCAAGCCTCATATGGAGTCATCCCATCAAGGGATTTTGAAGGCAACCTGTTAATCAAGTAAGTGGCTGTAGATACAGCCTCAGCCCATAAGTAATTAGGTAAATGCTTTTCATTTAACATAGACCTTGCAACTTCAACAATTGTCCTATTCCTCCTTTCTGCCACTCCATTTTGCTCAGGAGTGTACCTTGTAGTTACCTCTCTTTTGATTCCTCTTTCTTGAAGAAAAGAATCAAACTCATGGGAGAAGTATTCTCCCCCTCCATCTGACCTTAGCCTTTTTAGTGATTTACCTGTTTGATTCTCCACAAGAGCCAAATATCTTTTGAAACATGAAAAAACTTCATCTTTGTGTTTCATAAAGAATAGGATAGTCCATCTGCTGCAATCATCAATAAAGGAAACATAATACCTTGATCCAGATATTGAAGCTTCCTTGCTAGGTCCCCATACATCTGTATGAACCAACTCCAAGAGATCTCCATGCATATAACCTTTCTTCATGAATGGTAACCTGTGAGACTTTCCAAATTGACATGCACTACACTTATAAATCATATGTTGTTTTGACAAATTAGGAAGTCCAAGTACACTTTGGTCCCTGCAGATTTGCTTTAATGACCTTTCACCAATATGTGCTAACCTTTTGTGCCATACTTCCAATTCTGTGAGTGTCTGACTACCATAATTAAAGAGAGCAATGTTTCTAGTGTCCTGTAATTCAAATGTGAACAATATACCTGTCTTTTCACGTTTTGCAATTCTTCTGAATCCTTGACTTGGATCTTCAACAAATGCTCCTGCTTTTGTGAACCTGACTTGCAACCCTTTCTCTACTATCTGTCCAACACTTATCAAATTCTTTGTAATGGTAGGAACATAGAGTACCTTACTGAGTAGGTTGATGTTTCCATCAGGTGCTTTGACATTGCCTATTTTCTCCACAGGATGTTTTGTATCATCTCCTGTTTGTACCTCATGCTTATTCCTTGGATCTTCTAAATCTGATAGGAGTGCCACATTTCCTGCCACATGATTTGAACAACCTGAATCTATGTAGAAAACATGCTCATCAGATTTACCTTGTGGCATAGCCATGTTCATGATCAATAATGAATCCTCTCTCCTTCCTTTGTAGCCTCCTTGATAGTTTGAATGATTGTAGTTGTTGCAGTTGCCATGGTAGTTGTTGAACCTTCCTCTTGAGTAGCCATAACTTCCTCTATTGTATCCTCTGCCTCTTTGATTCCTGGAATTCCTAAAGCAATTTTCAGTTGTATGATTAGTTAATCCACAAATAGAACATGAGTTGGAGTCTTGGGATCTCCCCCTGCCTTGTCTACCTCCTCTTCCTCTACCTCTGCCATGTCTTCCTCTACCTGCATAGTTAGCTTGATATGTACCTGCTTCATCATCCACTTTCTTTGCCTTTCCTTTGTTATCTTTAGACTTGCTTTTATCCGTGTATAAAGCTGAAGATTGATTACCTTTAGAGCTTTCTCCATTTTTAATAAGCTTTGCCTCTTGAGTAAGTAGTTGTCCAATGAGTGTGTTGAAATCAGGTACATGCATGTCCATGTACAAATCCATAGCTGTGGTGAATGCTTCCCACTTATCATCTGCCTTCAAGCCATTGATGACCTGCCTTACAATTTGCTCTTCATCTATTACCTCTCCAATTCTTCCCAACTGATCCGCTATGTCCTTGAGCTTTGTGACAAAATCAGTCACATTTTGTTTGGGAGCCTTCTTAAGACTTGTGAACTCCAGCCATAGTTGATGCTTCCTAGCTTTGGTACTTGAAGAAAAGAAAGCTTCAAGTGCATCCCACACTTCCTGAGATGTCTTACAACTTCTAATGTGAGGCAACAAAAAATCTGAGATAGAGTTGAGGAGATAAGACCTTGCAAGTGCATCCTTGGAGCACCATGTGCTCAATCTTTCTTGCTCTTCTTGTGTTGGTTGACTTTTGTTCTTGAAACTTGGCATAACTTCATCTCCAGCTACATAACCATATAAACTTCTACCTTGGAGATAAGCTTCCATTCTTAATGACCAAGCTGAGTAGTTACCTCTGTCCAATTTGTCAATTGATGAAGGAAATCCATCTGCCATGTTGTCCAACCTTGCTCTGATACCACTGTGAAGAGATGGATAGGTATGTGCTTGAAGATGAAGAGGTGTTGCAAAATCCTTGATCTACACCAGCCAAATGAACTCCAAGAGTATATGGTGGGCCCTTTTAGCTTGCCAATGGATGTATTAGACACCCTATGTACCTTGGAAGATCACTCTCAAAAAGATAGATCAAAATAGATAAGTTGGAGTTAGCTCAGAGGTGAAAACTTGCTATTCTTGGTTCATACACCTGTCCAGTGTTTTACATAATTCTCTGAGCACAGCAGCAATTAGCTCAATTCCTCTTGGGGAAGTCTAGGCAACTTAAAGAGCTAACTTTTAAGAGTAATCGTATCAAAAATAATGAACCACACACTGAGAATGAGTTTTAACAAGTGATGACATCATCCCGATTTTCACGGGCTGCTACAGAAATAGACCAGTGAGCAGAAAAATCAACATAACTCAAAATTTAGAAATCCAATTATTATGAAAATTTGTATGGTTATACTAGACAGTAAGCTAAATCAAAAAAGCTTTAAATCACGGAATTTGGATAAGTAACCACTGAGAAATGGCTCTGACAAGATGAGTGAAAAAGTCGGGTACCTGACAGAGAAGTGAAGATGAATAGACCTTGTTGACTTCAAATGAACATAACTGAAGATTGCAACATCCAAATGACATAAAAATTTGTGAGCATATAGTAGACTTATAGAGCTAACTTTACCAAGTTAAATCACTGAAAATGATGCACCAAGCTTAGAGAAAACATCTCTGCAATCTGACTGTGAAAACTGAGAGTAATGGCAGTGAGTAGTACACTTCACAAGAACATGGAAAGATGAAACCAAATAATCATGAAAATGAAAGTATATTGCTTGTACAATACAATGACTTACTGATACATATGTGTGCCTTGTAATCACACCTTGATATGGCATAAAGCTCAGCTCTTGGAGGTCTTCACATAGGTCTCTCTAACCACGACTAAAACTGCCATCTATTTATAGTTGAGCTTGGGAGGCTAACTTCCCTCAATCACTCTCCAATCAATCAATGATTGATTTGATTCTCTACCTACCACAAATCACGAATTTGTGGCTCCTCTTTCCATTCTTGATCATGTGGACTCAACCACTTAAGATTCTCTTACTTTTACATTAAGTAAACTCTCCAAAAAATTACAAGAGGTAGTTCACAAGTGAACTTTACATAGTCTTCATTTTAAAGCTTCTTTTATGACTTTGTGGGACTCAAGCCAATACTTAGGCTTGTCATAGACTTGCTCCAACACTGAAGTGTAGGAAGGTTTTCCTGTGACTCAGTATTTTGCTCATAACTTGAGGTAGGAGTGTCAAAATTGAGTGAAACTACTACCATTGGTTGCGTCGTCTTGAGAGCTTCGAAACGCATACGCTATTTGCTATATTTGGAGTTCGGAGCTGAGAGAAAAGCTCAATTTACTGTTGGCTACTGTTCCAAGTATCATGACACCATAACTGACAATTGAAGCTTGTTTGGATCAGTCTTTACCTTGTTTGCACTCTTTGAGTAGTTCATTTGCATTGATCATCATTTGAATGCATGTCTTCATACACTCGGCTAGGTTTGTATACTCATTGGATTGATAATTAAAGCGTGAATCCCCACTATATGCACTTGAGGGGGATTGAGGTATAGTCTCACAATGGCAAAAAGTCTTTACAAAGAGTCACAAATTGACTTATATACTTGTGCCCTAAAAATGGTCCTTTCACAAAAGAGATCGGCACTTTATTCACTAAAGGACTAATTTCCTACTTATTTACATGGGTAAGTTTCTAATCTTCTGTGGGGATGCATCTAGAGGACTCCTCTAGTGCATTTACATAGGAAAATATATTACAAGAATGGTTATAATACAAAAATTGGGTGTCCAAATCGGAAAATTTTGGGGCCCGTCTTTTTATTTGCCTTGTGCTCTCTTTAGCTCTGCAACACTCTCCCCCTCTTTGTCTTTGTCGTCCCTTGAGAGGCTTTACTTCTTGTTTGTCTCTGTCATCGCACGCATCCCTTGGTCAGTTCTACCTACTGGTTAGACTGGCATTACGTTTTAGAGGCTCTGTTCGATATTTGTCTTGACATCCTCTAGGCCTGATGCATTTGGTTTGCCTGTTAATTCGGGTTGCCACGCATGCCATTAGTAGACATATGAGGATGTAGCTCTTCAGCCTGATCTAAACCTTCTGTTGATCAAGAGGTTGAAGCACCCTCATGTGGCTGCGTGCTTTTCCTTGGTGTGTGTGCCCCTGCGGGGCTCTGTGCAGAGATGGGTGTTGCGTGCCCCTGCGGGGCTTGTTGCAGAGATATGTCTTCATATAGTATCTTTTTAGTGAAGCTTCTTTCTTTGTCTTCTTCTTTTCTTCTTTTTGTTTGATTCTCCCTCAACACTCTTTGATTCCTCCAAGTCATGGAAATCATTCTTTGTTATTGTGGATGATCTGGAAGGTGAAACTTGGGGCATGTTCCTAGACTCTTGAGATTGAAATGCTTTCTAACTTGTGAGAGTTTTGTCAATGAAAAAATGTCCTCTATTCATTCTTGAATCAGCTAATTCTAACATCTCCTAGCATTTATCTTTAGGAACATAAATTCTTAGATAGCAGTATATTGCTCTTTTGTATGATTAATTATTTATCACCACAAGCTCTTTAACATTAGTGTTATACTTGGACACTTTAGTGTGCTTGGATACTTTAATTTCCCTAGGAAAAAAGAGACATTATTTGATGAATTTTTTAGATTAATTAATTCGAGTTACTATCTTTCAAGCACGTGAACATGTATTCCATTCATGTGCTTTCTCTATATAAATATGTTGCACGTGTTTTCATACACAATATTCCAAGACTCTTGTTGAATTTAAGTGATATGTATGTCTTGATAGTAGAAGAAGATTTCTACTTTGCAAGATTATATCTTTCAGAATATTATTTCTAAATTTTGGTCCAAAAGATAATATTGGAAACAAAGGTATTTCCCATTGAGATATCAAGCATACATCCAAGGGAGGAAATCTTTCAAACCTTTTAGAGATAAAAAGAAGGCTTCATCTTCTAAGAAGAGGACAAGAGGAATCAACGGTCTTCAAAAGGAGTATGTGCTTTTTCTTATAGACCAAAGAATGGAGAATCACTCTTCTAGAGGATCAATGGAAGAACGTAGCTCTATTTGGAGATAAGTATTTTATAAGTTAATGATGTTAAAAATAAAGAAGTAAGCTCGTATATATTTTTGCAAAAAGGATTTTCTTCAAGTAGAAGGAAAATACAGAAATGAAAAATAGAAGCATTTACTTCAGCAAGTAGTGGAGGCCAAAAGAGAATCATTCAAAAGAGAATCAAATCCAAAAACTGAACTGTAAGAGGAGTGGCTATCCAAAGTAGTGGAGAAATGATCAAGAAGAGCTCTCAAACTCATCATGAGAGTTTTTGGTCACTTGGCTATAAAAGAGGCAAGGGAGGACACTCAGATATATAGGAAGAAGGCGTGGAAGCCCCCTTCTAGCTACTTCATTTGTTTTGAGTCATTTCGTTTGGTTCACTCTCATAGAGTATGTCCAGCCGCACACCCATTTTTGGGTAGTCTACTTATGAGAGTCATATCTCTCAATATATGTATCCCTCTTTAGTGTTTAAACATTCGTTGAAAAGCTTATCTCAATTACTTCCTCTCTCTAAAATAGTTTTATGAAATTCTTTATGCTCTATGAGTTATTTAGTTTTTAGTGAAGTCCAGCTTTTAGCTTAACTGAGTGGACAGGTAGCCTATTTTGTATCAATGAGTTGCCAACCCAAATCTACTCCAAATTGATTGTTTGATAGCTCATTTTAAAGCTATAGGTGTCTAGTTTGAGTGACCAAAGTTTCAAGTTCATTGCAGTTTTCAGTTGGTACCAGTTTTCATTTGAAGGTTCAGCTGTTGGCAAGAGTCTTGATCCTAAGAAGGTCTTCTACACTTTCCGCTACGATTAGGAGAGGAATTCTCCGACAATTGGTATCAGAGCATTGGAGCTTGAAGTGGCAAAGCATTGGAACTGAACTGAAGCAAAGGAGGAGCTACAAATCAAGGGGGAGCTTCGTAAGGTCAAGGAAGAGTGCCACACAATACTTGAGGTAAACTTCAATCTTGGAAGTTTTCAATGGCTGATTTAGGACAACAAGTTGAGAAGTTAGACAAAGATAATTTTCACTTTTGGAGCTATAGAATGATAAGTTACCTTAAAGGTAAAGGTTTATGGAGTCTAGTTAGTGGAGACAATCCACAACCAGTGGACCTTGAAGATCCCAACATTACTCTGGCACAAAGGAGAAAATTTGCTGATTGGGAAGAGAGGAATCGAAGGTTGATGTTCCTCATCTCATAAGATATTTCTTACACTATGATTGGTCATGTGCAAAGCTTAGAAACAACCAAGGAAGTATGGGAAGCATTGGAGAAGGTGTATGCTACCTCAACAAGGTCTCAGAGGATGCAACTCAAGAATGAGCTCAACAACATGAAGAAAAGCTCAAACCAAAGCATTAGTGAGTATACATTGAGGATCAAGGAGCTTTGAGATCAACTAGCATCAGTTGGATGCAAGATAGAAGAGGAAGACATCGTCCAAACAGCCCTCAATGGCTTGAGGAGTGAAGAAAAGTGGAAGCCCCTCATCACAAACATTCTTTATAGAGATCCTCTTCCAACATTCGACGAGATTATACCAAATCTTGTGGTTGAAGAGCTTGCTCAACAAGGAGAAGGCAACAAAGGTAAGGACAGCCATAGTCAAATGTTATATGCAGGAAGAGGTAGAGGAAGGAACTCAAGAGGAGGCTCGAGAGGAAGAGGAAGAAGCTACAACAACACAAATTTCAGCCAACACAACTCGGAGGACAACAAGGACAACTCAAATGACAACACACATGGAAGAGGTCGAGGAAGAAATAGAGGAAGAGGTCGAGGTTCATACAATCCTCATAAAGGTATAACATGTTATCATTGTGGTAAACTAGGACATTATGCAAATGATTTGTTGGCAAAAGAATGGAAGGTTGAATGGAGGCATCCAAAGGAGCCAAAATAATTATGCAAGTACATCAAGTGAAGGAGACAAGCAAACCATGCTTGCCATGAAGCATGACTACAACAACTCGAGAAGTGATGACCAAAAATGGTTCATAGATTTAGGTTGCAGCAACCATATGACATGCCAAAGAGATTTATTCACAAAGCTACAAGATCCAAGTGGAAAAGGATGTGTGGAGACCAGCGATGAAACTCAACATGCAATTGAGCATATTGGAGATATCAAGCTTGGAGATAGAAAGGTATTGGCTGATGTTCTTCATGTTCCTAATATTGCAAAGAATTTGATTCCGATAGGACAAATGGTAGAGAAAGGATATCATGTTATCTTCAATGAAAAAGGCTACTTTATAAAGAATCCAAAAGAAGGATTCAAGGTCATTGCTCAAGGAAGGAAAGAAGGTACGATGTTCACCTTGGACATTCAACAACCACATGGAAAGGTGATGTATATTTAGTTTGGAAACAAGAGGATTGTTGAAATCGATTTGTGGCACAAAAGGTTTGGACATATCAACATTCCCAAGCTCAAGGACATGAGCAACCATGAAGTGGTAAGAGGTCTTCCAAGATTCGATGATGCTGGACTACATGAGTTTTGTGAAGCATGCCAACTAGGAAAGCAAACTCGACAACCATTCAAGAAGAGCAACTATGTGGCAAGGAATGTCCTCGACTTGATACACATGGATGTATGGGGACCATCACAACAACCATCAGTGGCTGGTAATAGATATGTTGTCACTTTTATCGATGATCATTCAAGAAAAGTATGGATGTTTTGCATAAAACAAAAATCAGATGTGTTCTCCATGTTCAAGAGATTTAAAGCACAGGTAGAAAAGGAAACAGGACGCTACATAAAGACCCTGAGGTTCGATGGAGGAGGATAATATTTCTCCAAAGAATTTTCAAATTTTCTTTATGAAAATGGCATCAAGAGACAATTTACATGTAGCTACACACCTCTACAAAATGGAATAGTTGAAAGGAAAAATCGACATATCACAGAAGTTGCAAGATGCATGCTCAACGAGATGAAGATGCCACTAAACTATTGGGTTGAAGCAACTAGTACGGCCGTTTATTTGATGAACAAGTGCACAACGGCTGGAGTGCATAATCTAACTCCTGAGGAGGTTTATTTCGGTAAGAAACCTGACCTCACACATCTCAAAGTTTTTGGATGTGTGTGTTATGTTCACATCCCTCAAGAACTAAGGACAAAGATGGAGGCAAAGTCCGAAAAATGTATTTTTATTGGATATTCATCAGAGCAAAAGGGATATAGGTGCTACAATCCGGTGACAAAGGAGCTACGAGTCTCACGAGATGTGGTATTTGATGAGCTAAGACCATGGTTTGGAGACAAAGGGAAAGAGAAGATTCTTGAAGAAGATTACGAAGATGATGGAGGTGCTGTCCAAGAAGATTTTCAGCAAACAAGCACTCAAATGTCAGGTCCAGAAGCTTCTACATCACTTCGAGAAAGCTCAACATGGAAGGGGAGGCTAAGGAGTCATTCCTCATCACCAACATCAGCTTATGAAAGATCTAAAGCTAAAAGTGCTGCCCAAAATAGTGATTCAAATGCAAGTGAAGAAGAGTATGAAGAGGTGATCACACCAAAGGTAAAGTTGAACCCGTTGAAGAAGCAATGTTCAAAAGGAAATGAAAGGAGGTCTTCAAGAGCAAGGTATCCAGTTGAAAGTTGAGCTATGATAGTTTTATTGCAAAGCATTTTGCATATATGACACAGGTGGTCAAAGACAAAGAACCGGATGCATATGAAGAAGCATGTACACAAAAAGAATGGAAAGAAGCTATGCAAGAATAGATGAAAGCTCTCAAGGACAATCACACATGGGAGCTAGTTCCAAAGGCTGAAGTTATGAAGATTGTTCCAAATAAATGGGTGTTTAAAATAAAGAGAAATGCTGATGGTTCTCTAGCAAGGCATAAAGCTAGACTAGTAGCAAAAGGATTCAAGCAAACTCACGGCATCGACTATGAAGAGACTTTCAGCCCGGCTGCAAAGATGGGAACAATTAGAACGTTGATTGCAGTGAGTGCAGCAAGGAGATGGCCATTGTACCAACTTGACATAAAAATGTGTTTCTCAATGGTGAACTTCAAGAAGAGGTATACATGAGTCAACCGATTGGATTTGAACACAAAAAGCATCCAAATTTTGTTTGTAGATTGAAGAAAGCTTTGTATGGGCTGAAGCAAGCACCACGTGCTTGGAATCAAAGATTCGTCGAGTACCTCACAAGGTGTGGGTATAGTCCAAGTTATGCAGATCCCTCTCTCTACATGAAGAAAGAAGAAGGCAAGCAGGTATATATTTGCATATATGTTGATGATCTCATCATAATAGGAAGTAATGTTGCAGGAATACAAGAGATAAAAAGAAAACTCGATAAGGAGTTTAAAATTTCAGATCTTGGTGAGCTGAAATACTTTTTAGGCATTGAGATAGTCTATGGGAAAGATGGCATCTACTTGATGCAAAGCAAGTACTTGTTGGATGCTCTTTTCAGATTTGGAATGAGTGAATGCAAACCACTCACTCAACCTATGGACACAAATGTGAAGCTGTGCTCAAATGATGGAGAGAAGTTACATGATGTAACTACATACAGGAGTATTATAGGTTCATTGATCTATACTACGATCATAAGACCACATTTATGTTATAGTGTTGGAGTTCTTTCTCAATTTATGCAAGCTCCAACAAGTGAACATTTAAATTCAGCCAAACGAGTGCTAAGATATGTGAAGCACACTATCAATCATGCATTTTTTTATAGATATGATGAAGAATTGCAGGTAAAGGGCTTCAGTGATGCTGATTGGGCTAGTTCAAAGGAAGATAGAAGATCCACTTCAGGTTATGTGTTCATGATAGGTAGCAAACCTATCACATGGAGCTCAAAGAAGTAACCTACTATTGCACTATCATCTACAGAAGCTGAATATAGAGGTTTAGCCTTTGCAACTTGTAAAGCTATGTGGATTAAGAAGCTCTTGGCTGATCTTGATGTACAGGTGGAGACCATTCCAATTTATGGTGACAACATGTCAAACATTCACTTGATAAACAATCCAATGTTTCATGCACGAAGCAAGGACATAGAAGTGCATTATCATTATGTTCAAGAAAAAGTTTTGAGCAAGGATGTGGATATAAAGTTCATTGGAACTAATGACCAGGTTGCAAACATGCTTACAAAGTCCCTAGATGCTTCTAAGCTAAAGAGGTTCAAGGACGACATCAACTTGCAGGATATGGCTGAAGGTGCAAGCTCACATGTGAGCTTGAGGGGGAGTGTTAAAAATAAAGAAGTAAGCTCGTATATATTTTTGCAAAAAGGATTTTCTTCAAGTAGGAGGAAATTACAAAAAAGAAAAATAGAAGCATTTACTTCAGCAAGTAGTGGAGGCAAAAAAAGAATCATTCAAAAGAGAATCAAATCCAAAAATTGAATTGTAAGAGGAGTGGCTGTCCAAAGTAGTGGAGAAATGATGGAGAAGAGCTCTCAAACTCATCATGAGAGTTTTTGGTCACTTGGATATAAAAGAGGCAAGGGTGGACACTCAAATATAGAGGAAGAAGGCGTGGAAGCCCCCTTGTAGCTACTTCATTTGTTTTGAGTCATTTCGTTCAGTTCACTCTCATAGAGTATGTCCAGCCGCACACTCATTTCTGGGTAGTCTACTTGTGAGAGTCATATCTCTCAATATATGTATCCAATTTTAGTGTTTAAACATTCATTAGAAAGCGTATCTTGAGCACTTCTTCTATCTAAAATAGTTTTATGAAATTCTTTATGCTCTATGAGTTATTCAATTTTTAGTGAAGTCCAGTTTTTAGCCTAATTGAGTGGACAGGTAGCCTGTTTTGTATCAATGCGTTGCCAATCCAAATCTACTTCAAATTGAGTGTTTGATAGCTCATTTTAAAGCTGTAGGTGTCTAGTTTGAGTGACCAAAGCTTCAAGTTCATTGGATTTTTCAGTTGGTACCAGGTTTCATTTGAAGGTTCAGCTGTTGGCAAGAGTCTTGATCCTGAGAAGGTCTTCTACACTTTCCGCTGCGATTAGGAGACGAATTCTCCAACAAATGATTGGTTTCAATTTTGTTTAGCTCTATGCTTTCATGTAGGATGCATTTTTATCATTGAAGTACAGTAGTAAACTTCATTCTTGATAATCTTGATGCAAATTATTGAAACCTAGATAAAATAGCATAAAGATATTGAAAACCTCATTAAACACAAGCATAGTCATGCATCTACGAAAGATTTTTGGTGCATCTCTCCTTTCAAAAGAATGTTTTCAGGCACCATACACATTTTCTTCTTGCTTGCAAAAGGAATAGGATGCACTCAAGTCTCTGCACATGTATATTTATAACCTTTTGTAAGGTAGAAGATAGACTCTTCATGCATGGATGATTGGATGCACACATGGCAAGCTCAAGAATTTCTTGATTTAGGTTTGATGCATGAAAGGAGAATGCCAACACGTGCATGCACTCACATGCATTTTCATGCAAGAACATACATTTTTATATGCATGATTCTTGGTTAAGTAGTTGAATACTTATATTAAGCACTTTTCTGAGGATGAGAAAAGTATGCTTGGTTTTGTTTAAGCTGATTAGAGCTTAAAGAAGAAACCCAAGTAATCTTTTGGAATCAAGATATTTTCCTAAAAAGATATATCAAAGTAATCTTTATGAAGTAAGCTACTTCCTATAGATAAACCAACAAAGAAAATAGTTTGGTTAACTATTTCCTTGGATTAAAAGAAATATTTTTTGGACAAGCAATTAAGCCTTAAGTCTTGATCTTGTCCAAAAGTTAAAAATTTCTTTTTGAAGATCGTTGCAGTAAAGAAAAAGATTCCAAGATGAATCATTGGACTGGAAAGAAAAAGATTCCAAGATGAATCATTGGACTGGAAAGCAAAAGATTCCAAGGAATCATTGGCTTAGTATTACTTAATTCCTTTGCAAGAATCTAAAAGTTCTTGAAAGTCAAAATCTCCTTAGATGTGAGACTGGAATCTTTCAAGAAAATTTTAATAGCAAGTAGTTCCCAGCAATGTCCATATCACAAGTATGGGTACTTAAGTCGAAATAGTGATATAACCTAACAGTGTATCAAAGATTCTTAGCTTTGGAATATGAGAAGCATCAGTGTGTGCTTGGACTTAAGTTGAGGGAAAGGTCTCTAAGATCCCATGGGTAAGCAAAGAAGCTTTAGATAGTTCAAGAATCTTAAAGATAAAGTCTTTATTTTTATCGCAAGATCAATTAGACTTGATCAATCTTGGCCATGATTGTTCAAGAATGTGCAATTGGAACTACTCTATAGATTGCCCAAGTATTGACAATAAAATTCCTTTTGGGAATTATTCACTCAGGTTCCATTTATCCAATGGAAAATTGTGAAAAGAGTAAGTTGTTCCAAGTCTGAACACAGTGAAGAAATTCCAAGAATGTAGTCTGCAACCGTGAAGGTACTTAAGTCTGTGGAAGGTAAAATATAAAGTTTACCTATCCTTAAAGGGATTTTGGTACAAATCTAGAAAGCATGAGTGGATGCTTAGACTTAAGTAGTAGAGAGATTCCTATAAAGTCCTGGCCAAGATAGGTACCTAAAGCAACAGTAAAGAAATGAATCTAAAGACAAGAAGTCAAAAGCTCTTGTCACTACAAATTGGTCAAGGATAAACCAATTGAACTTGAATTTGTGAAAATTCAAGTACTTGGAATTCTATTTGGTTTTCATTTGAAAACCCTAGCAAAGAAGGATGGATGTTCCATCAAGAGGTTCTTTAGGATAAATACCACCCACACATTAATGTGAATATAAAATAAGGTGGTATGGGACACCAAATTTTATACTCATATTGATGTAGGAAAGATGATATGGGACATCTGACCGTGGGATGATAATTGTCTTTTAGTCCTAAAATAAATCTTGAAGTTAGATTTGATCCTCAAAGGAATTAAAGGCTTCAAAGAAGAATTTTTGAATTCAAGGAGGATAAAAGTATGATCTCAAGATACTTCAAGATCAAGTTCGTAAGAAGATACGAAGTAAGTAACTTCCAAGATCTTCTTGAAATACTTCAAGCTAAAGAGTTGATGATTCAGAAATATTTGATAAATTTCTAAAAGAGTCAGATTTTGACGTTGAACTGAACCTTTCGACTAAGGAATAGACTGACTAAGTTCAGCACCACGTTTCTAGTGTAACTTGGTAAATTCAATCCTTTGACTCAACACGAATGCACAAGAATTGCATTTCTAGTAAGGAGTCATAAAGATTGAATACAAGCATAAACTTAGTCTCAAGTGAAGCATTGTTTGAGTAGAAATACATTACTAGAACTTCAGTGGGTCGACACACTGATGTTGGATATCACACTAGTATCTTGTGGTTGGATGATGTTTAGGATTACTCTATGAATCTTTTTGAGAATCGAGTTCCTTTCTCTTAAAGATAGAGGAAAACATGCTTCAATACCTTGTTGAAACAGATCATCAAGATGTTACAGTCTTGGGCCATCAAGTACTTCACTCTTAGCAAGTTTATATCTTAGAAGTTTGAATTAGTTATACAGATTTTTAGTTGTTTCCTTTTGCTTTCCAAATCTTTTAGAATTGACTCAGATATGATATCTGATTTCTTTTGCAAAAGTCTAGGGTTAGCCGATTGGAACTAGATAACTAAATTAAACATTCTAGATAGATGTTTTGTATAAGAACTTATTCAATCTTCAAAAGATGAAAAAGTCCAAGATTGACTTATTCATTTGAGTTTGCTTCCAATTACTAGCATAACTCTCATGATCTAGAGTTCAGTACGCTCTAGAACAATGAAGGTAGGAATTGCTCATCAGCTTGACAATTCCCAAGAACTTAAAGATCAAGATTTTGAGTAAAAGTCCTCAGTTGGATAATTTTCATTTTCAATTTAACTTGGTCAAGATATTGTAAGGTTGAACCAAAGAAAAATTTCTTCTATAGTTTACACAGGATATTCAAGCCCTTAGGACAAAGTAGTCCTCGAGTTGGGTGAAAAAAATCAAGTAGCTGTTAATTGGAAGTTGACCATTGTACAAACATCCAAGTCAGATGTTTGGATCAACCAAACTTCAAGTTTTCCAAATCAAATTCAAGTGAATCAAGAGTTCTCAAAGTCTTGATTGGGATATGAATCCCATCCTAGTTACTAAAGTCCATGCACCAGTCATGCCCAGAAATGAACTAGTAATTTGAATCCACCTAGTTCACATGTTTGTGCCTAGATCGCACACCAAGAAACTATGAATTGGCCAGGGATGTTTTTAGATCCACACTTATTATTCATTCACTACTTTGTACTTTGACTAGTTTATCAAAGTGCAAAGCAAGATAGTGTTTTGAATCATTTGGGCATGGATGCCACCACAGAGATGAGACATGTTCTACCAGTTCTAGAACATGAGTATGTTCTTCTAGTTTTAGAACATGAGGCTTGAGGGTTGCCTACAGTATGTATATAGCTCTATTTTCTAGGAAGAAAATATTTTCCAAGGGGGGAAGAATGTAATAAAGTAAGTATGATCCAAGGGTCCATCCGGTTCAGATGGATCTGAAATCGGATACCGTTTTGTCATCTGTGTGTATGACCAAAGATCTCGAGTTTAGACTTACTAGGAGGTATTGTGCTCTTGTGAACAAGTGATCCACTTAGCTTAGTGGTTAAGTCTCAAGGATGTTAAGGAGGAGGTCTTGGGTTCAATCCTCATGGGGGACATGGGGATAGTATTTTGCTCAAAGGGATCTAGAGCCTTCTAGAAGCATCCACTTGAGTTAACTCGAGTTAACTAGGACACTTGGTGCACATGCAGTTACATGACCGACACATGGATGGTTAGTATCCACCTGCCCAAGAAGGCAGTCCCCTAGAGAGAGCTATATATAGAGGCATTTGGTTGGGAGGAGAGTCATCTCTCTAGCACGTGGTGGTCATAATTGTAGTCTTGTTGCACATCATATGTTGATGCAAAGGAAGCACTATGAGATCCTAAACGGGTACAATATGACAAAGGTGCATCTAATTTTCTACATGTCAAAGTCTACACCAAACATTTAGGCATTTTTTTGTCCTTTTCTATGTGACCCATCACATCAACAAGCACCATCTAAATCTGCATCAGAAATGAAATGATTTGCTTTAGCATGTGGAACCTACAAAGCCTATCCAATTGCCTCACTTGGACTAGCACTTGATTGTCCACTTATAAAAAGAGGCAGCAAAGTTTGATCTGCATATTTAGGGCTAACCAATGTATCCTTTGTGCATGAAAGTAATGGATGACTTCCATCTTCCATAGAAACAACATCATGGCTAACCAAAATGCATTTATTCTGTGTATGATATAGATGATAGCCTTTTCTCTCAATAATGTACCCAACAAAAATACATCTCACTGCTTGATTATCTGATTTCTTGCATTGTTCTTTAGGCACTAATGCATATGCTAGAGAACCAAAGATAGATATATGAGAAATAAATGGATTGTGAACATGCAAAGCCTCATATGGAGTGATAAATTACAATGATTTGGTGGGACACCTAGTAAGTACATATGTTGCACACATAACAACGTCAAGCAAGAAGGTATATTGTAAAGCCTAAATTTTGACCATACACCCCACCATCGCCATGAGAGACATGTTCTTTCTTTCAACAACTCCATTTTGTTTGAGGTATATACAACCTTCTACACTGATGTTTTATTCCGTGCTCAACTAGAAATGCATTAAAATTAGAAGACATGTATCACCCCCGTCCCCCCCTTTATTTGAACAGAGGGTGCCCAATTTACATGCTGACATATTTTGAGACATTGCTAGAAATTGTTTGAAGAACATAAGCTCTTTCGAATTTTCTTTCAATGGATACACCCATGCATGCCTAAAGAAATCATCAATAATATCACAAAGTAAAGGTAGTTCCCAAAAGAAGGTTTCTACATGGGAGCACAACGATCACTATGAACAAGCTACAACTTATGAGCACCTCAAACTAAACCATCTTATGGGAATGTAGAACGTTGCATTTTTCCAAAAATACAACCTTTCTTGAAATGTTTACAAGGCTCCTTGATTTTGGGAAGAGAGGATACCATTTCATATTTTTTTAGACATGAGAAATTAGAAAAATTTAGATGACAAAAGCATGTCAAAGCTTTGCATCTGAGATAGCTTGAGAATCTTGAATGACACATGCAAAATCCTTCAAAGATTTTGCATAGTCTATGAGCTTATACACCTCATGATGTGAATGCTAGAAGTGATAATAACATCCCCATTTGAGAGACCATGAATTGTACATCTGGCATGAACGAATTTGAAGACTGAGCCCATCTTGGCTAATGCTAAAACTAACAATAGATTCTTCTTGAGCCCTTGCATATACAAAGCATCTAACAATGTGAAATAACTACCACTAGTCATTAGAATGAGCTTACTAATTTCCATTGCATGAAAAGAGGAGTTTTTAGTGCATGTGATAATATTCCCTATAGGATCAGGCTTAAGTGAATTGAAAAAACTAAAGTGTGAGGTAATATGTTTGGTTGCCCCATCAAAGTACCAAAAATTTGAGTCTATTGCAAACATACACTGCTTATGAGAAGATGGGTCATAACTTCAAAGAGTAGTAAATGTTCATTCTTCCTTCAAACAAGATTACTAGGATATGTCTAAGGTGTAGAGGCCTCCTGAACAACCATTCCTGACTCTTTCTTCTTTGCCTCTTTTGAAGTGAGTTTTGGACAACTTTTTATGATATGATCATTTCCCTTCTAGTATTTGAAAAATTGTTTTTGCTTTTTTTTTTCTTCTCATCTTTTTCTTCCTTCTTTGATTTTGCAACATTAACAAATATCTTCTTACAAGTAGATGAGCTCCATTTACCTTTGGCCTTCTGACTAGATAGAAAAGCTTGATTTGCAAGATGCATAATGGACCTGTTGTACCTGAATTGATCTTCTTGCAACAAAACTGAGACTAACTCTTTAAATATCAAAGCATTTGGAATGTCTTTCATCACCAATAAAAGAGTAAAAGCAAACATTTGATATGAATCTAGAAGACTGTTAAGAACAATTTACACATGTGAAGTATCTGGCAAGACGTCATCAACAAAAATCAAGTGCTCCTTAAAATCTTGGATCTCTATCAAGAACCTATTCATAGAATCTTCTTTAATTATTTTTTGGATGTAACCAACACGGGTGTCATTTCTTACTTGGTATAAATTTGTAATTGTATCCCAAACATCCTTTGCTATTTTGTAGTAGAAAATTCAAGGGATAATGGAATGTTTCACAAAGCTATCAATGTAGTTTTAAAAACAATTATTCTTGCCCCAATTAGAATAGTGTGCCTTTCCTTGTGAGATGTGATAGGGGTTTGGAGAGATCTGCATACATCCTAATGATCTTGCGATGATACCATCTATGTTCTTAGAACCCTATACCTCTTTCCAAGTCATTGGCCCTAGCATATAGAAAATGTCCAATATCATTTCATGATCAAGAGCCATGCCTTTTGCCGATACCCCATGTTTGTTTTGATAAAATTTCAACTTTGTCTCTCTGCACATCCTGAATACTTGCTCTAGTAGACTCCAATGTTCCACAAAATTTTTTATTGGAGTAGAACTATGTCTAGAGAAGGAACAAAAGTCACTTATAAATATCCTTAAGAATTTCGAAAGAAATGGTTCAAAGATTAGATATACCATGCTATTGAAAGTGGGAGGGTTTCAAAGTCCAAAAGCCATTTTTGAGTTTTAATAAGTACCCCATGGAGTTATGAAGGCAATAATGGATTTATCTTTGAGATGAATACCAATTGTACTAAAGCCACTAAATCCATCCATAAAACTACACATAATTTTTTACCATCTCCTTCAAAGCTTGCTCGGAGAAGGGGGCAAGAAAACCATTTGGTGTTACCATTAGTGTCCATGTGAAAGGCCAAATGGCCACTGTACACTTCTTTGTATATGTTCTTTAATAAAACATATAGTGGACTGGTCAATCATAGATTGTAAGTTCGACCGCATTTTTGTAAGACCTGAGAAGTCTATCTTCGTGCTCCTTCTATACTGTGTTTTCTGCGTATTCTACAGTCTCTGTGCAGAGTACTGTGTGCGGCCCTACAAGCTCAGTTTTCTACTCAAAGGATATCCTCGTGAAGCTCTCAAGAAGGAGAGCGCACTTGTGGTGCATCACCATCGAAATACTTCACTGGTATCAGAGCAATTCGATGCAAAAGCTTTGTTCCTTTTGTGCAAGCGAAGTGAGCACCCCCCTCTAAGGCTTACGACTAAGGTAGTGACCAAGGCATAGACCTTGACATACCTTGTCATCAGATTCATCGAAGTCATCGTTGGCACCATTGGCTGCATGCGAGGGAGGACCTCAATGATCAAGGAATATAGAGGTTCTGGGTACTTCTCGGGAGGTCACCCATCCCAATAATGTTCCCCTCGAAGCTCGCTTAACCATGGCAATCTCTTGCCACCAAGATACACTCTTGTGGTGTCTGAAGAAGGGGAAAGACTAAGGTTGAAATTACCTTGACCATGTTTTGGTCCCTCAAAGCTTCATTCTTTTCTTTCAAAGCCTATTTTTTAAGCATTTTTGGGGTGTCTTTTGAGCCATTTTGGAGTACTTCCACACATATTTCTCTTCACACAGGTCAAAGAACATCAAGAAGAGTGTTCTTTGTACCTGTCGAACAATAAATATCAACCTTTGAGGCTGTGTTTTCAGCCACACTCGTAAAACTACAGGTTTCTTGAAAGGTTTCAGTTTTGGTGGGAGTAGTTGCTGCAAATTTATGCAGGTTTTTTGAGCCTAAAACATCAAACACTGAGTCACAACAAAGGAGAACAAAGACATGTTCTCTTTTTCTTTTTACCTAAATACCATTATATGAAGCAAAAAAGTGGGCATTTTACAATATCTAGAAAGCATCACGAGTCTTGCTTGTAAATATTGTCTTTAGAAGCTTGATCTCATATCCCAAGTAGTCAAGATAGATATACTAAAATTCTTGCTGCCATGAAAACTAGTTGTTGAGCATGACCAAGAATCCCACATCATGATCTTGGACAATAGATTAGAGTTGAAAAGGTACATGTAAGAATTCGCGAAGCTCCTTCATTACATCTATAACCTCAACAAGCACAGAAGATAGCTAATTAAGAGTTACTCGAAAGTTAGAGTACATGTGTTGTAAAAATCAGAGCATTTTAACAAGGCAATTAAGATCATCCCCTTTGTATGGTTAAAATCCCCATTGAATGCCTGGCCATATTAACAGAATATGAAATACACTTCACAAAAGCATTCCCAAGAGAAGATAATATTCAACAAAATTATACTAAGAAACATTCACACATGATCAGAGAAATGCTCAAGATAAATCAAGCTGAACACGAAGTGGAAGCAGAACTCCAAATTATATTTCCATTAAAATGATATTTTACATTTCATGTGTTTTACAAGAGTTATGTGAATCTACAATAGAAGCTGATCATAGCTTTCCTCAGGCTCAAGGGTATTGGTATCCTCTGGCACATTAGAACACCTATCTTGCCTCTCTTGCTCCAAGATTGGCTCTTCAAGGTCAGCCATGTCCCCAGGTTCATCTGCAAGTGGGGGAACAGGCTCCCTTGAAGCTGCTTGGAATCTCTCCGTATCTGCAATGTGCTTCCTTCCAACCTCTTGGTCTTCATCTGGGCATTCATTCAGCCCATTGATTCTCATTCTAATGAAGCTCACTTGAGCATCATCCTTCTCCACAGCTATGCAGTGCCTGAACATCTTTAAGGAGCAAGCCAGAGTCGTTCCTGAAACAGCAGAAAACCTCTTAGAGGCTTCAATCAACAATGACTAATGAAAATTGTGAAAATTGAAATTACCTGTGCCCGAAAAAAGGTCTAGGACCCAGTCATCATCATTGGAAAATAGCTGAAGCAATCTCATTATGAGTTTTTGTGGCTTCTGATAAGGGTTAACCAATGTCATGTCCCCAGCTACATGACGAAGTTTCTTGGTAACGGCTGGGAACATGAGCACATTTGAGATCCCATTCTCATTGCAATGCTCCCTGACTCTCCTTTTGCTTACTTCATCATAATAGCCCACTGTAATGCATTCAGTGGCACTCACAAACCGATGCAAAGGAGTGTGATTTACGTTTGTCTTCACCCTGCAAAAAAGAACTATGAGTCACATAGGGCATCATGAAAGCCATGGAGATAGAAAGAAGATTACTTACCAAGTGAGGCACTCCACAGCATGACATCTTGCCTTCAGAGCAGTTGAAACAGAGAAAGACTGGTCTCTGCTATGGAAAATTACTATCCTCCAAAGAGGAGACATAGTCAACTCTGCAAAATCAGTGACCATCTTCCGAATCTGAGGGTGTTTGAAGGGTTCATCATCATTAACTGATCCTAACATCCTAAATCCATAGGGTATGTCCGCTATGAGAAGGGAGAAATGTTTTCTAGGCACAACAGAACAAATATTATTTACATCACTACAGAACACATTGTAATATACAGGCCTAAGGGGGTCTAGGGGATTGGAGAAACATTTAAGATCGGGTTCATCATCAAAATCCATCTCCTTCGCTTTCAGTCTAGATTTCTCATGCCTTGCTCTTTGAATGTGAGCAAGGAATGCAGGGGGGCAATCATCTAGTACCTCTGTAGACTTACTTTTCCTTGGTTTCTGCAGAACAAATTGGAAAAACAATTAGAAGAGCTCTTCAGTACAGCAAACAGAACATAAAGAACGGATGTATGGCATCGATTTCTTGTTGGGGTAGATGCTAGGCATCGACCTTCTACTAAAAATCGATGCTTGGCATCGACCTAGGGACCTAAGTCGATGCCTGGCATCGACTTTTGCCACGAGGTCGATGCCAGGCATCGACTTTTGTTGCAGGTCGATGCCAGGCATCGACTTATGCTGCAAGTCGATGCCAGGCATCGACTTATGCCCCCAAGTCGATACCAGGCATCGACTTATGCTGCAAGTCGATGCCAGGCATCGACTTATGCCCCCAAGTCGATGCCAGGCATCGACTTATGCCCCCATGTTGATGCCATGCAATGCATCAAATTGTTTAGTATGAAATATTCTGATAAGAGAATCTACCCAATCACGAAACAGGATGAAATATTCTGATAAGGCTTTGTAGGATGATGTGGTTGGATAGTCTGCTTGGACCTCTGTCCAAGAAAAGCAACCCAGCCTCTTCATCATCACCTCCTGAATCTTCATGTACACTTTATGACTACAGACACATAAATATAAAAGAGACTAGGTTAGACAAGAATCATGGGAGGAGGGAAAAAGGATCTGAGAATAACATACATACTTATTGAGCTCAGTCACCATCTCCTCGAGGCTCAACTCCTTCGAGATTACCCTTGACAAAGTTGATATGATCAATGTATCATCCTTGATTCCTTGAAGGGCCCTCCATGGGGTCAGCTTCATGTCCTCAGGAGCCTCTTCAATTGAAAGGTCAACTTTCCTTCCCTTTCCCCTCAGATCAATTTGTGGGTCTGGCCTCGACTTTCGTTGCTTCTGGCCCTTGACCTCCTTGTGCTCCCACATTGTGAAGATTCTATCCTGAAGATCCCAGATCTCACCTGATCTAAATGCCAGTTGAAACCATGGGTCATATTTCCTCAAAGCATCTGACTTTCTATTCTCATCCAATGCAATTCCAACCTCAATAAGGCATTGCTTTCGTAGATTGGGATGTATTCTCCCAGCTTCCTTCACAAGACAATCTTCGTATTCATGGTGGAAGAACCGAATTCTCTCTATGGAGGACATTTTCTGCCTGTAGCCATTATCGTTGTTGTGATCCCAAGCAAGAAGCTTGGCTTCCTCAGTTGTAAGACCAGCATATATCTTACACTCTGCATACCTAAAGAAAAATGTAGTAGGGTGCTCCTTCACTAACTGTCTACGAGCCTCTGCAGAGTGTGAACCTCCAATCACATAATAAGTGTACTCCTCAAACAAATTCTCATTGAAATCCTCCACACAGCTGCACTCATGCGGATCCACCATTACAAGGAATGGCACAACAGTAGCATGAGGATTAATTTTCATTTTCTTCTTAAGATTTTGGACATGCAAATTATGTGGCTCCCTGATCTCAAGGGGCCTCCTCCTTGTGACTGGATCCACTGGTGGCCTGTGGATAATATTAATAGGCAGGTGGAACAACTGCCCCTTCTTCACAACTTTTCTTCTAGCTATGTCCTCCCTCATCTTATTCTGCTCAGTGCCAAGCACACCAGATGCAAGCTCTCCACCAGGTGCAACAATAATGTCCCCAGAGCTAGAGCTTGAGTCAGAAAAGTCCTCTTCTGTAATTATCTTCTTTTTCTTTTGGGGCTTTTTCTGCACACTCTGCTTACCCCTTGCCTTTACAGAGACCGTCTTCTTGTGCTGTGTTGGCATGATATTGCCCTGTATCCATGGCATCAGGTCCTTGATGAAATTCACTGAGTCTCTGCATATATGAGCTAGCTCCTCTGGAACACAGCATTCTGGGCACAAGAAATCCATCTTGCATATGACATTTCTTAATCCCTTCGATGTCTCCACCAAGAAAAGCAGGTTGTCAGAATCTTCATCTTCATAATCCAATTTGTAAACAAGGCCATACTGAAAACCTTGTGTTGTCGTGATCTTTCCTCTGCCATAGGCCCCTGCGAACACAAGGAGGATTGCATTCTTCTCTTCAACGTACTGAAGGCACCATTCGAGATTTGTCATGTCCCGAAGTGGACGATCTGTCTTCATGACCTCTGTCTCCCTCGACCTTTCCTTCATATTTGGATCCTCCACAGGAATTTTAATGCTACTCTGTCCACCTGAGGATATTCCTAGTGGGTTGCTGGCCTTCTCAGAGGATAATGGTGCAATAATTTTCTTTGCCTTTGCTTGGTGACCACTGCCTTTGTCACGTTGCTGGTCAGCAGAGCCCATGGTGACTTTGAGCTTCTTGATGGGCCTTTCATCCTTGTACTCTGCATCCCTGAAAGCAATTGGAAATATCAAGCAATAAGAAATATCAGCCCAAGTCCATGCAAGGCATTGATTTTGAGCTTCAGGTCGATGCCAGGCATCGATGTTTAAGTGCATGTCGATGCCAAGCATCGACTTTGTGTGCAAGTCGATGCCAGGCATCGACTTGAGGGTGAAAGTCGATGCTAGGCATCGAGTTGGGGGTGCAAGAGTCGATGAATGGCATCCATTTTTGGGCCCAAGTCGATGCCTGGCATCGACTTTTGGGCCAAGCCGATGCCTGGCATCGACTTTTACCCTCAAGTCGATGCCTGGCATCGACTTGCACACAAAGTCGATGCCTGGCATCGACTTGGGCACAAAAGTCGATGCCAAGCATCGACTTGGGCCCAAAAGCCGATGCCAAGCATCAATTTTGCACCCAAAAGTCGATGCCTGGCATCGACTTTTCAGTGCATGATGATGCTGGCAAGTCGATGCTTGGCATCATTTTTTGGGACCAAGTCGATGCCTGGCATCGACTTGGGGCTGCAAGTCGATGCCAGGCATCGACTTGCACCGACAAGTCGATGCCAGGCATCGACTTGCAGGAGCAAGTCGATGCCAGGCATCGACTTGGGGCTGCAAGTCGATGCCAGGCATCGACTTGCACCCACAAGTCGATGCCTGGCATCACCTTGCTCCTGCAAGTCGATGCCTGGCATCGACTTGCAATCCTAAGTCGATGCCTGGCATCGACTTACAGCCCCAAGTCGATGCCAGGCATCGACCTGTACATGCTTTGGATCCATATTTCTAGAGGCAAGAAAAATAAAGACCTAGAAATGAGATATTTACACAGACATACAGAGGGAATCTTTTTGGAATCTTTTTTTTAGTTATGATTTTGTCTACCTCTTGGTACTTTTGCCAACATTCTTCTTCTCCATCAGGCTTGGCTTGCTGGTATGCTGACCTCTGTGCTCCATGGCTGTCTGTGCTCTGCTGCTCTCTCTTGCTCGTGGATTTTGAAAATGCGAATGATCTCCTCCTCTGGTATTTATAGGCAATTGGGTAACTTGAACCAGAAACTAACTGGATCTAACTGAATGAGTCCACTTGCTAACTAAATCTGTCAACTTATCTAACCAGGGAATAGCACCCACACAAATAGGCTGTTTCAGAGCCACTTTAATGAAATATTCATAGACCCTTACAACTATTTATATACATTTGCATAGAAATTACATTTCAATGGCAAGAGTATGGTATGTCCATGAGGATGTCTAAACTCATGTAGAGATTTGTTTCTAAGAATCTCTTTCTTGGGAGAAAATCAAGTCAAAGTTGTGTTAAATGTGGGAGACTAATGACATCTTCATAGTATTACCCTCCACACTTTAGTTCATATTCACATTTATCTTGTAACTCACTGTTGAAATGGAAAATCACTATGAATAAACATTCTAGTACAGAACCTTGCAACTATTTATATACATTTGCATGGAAATTAAACTTCAATGGCAACAGTATGGTATGTACATGAGGATTTCTAATCTCATGTAGATGTTTTTTCTTAGAGTCTGTTGCTTGGGAGAAAATTAGGTCTAAGTTGTGAGATTAATGACATCTTTATAGTGTTATCCTCCACACTTTAGTTCATATTCACATTTATCTTGTAACACATTGTTGAAATGGAAAATCAATGTATGAATATACTTTCTGTGTGCCTCTTTTACACATAATTCTTTTTCAATATACTTTCATCTACCTCTTTGATATCTAGCCAAGACCACAATAAAACCTAATCCTTGAAATCTTAACCAAATGTAAAATTTCTTCTTGTATAGTGTTCAATGGCATAGCATATTCCAGTTGGAACTCAACTTGGATATATTCCAGTTGTAAAATTTCTTCTTGTAAAATTTCTCCAAACAATTTTATTATATATTCCTATTGGAACACAACTTTGATATATTTTGATTCATTCACAATGCTTAGACTGAATGACTCATATGAAGTTAGAAATCAACTGTGTTTCTCATTTGAATCAAAAGTGAATCAAATCTTTGGTTCCCTCATTAGTGTATATTTGAGTAATTAAGTGATTTGATGTAATTTGATGTTTTATGTTATTTAATGTACTTTAATAAGCTTTTGATTTCATATCTTCTTGATGTGACATTTGATGTGATATCTTCACTTGATCTCGGATTTCTACTTATTTAAAAAGGTCATTCATCTTCAGTCTTCTGTGAACTCAGTGAAGATGAGCTCAATCTTTTCAGTGGATGCTTGGGCATCAGCTTCCTCTGCTCATATTGATTCATTGTTCTCAGTTGAGCCTTTCCAGAGAAGTGATGATCCCTATGATTTAGAACGTGCTGATGATTCCATGTTTTCTGTTGAGTCATTTAAGTTATCCAATTCACAGTGCAATGCTGCTCATACAAATGCACCTCTTGATCTCCCATCTGATCCAACCATTGATCTCCCTTCTGACTCAAGTGCATGTGGAGCAACGAAAAAGCAAAGCAAGCTCAATCTACGATTTAAAAGAAGGTCTCGTGAAGTCGAAAAAGATTTAAATTTCTTACTTCAGATAGACAGATTGCATTGGATATTGTGAAGCATTGTTGTGGTTTGAAATGCTTGTATAATTTAGGGATGAAGAAACTAAAGCACATAAGAGAAAAATTCCTCCATTTAGATAGTGAAAGGCAAGATATATACCTTGTTTCTTGCATGCAAATGATTGAGGATAACATGTCAGTAACGCGTGTTGGTTTTGAATATTTCTTTACTCAAGGGATGCCATGCTGTAGGGCTGCATTTAAAATTGCAATGGGTGTAGGAAATTTTAGAATACATAGGGTTCAACAAGGGTTTTTGAATGGGGATCTCATTTTGGATACGTTCCATGGTGGGACCAAAGGATCTGTTGGACGTCATGCAATGAATTGGATGATGAACTATTTTAGCTTGCATTGTGAAGTTATGCCTACAACTGGAAGGTTGCACTTGTCAGATAACTTTACTCGTCGAGAGGTATTTCAAATATATAGAGAAGACATGGAAAATAGAAATGAGAAGTATGTGTTGTATCGTCACTTTACTCAATTATGGAAGGAGGAGTTTAACAATGTTTCTATTCCTCGTAAAGTTAGAATGGGTGAATGTTCAGTTTGTGCCACTTTGAAAAACATGGCAAAAGGGGCTACAACACCACAGGAAAAGCATAATTTTAAAAACCTTCTTAACAACCATCGTGACAGTCAAGCATTAGAGAGAAAGAAAGCAATTCATCATCGAAGTAAGGCACTCAGAAATCCGGAGCGTTATATGTGTTTGTTGATCGATGGTATGGATAAAAAAAAAACTTGTTTGCCACATTTTTATCGCATCCCTAAGGACATTGGAGATGAAGTCCTTGTGCAAATGCATTTGGTTGGCGCTTTGGTATACAATGGAACTGTAATGTCCAAGGTTTTCTTCACATATCCGAATGTGCATAATGATCCAAACCTTACAGTTACTGTCATTCATCGTGTTTTGCAATCATGGAAGGGTCTTTTGCCACCAACTCTATATTTGCAACTAGATAATACTCCAAGAGAGAATAAAAATTCTACAGTCTTTGGATATTTAAGCATGCTTGTTGAAAAACAGGTATTTCAGAAGGTTAAGGTAAATTTTCTTCTGGTTGGCCACACTCATGATCACATTGATCAAATGTTCAGTACTTTCTCTAAGAAGTTGGCACGTAACAATGCTTTTACTCTTCCGATTTTATCTGAGCTGATTTCAGAAGCATATACTCCAAAACCAGAAGTTCAACACCTCACACAGATTTATGACTTTAAGCACTTTTGCTCAATGGGCCTTGATAACAGTGCTAAGGTTTTGGCTCCATTGCACAATATTAGTTTCAACCATGTATTCTTGATGAGGAGTGTTGATGAAATAACCCTTTTATTTGCAAAGCAGTATTCATCTTCTCTTGGGTGGGAGCCTACAGAGGGATGCAGATTCTTATTGCAGGTGCCTAATTTGTCTACTGTAACAGTGTATGGTGCAGAACAATCACCATATGAAGATAAAAACAATACAGAAAGATGTGGAAGTGTGGTTGATTAAAGTAAAAGCTGGATGCATGCACTCATTGAAAAGAAGAGACATATTGAGCGTGCAAAAAAATATGCTGGAGATCAAGATGTATCTTGGTGGGAGGACTTTTTCAATCATCAAGAAGAGATTATACAGTATACAATTGTAGGTCACTGGCCAGTTGATGTTCCATTCACATGGGATTTTTGTACACAAAGATCCGTGAATGTGGCCCAAGCATGTAATGCAGATGCACTTCAAAGTTTTATACATCCACCAGAAAGAAATATTTATGTAGGCCCAAGGATGACAAAACAGGCAGAAGCAAGATGGCAAGGAAATTTAATAGAGATAAATGTTGGAACGCTTATTGCAGTACTTGTTGATGGTGATGAGGCTACCAGACCATTTTGGATTGCAAAGGTTTTAGAGATAACTAAAGATATTGATCAGAGAAGAATAGAGGCTTTGGTGGTGCATTGGTATTACACTAAAAGTAGTAATGCATTCACAGGTAAATATAACTTAGAAATGGTGTGTGATGCTAAACGAACAGGTTCAAAAAGGAAAAAGAATATTCGAAGCACATCCACTCTTAAAATGGATGATGTAGATATTCTTGTTTATGATTTTTCCTTGACAAAAACTGGTCACTTGAGGAAAGCAACCATCAACATGATAAAACAAAAGCTTCCAGATGTATGTGGTACAGGAAATCATAGGAAAACAAGAAGAGTTGTGCATGATCCTGCAGAATTTGGTATGTACGTGGATGAAGATAGAGCTCTTGTGGATATAGAAGAAGAAGAAGAGAGCTCTCAACAGTATGAGACTGAATCAAGTGCATCAGATGATGAGGGTGTAGACATAGATCGACAAAGTTGTGAGTTGCATTGAAGCTCTCAGACATTTTTAGTGCTTATGTAAATGCCTCAAAGTAGTTTGGTTAATGAAACCATGTTTTGTAGCAATTTTGAATAACAATCAGATATCCACCCATTAAAGATATGTCTAAAATGTTATTTTTGTGTAAAAACTATTGACTTCTACATTCTTATATATATTTTAGACATGTCAATGTCTTAGCATATAGATTTTGGACATGTCAATGTCTTATCATATACATTTTGGGACACGTCAATGCCTAATATAGTGAAATTTTGACTACATTTTGAGCTCATTTTTTTTTGAGAAAATGACAAAAAACGTCAAAAATTACTTGTTTTCACCTCATTTTTGTAATATATGTATACTGGTGTAAAGGAATTCCAAAAATGAGGTGAAAACATGTAATTTTTGACATAAGTGTTCTCTTTTTACGACATAGTTCTCGTTTGTTACGACTCGCTGTTATCAGAGTTGACAGACACTTGCAGGTGTTATTCGCTAGTTTTTGGGCTGTGTATTCAGCCTTTAGTGTCATTTTAATGCATATATTGAGCACATACACACCGTGTATGCTTTTGTGGATACCGCTTATGTACGTCCATGTGTTCATTGATATAGCAGTTACGTTTTTGCATAAAGCCTTTTACGTTTGAAAAAGAGGGTCGTGGTGAGGTTTTCATAACTGGGAGACACCCAGATGTCGGGTTCTCCTCGGTGATGCAGGTGGAAGACTTACCCAGCCTCACCATAGGAGATATATGATGGTTGTTCATAGGTGCTCGATCAGCCTAGTTGGCTTATATTGGGTAACTGATTATATGTAGTGGAGTCAGTGATTCACTATGCAAGAAAACATGTCAGTACTTGCGGTTTTATGATATTTTGACACTAGTCATATGGTAATTTTGCAGAGGACACTCTGGCAAAATGTTTCCAAATTTCTGGTTTTGTCAATTATATAGTGGTCGATTTACTCCTTGATACACTTATTCGTTGGTGTTCAAACTCTTCTAGATCCATTATCATTCTATTTAGTTCTCTACCATCATGGAGTCAGAGGTCTCAGGCACATCCGGTGGATCAGGTTCTAGTGCTAGTGTTCCGAGGAGGAGCTATAACTTGCAGGGCAAAGACCATTTTGAGATCCGAAAATTTGATGGCACAAACTTTGCTCTATGGAAGAATCACATTAAAGATGTGCTGATTCAAAGGAGGCAATGGACAGTAAATGGAATTTCAAAGAAGCCTGCTCACATGGATGAAGATGATTGGGATGAGTTAGGTAAAATGGCCAGGTCTACCATTCGCTTGCACTTGGCAGATAATGTTTACTTTACAGTATTAGACTGTGAAAGTGCAGAGGATCTTTGGAAGAAGTTATGCAATACATATGAAGAAGAGACAACATCAAATAAAGTGTATCTGATGAGAAAATTATATGACCTTCATATGAAGGACACAGATAGTGTTGCTACTCATCTGAATGAGTTTGATGCTATATTCTCCCAGTTACAAGCTCAGAAAATGGATATGGATAATGAAATGAAAGCAATATTGTTGTTATGCACCTTGCCACCATCATGGGATACGATTTGCACATCTATTAGCAATAGTGCACCTGGTGGCAAATAAACTCGTCTATGATGACATATGTGGAGCACTCTTGAGTGAGGAGATTCGTAGAAAATCCATGGTTGGCACTCAGAGTGGAGATGCATATAATGTTTGTGATTCTTACCAAGGAAAGAATCAACAACGTGGAAGGAGCAAGAACAAGAAAAAGAATGGTCAACGGAATAAGAGTAGAAGTAAATCAAGGAAGAGGGATATCGAATGCCATTATTTTCATAAGAAAGGGCACATGAAGAAAGACTGTTTTGCATTAAAGAATGCTAAAGGTAAAGGAGAGAATGTTGATGGGCATGTTAAACAGTTACCTGCACCATCTACTTAGACTGTGAAGATTGAAGAAATTAATGCTATTTCTGATGATGTTGATGTGCTAACACTTGATAGTACTGTGCCAACTGAGGCCATTATGGCTGATTCTCTTTCCCACACCTGGCTGCTAGATATTGGTGCTTCTTTCCATGTGATACCACATAGATAATGGCTCTCTAATTATGCAGCAAAGTCTCTTGGTACCGTGAGACTTGGTGACTCTTATGAGTGTGATGTTGTGGGGATTGGAGATGTGGTTGTGCAGTTCATTGATGGTTCAAAATTTACTATGCATAATGTATGCCATGTACCTCAGTAAGCACATAGTTTGATGTCAGTTGGTCAACTTGATGACCTTGGTTACAAGGTGATCTTCAATGCTCAGTCCTTTCGCATATCAAAGGGGAATATGGTTATTGCAAAAGGAAGCAAAGTTGGCTCACGTTATCCTTTATTTGTATCACAGAAAGAACACTTGTTAGCTGTTACTAAACAGCCTATGGCTTGTATTTGGCATGGTCATTTGGGCCATATATCGCGTAATGGAATGGAAAATCTTTCTCATTGTGGCTACTAACCTGTGTTATCTTTCTCTGATTTTTCATTTTGTGAGCATTTTCAATATGGAAAGCAAACCAAAAATGTGCATAGAACGCACATTAACTCTTCAATTCAGCCTTTAGATCTCGTTCATACTGATGTGTGTGGTCCTATGCCCACTAGGTCCTTAGGTGGTTCTCTTTATTTTGTCACTTTTATAGATGATGCTACTAGAAAAGTCTAGGTATATCCTATCAAATCGAAGGATGAGGTATTCCCTACTTTCAGAAAATGTCTTACTTCAGTTGACACTGAAAAAGGAACTAAGCTTAAGGCTTTACGTTCAGATAATGGGGATGTGTTAGTCTAGAGGGATTCATAGAGAGTTTATAACTCCTTATACCCCAGTACAAAATGGTGTAGCTGAGAGGATGAATAGAACTATTCAAGATAGAGTAGTCTCTATGTTGCATCATGCAAACCTCTCACATGGTTTTTGGGCAGAAGCAGTATTGTATGTAGTTCATATGATTAACCTTTCACCTAGTACTGCCAAAAGTATGAAAGTGGCACAAGAGTTCTGGATAGGGAAGCCACCATATTATAATCATCTTCGATTTTTTGGGTGTGAAGCATATGTTCATATACCGAAGAGTCTTAAACAAAAGTTGGACCATAACTCAAAGAAATGCATTTTTCTTGGATATGGTTGAGAAGGACAATTTGGATATCGCTTATGGGATCCTGAAACACGGTCAGTGATCAGAAGTAGTGATGTCACTTTCAATGAGTCTAAGATGCATAAACAGCCCATTAAAAAGGTTGAAATGAGAAGAGTGGTGTTTGAGGATACTAATCCTCTAGCTAGCATGCATAAAAATGCTGCACATAGGGATGTTCAAGAGAATGTCCGATCAGATCAGTCTGCACATGTTCTTGTTGAGCAACCATTGAGGCGTTCTACACGTGTCTCACATCCACCTGATAGATATGTTCCAAGTTTAGATTTTGTTATGCTAACAGATTTCGGTGAGCTTTCCTGCTACAAAGAGGCTATGCAGATAGAGGATCATGTCAAGTGGGAGCGTACCATGAAGAGTGAGTTGGATTCTATTCACAAGAATGGTACTTGGGATTTAGTACCTTTGCCAAATGGTAAGAAAGCTTTACCATGTAAATGGGTATATAAGCTGAAATTCACATCAGATAGTGCTTCTCCAAAGTATAAAGCACGACTTGTTGCAAAGGGTTTTAAGCAACAACATGGTGTTGATTTCGAGGAAATCTTCTCTCGAGTGGTCAAAATGACTAGCTTGCGCATGTTGCTTGGATTCATTGCAATGGAGGACTTAGAGTTAGTCCAAATGGATGTGAAAACTGCTTTCTTGCATGGAGATCTTACAGATGATATCCATATGGAACAACCAGAGAGTTATGTAGTTCCTAGCAAGGAAAGTCTAGTTTGTAAGCTGAAGAAGAGCTTGTATGAGCTTAAACAGTCTCCTATGTTGATATATCAAGCTCAACATGTGATGATCCAGGATGACACATACCAGTTTTTTGTTTCTCTGACATGTATAGCGGTCATGCCAGTGTGGAGGTGATCGCAATCCGGGTGGATCGGGTCTGGTCGTGGCACACACAGGGTGTATGAAGCTAATGAATGTTGGAAGGTTTAAGGACATGAAAGTGAAATTAATGTTGAGTATGGAGAAGAGAGAGATGTTGAAATGATTATGGGAATAGGAATGTAGGAGTGCAAGTTAGATTTATGAACATGAATGATAAGAATGAAAGAGAACCATACATACGAATGAAATTTGGAAGGAAGAATGGTCCATTGAAGGAGCTTCTTAAACACTTCCTAATTCCAATCCATATGCATAGTCTTCTTTGGATGATATGTATGCATGACGAGAATAGATGGAACCCTTACACATAAACCAGTTTCGAAAGGAAGAATGGTCCAATATTGGAGCTTCTTATACACTTTCAGAAACTAATCAATATGTATGGGTATGTATGGATTATATGCATGCAAGTGAATTATGATGATAGAGTTTACTCACAAGCTCAAAGAAACATCCTCACTGGTTCAACGCAATACTACGGAGCCTTCTCACACATAGAAGAAATAGAAGACATGTAAAAATACTTAAGAGACTGAGAGAGGAAACAAGAGACAAGTGACAAGTGACATGAATTAAAAGGATTTGAATTAAGTTACATGTAAAATATCGTCGTGGTACGTCATGCTAAGCAGTCTACTGATCAAAGGTGGTTCCGACCCTCAAACCATGAGAGTTCAACCGAATGTCACACGTAAGAAGGTGAGTTCCACTCCAGTGACCCTATGTCTGTCTAGGCTCGTAACCTCTAACTAAAGAAGTCTAAGATTCATTAAAATCAGCTCTAACTCACTCACACGCTCCATCGAGGGTGAGTCAAGATAGAGATGCTGGTTTCAAGAGCCTATCCTAGATTGGAGTTCTAACTTAAATTTGAAACTAGGTTCTATACTCATACTAGCTCACCTTGGATCCTCACTCGCTCAACCGAGGGTGATCATCTCAAGGAAACCGTAAGCTAGCATGAGCCCTATGGATGCCTAACAATGATGCTCTAGGAGTTTGGAGGGGGGTTTATATAGTTTTTTGAATGAATTTGGGCCCTTAGATCTAGAGAAATCAACTCTCAACTCTAGGATCACTACTTTCGATTACAACCACTTGATTAATCAAATCAATGGCTTGGAATTGTTCTTTCTATCAAATCTAGTGTAAAGAAGTGAAATTTAGGCGCCCTCATTCTCCACCATTGGATCTGGGGATGATCTGGACCGTCGGATCAGTGCTGACATCAATTCGGATAAGATAAGCCACTATTTTTGGAGAAACACTGCATTATTGATCTTTGATTGTAAAAAAAGTCTTCTTTTATGGAAAAACTCGTGGATCCTCCTTGCTTTAAGCATAAGTGCATCTCCACCCTTGAATTTGAGCTCATCTTGATCGTACAACATGGCTCAATCAGCTTTCGCCATGTGGTGGCCCTTCAACCCTTCAATTTGCTTAAACTAGAAAACTGCGGTGATCCTGAAAACTGGACTTTGTACTCTTTGACCCTCCAAATAGGCTTTGATGAAGATGAAACTTTGTAGGACTATGTTTCCAAAGATCTCCTTCGGGAATATGCAGAAAAAACTCCCATCTGAATCTCCCTTGTACAAGTTTGACTACATTTGGAAGCTTGCAAGGTGGCATTAAGGTCTCTAGGAAGCTCTGATAGCCTTGAAAATTTGTACAAATATGTAGCCACATATGATCTTTATACATGCCAAACCATATGGCTAACATAAATTTCTATACAAGAATTTGTAGGGTCGATACAAGGTACAACCATTTTTGATGACGGAGAACAGTCGTTTAAACTTCGATACAAGTGCTGTGAGATGGACTAAGGATGTAGAAACATGCAGTAGCAGGAGATAGGATTTCAACAATTATGCTTTCGATACAGGATACATATGCATGTTTATATATGAAAGTCTTGTCACCAAAATAAACCTCCAAATCTACATGCCCTATCTTTCCACAATCCTAGATTATAAACAATTTCTTGGTAGATAAGTTACTACTTAAGATAAAATTTTACACAAGTAGAGAAATCATAATTTGCCTTTTTTTGACTCAAGTGATGTGGATATGCAATGCAATGCAAAGGCTGAAAAAAACATGCATGAAACAAGCATGGAAAAAAATAGAATGAACTTGAAAAAAAACAAAGCAACATGAACTTGAAAATTAATGATGTTTTTATATGTTTTTTATTATTATTATTTTTTTCTTTTTTTTATTTTTATAACATGGATACTCCTGTTTATGAATCGGCCTCATTGTTGTCATCTTCTTCAATGTCCTCATCCAAAATGAACTCGTCATTATCACGTTTCTTGAATAGCTTTATCCTTTTACCTGCAATCAAAGCTTTTAGTGCAAAACCATTTAATTCACTAAGAGCATACGTACCATTGTTGTTGACTTTTGATACAATGTATGGCCCAAACCACCGTTGAGTGAGCTTTTTGCGTGCATCATATTGAGAGTCAAATGTACTATCATAAATGAGCACCCAATCTCCTACTTCAATTGGCTTAGGATGCAATCGATGAGTTTTATCAAAATAATGCTTGTTATTCATTCTAGATTCTCTTAATTTTTCAACAGCATCATCAAGTCTTAATTTACCTTGTTCTAACTGTTTAATACGCAAACTCAAAAAATCATCAGTAGACATGTTTTCAGACCAAGGCAAATTTGACCATGCAGAAATATGAGACTGAATTGGAAACAATGGTTTTTGACAGTACATGAGTTCAACAGGCATATATCCAGTAGTACGTGTGCATGTCATTCTATCTGCCCAAAGTGCAAAAGGTAAGAATCTAGGCCATTGTTTGATGTCACCGTTACATGCTTTAGATATGGCTTTCACAATAGGTGGATGCCCTCTCTCTTTTTTACCATTGGCCTTTGGATTATATGAAGTAGTAAGAGACAAACGAATACCGTGACGCTTAAAGAACTCTTTAGCTTCTCTCCCATTTAACTCTCCACGATCGGCAACTACTTTCTCTATGTACCCAAAGCGACTTATGACATCTTCAAGCAAGAATTTGCAAACATTGTAAGTGGTCTTAGATCGTAGTGCACGTCCCTCTACATGATTAGTTAAGTCTTCTCTTGCAAGTACAATGTAACGCATTTTGTCGATACCTTTAGGCATAGTTACAAGATCTACTACCCACTTGTAGTGAATACAAGGTGGATAAGTAGGATGCAACGGATCTCTATGTTTGACTGATGAATGAAGTTGACAAGTAGATCATGTAGAAACATAGCTACTAATGTCAACATACATCCTAGGCCAATAATAGGTACTTCTAATTTTTTCATATGTTCCAAAAAATCCTTTATGACCTGCCCATAATGTCTCATGCATTTCCTTCATTACTTGCAGTTGAAGACCTCTCTTTCCTAGGACTCGTTGTGGATTCTTAACCTTACCCTTAGCATGTCTCCAAAGATAACCATTACATAGGAAAAAGTTATAAGCTCGTTTCCTAATGTTACGGAATCTATTCGTAGTCCAGCTAGGTAATGGTTGTAGTGTACTGAGATACTTTCCTATGTCTCTCCATTCATCTTCGTACTCAGACTCATGAAATTTCTCATACTCATATATATGTGGAACATAGTCAACTAAATTCACATTCTTTATTAGATCACTTTCAAGATCATCATCAAATCTAGCTCTCGATAACATATCAGCAATTGAGTTTGACTTACCTGAAATATGAACTAACTCAGGATTTATGAACTTAATATATGAGATCCATCTAAGCATGGCTATATCAGGAGATGAACAATTGGCTATCATTCCAATGAGAGGCAAACAATCAGTCTCAACTTTGACATTTGCACCAATGAAATATTCTTTGTCTGTTTTCAAAGCTGTTACCATACCCCATAGTTCTCGTTTGATCTGTGGATATTTTCGTTGTGTTTCATGTAGAATTTTGGCACCAAACCTAATTGCATATCTATTCCCTTCACTATCATCTTGACTTATGACCCAACCTATACCAATAGGACTAGTATCAACAGTCAATATAATAGGTTTGTTAGCAGAATAGTCTACACGCTTAAGGATGGGAGCTTCAAGCAATAATTTCTTCAATTTACGCATAGCTTGAGTGTGTTTGTCAGTCCAAATAAATTTTCATTTCTTCCTCAACAAGTCATAAAGACAATCAGCAACATGAGCAAAGTGTGGGATCCAAATAACATAAAAGATGCAAGCACCAAGAAATCTACATACCTCACTCACGTTGTTACATGTTTCAGAAATCTTGCTAATGGCATCAACTTTTTGTGGGTATGGCTTTCGACCATAATGGCCACATAAATGTCCAACAATAAGCACCTCGTTGACACCAAAAACAGATTTCTCAATGGAAAATGTGAGACCTACCTCTTCAAATCGTTGAAATATTCTTTCACAATCAGAGATATGGTCAAGAACAAATTTACGACATCCAGATGAATCTAAAGTAATGTCCTTTATGCGTTCCTCACTCCCTTTAATTGGAATATCATCAATGAATGGCATAGTTATATGAGGGATAAAATCATGTAAGACCATATTCATAGCACTCATCATATGAGCCACAGAATTGGTCGTTGCTTGAGGTAAAGTACACATTCGCACTAAGCCTAAAGGAGTTTTCATTGTGGTTATGTCACGACTATCAATTGCTAATTGGAATTGGTCATATCCTGAATATAAATCACCCATTGAATAGATAGAATGTCTTGAAAATGATTCAACAAACTCATCTACAATGGGTCCTGTTCCTACATTCCTTATGGTGACTTTATTGACAGGTTGGAGATCTTGAATAAAACGTAGTTTCCCATTCTTTTTAGGCACAGTGAACCATCTGTTTGAGTAAGGTGCAAAAGATGGCTCTAAAATTCTCATGTTTATCTTCTCCTTAAGTAGTTTCATTAGCTCAGGTAAGTGAGCCTTTGGAACAGGTATAGGATGAAGATTCCATGGAATATGTGGAATAGTAAAGATTATCATGGGTGCAACTAGCTTAGGATCTACACAACCAATCTCATGAGGATACATAGTAAAGGCTTTTCCATGGCTACGTATGACTCTCTCAAATTTATCTCTCTCTGCTGGCAAAAGAAAGTCATCATCTCTACCAATTTTCACCTGTTTGATTGTCTCATCCGTGAATGTATGTCCTATGTTTTTCTTATCCCGAAGAGTTGGATCATTTTTCACATCAATAATTTTTTCATTACTTCCTTGAGGTTATGGTTGAGCTATGGGTTTGATTTTTTTGTCTACAGTTTTGTATTTTGTTTCAACTAAGGCATCATGTGTTTGGTTAAATTTTGAGCACTTGTCAACATTGAGAGCATACTCTTGGATTAGAGCATACTCATCAAGGGAAGAAATAAGAATAATATGGGAATTAGAATTTTGTTGAAGACATAACTCTAACTCCTCAAGAGTAGAGAAACAATGAGATGTTTCAATCACATGCTCAATGTTCTCATCATGTTCCATGATTTTGTTGTTTTTATAATTTTTTTGGGTTTTTTGGATAAAATACTTGGACAATTGACTCTTATGAAGAAAATCTAATCTAGAATGTGGAAAACAAAGTGACAAACTATTGAACAGGTTGGTTGGCTGCGAGATGTCAAACCAATATCCACTGTTGTCCCGCTCAACAATGGATTCTATCCGAAATTTTGATCATATGTAGCTCCAAACATGAATCGAGGTGCACAATCACTACAAGCATGTTCATGATCCTGAGTAACAATAGGTTTCTTTCTAATTGACAATCGATTCCTAGGATGATTCACTCCTACTGTCATGACTTGAAGTGATTGCATTCCATCCTTAGACTTGAATCTAGCATAGGTCGACCCATCATCCATGGCTTTAGTTTCCATACGACTCTCACAAATAAAGGGTTGACCTAAGAGAACTTCATAGGAGCAATTATCTTGAATAAAAAAGTGAAATTCTTCTGTGATTCCTCCTATGGATATGGGCACACTAGCACAAGCTCCATACAGGGTACCTACACCATTATCTGCAGTTCTCATACGCCATCCACAATCTTTATCTATGGGCCATCAAAACTTATCATAGACTTCTCTTGAAATCACATTGATTTCAGAGCCGGAATCTACTAATGCATTTACAGTGATAGTGTTCTTATCATTTCCTATTCTAACATGCATCTCTGATGTACCTCTAGACCAAAATGTTCTAAAGTGACTTTTAGGATTGTTTTCATGATTTTCATGGTCAAGTTGAATAGGTCCTAAGAAATTTTTATTAACATTTACTTCATCATCGTCAAAGTCCTCTTCATCAGATTCATCAAAGTTTAAGGCTTCATTCATAGCTTGATCTTGATCTAGAGAATCTTGCATCTCAGTATCTAGATTAAGCGGAAACCTCTTCCTTTTAATTAGGCCGATAAAGTTATCTTTAAAAACAGGCTTTGCAATAGAGAAAACTTGTTCTAAAGACATAGTCACTTGACTCTTAAGCAAAATGTCATCTAAAATCTCCATAGGATCTATTTTTCTCTCAATTTCTGAAATCAAGATGGCTTTAGGTTTTCTCTTTGGTTTCTTTTGTTTTTGCTCAGGGTCTTGTTTTTGTTCATGTTCTCGTGTTTGGTCTTCAATTTGTTTTGATTGTTCTTGTTTATCTAAAGGCTTTGGTTCTATTTTTCTTTGCTTTGTCTTCTTCCCTTTTTGTTTCTCCTCTTGTTTTTGTTCATTGGGTTCTGATTCTTGTTTTTTATCTTTAGATTGTGATGTTTCTCCTTGCTCTATGATTGTTTCTATTCCCTCTGAGGTTTGTTTTCGAGTCACTCTTCTTTCACTAGGCTCAGCTTCATCTCTTTTTCGTTTTTCTTCTACATTGGATATGTGAGAAATAAGAGATTGATCTTCTATCGGTGACTCCCAAGCCGTTATTCTCCTAATCTCATCCCGTGCTCTTACTAAAGCCTCTATGGAAAAATCACCTTCCTTTGTGGGTTTACTTGATTCTACTTGTTGTTCATCAAGAGCTTCTAGTTTCACTCCTCTAGTTCCTACGTCCATTATGGTTATATTTTCATAATGTTTTTTCATTCCTCCCTTACCATAATTTCCTTGCAAAGGTAGCCTAGATCGATAGTCACAGATTTTCTTGTCTATGTCTATTACTAGTCGTTGCTCCTTAGCAGCCTTCAATAATTCACAATCTCTCAAAAAGTGCTCTAATGAATCACACCAAAGGACACCTACGAGGGCCACACACAAAACCATTTTGATTTTGAGGATTTTGATTAACTTGTGGTGGGAAATTTTGAAATTGAGGATTTTGTTGATAAGGTATTGCTTGAACAGGATAATTAGGATTTTGAAAATGCAATTGATGTATTTGAGGAGCTTGGGAAGCAACATGTGGTACTTGAGGTGCAAGAGGAGCTTCCATATTATACGGTTGATGATTTTGAAAATTTTGATTTTGAGGATTTTGAAAAGCTATTTGAGAAGCTTGAGGATACATGTTTTGATACATTTGAGGATTTTGCACATGAGGATGAGGATTTTGCATTGAAGGATTATGCATTGGAGGAACTTGATATGCTTGAGTAGGAGCTACTTGTGGATTTTGATTGCTAGCTATAACATGTTGATTAGGCTCTTGAAAAGTCATTGGGTTCATTTGATTTTGCTTAATAAAGTTTTGGTGTAACTAGATTGTAAAGCATCTATAGTCTTGGCCAAATTGGATTGTGTAGCAATAAGACTTTCCATTTGCTTAGTGAGAATATCCACTTGAGATTGTTCAACTACACTTTTATTTGGCTCTACTTTAAAATCTTGAGTAGGCTCCATCATTTGAGGAATAGGAGTAGAGTCAAAAAGCATAGCATGGGATTGTTCTCTAACTTGCTCCTTAGTTTGTGGAAGGCTAGCTTGAGGAAGACTAGTTTGCTCATAAAGCATGGATTGTCTTTGATGTCTATGGGCTACAGCCTCTACTACTTTACGCACTTTTTGCCAATTGTTAATGGAGAGTGTTAATCTCCAAAAGAACAAGCTATCCTTGGTATTAGACCACCTCTAGACCAAGAATAACTTTAGACTCCACAGAATTTTGGAAATCCACTATCACATTACCAAGAAACTGATTAACTGTGAAGAAATCACTTCTCTGAAAAGTCTGCTACAGATTAATCACTCATTGACTAATCAATCATGTAAAGTTTTTAATAAAACTTTGCACAATGCTTCGCCTTAAGGTTGCGCACCTTCTCCAACTTAAATCTCTGCAAATGATTCAGTATACTCTTAGAAATCACACAAACAATTTGCCTATGTGTAAAACACCTTCTCTGCAGTAGCGACTTTGACACCTGCAACTTCTTAGCTATAGTTCTCCCAATGTCGAACCCGTTTGATCAAGATCTTTTAGCCATAGATGGCTTACCTTTCAACTTAGATTTTGAGCTATCACATGTGTAAAACTCTACACTATGTGCTAAGAACTGATCATTTCTTTGATCACGAAATCTGTGCCTGTTTCAGAAGACACTTAGAACATTTCACATATGAATGTTCCTATGCAAAATTCTCTTAGCCTGATTACAATTGAACTCTCAAATTCTAGCCATAGATTGATTAACTATGGACTTAGATATGTTCAGAAGGATTTCTCAAAAGATTAACTACAGAAGTAGAAGACACCGAAACATCGGGTGCAAGATTTCCTTTGATTACTCAGAAAGGTTACAACTGTATGAAGAAGTAACTCAACTAACTTTTCATGTGTCCAATGACACTTTCTACATCTGATTTCTCTCTTCCTATTCTCTATTCTACATGCCCTGACTTTTTCCAAAACATTTATAGGCAAATATGTACAAACTTATGATTAATCAAAAGTGTGAGTAACCTATATCTGAACTAATGTACATATGTGTACATAGCTTTGAATTTCTGAGTATGTCCTTCCTTCAAACTTCTGAATTTGTTCTCTTCTTAATTTCTTGACTTCATTTCTTCATAAACCTTCAATTGATGATTGGCATGCACCAACAATTGTTAGTAAGACCATAGCGCTTATCCGGTTCTTCTAATCGTCGTTCAACTTCCCTACGAGTTTCAGGATGAAGAAGCTTAAGAAAATTGATCACAAGATCAGGTTCTAAGGTTATCTTATCCTCATCAGGAAGTCGTTCATAGCGTCTAATATACTCATTTTGTAAGTGAGTAATAGAGCTACTAGGCTTTGGTGAATTGACCCATCGTAAGAATCCATCCCGATTATGTTGGCTATAATCTTCAAGATAGAATTCTTTGAGCATCTCCTTTCTAAAATCACTCCAAGGAAGACTATCATATTGAGTGACACGGTTTATGATAGAGCTATCAACAATTCGTTCAAAGAATGATATCAAAAGATCTTCGGGAAGACCAAAAATCATAGCTTGCTCTTCAAACAAATCTAAGTAGCTTGTAATGTTGATGCCATTGAATTTTCCCTTCTCTCTCAACATAGAAGAGACTATTCTTTGGCCTTGTTTCTCAACAATAAGAGATTTGAATCCTTCCTCGATCTTATGTGAATAAGCAAGTGATGCACGATTGTTGCAGAGCTAAAGAGCGCACAAAGCAGAGAAAAAGACGGGCCCCAAAATTTTTCCGATTTGGACTCCATATTATTGTATCATAAGCATTCTTGTAATATATTTCCGTTGTAAAGGCACTAGAGGAGTCCTCTATATGCATCCCCACAGTAGATTAGAAGCTTACCCATGTAAAATAATAGAAATTTAGTCTTTTAGTGAATAAAGTGCCGGTCTCTTGTGTGAAAGGACCATTTTTTAGGGCACTAGTATATAAGTCAAATGTGACTCTTTGTAAAGGACTTTTTGCCATTGTGAGAAGAGAGAGCACAGAAATTCGAATTTGTGTCTTCTTCCCTCCTTATCTTCTTCTTCGTGAGCTGGTATGCATGTGTATTGCTTGGAAAGAGTGCTTGTGAGTGTGGTCTATCCTTGAGAGTGTTTCTTTGCTGGAGGAAAGGTGTGTGCGAAGTGTAGGAAGTGCTGAAGTGTAGGAAAGTATTCCCGCGACTCAGTATTTCGCTCATAACTTGAAGTAGGAGCGTTGGAATTGAGTGAAACCACTGCCATCGAATGCGTCTTCTCGAGAGCTTCGAAACGCATATGATATTCGCTATATTTGGAGTTCGGAGCTGGGAGAAAAGTCCAAAATACTGACGGCTGCTGCACCAAGTATCGTTTCGCCTTGACCAACAGTTGGAGCTTGGTTGGATAAGTCTTTGCCTCATTACATTCTTGAAGTAGTTCATTTGCATTGACCATTACATGATTGCATGTCTTCATACACTCGGCTAGGTTTGTATACTCTTTGGATTGATAATTAAAAGCGTGTATCCCCACTATATGCACTTGTGAGGGGATTGAGGTATAGTCTCTTTCTCCGCAAGTCCCTAAGTTGATACTTAGGTCAACACACTTTTTGGCGCCGTTGCCGGGCAGTGACGAATCAAACCGAGGCGTTCGTGTGATGGTAAGTAGCTTTTTGCATTGAAGTAAGTGGAGGAGTGGAAATTTTCTCTTCTTTGGTAAGTCATTTTCAGTTGCACTTGCTACTTCTCATTCTTGGAGTGTGTGTAGTGAGTTGTTAGTTTAGGGAAGTGAGTGGTAGGAGGAGATTAGGGAGAGTAAGGGAGTAGATTAGAGTGGCTTTCACTTTTTGTCATGTTGTTTCATTTTCAGTAGTTAGGAAAAGCCAAGTAAAAAAACCAAAAAAATATCATTTTGCAAATCACTTGTTTTCTGAGCAAGTATCGTGGGGTAAACTGTCGAGTATCGTGGGGACTGCACCAGCGATCATGAGTGAGCAAAAGAGCAAACTGGGGTTGCACAGAGCAAGGGGAAGTGACGAAGAGGTTAGAGGAGCTACCAAGGTAAGCTAACCTATCTTTGGATCACAAATTTTCTGTAAAATCAACTTAGGAAAGAAAAACGATCTGCGTCAGGTATCGTTTGGGTTGTTCAGAGGTGAAAAGGAGTGATTTGGGTTGATGCAGAGAGTGAGGAGTGGGTAGAAGGGCTAGTAGAACAAATGTATTGAATCAAACCTTAAAAAAAAATCTTGCTAAAATTTGAAAAAGGGTCAAGTATCGTTTTACTCCCGCGGTCGAGTATCGCGATACTTCACAAGTATCGTGACCTCCTGTGGTTGAGTATCGCGATATTTCCCAGCGATCGGTATCGTTTCGTTTCAAGTATCGGTATCGTCTAGTCTTCAGCGATCGCGATACTTAACAAGTATCGTGTATCGTTTTGGTCAGCGATCGTCTGCCAAAGATCGTGTCATGAGAGATCGTGTATCGTCGGGTCTGTAGAGATCGCGATACCGATCAAAGGTCGTGTATCGTCAGTGGCAAGTATCGTCTTAGTGAAATATCGTGTATCGTGGCCTGAAGATCACGATACTTGTTAAGTATCGTGTATCGTTTTCATCCAGATATCGTGTATCGGGTCGATCAAGTATCGTTTTGGTCCAAGTATCGCGATACTTGCCAGCGATCGAGTATCGTTTTGAACCAAGTATCATCGATCGGGTATCGTTTGGTCAAAGATCGTTTGCCAGCGATCGTTTTGTCAGCGATCGTTTGCCAAAGATCGTGAGGGTCAGGTATCGTGTATCGTCGGAGGGTGAGTATCGCCAGTTCCAAGTATCGTCTGTAGCCAGAGATCGTGGAATTTGGAGACTAAGTATCGTGACTTGACAAGTGAATTTCAGTCAATTTTTAGCCAAAATTCTTCCTAGATTTCTAACTCAGAGTGAAGGGTGCCAAAGGCTAAAAGGTTAACAAAGACTGATCAGAGCTTAGAGGTGGATGAACCTGAGATCCGGAAGAACCCTAGGAAGCCGAAGAAGTGTAATCTCTTCTGTAGGGAGTGTAGCTGAGACAAGTAGCCGTTCACATTTTTCTGAAACCTCCAGTGAGTCAGAGGAAGAAGTTCCCATGGCTTCTGAGGATATGCAAAACACAGTGCCTATGATTGGCATGATGTCAATCATTGAAGGAGAGTACAGGACCTCCTTGGAGTATGTGAACACCAATCAAAATGAAGTCCCTATTTATTTGGATGGTCTAAACAGATCAGTGGCCAGATTAAAGAAGGCTTCAGAGGCTTACATCGTGCCTAGACCAGCAGTCAAGTACGTAGGAGGACTGTACATGGACAAACAAGATATTCAATACATGGTCACAGAACACCCGGAAATCATTAACGAGCATGGTGAAGAAAATAATGCTTCAAGCTTAAATGGAGGTGGAAACGAAGAGCAAGTAACTACTCCTAGAGGGAGATCTACAATTACTAAAATTTGGAGAGGAGACCTAATTCCCCAGGATGATACTCTAATAGATGTATATTTAATCAACGGGATGGAGCACCTGCTCAGAGCCCATTCCTCGATATGGGAAGCCGCTCCCAATCCAGTTACCATCTATGAGTTACAGGATCCTGAGTTCCCCACCATCATCACATATTTGGATAAAAATCACAGAAGATATTGGCCGATAACAGAATTAGAGAGAGCTGAGTTGAAATATCAGAACATCCCAGTGTTCCCCCCAAGAGACCAAGCCACTACTTCATGAAATCCACTTGGAACATCACAGAATGATTCATATCAACAGTCGGGACAAACACAACAAACCCAGATCCCTGTCAGACCACATGTGCAATTTGCAATGCCTGCCACTAATCCTAACTACCGGCCTCAACCAGCTATTGACCCAAGACATGGAGTTCATGCTCCAGTCGGACCACAGGTAGTGAGAGGACCAGGCATACCAATAGGGAGACCAATTTTCCCAGTGATGCCTAGACAACCTGAAGCAGGAAGGAGACTAAGGCCGATCCAAGTTGCCAAGTGCATGAGAAATCACTATGATGGCTCTAGTGAACCTTACAACCACATAGCAGAGTTTAAACAAGTAGTTAGAGCCGAGCAGGTAGATGACTTTCTGATTCAGTATGAGTCCTTTGGTCTTACCTTGTCAGACACAGCTTTGGCTTGGTTTCAGCCATTGGACCCGAATACTTTTCAGAACATGGAGCAGGTATATCAAGAAATGATTGAAGAATTTACCAAATCAGGAATTAAAAACAATTCTTCGTCATTAATCCACAGCTTCAAACAAGTCCCTACCGAGTCAGTAAGATTGGCAGCAAGGAGATTCAAGCAGTATGTAGATAGATGCCCGGTAGAAGAGAGACCGACGCAAAACAAGATGGTATCATTGTTCTTAGAAGGACTATTGAACGGAACCTTGAGGTCATTAGTGTATGTAAAGAGAGTTCAAACCTTGCAAGAGTGTATGAAGGAATGTATAGACCTAGAAGATAACCTTGCAGAAGACTTGAAAATACCTCCAGGTAGCGTGAAAAGCGAAGAGGCTGCCAGTAGCACATCAAATTCTAAAAACAATGTGGAGGAAATAGCAGATTTAGTAGCAAAAAAACTGAACGTTCAAGGACAGAGGAATTATCCCACTAATCCTATGAGACTGCCTATGCTTCCATCCTAAACCCTCTCACTTGTGTACTAGGGGAGTAGTCTCACCACCTGCCTATGCTCATCCTAAACCCTCTGTCCCCGGACCTCTACAATATTGCAGTATAGAGCAGAGATATACAAACCATAGCACCGAGAACTGCCCTTACAATAGGCAAACCAGAACCACCCAGCCTTATGTGAGACCGTATGGATATCCCCAAAGAGATCAAGGAGGGGAAGTCTTTAGATATCCCTCTTATCAGCCGCAGGCACCAGCACCACGACCATACGCATATCAGGGATATACGCAACCACAACCAGTACTAGGACAACAACCGCCCCACCCTCAGAACGTTGTCCCAGTTAAGATAGCACAACCAGAAGAAAACCTAGAGAGAGCAATAGTACCAGCCACACCTTTGACTAGTAGTGAACCATATGACTCATTTTATGACCCTAGTCAAGGAGCATACCCTAGTTATGAGAATTCAATAATGGAATATGGACAACAGTATGACCCATATGCTTATGGCATGGAAATATCGGACAGTTCTTACGCACACGAGCAGGATTATGTGTCCTTAATGTACACAGCTCCTAGAGCAACCATGCCACCTCGACCAATGAATAGACAGCCTGTACCCAGAGGGCCATGCTACAGATGTGGAGGTGATCACTATATCAGAGAATGTACATTACCAAACCCACCACCACCACAACGAATTTGGGAAGGCTACTGTAGCGATTGTGGTAAGGAACATCTTTTCAGGGATTGCCCTAAGAACCCCAACAAAGTCACATCTAACGTGCAGATTAATGTGATAGAAGTGATTGAATCATCAGGGAGCGATAAAGAGTACACCGTACCTTTAAAAGCAATAACGAGAGCTAAAGCCAGAGAGAACCCGGATAAAACAGACGAAAGTAATCAAAATGACAAAGAGGGGAATATACCCATCCCTCACAGAGTAGAAGACTCTGAAGAACCAGAGAAAAGTATTGCCAGTAAAAGGTCACAAAGATGGAAGAACCAGAGAGAGAGGATAAAAGAAAAGAAATTATTACAAAAGAAGGAAAACGAAAAGAGTACACAAAAACCAACGAAGGAACCGCAAGTGGAACAAGAAAATAAAAATGAAAATGAGAGAAAAAGGGAGGAGGTAGGATCAGTCCTAGCAGATCCTATGCCTGAAGAATTAGCCATGTGGATTCAGGCATATAAAGCGAGAATAAAAGCAGGACCTACCATAGAGCAACACGAGAGAGAATATCCGAGAGGCGACTTAGAGAAAGAAAGACTGGAAATCTACAAAAAATTGATAGAAGTTGCCCAACAAACCTTAGAAAAACCCGCATCACCTTTACCAAACAACCGAATTTCCGAAGAAAAATTCCAAGAGTGCCTAAACACTCAAGAAAAGCCTGAAGTATATAGACCACAAAATGACGAACAAAGTGTTGAGGGAAAGGAAGGATCCATAGTCCCCGAAGTAGAAGGAGACTGGACTAAGGATCTATGGGCACGAGTTCAAGAGGGCAAGTGGAAAAAGGTAGAAGGAATGGAACCGCCCTTTGAAGAATTAGAAGCAGAAAATGAAATAGAGGGGTCAATACCTGAACTAAATTCAGAAAAAAATTTTCCCATGGATGCAAGTGACAAAGAAGATGTAAAGGAACTACCCAACTACACCGGAGAGTATGAGCACAACTCAGAATTGTATCACATTCCATCAATAACGAGACGGGAAACGAACCCATCAGTCCAAACATCTGAGATCATACAACGTCTTAGAGAGGTAAAAATCCCATGTACCTTAACGTTTGAAGAACTGTTAAAGGTAAAACCACACTTAAAAGAGAAATTGATCAATCAATGGGAAGTCAAGGAGGAAAAGAAAGAGATAGCTGACGAAGTAAAAACAGTGAGAATTCCAGTGGATAAGGTAGGAGACTTTAGTGAAGGAGATGAAGGAAATACCTGTCTTCCAATCACCTATAGGGGTTACACTACCAAAGCCATACTAGATTCAGGAGCTGGTGTCGGCATTGCTACCAAAGAAATTTGGGAAAAATGGGGACAACCAGCATTAAGACCAACACGCATGAAAATACAAATGGCAGATGGACATACGGAAAGACCCTTAGGATTGTTGGAACGAGTAGTTTTCACTACATGTGGAGTGGAATTTGAACATACTTTAGCAATTTGTCACTTCGACAGGCCAAGCAATTATGAAATGATTTTGGGAAGGCCTTTCATGAGACAGCTAAAGGTCGTACAAGATTGGGGAAAAGATGCAGTATACCTACAACACGCAGGAACCACCACTAGGATAAACCTACATACGTACACTTATCAAGATGTGCCACCTCTACAATGGAATCAAATCCATAACGAGGAAGACGACCAATCGGTTCACAGTGCAGGTTCTAGTGATCAATCCTGGATGAACGAGGACACTCATCTGTGGATATGTCAAGCTGCAAAGAAGGAAGAGGAGAGAAGAAAAGGATGGCAGCAGAAACAAGGAATAGTGAGGTCTGTACAAGATCCAGCCTATATGCCACAAGTATTTCCGGATGAAGAATTCGAACCTCACGGTTGGATGGAAATCTTAGCTACCCTCAATGTCTGTGTAAACAAAGAAGTAGTGACCATGAACGAATGTATTGATGAGGAAGGTTATGATGTTAGTTTGTATATGGTAGTCCTTCAGGAGGCGGAAGAAGGAGAAGTGATTGAGAAAGACTAGAAGGAGGACTACGAGAGCATTGAAATGGAACCAGAACCCATGGATCTAGGGATTAGTACCACCAACATAGATAACATTGCCAATGAAAAACATAAGGAACTCACACAAAAAGGGGAATTAGAAGTTGAAAGGGAATTAGAAGATGAAGAAAACAAACTTCAAGACCAATTTGAGGTACCAGCCCATTTTAAAAAATATGAAGTGGAAGAGAGGAAAATTGCTATTCAAATGCCTAAAAGAGAAGCACAACCTGGAATAGCATATGATAATAAGGAACATACCAAAAAGATAGTGGTAACTATGGAAGGAGGAGAAGAACGATGTACCTTCATAGGACAGGATGTCTCATTAGAAGAAGAACAAGAGTTAATTCGACTCATAAGAGAATACCGAGATGTCTTTGCTTGGACTTATAAGGACTTAAAAGGGGTAGATCCATCTATATGTGCGCATAGAATCCCCATGACATCAGAAGCCAAACCTTCGAAACAGAGACCATATACCTATAATGATGTGTATTCAGCCAAGATAAAAGAAGAAATAGATAAGTTGTTAGATGCTGGATTCATCTACGAAATTGAGCACACGGAATGGGTGTCACCCTTGGTGGTTGTACCAAAGAAAAATGGGAAGTTAAGAGTGTGCATCAATTTGAAGAAAGTGAATGCCGCAACCATAAGGGATAGCTATCCCTTACCAATCACTGATCATCTCTTGGAAAGGGTAGCAGGGAAGGAAGTTTATAGTTTTCTGGATGGCTTTTCAGGGTATAATCAGGTAGCCATTGCTCCTGAGGACCAACATAAGACAACATTTGCAACTGAATGGGGAGTATACGCCTTTAGAGTCATGCCTTTTGGTTTAACGAATGCCCCAGCTACATTCCAAAGATTGATGTGTCATGTGTTCAAAGAATTTCTGAGAAAAAGTATGGAGGTTTACGTGGATGATCTTTGCACATATTCAGCTATACGACCAGAGCACATCCCTGAACTAGAAAAGATTTTTGCTAAATGTCGACAATATCGAGTATGCCTCAATCCTGAAAAATGTGTCTTCATGGTGCGACAAGGGAAAATCTTAGGACATATTGTCTCTAAGAATGGAATTTCAACAGATGAAGACAAAATTAAAGTAATTTTGGATTTACCAAGACCTAAAACTGCTAAAGAAGTTCAAGCATTTATGGGACATTGTGGGTACTATCGAAGATTCATACATATGTATGCCATAATTGCTAGACCTCTTTATGCATTATTGACTCTATTTAATTGGACCGAAGAATGTGAAAAAGCCTTTAATGAGTTAAAGAATCGATTGAGTTCAGCACCCATTCTTCGAGTCCCCAACTGGAATAAACCGTTTCACATCCATGTTGATGCTTCCAAGTTTGCCATTGGTTGCATCTTAGCTCAACCAGCTGACACAAGAAAATTAGACCACCCGATAGCCTATGCCAGTAGACAATTAAATCAAGCGGAACGCAATTATACTACTACGGAGAGAGAAGGCCTAGGGATGGTATACGCAGTCAAGAAATTCAGACATTACTTACTGGCAAACAAATTCAAATTCTTCATTGATCATCAAGCCCTATTGTACTTAGTCAACAAGCCTTGTACTACAGGACGACTAGTACGATGGTTTTTATTGCTAATGGAATTTGATTTTGAGGTAATAGTCAAGAAAGGAAACACCCACATCAGGGCAGACCACTTATCTCGTATGACTCATGGAGAACCACCCATAGGAGTACCCGATGATCTGCCAGATACTTATCTTTTTAACCTGGAAGTATGTCCTCAATGGGCAGAAAAATTGATCCCAATACTTACACATGGACCTAAAGATGGGATCATGCCAAACCACACGCAAGATCTCTGGAGGACCAAAAACATTCACATCATTGCGGGAAGTTTGTACCACCAGGATTCAAGCGGATTGCTGATGAGATGCGTGGAAGAAGAGGAACAAGAAATGTGGCTTCAGAAAGCACACATAAACCAATGGAACACTCATTTGAACGCAAATGGAACGTGGCAAACGCTCAAGAGATTTGGCATATATTGGCCAACCATGCAACGAGATGCACATAACTATGTGTCAACCTGTCAAACATGTCAAGAACAAATCCCAGACGAGAACTCTACATTATGCTATTCTACAATAGCACCAAGGTGGAGCATGCCTCTAGTAAAGTTCTTGAAAACTCGAGAGTACCCTGACAGAGCTACCTTAGCAAGGAAACGTGCTCTTGAAGAACAGAGTAAAGACTATGCCATCATAGGAAAACAACTTTTTAAACGCGGGAAAGATAACCAATTAAGAATGTGCATTCATGAAAATGAATATCTTTCTGTCTTAGAGATGGCCCACACAGGAGCTGCAGGAGGACACTTCTCTGCAGACAAAATAGCAAAAATGATCCTCTTTGCAGGAATGTGGTGGCCAACCCTACATCAAGATGCTGTGACATATGTGCAACGTTGTGATACTTGTCAACGAACGAAATATCCTATTAGAAGAGATGAGATGCCACTTAGACCCATGATGAGTGCTAGAGCTTTCACGAAGTGGGGAATAGACTTTATAGGACCTATTAGCCCACCAGCAAAAGGTTCACATGCCGAATACATAATTGTAGCCACAGATTACCTGACCAAATGGGTTGAAGCAAAGGCAACAACGAAGAATGATGCAAGAACTACAGCCAAGTTTCTCTTCGAAAACGTCTTCACTAGATTTGGACTCCCTATAGAGATTGTGAGTGATAGAGGTACACACTTTGTTAATGAAGTGATAGAAGCCTTATTGAATGAATTCTTAGTAATTCATAAGAAATCTGCCCCTTATCACCCACAAGCAAATGGACAAGCAGAGAGTTCAAATAAAATCTTGTGTACTGTTCTCACCAAAATCGTTAACAACGGTAGATCAGATTGGGATAAGCAGTTACACCATGCTTTATGGGCATTCCGAGTAGCCTATAAAACTGCAATAGGCACTACTCCTTTTAACTTAGTGTATGGACAAAACGCTATTTTGCCAATTGATTTCTTAATTCCCACTCTAAGAGTAGCAACTACTTACGAGTGGACGGGACATGAACTATCAGCTCAATTGGACCAAATAGAAAAATTACACGAAACTAGGTTACAAGCAGTAGCAGGCATTTATGCTGCTAAAAGGCGACAAAAAGCCTACTTTGATGCTCACATCAAGGACAAGAAATTGAAGGAAGGAGACTTAGTTTTGGTATATACCTTGAAACAACACGCTAAGAAGTTGCAGAAGAGAGGATATGGCCCCTTAATTATCAATCGTATATCGACAAGTGGAGCCATCAATCTAGCAACCCTAGATGGGGACGTATTATCAAACTACATCAGTGGATGTCGAGTGAAAAAATATCTAGAACCATTGACCGAAGAAACAATGTCTCGATTAATCAAGGGCAAGAATAGACGAATTGAGGAGGAAAGGATACGAGAAGAAGCGAGACAGGAAGCCCTAGAACGCATCAGAAAACGGAAAGAGTGGATAAGAGAAAGAGATGAGAGATATCGAGTAGGAGAAGAACTCATCCCAATGGCTAATTTTAGAGCCACTGAGAACTCAGGGCAACAAAGAAGACAACCATACTTGAATCTGGGAGCAGGACGAAAAGAGTACCACTTAGTGGATGCTCTCATAGACACAGGAGCAGCTATAAGCTGCATCAGATTTTCTTTGTCTCAGAGACTTAAAGAGGAATTACGCCCATCGATGGCACAGTTGATAGGAATAGGAGGAACAATTACTCAATGTATAGGTGAGATAACCTTACCTTTACACATGGGAAACAACACTATGGAGCAGAGACTCTTAGTGTGTCAGGATCAGGATCTACTTGAAGATGTTGTGTTAGGTCAAGATTGGATCTATGAATATGAGGTAACCATTCAATTGGCTTTAGGATACATCTCTGCCAGAATAGGACATCGTGAGGTATTTAGTTTGCTAGACGAACGACCACTCAAAGCCGCTAATATAGAGCCAGAAGTTCATTCCAATGAACAAAGTCATGATTGTATGTTCACTAGCACTATAGAAACCCCATCGTCAAGTACTTCTTGTGAGAATACCGTGAGCTCCGTGTGTGTTCCATCTTTGAGTATAGAGAGTCACAAGAGTGCACATGAACAAGCCCAATGAAACACAATACACAAGAGAGCATATTACTTTGAAAGAATTGAAGCCTACACCTATGAGTGTATACCCTATTCCACATTCTACACTAGCTTGGATAAGAAAGGATCAAAGGAAGGCATATCTTCAACAACAGAAAAGTCTTCGACATCAGCGTGTCCAATCGAATAAGAAGACAAAGAATTTCGAACACTACAGTCAACCACGACTCACTAGAATATGGATTCCAAAGAAAGTGATAACTGCACAACCTGATCGAACACAAATATGGATCCCAAAGTCATGTACTCCAAGGACGACCAACCAAAACAAGGAACATCCTCAGATGGGCAATCACCATCAACAGGGCCCACAGGCACACAAGCCCAAAAAGAATAGCTATTGGAGAAAGAAGGAGTCTGCAGATGCAATACAAACCAACTTGAGATTCCCAAAACAGAATAAGCAGACGTACTACTGAAGAAGAACCACACTCATCAAAGAGGTGGAGAATACAGTACATTCCATCCAGGTGAAGCAAATTTGGGTGCCGAAAGACAAGACAAGCTGCATACATCAAACAACCATTTCCGATTGCACACATGCGGAATTATTAGGGCCCAAAGTATGCATGATAGGGCCACCTTACAAGGCCAAGCATTCGGCACATCCTTCTTCTATTTCAAGATAGTCAAGCACATTTTCCTAATAGGGAAATAGAAGAGCACTTGTACATAGATTAAGAAAATACTCAAAAAAAATAATTTTAATAACCGCTTCGGCTATGGACTAACCTTTCTGTTTTCTTTTCAGCAAAAAAATAAAAATACATAAAAAAGATCCAAGTATTACCTTTCTCACACCCACGGGAAAGGGACGACACCATTCACTCGGAGCAATGTCAAGCTTAAGACAAATAAAGGAACATTTCTGATAATATATGGCCACTAATTCACACTCTATATTGAGTGCAGATGTCATCAACAAATTCTGAAGCCACTCAAGAGGAAGAAGTCCAACTTTTTCCATTAGAGTCGATCACAAGAGTAAGAGGCCATTGGTTCCGGGATGACCAACCAGTGTCAGAACTTCTCTTCATGGCAACAATAAAGATTATGGACAGGGATCATTGTTTCCCTATCATGTCTCAGGATTTCAAAACGATAGTACAAGGATTACCACATATTGAAGATGTATGGACCCAGGCAGGACTAGAGGCATTTCTCAAATTGCCTATTTATGTACCAGACTTTCAGCGGTGCACTCAAGTAATGAATACTATGCAACCTGCTGCAACAAAGATATCGATTCCAGAAGCACAGGTATTGGATAAAGTAGGTACATGGAAGACGATTCAATTCACACATGAATTGATCAATAAAGCTTTTGGATGGAGTCAGGAGGGCATTACTAACATTAAGGATGAATGCCACGACCCAAAGAAAAGATCATTCCTAGAGATCAACAGAATAGACATCGAAGATGCAGTCAGATTGGTGCATCAACACTTCTGTTTCCCTAGTATGCACAGATACACAGCTCCACAAAAGATCGTAGTACAACTGTTATCCCATGCCATGAGACAGATAGGCAACAAAGTGAATCTAACAGGTTATGTACAAGAAAGATTATTTGAAGCCCAGAAGAAATGGGGCCAGAAGAAGTTCCTGAATGGCAGTTCCGCTTTAACCTTGCTAATATATGAAGCTTTAGATATGAAGAACTGCTTAAGGGAAATGCCAACCTCAGAAGGGCTGGCTAAATACGTGAAATCCGCCACAGTCCCCAAAAAGAAGAAAATTGCTACAGGTATTGAAGAGGCAGGGACCAGTTCTCAACCAAAAATGAGAGGTACAAAGCGTCTACGGGAGGAGGAAGCTCAGGCTACACCCCAATCCAAACGCACACATGTGTTACCCACAATCCCCGTAGTACAAATGCCAATTACAAAAAGAGATTTATCTGCTGCCCTTGAAGAAACACATCAATATATGCAAGGACAAGTGAATCTCAACATCCAAGGTCATCAATATAGACAGGCCAGTCAAACAAAATCAAAGCCTCAAGAGAAGACCCCGAAAACACCGGGAAGATACAAAGAATTGGGCATCGATGATTCTAGTACAAATACGGAATCCAGTCCTGAGAAAGACACTTTAGATACTGATATCAGGACAGAAACTTATGAAGAAGAAGGATCAGAAATTAATCAACGGGACGTGAAGAAGGACAACCAAGAGGAAAAAGAAAAAAAGGTAAAGGATGCTAACGAACCTGAACACGTCATTCAATTGAATGACACTACCAAGATTAGCATCAACGAAGCTCCAGTAACCAGTACACCTGTAAGAATTCCTATCAAAGAGGAACCACAAACTCCAGTGAATATGGATTCGGAGCTACTACAAAACCAAGAAAAAATTGTGATCGAGGTGCCAGATGATACACCTCAAGAAAATCAAGCCAACATGGTGGCTGAGCCAAGGATCCAACTTCAGATTAGGCAGCCCCATGACACTACATTGCATGTCACCCAAGGAAAAGATGTCACAACTGGTGAAGCACCAAGCATTCCAAAAACATGGCTTAATGTGGATGTCAATCAATTGAAGCCGGTAGTCAAGCAGATGATTCAGACGGCCATGGATACCCAACAACAAATGATGGACACGGATGCAGACTATGACAAAGCCATGAGGGAAAAGAATCAGTTTCAAATTATGAGTGAACAGTTGTCTGCACAAATAATTCAGGTACAAAAAGAGTTAGCAACCAAAAGCACTGAGCTGCTGGAAACAAAAACGCAATATGAATCATTAAGCACTCAGCATCATCAACTGCAAACACAGCTCGCAAATTTACAAAGATTATATGATGCAAGCGAAGCGGACAAAGAGAGAATGAGGGCTAGAAGCGCTCTACTAGAGACACAACTCAAGTTATACATGGAAGAGAATGACACGTTACGCAACAGAAATAAGGAATTAATGAAATCCTTATTATATGATCAACCAATCGTACAGCAGGAATCCTCAGAAAACAAAGAACAAGAATTAAGGGAGCAAATGGACAAATATGAAGAGTTGCTAAGACAAGAGCAAGCACAGACAGAAGAATGGAAAAGCAAGTACACCAATGAAACCAGTGAACTAAAAAGTCAATTACAAAAGGTGAATGCCAAATTGGTACAGAGTTACAGCGAAAACATGGATAATGTCGCTGAAGTAGGAAATGAATTGCTAGCGGCTAAAGAAGCACTCAGGGCAGCCATGCAAGAAGTCAAAGAGAAAGATAAGTGCATAACACGATTGAAGACGCGAATAAAAGAAAAAGCACCGATCGGGACACCAGTAGTGCCGACTAAGGAAAATCCTACTGATGAGGTGGAGGTAAGCCCTCTATCTCACCCGATCTATCATTCCCCAATACATGAGCAGTTGGCCGACATACATGACGAACATCCAATGCCATACACTGCAGAAATAGGTCAGAAGGAACGGGCACTAGTGGTGTCCCGATTGACGGAAAATTTTGAGAATGAAGTTATTAAAGTCATGAAAGAAGCAAAGATCAAAGGCAAAGATTTAGAGACGCTTATGAAGCCTTTCAATATTCCATACGGATTACTGAAAGAGAAAACACATCAATACATCAAGAAGATCACAAAAACGAGCCCTGATAAGCAGCTTAACTTCGAAAATGACACATTCAATTTCACTCAAGCAGAATTTGAAGCCGCACAGCCAGTTTGGAGAAGAAAGTTTTTGGAGAAACATCCAACACTAAGGATACACTGGCAAGCTGCTCCATATTCCCTGCAGGTAAACCCTGCATTTTGTCCTGTGCCTCGTAGAAGAGAAGCTAGAGCATTCTTGGACATGCAAAGGAATGGCACAATAAATAATCAGTGGCTGAATTATCCGCTACTTCCAAGCCCGCCACATAACTATTTGCCAACAGAAGATTATATGGTCAAGACAATAGAATTTTGGCTACACAATTATGCGACAGTACCAGATTTAGCTGTCAAAATGACAAATAAAATACTTAGTATGCTGCTCACTGTGCTAAAAGTTTTCAAACACGCGGCATACACCTTTTTGAATTTTATTGGAATTAATCAAGGCACCGACATACTTCTTTTTGATCTATCAGTGATGCCAAGCAGACCAACTATAATGGCATATTATTCCAGATTGATGTTTTTGCCCAGTATATATATGCAGACATTTGAAGAAGCGTTTTTCACAGGATTCTTTGAAATTGATTCTGAGATATTTTTGAAGATGTCATCTAATCTCAATGCTAGATTAGTAGCATATGAATTAAGCTTCTTCGCAGATCACAGACAGCCACCACATGATGGCGTGAAGGCAGAACAATGGAAACAACTGATGATACGTGAAGCTAATCTGCTGAATGATAAAGAGCAAACAGTGTATCGAACATATGCCCGTCGCTTATCAAAGCCTGTCGGGGACGACAGAGTCCAGGAGGGGGGCAGTGTTGCGGGAGAGACAAGTAAAAAGAAGAAAAGAAGAAAACAACGAAAGAAACAGCTTCACTAAAAAGAAAGATTTGAAGATACATCTCTGCAGGAAGCCCCGCAGGGGCACATTACCCATCTCTGCACAAAGCCCCGCAGGGGTGCACACACCAAGGAAAAGCACGCAGCTGGAAGAAGGAATCAGGGCCAACAAGTATCACATATGTGGATGCTTCAACCTCTTGAGTTACAGAGGATTCAGATCAAGGCTTACGAGCTACATCCGCATATGTGCACTAATGGCATGCGTGGCAAACTGAATCAAGCGGCTTGGGGAAATGCAACCAGGTCCAATGTGTGCAACCAGGATAAATCAGAGCGCCTCTAAAACGTAATGCAAGATCAAGAATCAGGCAATACTGACCACTGGATGCGTGCGGACAATAAACCGATGATAAGAAGCAAAGCCTGTCAAGGGACGACAGAGACGAAGAGGAGGAGAGTGTTGCAGAGCTAAAGAGCGCACAAAGCAGAGAAAAAGACGAGCCCCAAAATTTTTCCGATTTGGACTCCATATTATTGTATCATAAGCATTCTTGTAATATATTTCCGTTGTAAAGGCACTAGAGGAGTCCTCTAGATGCATCCCCACAGTAGATTAGAAGCTTACCCATGTAAAATAATAGAAATTTAGTCTTTTAGTGAATAAAGTGCCGGTCTCTTGTGTGAAAGGACCATTTTTTAGGGCACTAGTATATAAGTCAAATGTGACTCTTTGTAAAGGACTTTTTGCCATTGTGAGAAGAGAGAGCACAGAAATTCGAATTTGTGTCTTCTTCCGTCCTTATCTTCTTCTTCGTGAGCTGGTATGCATGTGTATTGCTTGGAAAGAGTGCTTGTGAGTGTGGTCTATCCTTGAGAGTGTTTCTTTGCTGGAGGAAAGGTGTGTGCGAAGTGTAGGAAGTGCTGAAGTGTAGGAAAGTATTCCCGTGACTCAGTATTTCGCTCATAACTTGAAGTAGGAGCGTCGGAATTGAGTGAAACTACTGCCATCGGATGCGTCTTCTCGAGAGCTTCGAAATGCATATGCTATTTGCTATATTTGGAGTTCGGACCTAGGAGAAAAGTCCAAAATACTGACGGCTGCTGCACCAAGTATCGTTTCGCCTTGACCAACAGTTGGAGCTTGGTTGGATAAGTCTTTGCCTCATTACATTCTTGAAGTAGTTCATTTGCATTGACCATTACATGATTGCATGTCTTCATACACTCGGCTAGGTTTGTATACTCTTTGGATTGATAATTAAAAGCGTGTATCCCCACTATATGCACTTGTGAGGGGATTGAGGTATAGTCTCTTTCTCCACAAGTCCCTAAGTTGATACTTAGGTCAACACAACGATGCTCTAGATCTCTCACAAATGCGTTTACTTCATGACGAAGATGTGCACGATATTGTGAGAAATCCAGTGCAACACTCAAGACTGATGATGATGAAATGATGAGGATAAAAAATATGAAACAAAGGATATGGATCACAACCTCCCAACAAGATCAGAAGCAAATGCATGTTTCCAAAGATCTCCTTCAGGAATATGCAGAAAAAACTCCCATCTGAATCTCCCTTGTACAAGTTTGACTACATTTGGAAGCTTGCAAGGTGGCATTAAGGTCTCTAGGAAGCTCTGATAGCCTTGAAAATTTGTACAAATATGTAGCCACATATGATCTTTATACATGCCAAACCATATGGCTAACATAAATTTCTATACAAGAATTTGTAGGGTCAAACTAGAAAAATTACATTTTTACAAAATGAACATAGCATATCAATGTGCTACAAAATCCATTTTCTACTGAAATTTGGGCTATAGACTGCCTTTAACAATCTTTACGAGTATATGGATTTTCATCTAATTTGGTGACAATGAAATTTTTGCCCTAATTTCCCAACTTTGACCAGCTTTGACCAGCTTTGACCAGCTTTGACCGCTACCATGGACTTTCTTGATTTCTTTGAAACTTTGTATGTGACCTTCCTTTGACATCCTTGATGCATCCTGGACTTCTCGGGGAATTCCGACTACCTTCACCAAATATGTTTTTTGTAGGCCTTCACAAGTGAGAGAGGAGAGCAAATCTCGACGACACCGGTATATGTGAGGGATAATTCATTGAGCTTTATTAGATTTATCTACCAAGAGTGATGGCACATTTGTTCCTTGCCAGCTCACTCATTTCCGGACATTAGGTTTTTCCTTATGTACTGATCTTTATATATTGCACTTGTTGTATTCTTGTTTTGAGGTCGTTCTTGTACATTCCTTTTTTATGCAATAGAAGAAGAAGAAGAAGATCATTCTTCATTGCCTCAATCTGTGTGTGCTTCTCCTTGAGAGTGAGTGTGTGTGTGAGCTCTCTTCCTTATCTCCTTCCTCATGACATGGTATAAGAGCCACTGTGGCTGTAGAGAGCTCGTGGAGAAGGCAACGATGAAGAGTACACAACAAGGCATGGAGAAAATGTGATTCACAAACGACCTTCGTTTGCTATGAAAATTGGCATGAAGGTAGAAGATCTCAAAATATTTTCGAGAGTTATCCCTTTAGGATCACTTGTTTTTGTGACATCAAAGTTTTGGAGCCATCTGGACCTCTGTTTCAAGCCCGTAAGGTGGAGCCCATAGAAAAACCAGGTGAGTTTCAGAAATTTTAACTTGCGTTCTGTTTGGCAACACTCATATATTCCAGATCCAAAATTTCAAGTGATTGCCTATATTGTTGATACACGATCATTCTTCATTGCCTCAATCTGTGTGTGCTTCTCCTTGAGAGTGAGTGTGTGTGTGAGCTCTCTTCCTTATCTCCTTCCTCATGACATGGTATAAGAGCCACTGTGGCTGTAGAGAGCTCGTGGAGAAGGCAACGATGAAGAGTACACAACAAGGCATGGAGAAAATGTGATTCACAAACGACCTTCGTTTGCTATGAAAATTGGCATGAAGGTAGAAGATCTCAAAATATTTTCGAGAGTTATCCCTTTAGGATCACTTGTTTTTGTGACATCAAAGTTTTGGAGCCATCTGGACCTCTGTTTCAAGCCCGTAAGGTGGAGCCCATAGAAAAACCAGGTGAGTTTCAGAAATTTTAACTTGCGTTCTGTTTGGCAACACTCATATATTCCAGATCCAAAATTTCAAGTGATTGCCTATATTGTTGATACACGAAAACTGTGTTTTTTTGAGATCAAAATGTCACATCATAGTGCGACAGTGTTCAAGCAGAAGTGTTGCTTATAGTGTTTTGCAGTGTTGTGAATTGTTGTAGGAATGGCAAACACAGATGGAATGAGTCAGCTTATGAGCGATAAGCTAGACAAGAACAACTTCCATGCTTGGAGATTCAAAATGGAAAATTTCCTAATGGGAAAAGGCTACTGGAAGTACATCAAAGGAGGGAATGAAAATGCTCCACAGTTACCAGAGAGGAATCAGATTGCAGATCAGGTAAGAGCATATGAGGAATGGAATCAAGGAGCATGAAAGGTAATGTACTGGCTATCTATTAGCATACAAGATAGCATGATTGGACACATACAAGATGCCAAGACTCCAAAAGAGGCGTGGAATAGTTTGGTCACATTGTATGAGACCATTACAAAGGCATGGAAATTGCAACTCAAGAACGAGTTGCATACATTGAAGAAGAAGAGCATGTCCGTAAGTGACTACACCTTGAAAATCAAAAGCATATGTGAGTCACTTGCATCTATTGGTGTGAATGTAGATGATGATGATAAGGTGGAAGTGTGTCTTTGTGGTTTAGGAGCTACATATAAGCAGTTCAAAACTTCCATACAGACTAGGGAAAATATTCCGAATTTTGCTAATTTGGTATCTATGCTGATTATTGAAGAAAAGAATCTTTGTGAGGACTCAAACTCCCAAGAAAAGCCCAGTTCTGAGCAGGTATTCTACTCTAGGAGAGGAAGAGACAGAGGTAGAAGCTTGGGAAGTGGAAGAGGAAACAATAACCAAGACCAAGGTCAACAACAGAATCATGTAGGAGGAAGAGGACAGTTTCGAGGCAGGGGGAGCCAAAGAGGTCACAGAAATTTCCAAAGAAATGATTCAGGTAATGATAGTAAAGGATGCTAGAATTGTGGTAAACCTGGACACTTTGAACGTGATTGTAGGTTGAAGAATCAAAATAACAGAAGGCAGTAAAATAACTATGCATCCACAAGTGCATATGATTTTGAGAAGCTCTTTATGGTTCAACATCACATGATGAATATGATGTCTGCTCGTATTTCAAAATCAAATGATAACGTTATGTATGTTGATTCAGGTGCTTCAAATCACATGACCAGTCATGCAGAATGGTTTAGTAGTTTGCAGAAAATGCCAGTTCCTGGATATGTTGAAACAGGTGATGATACATTGCATCCTATTGAGCATACAGGAAAGATCGCATTGTCTATGGAGGATGGGAAGGTAAAACATCTTATTGATGTGCTGCATGTTCCAAATATAACAAAGAATCTGGTTTCTGTTGGACAAATGGTTGACCAGGGATTACAAGTTAGGTTAAATGTTGATGGATTATATGTAGAAGAGTACAGGCAAGATGGACGATTGGTTGCCAAAGGAAACAAAGTAGGTAGGATGTTCACCTTAAATGTGAAGATTCTTGAAATGAAAGCAGCCATGTTTGCGAAAGGTGCAGGAGTTGTTGCAGATATAGAGATGTGGCACAAAAGGATTGGACATGCAAACTTGCAAAGGCTGAAATTGATGCAATCAAAGGAGATTATCCATGGACTACCAAATTTCAAAGTTGTAGAAATGCAAAAGATATGTTCTGCATGTCAATTAGGTAAACAATCAAGAGCATCATTTCCACATGACAAGCATGTTAGTGAGAATGTACTAGAAGTAGTACATACAAATGTTTGGGGTCCAACAAAGACTACATCTATGAGTGGTTGCAGCTTTTATGTTACTTTCATTGATGACCATACACGCAAAGTATGGGTATATTTCATGAAAGAGAAGAGCGAGGTGTTCACTCACTTCCAAAATTTTAAAGTTATGGTGGAAAAACAGATAGGGAAGTACATTCAAACTTTAAGATCTGATGGAGGAGGTGAATACATGTCAAATGAGTTCAACAGGTTTCTAAAAAATCATGGAATTTGGCATCAACTTTCATGCAGGTACACACCACAACAAAATGGTGTTGCTGAATGCAAAAATAGACATATCGCAAAAATAGAAAAGAGCCTTGATGGATGAGAAGAATATGCCTCATTGTTATTGGGTAGAAGCTGTGCATACTACTATATACATCATGAACAAAACTCCAACTGATGTTGTATATCAAGTTACACCTGAAGAGAAGTTTATAGGTAAAAAGCCAGACTTGTCATGTCTGAAAGTTTTTGGCTGTATTGCATATGTATATGTTCTAGATGAATTGAAGACAAAGCTTGATCCAAAATCAAAAAAGTGTATCTTCATTGGATACTCCCTTGAGCAAAAGGGATATAAATGTTATAACCCACTCACACGACATGTAAAGGTAACCAGAGATGTGGTATTTGATGAAATGTCAGGCTTTTATGCAGATGCCAAAGAAGGACTGAATCTTGAACCAAATGACAAAGAAAAGGCTGAAAAATCAAGTGTAGAATCTCAAGTTTTGAGTGGACCAGATGCATCACCAAGCAATAGTTCTAACTCAAATCCATGGAGTGGAAGATTGCGTGGAAATTTCAATCCAGCAAATTCATCAAATACATCCAAGAAAGGGAAAGAAAAATCTTCCTGCTGGTAGTAAAACATGTGCAAGTTTTGAAGACATTGATGGAGATTCAAGCGGTTCTGAAAAGAGTCTTGATGAGGAACTTGGATGGCTCTCTATGAAGACTCTAGGAGCAAGAAGGGCACATGAAGATGATATAAGGAGAAGTGACCCTGGACCAAGAAGATCTGGGAGGATGCGGAATTCAGTGCAATGATTGATGTATGACAGTTATATGGCTCGTCATTGTGCCTACATGACAAAGGTAATACAAAATGCTGAACCTTCTTGCTTTGAAGATGCAATTGGAATTGCAAATTGGGAAAAAGCTATGGATGAGGAGATGGCTGCACTTTATGGAAATGATACATGGAAGCTGGTTCCACTGCCACAAGGAAAGAAACCCATAGGCTGCAAATGGGTTTACAAGGTAAAGCATAATGCTGATGGTAGCATAAGTAGGTATAAAGCACGATTGGTAGCTAAAGGATATGCACAGACATATGGCATTGATTATGAGAAAACATTCAGCGCTCTAGCTAAAATGTCTACTGCCAGAACACTTGTTGCATTAGCTAGAGCAAAAGGATGGACTTTGCATCAGATGGATGTGAAGAATGCTTTCCTACATGGTGAGTTACAAGAAGAAGTATATATGGACCAGCCACAAGGATATGAAGATTCAAAGCATCCAGAATATGTTTGCAGGTTGCAAAAGGCTTTGTATGGGCTGAAGCAAGCCCCTCGTGCATGGCATGCAAGGATTGCTGATTACTTATCCAGCATTGGGTTTTCTATGTGTGATGTAGATCACTCACTATATGCAAGGAAGGCTGATGATGGCATCACTATTGTGGCTATTTATGTTGATGACCTGATTGTGGGTGGTGATAATGAAGGAAGCATCAAAGAGGTAAAGAAACTTCTTATGCAAGAATTTGACATGAAAGATCTTAGTGTGTTGCACTATTTCTTGGGCATTGAGTTTATACATACAGAAACAGGTGTATGGATGTCACAACAGCAATATGCCTTGAATATGCTACAAAAGTATGGTATGGATGATTGTAAGCCAATTTCTATGCCATTAGATCAGAATTTGAAGTTGGACACTACATCAGGTGAAGCATTGGAAAATGCTACTATGTAGAGGAAAATTGTGGGAAGTCTTATATATCTCACAATTACAAGGCCTGATCTAAGTTATACTGTTGGACTTGAAAGTCAGTTTATGCAGGTTCCCAAGAAGCCACATTTGGATGCTCTGAGGTGCACTCTATGTTATGTGAGTGCTACTTTGGATTATGCATTGTTTTATGAGGCTGGTGTAGATTTGAAGGTTTATGGATACTGTTGAAGCTCAAAGTCAAGGACAAAGCATGGAAGCACATCAAAAGGTGGACACACGAGGAAAGGGAGCAAGTAGGGAGCTCCAAGAAGTGTATGTCAAATTTTCAGAAGAATCCCCTACAAAAATAGTGATTTTCATCACTAGAAACCATTGTAAATACCATTATCTATTTTTAGTAACTCCATTTTGTTCAAGCCGAGGAGTCCTCGAGCTTGAGGAGTATTAGAAGTACCATCGTACCAATTTTCATAATTTTTAGACTTCGTTTGAGCCCTCAAATAAGCCCTGGAACCTAATTTTTAACTAGGCCGGACACTAGGTCTGGACAGGGCCAAAACTAGTCAAAAAACTATAAAAAGAGCTAGAGAGCTCATTTTTGAGGTTAGCTTGTTAGAGAATAGAACTTTTGTAAGAGAACTCTTTTGCAATCTAAGCTTTCCATTGTTCCTCTCTTTGATCTTACTTTGTGCACGCGTGTGTGTATGTGTGTGCATGTTTGTGTGCTTTCACTCACGCACTTGTGCCTTCACTTGCTCGTGGTCTTCATACCGGTCCTCACGTCTCCGCGGATTGACAAGTAAAGGAGGTGGTGCTTACGCTTGAGCTACACCAAATTTTGGCGCCGTTGCCGGGGAGAGAGCTTCGAGGACGAGCGTTGTGATGGTAAGATCGTAGATTTGCGACGTTGGAAGGTAAAAAAACTGTCATTTCAGTTCATTTTCTGTTTTTTCCTCTTCATCTTCATCATCATCATCATCTCCACCTTCTTCCATCTTCTTCTTCATAGAAAATTCTTGTTTTTTAGTGCATTTTCACCATCTTCATACCATTTTTCATGCATTATTGTGTGGGAAGGAGTTAGGAGAAGCAAGGGAGAGCAAGCGCTGTGTTTTTTTCATGATTTTCTGCTCACACGGAGCTCGCCATAGCCGGCGCTCAGAAATTTGAATATCCCGCCAAAAAACGCGATTCTGTGATGAAAATCGCGATTCTGTGAAAATTCAAAATTTTTTGAAAAATCACGATTTTCAGTTTTCCCGCCTAAAAGTTGGTTGAAAAGAATCGCGATTCTGTGTTTTTTCTCAAAAAAACACGATTCTCTGCTCAAAATCGCGATTTTCAAAAAACACGATTCTCTGCTCAAAATCGCGATTCTCACCAATCACGATTTTCAGCAAAAACACGATTTTGTGAAAAACACGACTTTCTGCTCAAAATCGCGATTCTCACAAATCACGATTTTCAGCCAAAAATACGATTTTGAGAAAAACACGATTCTGTGGAAAAACACGATTCTCTGGGACAAAATCGCGATTTTCAAGTCAAAAACACGATTTTGAGAAAACACGAACTTTTGCTCAAAATCGCGATTTTCAATTCACGATTTTCTGCTCAAAATCGCGATTTTCATGTCAAAAACACGATTCTGAGAAAACACGATTTTCAGTCAAAACACGATTTTGTGAATCACGATTTTGTGATCAACATCGCGATTTTCAGAAACACGATTTTGTGATCAACATCGCGATTTTCAGAAACACGATTTTGTGATCAACATCGCGATTCTCTAAAACACGATTTTGTGATCAAAATCGCGATTTTCAAATCACGATTTTCTGCACAACATCGCGATTTTCAGAAACACGATTTTGTGATCAACATCGCGATTCTCTGAAACACGATTTTATGATCAACATCGCGATTTTCATGTGAAAAATACGATTCTGAGAAAACACGATTTTCAGTCAAAAACACGATTTTGTGAATCACGATTTTGTGAATCACGATTCTCTGAGTCAAAATCGCGATTCTCTAAAACACGATTTTGTGATCAAAATCGCGATTTTCAAATCACGATTTTCTGCACAACATCGCGATTTTCAAAAACACGATTTTGTGATCAAAATCGCGATTTTCAAATCACGATTTTCTGCACAACATCGCGATTTTCAGAAACTTCACAAAATCGCGATTTTCTCCAAAGGTCCTGTTTGCCTATTTTGACCCCCAGGAGCCTGATTTGACATAACTTTCTCATCCAAAGTCCATTTTTTGAGCTCTATAGCTTGTTGGAAAGCTCGTTTCAAATCCTACACGATCTCAACTGTTTTTTTCAAGAATAATGCGTTGATTTTGAGATAGGATAATTTGAAGTTGACCCTCAGGTGGGACTAGGGAACCAAGGGGACTCCAAAGAATTTTGAACCATACCAAAGGGAAATTTTGGACTCTTGACTAAAGCTTATGAACCTGAGATCTGGTAGACACTTAGGCAAGGATAAACAAAGCATTAGATCTTCTGAGGCTAGTGTCAACCATACATCCAAGTCTTGGACACAACAACTAAGTGGTGATCTTTTACTAAGTTCAGACACAAGTGATTCAGAAATGTCTTTTAGCATGGGAAAACCTGCAGGTGGCTCAGGGACTGCCCATCTACAAACACCGGAAGGTCCCTATAAGACACAGTTGGAATATATTCGGACCAACCAATTAGGTGCTCGCATCTATGAGGATGGTCTGAGGCGATCAGTGGTCCAACTCAAAAATCCAGATCAATCCTTTGGACTTGAACACCCGGTGGTCAAGTTCGAAGAGGGTTCATACATTGATAAGGAAGGAACCATGTATGTGGTTACCAACCAACCAGATAGAACCGATGAGTTTGGAAATATCATTCATGAGAATGAGATAGGAGACCTAGAACAAGGAAATATAGGACAAGGACCCCAGACTCCTAGAGGCAAGTCAGTTTTGACCCGAGTGATCACTCCAGACTGGATCCCTCAAGACAACAAAAGCATAGAACTATTTTTGAATAGAGAAACAGAGGAAGCCTTTTGGAGATTCAAGCCAGAACAACCTAGCCAATTGGGCATAGTCATCATCTACGAGTTCAAGGATCCAGAGATACCAGGAAAGGTTGTCTACCTGGATAACACATCAGAGAAAATTTTCTTGGTAACAGAACATGATAGACATGCATATACTTGGAAGAATGAATTGATTTTCTCCCCACCAAGATCCAATGTTTCCCACGGCCTCCAAGGAGTAGGGTCATCCCAAGCTCAGGAAGCCCAGAGAGAAAGAACTAGAGAGAGACCGGAGGTAAGTTTTGCACACACAGTGGGCAGGAATAGGTCAGGATTTGAAAATGAAAGACCTGAAAGAGAGAGATATCAAGCACATAGGCAACAAAGAAATGAACATGAATTTCCATTGCCTAGAACCGGAGAGCACCCAAGAACCCTCAGACCCACTCAAGTGATCAAGGCAATGAAGAATTATTTTGACGGGTCAGGAGATCCTTATGATCATGTGGCTGAGTTCAAACAAGTGTTAAGAGCTGAACAGGTTGAGGATTTGTTCACCCAGTACGAGGCATTTGGTCTGACTCTTAAGGGCACTGCCTTAGCTTGGTTTCAACCATTGAGTAGTCGCAACTATCACAATATAGGTCAACTGCTAGACGAATTCATTGTAGAATTTTCCAAGAGTGGTATCAGGCATAACACTTCATCTTTGATCCACAGCTTCAAGCAGACACCCCAAGAAACAGTGCGACTAGCAGGTAGAAGGTTTAGACAGTACCTAGAAAGATGCCCTGCTCCAGAGCTACCCACACCAGCCAAACAAGTGGCTTTGTTTTTAGATGGCTTACTGAGCACAAAGTTAAGATCCTATGTATACTTGAAAGATCCTAGATCCATAGAAGAGTGTGTGCGGACGTGCATAGACATAGAAGATAACTTGGGTGAGGAGTTAGGATTGTCCAAAGTCTACAAAGATTCGGATAGTTCCACTAGTCATACTTCAAAGATCTCCACAGAAATAGAAGAGATAGCTGAGCAAGTTGCCAAGAAGCTGGGAGTCCAAAATAAACAAACACAGAGAGTCACTCCAGTGAATCGGTGTTATACTTGTGGGGGCGACAACATGGCTAATGTATGCCCAATGCAAAACCAAAACATTAGAGAAAGGAATGCTCCATATTGCACTATTGAGAGAAAATACACAAACCACACGGCTCAAGATTGTCCCTACAATAGGCAAGCTGTTAGACAGAATTATCAGCAACCTTACCCACAAGGTAGGTATCAGAACCAATACCAACAGCCATATTATAGACCACAACAGCAATATCAGGCACCATATAGGCCACAACCTGTCTTGGGAAACCAACCACCAGCTCCAGCCAACGTGATTCCAGTCAAATATGCTGTGGGAGAGGAAAATCCAAATAGAGCTTTGGTGCCACTAACCCCATTGATACCAGATAATGACTCTCATGCTCATAATTCAGACTACTCCCATGAAGGTAGTCCACATGCTTATTACACAGAGTCACCTGAACATAGTGAGATTTACTCGTATCAATATGAGGCACCGCCTATGGAGCAAAATTGGGAGCCAGAATACTCCACTGTCATGTACACAAATCCTAACCCTAGGCCCCAGTTGAGACAAATGAGACCACAAGCCCCTAGAGGATCTTGTTTCAGATGTCATGGTGACCATTTCATTCGTGACTGTCCCCACCCACCATCTCCGAGTCAAGGACAGGCTATCACAATACAGGCTTTTTGTCCTGATTGTGGCAAAGACCATCTCCCCAGAGATTGTCCAAGAAACCCCTCTAGTGCACCCAAGATTACACCCATTAATGTGGTAGGCTTAGTGGCAGATCCAAGTTCAAGTAGTAGCAATGTGGCTCCTATACAAGCTGTCACTAGAGCACAAGCCTTAAAACAGGATAAACCAGTAGAACAATCAGAGTCGAGTGAATCGGGAGAGCCTAGTAAGAGGAAAACAAGAACATGGAAGGATACCAGAGAGAAGGCCAATCGCAAGTGGAATAAAAAGTTATCGGAACTAGAAGAAAGCTTAAAAGAAGCGAAAACAAAAATAGAAGACATTGCATCTCAAAGCCCCTCGCATGCCGAAACTCCATCCACTCCACCTCATCCCACCCCACCACCCATTGTAAATAGACCGCAACCAGGGTCCGTTCTTGCAGATCCAACCCCAGAAGGCTTGGACATGATGTTCAAGGCCTACCAGGCTCGACTTCAAGAAGGGCCTACAGCGGCAAACCTAGACAAGAGTTACCCTAGAGCAGATTTAGAGATTGAACGGATGAAAATGTGCATGAAAATGGTAGAACAAGCTCAAGCCATACTTGAGACTAGTCAAAAGTTCAATCAGACAAACTCTATCAAATCGGATTTGCATTTCCAGGGCTTACTAGAACGATTAGAGCAGTTGGTAAACAAACCACAAGTTTCTCTACCTCCACAGGCTCAACCAGTTATTGAAAGAGGAAGCTCACCACCAAGGGGGGCTTATGTTCCTAATTCCACGGATGCTGGAATACCTCCTTCTATTCAACAGTACCCTCAAGAGTTCTTGCGGGAAATACAAGAGGAGAAATGGGCCAAGGAGAAGGGTAATTCCCCTCCTATTCCTGAGATTGATGATCTTCATGATCAATTTCCCCAAGACATTCCATCTATTTACGAAGATGAAGCAGAACAAGAAGACGAAAGATTAGATTTTGAATCTAATACCTTAGAAGAACTGCCTCAATTTCCAGGCCCATGGGAATCTGAATCACTCCAGATTAGAGCTCCCACAATACTAGTAAGAAATGAAGACTCAGTGGTTCCAAGGAACACGGATGTCGTGAAGAACACTAAGGTTCAGTGTCATCTCACTGTAGAAGAGTTGCTCAAAGCAAAACCTGAGTTATGGAATCATGTGAAGGATCAGGTCCCAGAACTTGAGTCCAATATGCCAAAAGCAGGCTCTAAGCAAAGGGTACCAGAGATACCTCTAGACAAAATAGGGGACATGTGTGAGGGTGAAGAAGGTAATACTTATCTTCCAATCACCTACCAAGGTTACACAACCAAAGCAATCATAGATTCAGGTGCTGGTGTTGCTATTGCGACCACCTCCTTGTGGAAGCAATGGGGCAAGCCCACATTAAGACCAACTAGAATGAAGCTTCAAATGGCTGATGGTCATTTTGAAAGACCTCTAGGATTGCTAGAAGGGATCACTCTAACCACTTGTGGTGTAGAGTTTGAGCACACATTTGCTATATGTGACTTTGAGAAAAATAATGTCTATGAGATGATCCTAGGAAGACCCTTCCTACGACAATTGCAAATAGTACAGGATTGGGGAACTAACTCCTTGTACTTACAGCACTTAGGGGTTACCACCAAGGTCAATTTGAAGGATTACACCTTCAGAGATGTACCACCCCTACAGTGGAATTCTATCCACAAAGTGAAAGAAGATTCCATCTCTGTGCATTCTGAAAGTTCACCTGATCCATCATGGCTGCATGAAGATACTCATTTGTGGATGTGCAAAGTCGCAAAGGAAGAGGAAAAACGTTTAAAGGCAAGGGAAGAAGGAACTTCACTAGGAGATAGACCAGTTAGAGACCCAGCCTACACACCGATGATCTTTCCAGATGAGGAGTTTGAGCCTCATGGCTGGCCAGAAATCTTAGCCACCATGGACATTGCTGCCAATGAGGAACAGTGGACACCTCATTGTGATGAGGAGGGTTATGATATCTCAGTGTTCATGTGTCAACCCTTGCTAGAAGAATGTGACCCTAGTGATGTCATAGAAGAAGAAGAGAATGACGATGATCTGGAGTCTATTGTGATGGATAGTTGCTTTAACTCAGAGCAGCACTATCTAGAAGATATAGGAGTGTTCACCCAGAAAGAAGAAGAACCTCTCACAAGTATGAGAGTAGTCAAAAGAAAAAGAAAAGAAAAGCAGTGAAACAAGAAAAGGAGGAATCATTGTTTGAAGTACCAGAAAACTTCAAGAAATATGAAGTTGACGACCGCAAAATTTTGGTACGAATGCCTAAGAGAGAGGCCATCATAGGAGAATCATATGATAATAAAGAAAAGACCAAGAAGATTGTAGTGACCATTGAAGAGAACGAAGAGAGATGCACATATATAGGAGATGACCTAAGTGCAAGAGAAGAAATGGAGCTCATAGCTCTATTAAGGGAATATAGGGATGTGTTTGCATGGCACTATAGAGACTTGAAAGGGGTAGATCCAAGAATTTGCTCTCATACTATCCCCATGACTGCTGATGCAAGGCCCACCAAACAGAAGCCCTACACATATAATGATACCTATGCAGCCAAAATCAAAGAAGAAATTGATAGGTTGATTGAGGCTGGATTCATCTATGAGATTGAGCATACCGAATGGGTGTCTCCCATTGTTGTGGTACCCAAGAAGAACGGGAAGTTGCGAGTGTGTATTAACCTTAAAAAAGTTAATGCCGCTACGATTAGAGATAGTTATCCACTTCCAATCACAGAACACCTATTGGAGCGTGTTGCAGGCAAGGAAGTTTATAGTTTCCTTGATGGATTTTCAGGTTACAATCAAGTAGCCATTGCCCCAGAAGATCAACACAAAACAGCTTTTGCTACAGAGTGGGGAATCTTTGCATTTCGGGTGATGCCATTTGGGCTCACCAATGCACCTGCAACATTCCAAAGGCTCATGTGTCATGTCTTCAAAGAGTTCTTACGAAAGAGCTTAGAAGTGTATGTGGATGATTTATGTGCTCATTCCCAAGAAAGAAGATTTCACATCCCTGAGCTCAGACAGATCTTCAACAAGTGTAGAGAATATCGAGTGTGTCTGAACCCAGAAAAGTGTGTGTTCATGGTGCGTCAAGGTAAAATCCTCGGTCATATTGTTTCTAAGAATGGAATCTCAACGGATGAAGATAAGGTACGAGCCATAGCGGAGCTGCCAAGGCCAAGGAATGTTAAAGAGGTACAAGCCTTTATGGGCCATTGTGGATATTACCGTAGGTTTATCCACATGTACGCGATCATAGCTAGACCCCTTTATGCCTTGTTGTCTAATTTTGAGTGGAACGACGAATGCGAGAATTCTTTCAATGAACTGAAGAAACATTTGTGCACAGCACCAATATTGACCACTCCTGATTGGAATAAGCCATTCCATGTCCATGTGGATGCATCCAATCATGCCATAGGATGTGTGCTAGCATAACCCACAGGTGAAGGGAATTTAGATTTGCCCATAGCATATGCTAGTAGACAACTAAACCCAGCCGAAAGAAATTATACCACAACCGAGCGAGAAGGGTTAGGCATGGTATATGCCGTAAAGAAGTTTAGACACTATTTATTGGCCAACAAGTTCAAGTTTTTCACTGATCATCAAGCTTTGTTATATTTGGTCAATAAACCTTGCAATACTGGACGCTTAGTAAGATGGTTCCTCTTACTAATGGAGTATGACTTTGAAGTTGTTGTCAGGAAAGGTAGAACCCACCTTCGGGCAGATCACCTTTCTCGCATTACTTCAGGAGAGTCACCACAAGGAGTGTCTGATGAACTACCTGATGCTTATCTGTTCAATTTGGAAGTTGTTCCTAAATGGGCAAATAAGTTGGTACCAGTCCTAACCTTCGGCCCTGCAAATAAGAATGTGAAAACATCATAAGAAGAAATTGTAAAATCACAAAAATATCACATATTGGCAGGAAGCATGTACAAACAAGATACTGAGGGTGTATTAGCTTGTTGTGTCGAGGATGATGAACATAGTAGTTGGTTGCAGCAAGCTCATGAGGGATTTCTAGGAAATCACTATTCTAAACAATGAACATTGCAGAATTTGAAACGTTTAGGAGTGTATTGGCCTAGCATGGACAAAGAAATACATGAGTGGATCAAGAATTGTCCAATGTGCAGAGAGAGACCACCAGTGGAGCATGCGACCCTTTATCAAGTATCATTAATTCCAGATTGGAGTGCTCCATTGGTAGAGTTTATGAGATCGAGAAGATTACCCAAAGAGGCCAGTCTAGCAAGAAGACGAAATATGGAGCAAGAGGCTCAAGGCTATGCCTTAGTGGGAGAGAACCTATACCGAAGAGGTAAAGATGGTTACTTAAGACTGTGCGTTCATGAATCAGACTATTTAAGGGTCTTAGAGACTGCACACAGTGGTGTTGCAGGTGGACATTTTGGTCCTGACCGAGTGATTAAGACCATTCTATTCTCAGGACTTTGGTGGCCCACTCTTCATATGGATGCACATACCTATGTGAAGAAATGTGACACATGCCAACGTGCACAATATCCAGTTAGAAAAGACGAGATGCCTTTGAGGCCAATGATGGGAGGGCGTGCATTTTCCAAGTGGGGCATAGACTTCATAGGTCCTATTAATCCCCCTGCTAGAAACTCCCATGCAGAGTATATTATTGTAGCCACAGATTACCTTACCAAGTGGGTAGAAGTGAAAGCCACAACAAAGAATGATGCTCAAACGACGGCTAAGTTCTTATTCGAGAATGTATTCACGAGATATGGGCTACCAATAGAGTTAGTGAGCGATAGAGGCACACACTTCTTGAATGAAGTCATTGAAAATCTTCTCCAAGAATTCTTGGTGATACATAAGAAATCCGCCCCCTATCATCCACAAGCCAACGGACAAGCCGAGAGTACCAATAAGATCCTCTGTAACGTATTGACAAAACTGGTGAATAATAAACGCTCTGATTGGGACAAACAACTTCATCATGCTGTTTGGGCTTATCGAGTTGCCTACAAAACGGTACTCAACGCCACCCCATTTCAGATGGTCTTCGGACAGAACGCTGTGCTACCATTAGATTTCTTAATCCCTGCCTTAAAAGTAGCACAAGAGTATGAGTGGAATGGGCATGAATTGTCCTCTAGGATCTTTGATCTCGAACGCTTGGGTGAAACGAGGCTACGAGCGGCAGCAAGCATCTACGCTGCAAAGAAGAGGCAAAAGGCATACTTTGATGCACACATCAAGGATAAGGGATTGAAAGAGGGAGATCTAGTGTTGGTATACACACTAAAACAACATGCCCGTAAGTTGGAAAAAAGAGGATATGGACCCATGATCATTAATAGAATTTCCACTAGTGGTGCAGTTCAGTTGGCCACTCTAGAAGGAGATATCTTGCCAAACTATATTAGTGGCTGCAGAGTCAAGCTATATCAAGAACCTCTTACTGAGGATATGCTAATGAGACTCAACACTGCTAAGAAGCGAAAAGAAGAAGAGTTAAGAGTGAGAGAAGAAGCACAGGTAGAGGCCAGAGAGCGTATTAGGCGAAATAAGTTAAGGCGATTAGGCCTAGATGTCAACTCAAAAGCCCCAAAATATCACATGGATATGTGTCAAAAGTCAGGCATTGCGACTTCTCAGGTCATTGACCGAAGACCCTTTGTGACCATAGAGATAGGACAAGGGAAGGGCGCAAGGACGGTGAAAGCATTGATTGACTCAGGTGCAGCAAGTAGTGCAGTTAGACTTTCCTACTGCCAAGACTTGGGGTTGAACATCAATCCCATAGAAGCTTATCTCGTAGGATTGGGAGGTGTGGAAACCCCATGTTTGGGCGAGGTGGAACTTCCCATCTACCTTCAAGATGTTCCAATGAAAGTCAAAGCGCTAGTATGTCAAGATGAGAACCTTACAGAACCACTTGTCTTGGGTCAAGATTGGATCTATGACCATGCAGTTAACTTAAACCTAAGAAGTCAAATTCTTCAAGTTTGGGTACATGAACAATGCATTACATTAGAATTAGAGAACTGCATACTCCTAGATCATGGCACCACACACTCTCTTAGTTCTTCCAAGACTAATCATATGAAAGAAGATGTTGTATGTGTCAAAAGCTCTATGATGCAGAAGGAGTCAATCGTGGAAGACTAGGTTTGAAGACGGGTGGATCTTTCTTCTTCTCCAAAGACTCAAGTAGTCACAGTAGTGAGCCCACCACACAAGCAAACACAACCGTTCACGACAACTGCTACATCAAATAGAAAGACACCATTCGATAAAAAAGCGGTTCCGGGCATGAAGCAGATCTGGGTACGCAAAGGAGAGCAACCACCAGCCTTACCCCCACAAATCCCATCCATGCACACTAACCAGGCCAGAAGACGAAGGAAGCAGCTCAGACAAGCTCCATCACAAGATATCCAACAAGTTTGGGTGCCTAAGAAGTTAGCTGCAGCTCAACAAGGGCAATTACAGATGTGGGTACCTAAGAAGATCCTACACCCACAACAACCTTTGTTCTCCCACATGCAAAAGGTTTCAACAAAGAAGCCAAAAAGAGAAAAGGGTAAGAACCACGTACAGAGACCAAAGGAAGATCAAATCAGCTCTTCAACATTAGTAGGAAGACATGCAAAAAGGATATGGGTTTGGAAGCCAAAAGTGCAAGTAGCCTCCACCGAACCAAAGCATCAACCACACTGGATACCACAGTTCCGAAAGCATCCAAAGAGGAAGACGCCTCTATAGTGCCAAATGATGTTCTAAAATGGACTCCAATAAGGAGGATTACATCAGTTCGAGACTCAATGGATACCTCCACCAAGGTCGGCATCAACCTCCACAAATAACATCGAAAGCCTCGAACGAGCAACAACCATGTGCTCCTTGCACAACCCTGTCTTTTGCACCATGTAGGTCATGCATTTCCAAAGTATGCATTAATATAGGGCCACATTACACGGCCGTGCATAGACACACTGGAGAATCCCATGCACAAGAGCACAGTGACATATGACGAACATTTCTATTGATACTAATTTTTGTGTTCTTGTTTTGTGATATCCTGTTCCTCCAAAAAAAAAAAAAAAAAAAAAAAAAAAAAAAAAAGAAGTGCGAGAGAGCTTGTTCCCAGGTTTGGCTTATGAAACATGAATGAGTCATGCTTAGTTGAAGGTGGAACTGTTGATTACTAGGCATTTATCAAATTGGATAAAAGTGTGTCTCGGCCAGCAGAATGAAGAGCTTGAAGGTCCGCAACTTGAGTGATGCTTAACTATTTCATGTACCAGAGCACCCAAGGAGATATCTGCACAAGGTAGTTCTGGAGGAGAAGACTCCTGCATATGGTGAGCTAAAGAGAATATGTGATACTCAGCTTGGTGTAGTTACCCGATGTTGCTTGCCAAGGAATATAAAGCAATTCAATTCTCAGTATTTCCTGAACCAGTATGGAACAGTAGCACTGGTGAATGGTCTATGTCAATCAGCATGGTAATCTCTTAGAAACCGGCACGTGTCCAATATTCCTCTGAGTGTCAATATAGGGAAGTGAACGTGCATGAGCCCAAGCTCAGAAATGCACATTGTTAGTGACAAATGTTGCTTTGAAAAGAGGAGAGGGGATCCACCACTCAAAAGATCTCATCAGTGGACAATCAACATGGACATTCATCAACAAGGTTCCATCCCAAAGGCCGAGTGTACAACACGAAGAGGCAAACATCCATCAACCTTCGCCATGGTAAGTATCTTTACTCTGGAAACACCATAACCATGATAGTTTAGGAAACCTCTTCGTCAGCATACCCTTGAGCACTTAGCTCAAGACCCGCAATTTTTGCACCATACTTCTTCCAATGCATTTTCCAAGTAAGCATGCGTAGGGCTACATTACAAGGCCGTGCACAAGGCACATACTTTTTTCAACCCAGGCACGAACACACTTACCCATCATTCATTATGGGTTATGAGTAGTTGGCATAAATGCTCTCAACATCATCTTTAAAAGAGCTAGCAGACATCATGGGAACAACATCCATATCTCGGAAGCAAATTGAAGCCAGTAGTTGCTCCAAATCACTCTTGACAACCTCTTCTGAGCAACTTGCAGTTTTGAAAGCTCACAACGACACATTCTTGCTGGAATCCAAGGAACCAGCTCATACAACGGATGGACACCACCTCTCAAAGCACTACACAGAACAGCCCTTCCAACAAGGGTCTGTCAGGGACGACAGACTCGAGAGGGGGGGGAGTGTTGAAGCTCAAAGTCAAGGACAAAGCATGGAAGCACATCAAAAGGTGGACACACGAGGAAAGGGAGCAAGTAGGGAGCTCCAAGAAGTGTATGTCAAATTTTCAGAAGAATCCCCTACAAAAATAGTGATTTTCATCACTAGAAACCATTGTAAATACCATTATCTATTTTTAGTAACTCCATTTTGTTCAAGCCGAGGAGTCCTCGAGCTTGAGGAGTATTAGAAGTACCATCGTACCAATTTTCATAATTTTTAGACTTCGTTTGAGCCCTCAAATAAGCCCTGGAACCTAATTTTTAACTAGGCGGGACACTAGGTCTGGACAGGGCCAAAACTAGTCAAAAAACTATAAAAAGAGCTAGAGAGCTCATTTTTGAGGTTAGCTTGTTAGAGAATAGAACTTTTGTAAGAGAACTCTTTTGCAATCTAAGCTTTCCATTGTTCCTCTCTTTGATCTTACTTTGTGCGCGCGTGTGTGTATGTGTGTGCATGTTTGTGTGCTTTCACTCACGCACTTGTGCCTTCACTTGCTCGTGGTCTTCATACCGGTCCTCACGTCTCCGCGGATTGACAAGTAAAGGAGGTGGTGCTTACGCTTGAGCTACAGATACACCGATGCAGATTGGGCTGGTGGCATTCCATATAGAACATCCACTAGTGGTTTTCTATTCTCACTTGGGAGTGCAGCTGTTACATGGAGCAGCAAGAAGCAACCCACTATTGCTTTGTCAAGTACAGAGGCTGAGTATAGAGGTGCTGCAATGGCAGCATGTGAGGCATCAAGGCTGGAGATGTTACTTGCAGATTTAGGTGTGGAAGTGCAAAAGCCTATCACTATCTATTGTGATAATCTTAGCAGCATATAGTTAGCACGGAACCTTGTTTTCCATGCTAGAACAAAGTATATCGAGGTACATTATCACTTCATCAGAGAGAAGGTATTAGCAGGTGATATTGATCTTGTTTATGTGAGAACAGATGAGCGGGTTGCTGATATTTTCACCAAAGCACTTGGAGCTGAGAAGTTGAAGAAGTTTTGGGAGATGCTTGGATTACAAGATATGGGGTTGAGCTTGGGGGGGAGTGTTGAGATATCAAGCTCAACATGTGATGATCTGGGATGACACGTACCAGCTTTTTGTTTCTCTGACATGTATAGTGGTCACGCCGATATATGTCAGGGATACTTCATTGAGCATTATTAGATTTATCTACCGACAATGATGGCACATTTGTTCCTTTCCAGCTCACTCATTTGCGGACATTAGGTTTTTCCTTATGTACTGATCTTTATAAATTGCACTTGTATTTGTGTTTTGAGGTCATTCTTGTATATTTTTTTTTTATGTAATAGAAGAAGAAGAAGAAGATCATTCTTCCTTGCCTCAATCTATGTGGGCTTCTCCTTGAGAGTGAGAGTGTGTGTGTGAGCTCTCTTCCTTATCTCCTTCCTCGTGACATCCTAGAAAATGGTACCAAAAGTTTGATGCATTTATGACGTCCCAAGGCTATTCTTGAAGCAATGAGGATCATTGTCTCTACACAAAGAGATGCTCAGATGGAAGCTTGATATGCTTGATACTTTATGTCGATGATATGTGCTGGGAAGTCCTCCTATGACTTGTCAATTCTCAAAAGGAAGTTGAGTCAGACATTTGATATGAAGGATTTGGGGGATGCCAAACATATTCTGGGCATTCACATTAGTCATGATAGGAGTAAAAGATGCATATACTTGTCTCAAAGTGAGTACATATAGAAAGTACTTCATAGGTTCAATATGTATGGTGGAAAAGCATTGAGTACACCTTTACCCACATATGTGAAATTGAGCAAGGATGATTGCCCCAGATCAAATGAGGAAAAGGAATTTATGACCTAAATTGCCTATCAGTCTGTTGTTGGTAGTCTCATGTATGCTATGGTAGCTATGAGGCCAGACATTGCATCTGCAGTGGGAGTTGTGAGCAGATATATGTCTAATCCTAGCAAGAAACATTGGGAAGCAATGAAGATGATTTTGAGATATTTGAGTGGCACTAAGGACAATTGTCTATGCTTAGGTAGAGGGAAAGCATTCATTATTGGTTACACAGATTCTGACTATGCTATTTGTGTAGACAATCATAAGTCTACATCAAGGTACATTTTTCATTTTGCTAGAGGTGCTATCTCTTGGAGATCTCGTCTTCAAGAATGTACAGTTGTTTCCACCATAGAAGCAGAGTATGTTGGAGCAAGTATGGCATGTAAGGAAGCATTATGGCTTTCTCTTCTTGCTTGTGATATGGGTTTACCTCAACATGTACCTCATTTGCTCAGTGACAGTCAGAGTGCCATTGCTTTGGCTAAGAATCCGGTCTATCATGCAAAGACCAAGCACATTGAGGTGAGGTATCACTTCATTAGAGATTGCTTAGCCACCGAGTGCATTATTCTTGAGAAGGTTCACACTCGAGATAATGCTGCAGATGCTTTGACTAATTCTCTACCATAGGATAACTTTCAACACTGTTGTCACTTGATGGAGGTTACTTGATTCATGATCTTACACAGTCACTTGTGTACTGTGTAACATGCCCATCAAGTGGGAGGTATAGTTTGTATACTTACACTCAGGTATTCTTTATCATTATTTATTTTTCTCCCATAGTTACTTTGGCCATATTGGCTTTAGTGGGAGATTGTTACCGTTAGTGTCCATGTGAAAGGCCAAATGGCCACTCGACACTTCTTTGTATTTGTTCTTTAATAAAACATATAGTGGCGTGGTCAGCCACAGACTATAAGTTGGACTGCATTTTTGTAAGACCTGAGAAGTCTATCTTTGTGCTCCCTTTGTACTGTGTTTTCTACGTATTATACAATCTCTGTGCAGAGTACCCTATGCGGCCCTAGGGGCTCTATTTCTACTTAGAGGATATCCTCGTGAAGCTCTCAAGAAGGGGAGCGCACTTGTGGTGCATCGCCATTGAAATACTTCATCTGGCATGGTTACTTTATTAAGATATCTAAAATCAACACATCCCCGAATCTTATTGGACTATTAATTTGGGAATATCACCATATATGAAAGCCATTGTGAATGTTTGAGAGGGATGACAATATGAGATACATCATTTTCTCAATCTCTCACTTATATCACTTCTATAAATTTGGGTTTTCATCAATAAATCTTATCTTGCATCGCACTAGCCTCCTCTAATGGAGGAAATGTGTGTAATCCTATTGCTTAAGGAATTCCTTTTAGATCTTTGTAACTCCATGCGAATACATCCTTATGAGCATCCATGAATAGATGGCTATGAGAAAAAGAAGAGGTTCTTTCTAGAGCCACATGGCTAGCAAGATCTTCTTTCTTCTCTAGAAGACATTCCTTAGGACCTCCTCAAAAGAAGTTGGAGAAGCTTGAAGAGGCTTGGAAGTAGTGTTGCGAAGTGGTGACGTTGGTCTAGCAAACTAGCAGAAGTCCTACCCTAGCTCTTTGTATATGTGAAGAAGAACTTGTAGCCTTGTGGTTAGTGCAATAAAACCTAATAGGTACTTTGGAACATTAACAAGAAAAAGTTTATGCAAAATAGATAACTTGCTTCTTGACTAGCTCACAAAAACTTTCTATTTTTGGATGAAAGTTATGACTTCAAACACTTAGAGCAGCTAGCACAATTACAATTGGAAACATTCCTCTTAAGGGAGTGTCATACATAGGGTTGGCTTGCTACAATACATAAAAGTCCTACTTTATATCAACCAATGAAGGAGAAATCTTCTTAACACTAATTGGATGTCATCCTGATTTTTCAAGGATGTGGAGAAGATGAACCCCAGACTATAAAACTAAGATTTCTCTGAATATACTAAGCCCAATGACTTGAAAATTTGTCCACAAAAACTAGACCTTAATAAATTTCAAATGAATTCTTGAACACTTTGGATCTTTTTAGAGAGAGCATAAAACTTTGCACATTGACTCAGTTTGAGGTAGAAGGAGTAGAGAAATGAAGGAGAAAGAGAATGATGGCCAAAAGTGTATGTATATTGTTTATATTGTCTTCCAACATAATGTATAATGTTTGAAAGTCGTTATATAGACCCTTGGGTAGCTTTCCACGACTAAATCCTCTTGAATTAGAATTCAAACTCAGTGATTAAGTTGTTGTGATTGATTAAATCTACTTTTCTTGTAATCTAGGAAAAGATAAATTCTGAGTTGCATCTACTTCTTGATCGATTGAGATGTAAGAAAATAACATCATAGCAAAATAGACCAATAAGCAGAGTTGAGAGAAAAACACAAGCAAAGATAGATCTAGACTGAGAGATAGAGAAGTCAAATTCTTAGATTTCCAAGCATAATGCAGTTACAACGATGGTGTTCTTAGATCACCCGTGCACTCCCAATGTGGAGCTTAGATGGTGATCTAGATAGACTCTAAATGAAGGGCTTACTAGTGTGCAATGCTATATAAAGCTCAACCTGGGCAATGATTATATAGCTTTTACAAGGAAAGTCAATTTAGATAAATGTAGTTGAGAGGTACACAATAGTCGACAAAATATACAATCCGACACTATCTCCATGACCAGTAGCCCTACTACCTTAGCCCTATGGGACGAGGGGATAGGCCCCCCCTAGACCTTGCAAAAGTGGGCAAGCCCACCTTTGTAATCCCCCCATTACCGTGCGATGCCACAAAGGCCTTTATTTTCATCTTGAATGGAAACCCAATGGCCCAAAAGTTTATGCCCTACCTAAACTAATGGATAGGCTCACAAAGATCATCTATAACCATCAAATCACACATAGACCTCATCTAACTTAGAAGTTAGAGTTCCACAAATGTCTGGGCTCTCATAATGGCTTTCTTAGAGAGCTATGGATCATTTGTGGTCACGTGAGGGTGGAGTATTGAGCATATCTAACACCCCCCCTCAATGTTGACCCTATAATGAACTACCTCCTTGGTCCAATCCCAAGATTTGGAAAGTGTCGAAGAATTTGCTCTCTCCCAACAACCTTGGTAAAGATGTCTGCTCCATTTTCTTTCATTGGACAATAGCTTATCTCAATGACCCCATCCTCAATCAACTCATGCACATAGTGATATTAAATTTCTATGTGCTTGGTACGTGCATGGAAAATAGGATTCTTGGCAATGGCCATGCAACTTTGGATGTCACACTTCAACTCTATAGCCTCTTGTGCTAGTATTCCTATGTGCCATGGGATCCTCCTCAACCATATTGCTTCACATGTTGCAACATGTGAAGCTTTCTACTTAGATTTCGTAGAAGATAATGCTATAGTTGGTTACTTCTTACTAATCCAAGAAAAAATGCCTAACCCTAAAGAAAAGCAGTATCCAAAAATTAATTTTCTAGAATCAATATCTCCTGCCCTATCTGAGTCATAGTATCCAACTAGAGATGATCCTTATTCATAAAGAATACCATAGTTAGTGGTTTCTTTCACATACCTAAGTATCTACATGATTGCCTTCCAATGTGTTTGGCAGGGCTTATTAGAGAACCTACTTACCACTCCAACAATGTAAGAGATATCTAGTCTCCTATTGCACAAGTAGATGAGACTTCCAACTAATTTCCTGTATCTTCCAATATCCACTAATGGTAGAGTATCTTCAATGGATAATTTTGTGTTGAAATCCATGGGTGTAGAAATTATCTTGCAATCCTCCATGTCAAATGCCTTCAATATCTGTCGTGCATATTTTTTTTGATAGATGAAAATCTTCCTTGGTTTGTGCTAAACTTCAAGGCCTAAGAATTTATGCATTAAGCTCAAGTTTGTCATTTCAAATTCTCAACTCAAGACATCTTTTGTTTGTTGAAGAAGAGGATCATCATTTCTTGTATTCACAAGGTCATCTACATAGAGTAAAAGCACAATTGTCTTGCCTCCTCTCTTTAGAACATGCAAGGTAGCATCACAAGCACATCTTTTGAAACCTAGATCCAAGTGATACTTATCTATCCATTGGTACCATGCTATAAGGGCTTGTTTCAACCCATATAATGCCTTCTTCAACTTACATACCTTGTTCTATGAATGGGGAGCCTCAAACCCTAGTGGCTAAGACACATATACCTCCTCCTTGATGTCTCCATTGTTGATTTGACATCCATGTGATAGATTGGCCAATGCTTATGTGCAACCACAACTAGCACTACTCAGATAGGAGTCATCCTTGCAGTTCATGCAACTGATTCATAGAAGTCAATGCCTTCAACTTGTGAGTAGCCTTGTGCAACAAGTCTAGCTTTGTACTTTTTAAGAGTACCATCAGCCTTGTACTTCAGCTTCAAGACCCCCTTGGTGCCAATGACTTTATTCTTAGGGAATCGATTCACTAGCTCTCAAGTTCCATTTTTCATTATATTTTTGTATTCTCTTTGCATGAAAACCCTCCAATTTCGATCATGGAGTGCCTCTTCCACATTGGTTGGCTCCTTTGCTTGTTCTTGAATGTGATCTACCATGAGGGCTATGTTTACAATATGGGCACTTGTTGTACTGTAAGAAGATACATTGGATGCTTTTTCGTTGAATCTTGTTTCTCTCCCTATCTAGAACATGTACATAAAATTCACTTCTAAATACTTTGAAATGGGAAACAAAAGGTTTTTTACCTATGTAGGCTTCTTGTGGAGTCTTTCCATCAAGTGCCTTGGTCACATGCCTTGGTAGTATGTTGAATGAGAGTCAAAACACTATCAATATTACTTGTAACTAGAGCACAGAGTGCATTTGCATTTCTATGTTTCCAAGCACCTAGAAGATCAGCATCAAGAGGAATTATTAGACCACCATTATTTGGATTAGGTGTTTCTTAGGGCTCTTGATCAATCCCAAGAATAATCTCGAGAAGCTCATATGTATCAAGGATAGGAGTGATTTTAAACTTCCACAAGGTATAAGTTTGTATCGTCAAGTTTACCTTCTGTGAAGGTTTGTGGTCATATCTGCAACCTTGGAATGACCGACATCATTGCTACTCATGTCTATGCTCCACCTAATCCTGTTGACAAACCACCTTGATTCCCAATCCTAGATGATGATGTACCGCTTGACATCTCTCGTTTGTCATTGAAACCTCTCGTACATCTATGTTTTTGCTTTTGCACCCCTTAAAGCCTTCTAAGCTTTGCTACCATGTAAGAAATTAATAGCATAGTGGAATAGACAATTAGATAGAGTTGAGAGAAAAACACAGACAAAGATAGACACAAACTAAAAGATAGAGAACTCAAACTCTCATATTTCCAAGCGTAATGTAGTTACAACCATGGTGTTGTCCACCCGTGCACTCCCAATGCAGAGCCTAGATGGTGATCTAGATAGACTCTAGATGAAGGGCGTACTAGTGTGCAATGCTATATAAAGCTCAACCTAGGCCATGCTTATATAGCTTTTACAAGGGGAGTCAGTATAGCTAAATGTAGTCAGGAGATACACAATAGTTCACAAAATATACAATCCCACACTATCTCCATGACTAGAAGTCCTATCGCCTCGGCCCTATAGGGCCTTTATTGTCACCTTGAATTGCACCCCAATGGCCCCAAAGTTTATGACCTACCTAACCTAATGGCTAGGCTCACAAAGATCATCTATAACCATCAACGGTCACACATAGACCTCATCTATTTAAAAGTTAGGGTTCCACAAATGTCCAGGCTCTCATAATGGGGGCCTTACAACTTAGAGCACCATGGATCATTTGTGGTCACATGAGGGTGAATGTTGTATACACCTTGAGTTAGGACCTCAAATATTGGTATTTATCTTGGGGAACCATTGGTTTAATTTAATGGGTTAGACTCTTGAAGTAGGAACCTATGTTTCTTAGTTTAAACCCTTGAGGATTTATTTCAATTGAAGTCTCAATTGAAGGTTTTTTACTTTACGAATAATTATCCTAAGGTAAAAGGAACCTTAGTCTTGGGAGAAGCCTTTCCTAAGTGACACCTTGACTCGTACGTGAAGGGAAGGCTTCAATTGAAATAGAAGGCATGTGATTTTCTTTGGAAAGTGTCCACATGAAGGACACTTGGAAGGACACATGGATAAATATTAAGACATGCACCCCTTGGACCTTTGGTATAAATATGAGTGGAGTTGGATGGGTGGATATGTACTCACTCACTCTCTGATGGATGCTATACTCGAGGAAGAAGATTTTTCACAATAGTGGTAATCAGAGCTTGGGTTTTCTTTCAATTTCAAGTACTTGTGGTACTTCTTGATTTCTATGCAGGCCTCCTTTTTGAAGCTATGGGAAAGTAAGTCTCCCTCTGAGATTTTCGAATCTCTGTGCCAATCTTCAATGGCATCTCTACATTCATTAAATCATCTCAAGAATAGTGCTCACGTGGAGCACTCGGCTATCATGCGTCCTTCTCTAGCGCCTATTTCAAAAAAGATTTTGTTCTCCGATCGTAGGTGAGTCACCACTTGTGCATAATTATGATATATTTAGTGGCTTCAAACATGAGGAGGTAAAACTCCCCCCAACCAGTGGGTAGCTAGGAGAACTCCCCCGAGCTGATGGGCAGCTAGGAGAACCCCCCTAGTCAAAGGCTGCTAGAAGAGACCCCCCCAAGAAATGAGCATAGAGGTCTAGACAGAAGGAACGTGCAGCCATCATGCTCCCTTTTGGGAGATAAAGTAGAAATGAATTGATTCATTTTCTTATACTCCCCTCTGAAACGATTTTCCATGACATATCGGATATATCCCCAGCATATGGATGCCCACAAATTTGCTCATCATCTAGTCTTTGAAGGATTTCAAATTCTAGATCCCGATAATAGCAAGATCATCTAGTAAAGCATTCACACTCCACTTTTGAGTATAAGGAGCCCATTTTGAGGGAGATTTGAAGGATTAAGAAAACATCCCTTGAAGTTTAAGAGGGAGCCCATCCAAAGAAAAGAGTCATTTCAAAAGGAGTTCATCTACTAGTGCCCACTCTTTTTCTCAACAAACGAGTGTGAAGATTTGGAGCATTGGTGGATGAAAGGACCATAAATCGTCAATTTTGAATCATGAAGAAACCCATGGAGTAGAAAATTTTCCAAGGTGGCCCAAGCTGATCTACAGTAGGAAGCAACTTTCAAAAATAATCCAGGAAGTACTTGGTTTATTTTCATCTATTTTTTCTCTGATATTAGGAATGCTATTTTCTCATTTCTAGTTGATTCCAAAGTATCCACTAAATAATGGGGGATTCTTATGCTAGAAATATGTTGTTAGAAATACCTAGACAAGAATTAGATTATGTGCTATAGTAGCGGGTAGACAATTAGATTACACTCAGAGTCTTCATGAAATAGGAAAATAGGAAAGAAAAGAAGTGAATATTTATAAAGAGTTAAATGGATTGGATGAGAAGATGAATGATATCCAAGTAGATATGTTCATCAATAAGGAAATCCAAACTGAGATGGGTACCCTTTGTACTTCGATTAATGAAGTTAAAGGGAAGATGGAATAGATTTTGAATACACTTTGTCCATCTTTACCCCTACCTGCCCAGATGGGTTCCTTGTCCATTCGACCAAGGAACCCATCATCAAGTAAAGGACTACATGCTCCTTTATCAATCCATAATAAATTATTTTTAAAGAATAAGAATGATAAAGTAACTATAAATCCTCCTCCTACTTCCATTAATTCTAGAAGTCTTTTGTTCATGAAAGACTTAAAACCACCTCAATTCTCAGCGGAAGATAAAGACCAAAACAAGGATTTAGTCTTGACATTTTTGGAAAAATGGCAAGACTTTCATTAGTTAAAAAACACCCCTGAAGCCTATCAAGTCTTAGAAACAAGTTTTTCACTTGGACCAAAGGCTTATGAATGGTGGATGAGCTTGAAAGAGGCTCAAAGAATCATGGAAACTTGAAATCAATTTGAAGAATTCTTCAAAAAAGAATTCTTACTAGAAAATGAAGATGAGCAAAACTAGGAAGAATGGGACAAAGTCCTTCCATGAGGATAGCCTGCCTCTTTGTATATTTCTCATTATGGAGAAATAGTACTCAAACTTCAAAACCTAGACAAGTAGATCAAACATGAAGTGAAGAGAAGTGCTCCAAAAAGTTTAGAATATGTTATAAAGTTAGCATAGATCTATGAGGATCATGCTAAAATTGGAACACAACCACTTCATCTTGTCGGGGAAAAAAAAATTCAAAAGAGGTAAACGAAAGTTAGGCACTTTCGAAAAAGACAACTTTAAGACTCCTAGACCTTCACAACCTAGACTTGACCCTGAGGTTTGGGAGAAACCAAAAAATGAAAACCTTTGCTTTAAGTGCCTCAACCCGGACATGTTAGTAAGAATTGTACTGCAAGGGGGCATGAAAAATCAAAACTTGCTCTTTGTGAAGGATATCATCAAATTAGGATTATATCTAAAGAGTTTCCTAAAACAACTTTTAGAACTAAATATGGGCATTTAGAGTTTTTAGTCATGCCTTTCGCACTGAAAAATGCCCTGGCTACATTCATGATGCTAATGAACACTATACAAAGCCCTTGTTTAGGAAAGTTTGTAGTTGATTTCCTTGATGAAATTATCATCTATAGTCAGGATGCATCTTCACACCTAGAACATTAGGAAAGAGTTTTCCAAGTTCTAAGAGAAAATAAATTGTTCGAAAAAAGAAGATAAATGTGAATTCTTTTCAACAAAAATCAGATATCTCAGATACATTATATGTGAGAAGGGTATTCAAGTAGATCTTGAAAAAGGTCCAAGTTGTTCTTAATTGGTCTCACCCTAAAACCATTACAGAACTTCAAAGTTTTTTAGGGTTAGCAGGATACTAAGAAAATTTGTACCAAACTTTGCAAAAATCTCAATCCCTTTATTCGAGAAATTAAAGGAAAAACCCAAAAGTCTTAATTGGGAGAATGAACATGCTAAAAGTATGGTAAGACTTAAGAAAGCCTTAGCGTTGGACCGAGTTCTACAAATAGTAGATCCAAATGAAACCTTTGTAGTTGAAACAGATGATACTGATCTAGCAATAGGAGCTATTTTGAACTAAAATGGCCTACCAATTGCTTTTGAAAGTCAAAAGTGAAGAAATTATTCTACCTATGAAAAACAGATTTATACAATTGTGCATGCTCTAAAAAAATGGAGACATTACTTTTTTGGTGCCAAAGTAACTATATTCTTGATCAAGCAAGTATTAAATGGTTTGCAAACCAATTTTAGCTATAAGGTTGTTGATATATTTAGCTAGTGATATGTGTGAAAACATTAGGACCGTTGGGGAATTTTTTTCCATCTTTAAGAGGTTTTTTCCCCGGATTGTATATACGCCTATTGCCATAACGGGTTACTTATCTTTGTACATTCTTGTGGTAATACATTCAATATTGTATGATGTGCTCCAAGCTTCTTCTTCTTCCTTCTGCTGTTCGCATGCTTCCATAGACCTCAAACTCCAACAATTGGTATTAGAGCAAGTCAGTGCTTCATCTAGGGCATCATCAACACCTCTCCAGTCACTGTCCCAATATTGCAGGAAATTTGGTGTGCATACTCAAGGTGACTAGGAGATCAAAATAGCTTTGATTTTGGTTCAAATTGCAATCTGAGCTCATTTCAACCTCCGAATGCACTATCCTAGTGTTTATGTAGGCAATTTTGTCTTTTTGTGCCAAAGATATATACATGTTATGGTTCGCCAATATAAGAGTCTTAAAGTCTGCTACAGGTTTAGTAGAAATTGATAGGATAGTTTTGTTCAACATTTTGAGATACACTCAACTTTCTACATCAAGGTATTTTAGTTAGTGGCCATGGTTGAAAGCAGTTATGTATTCTATATGTTGGCTATTGAGGATAAGTTGGATGGTACCAATTACCCATTATAGGCTTATATGATGTGTCATGTATTGGTTGCAAAAGTACTATGGAATATTGTGCAAGGCATTGAGAAACGTCTTATTACACTTGCAAACACAATTGTTGAAGGTGATGTAGATAGCATTGAAGATGACGATATTTTTCATGTTCCTATTTGTGTTGTGGTTCTTGTTGCACCTACTGTAGAGAAAAATCATTGGGATGGCAAAGATGCTCAAGCACATGCATTGATAGCCTTGTATGTCAAACGTGCCATTATTCCTCACATTTTCTCTTGTAGAACAACTAAGGATGCTTGGGATACACTTAGCACTTTATACCAGGCAAGGAATGAGGCTCCTGTTGCTTACCTCTGAAAACAATTGGAGAGTGAGCACATGAATGAAGGAGATTCCATGGATAGTTTAATGACAAAGAACAAATGTTTGAAGGAATAATTGATTTCTGCTGATGGTCTTGCCTAATAGTGCAGATTGTTATGAATGGTCTTCCCAATTCATATCAGAGTTTTGCTTCTACTGTTCGTTTGATGATGAAAGGCAATCCAAATTCCTTAACATTTAAGGAGTTAATCTTTGTTCTGTTGCAGGAAGATCAGTCTAGGTAGAACAGGTCCATTATGCATGTTGCAGATCAAACTTTCTTGGCTAGTTAGAAGGGCAAAGGAAAATGGAGCACTTCTACTAGTAAGCAAAAATATGCCAATTCTCCACAATCAAAGAAGGATGACAAAGATGAGAAGAAAGCTGAAAAGTAGAAATTGTTTTTCAAATACTGTAAAGGAAATGATCATGTCATAAAGAGCTATCCAAAACTTGCTATTAAAGAGGCAAAGAAGAAAGAGGTTGGAATGGTTATTACAGAGGCCTCTACACCCAAAACAAAGTCTGCTAATCTTGTGCAGAATGAAGAATGGGCATTTACCATTGTTTGCAGTTATGACCCATCTTCTCATGAACAATATATGCCTGTAGTAGACTCAGATGTTTGGTACTTTATAGTGGGCCAACCAAACATATTAACTCCTAGCATAGTTTCTTCATTTCACTCGAGGCTGCCCCTAGAAGGAATACTATTGCATGCACCAACAATGCCTCTTATCCTATCATGGGAGTTGGTAAGATCATTCTGACTACTACTGATGATAGTTCTTTCACATTGTCAGATGCTTTATTTGTGCCAGGGATCAAGAATAATTTGTTATCAGTTTCAGCTTTAGCAAAGATGGGATTGGTTGTGAAATTTGTGGATGATAGATGTATAGTTTGTGATATGTTAAATGGCGATGTAGTTATTGCTTCTGGCATTTTATGTCATGGGCTATATAAGCTCATAGACTATGAAAAATCTATGAATGATTCAGTATGTGCAGTACATGATTCTCAGGCTATGTTAGATGCAAAGATTTGACATGCACGCTTTGGTCATATGAATTTTCCTAGTTTGCTACGCCTCTAGAAATCTGAAATGGTGTCCTCTACCCAAACTTGAGGCACCTAGTAAACATGTTTGTGAAGGGTGTATTTTGGACACAATGTAGCATTCCTCATTCTCAAAATATGGTTCAGTTTGAGCTATTCAAAAATTGCAACTTGTTCATAGTGATGTTTCTAGTCCTATGCAGACATCCTCTTTTGGAAAATATCTTTACTTTGTGACTTTCATTGATGATTTTTCCAGGCATGCATGGGTATATCCATTGAAATCAAAGTTCAAATTGTCTATGTGCTTCAAACAGTTTTTGGTTTTGGTTGAAAATTTGTCAGCATGTAAAATGGGCACCCTCTATTCTCATTGGGGAGGGAATATATGGCTTCTGACTTTAATGAATTTCCGGCTAAACATGGGATAAAACATCAATGAATAGTGCCGTATACACCTCAATAGAATGGAGTTGCTAAAGAAAAGAATAGGTCACTCATGGAGATGGCGAGGTGTATGGTCAAGAGTCAAGCTTTACCACATGATTTTTGGCTTGAAATTGTCATGTGTGCAGCATATGTACTTAACAGGTGTCCCACTAAAGCATTGTTGTCTATAACTACATATGAGGCTTGGCATGGTTGTAAGCCATCTATTGCTCACCTATGTGTTTTTGGTTGTCTAGCATATGCACTAGTGCCTGAACAACAATGCAAGAAATTGGATGATAAATTAGTGAAATGTATTTTTTTTGGGTATAGTTCTAAAACCAAAGGCCATTTTCTATATCATCCACATACTAAACGCATTCCGGTTAGCCGTGATATTATTTTTGTGGAAGATGGTATTCAACCATTACTTTCATGTATGAAGGAGACATCTATTAGCTCAAAAGATATATATGATACTTTGCTGCCTCTTTTAACAAGTGGATAGTCCAGTGCTAGTCCTAATGAGGCAACATCTCAACCTTTACATGTGTCATGTGATGATGTTGATCATTCCCTTTCTAATGCAAATTTAGATGATGCACTTGTTGATGAGAGAGCTGATATTGAGGAGGCAAAAAGTATGCCAAAATGGTTGGTGCAAACTTTGCATGACAACAAACTAGATGCACCTCTATCATCTTGCATTTGTTCAGGCTCTCATAGTGCTTGTTTTGCATCAGATTTCTATGCTATGGCTGCCTCCAATCTCTGTGATGAGAATCAACATGTTTCTTTTGATGAAGCACAAAATTATGAAAATTGAATAGTTGCTATGCAAATAGAATATGATGCTATCATGAAAAATGATACTTGGTGTTTATGTGACTTGCCTGCTGGCAAGAAGGCCATTGGCACTATGTGGGTATACAAGTTGAAGCATAAGCGTGATGGAACAATTGAGAAGTATAAGGCTAGGCTTGTTGCAAAGGGTTATGCTTAGGAAAGAGGCATTGATTTTGATGAGACGTTTGCTCCTACATGTCAAATGACTACTCTTTGTAGCATATGTGCACTTGTAGCTCATCATGGTTGGAATGTACATTAGTTGGACATTAAAACTACATTTTCTAAGGTGACTTGCATGACGAAGTGTATGTTTTTTGGCCCCATGGATTTGTGCAAAAAGGGCATGAAAAGAAAGTATATAAGTTGAAGAAAGCATTATGTGGTTTAAAGCAGGCACCACTTGCTTGGTATGAAAAGCTACATACATATATGATTGCACATGGTTTTGAGAGCAGTCCAACTGGAAGCACCTTATATGCTAAGCATGCAAATGATGTGCTTCTGATCATTGTTGTCTAGGTTGATGACATGCTGCTCATTGGTCCTCATGAGAAGCATACTACTGATTTTAAGGCTGATTTGCATGCCTCATTTGAGATGTCAGATTTAGGGCATTTGCATCATTATTTGGGCATTTAGTTTATGCAAGTTGATGGTGGAATATCTTTGAATAAAAAAGAAAATATTTTACACATTATTGCAGCGTTATGGCCTTGAAGACTACAAACCTACTGCCACTCCTATGGAGACATGTTTACGATTGAGTCTACATGATGCTAGAGATGCATTTGATGTTGTTCTCTATCAGTAGGCTATTAAATGAATTGGTTTACTTAAGCATTACTCAACTAGACATTCAGTTTGTTGTCTCATAGATGAGAAATTTTATGCATTGCCCATGTTTCAAGCATTGGTAGGCAATTAACACTAGTGTTGTACTTGGACACTTTAGTGTCCTTGGATATTTTAGCGTCTTGAAAAAGAGACATTATTTGATGAATTTTCTAGATTACTAGAAGGAACCATTTATAATGTAACTATGGAACATGTTAGCGTAAGAGATGAATATTTCTAGAATAATATAGTTTTTATTAAAGGATATAAAAAGTAAGATTTATTCACTAATTTTATGATGTTCATTTTAGTATTGGCACAAAAATTAGAATGATGCTAGTTAGTGTTGATTTTTTATTAAAATCATGATCTCATAATTTTTATTGTTGTAAATGCCATAAAATTTGTTATTTTATTTATTTGAAAACTTTTATATACATAATTTCCGAACGCACTATCACAGTGCTTGTGCAGGCTATTTCATCTTTTTGTGCCAAAGGTATATACCTATTTCAATTCGCCAGTATAAGCGTCTCGAAGTCTGCTACAGGTTTAGCAGAACTCGTCTAGACAATTCCGTTCAACTTTATGAGATACAGTCAACTTTTTGCATCAAGGTATTTTAGTCACCAGCCATGGCTGAAAACAGTGATGTATTCCGTATGTTGGTTGTTGAGGATAAGTTGGATGGAACCAACTACCCATTATAGGCTTATATGATGCGACATGTATTGGTTGCAAAAGGACTGTGGAACATTGTGCAGGGTGTTGAAAGACATCCTGTTACACCTGCGACTACAGGTGCTGAAGCTGACGGACATGGTGTCGAAGATGATATTCTATAGATTCCTATTCGTGCTACTGTTTCTATTGCACCTACTGTAGAGCAAATTCATTGGGATGGCAGAGATGCTCAAGCACATGCATGGATAGCTTTGTCTGTCAAACGTGCTATTATTCCTCACATTCGCTCTTGTAGAACAGCAAAGGATGCTTGGGATACACTTACCACATTGTACCAGGCTAGGAATGAGGCTCGTGTTGCTTACCTCCGAAAACAGTTGGAGAGTGAGCACATGAATGAAGGTGATTCTATGGACAGTATTTTAACAAAGATCAAAGACTTGAAGGAACAATTGATTTCTGCTGATGAGGTTATACCAGATAGCTTACAAGTACAAACCGTTTTGAATGATCTTCCTGATTCATATCAAAGTTTTGCTTCTACTCTTCGATTGATGATGAAAGGCAATCCAAATGCCTTTTCATTTGAGGACTAAGTTTATGTTCTGTTACAGGAAGATCAGTCCAGGCAGAATAGGTCCATTATGCGTGTTGCAGATCAAGCTTTCCTACCTAGTCAGAAGGGCAAAGGAAAATGGAGCTCTTCTACTAGTAAGCAGAAATCTGCAAATGCTGCACATTCGAAGAACCCGGATAAAGATGAGAAGAAATCAGAAAAGCAGAAATTGTTTTGCAAGTACTGTAAAGGGAATGATCATATCATAAAGAACTGTCAAAAACTGGCTGCAAAAGAGGCAAGGAAAAAGGAGGCTGGAATGGTTGTTGCAGAAGCCTCTACACCAAAAATAGAGTCTGCTAATCTTGTGCAGGAAGAAGAATGGGCATTTACTACTGTTTGCAGTTTTGACCCATCTTCTCATGAGCAGTGCATGTCTGCAGTGGACTCAGATGTTTGGTACTTTGACAGTGGGGCAACCAAACATATTACCTCGCATCACAGTTTCTTCTCTTCACTCGAGCTTGCCCCTATAGGGAATACTATCACATGCACCAACAACTCCTCTTATCCTATTATGGGAGTTGGTAAGATCATTCTGACTACTGTTGATGGTAGTTCTTTCACCTTGTCAGATGCTTTATTTGTGCCAGGGATCAAGAAGAATCTGTTATCAGTTTCTACATTAGCCAAGATTGTCTTGGTTGTGAAATTTGTTGATGACAGATGTACAGTTCATGATCTATCAAATGACGATCTTATTATTGCTTCTGGCATTTTATGTCATGGGTTGTATAAGCTCATAGACTATGAAAGATTTGTGAATGATTCGGCATGTGCACTTCATGATTCTTAGGTTATCTCAGATGCAAAGCTTTGGCATGCACGCTTTGGTCATCTGAATTTTGCTAGTTTGCTACGCCTGCAGAAATCTTATCGTACTCGTTCAGGCTCTCATAGTGCCTCCTTTGCATCAGATTCCTATGCTATGGCTGCATCTAGTCTCTGTGATGAGAATGAGCCTCTTTCTTTTGATGAAGCACAAAATTCAGAAAATTGGATGGCTGCTATGCAATCTGCATATGATGCTATAATGAAGAATGGTACTTGGTCTTTATGTGACTTGCCTCCTAGCAAGAAAGCCATTGGTACTAAGTGGGTATACAAGCTGAAGCGTAAACCTGATGGTACAGTTGATAGGTATAAGGCTAGGCTTGTTGCAAAGGGTTATGCACAAGAAAGAGGCATTGATTTTGATGAGACCTTTGCACCCACATGTCGTATGACTACTGTTCGGAGCATCTGTGCACTTGCAGCCCATCATGGTTGGAATGCACATCAGTTGGACATTAAAATTGCATTTTTGAATGGTGACTTGCATGAAGAAGTGTCTGTTTTTCAGCCCCATGGTTTTGTGCAGAAAGGGCATGAAAACCAGGTGTGCAGGTTAAAGAAGGCATTATATGGTTTAAAGCAAGCACCACGTGCTTGGTATGAGAAGATACATGCCTATCTGATTGCACATGGTTTTGTGAACAGTCCAACTGAGAGCACCTTATATGTTAAGCGTGCTAATGATGTGCTTCTGATCATTGTTGTCTATGTTGATGACATGCTGCTCACTAGTCCTATTGAGAAGCATATTGCTGATTTTAAGGCTGATTTGCATGCCTCATTTGAGATGTCTGATTTAGGGCAATTGCATCCCTATTTGGGCATTCAATTTATGCAAGTTGATGGTGGATTGGCTTTGTGTCAAACAAAATATATTGACACATTATTGCAGCGTTTTGGCCTTGAAGACTGTAAGCCTATTGCCACTCCTATTGAGACAGGTTTATGATTGAGTCTTCATGATGCTGGAGATGCATTTGATGCTGTCCTCTATCAACACGCTTTGGATGCCTGATTTACTTATGCATTACTCGCCCGGATATTCAGTTTGCTATCTCACAAATGAGCAGGTTTATGCATTGCCAAGGTGTCAAGCATTGGCAGGCGGTTAAGCGCATCTTTCGCTACTTGAGTGGTACTCAGCTACTTGGGCTGTTTTATTCCAAGGGGGGATCACTACCGCCATATTTGCATGCTTTTTCCGACTCAGACGGGGCTGGTTGCTATGACACTCCTGTGTCCACTAGTGGCTTTTGCTTCATGCTTGGTAGCTCATGTATATCTTGGTTGAGCAAGAAGCAGCCTACTATGGCCACTTCCAGTTGTGAGGTTAAGTATAGGGCAACTTTCACAGCTACTATTGAGTGTGTGTGGCTCAGACGCCTTATGGCTGATTTGGGTGTTGGTCACTCCTCTGCCACCACCATCTTCACTAACAGTTAGAGCGCATTGGCAGTTGCGAGGAACCTTGTGTTCCATGCTCGCACTAAGCACATTGAGGTGCATTATCATTATGTCAGGGAGAGGTTCTCTGCTGGGGAGATCAGCTTGGCATATGTGCCCACGCATGAGAACATTGTAGACCTTTTCACGAAGGCTTTGCCTAGGGAGAAGTTTGAAGCTTTCTGCAAAGCTTTGGGCTTACTTCCTTTCGTGGAGTGATTTCCACATAGCTTGGCACTTCCTTATACATGAGTGCTAGCTCCTTGTTCACCGCATCACTCCCAGGGGGGATTTGTTGATATATTTAGGTAGTGATGTGTGTGAACACTCTAGGACCGCCGGGGCACTTTTTTCCCTCTTTAGGAGGTTTTTTCCCCCGGCTTGTATATACACCTATTGCCCTAATGGGCTACTTATCTTTGTACATTCTCTAGTAATACATTCAGTCTTGTGTGTTGTGCTCCAAGCTTCTTCTTCTTCCTTGTGCTGTTCGCGTGCTTCCTCAGATGTCTAACTCCAACAGGTACAATACTAGTGTTAAGTGCATCTTTTTCTACTTGAGTGGTACCCAGTTACTTGGATTGTTTTATCCCAAGGGGGATCACTACTGAAAGATTTACATGCTTTTTTTGGCTCTAACTATGTTGGTTGCTATGACACTTGTGTGTCCACTAGTGGTTTTTTCTTCACGCTTGGTAGCTCATGTATATCTTGGTTGAGCAAGAAGCAGCCTATTGTGGCTACTTATAGTGCTGCCTTCACAACCACTATTGAGCGTGTGTGGCTCAGATGCCTTATCGCTGATTTGGGTGTTGGTGAGTCTTCTGCCACCACCATCTTCATTGATAGTCATAGTGCACTTGCAATTGCGAGGAACCCTATGTTCCATGCTCGCACTAAGCACATTGAGGTGAATTATCATTATCTCAGGGAGAGGTTCTCTGCTGGAGAGATCAGCTTGGCATATGTGCCCACATAGGAGAACATTGCAGACCTTGTCACAAAGGCTCTGCCTAGGGAGAAGTTTAATGCTTTCTGCAAAGCTTTGGGATTAATTCCTTTTGTGGATTGATTCTAAATAGCTTGACACTTCCTTATACATGAGTGCTAGCTTCTTCTTCATTGCATCACTCCCAGGGGGGATTTGTTGATATATTTAGTTAATAATGTGTGTGAACACACTAGGACCACTAGGGCACTTTTTTCCCTCTTTAGGAGGTTTTTTCCCATCGGCTTGTATATACACCTATTGCCCTAACAAGTTACTTATCTTTGTACATTATAGTGGTAATACATTCAATATTGTATGTTGTGCTCCAAGATTCTTCTTCTTCCTTGTGTTGTTCACGTGTTTCCACAGATCTCAAACTCCAACATAGGTAGAAAAGCTAGATGGGATGAATTACTCCAAGAATTTGACTATGAACTCAGATATAGAAGAGGAAAATTTAATATAGTGGCAAATGCACTAAATAGGATGCCAATATTTAATTCTCTGAATTTCATACAATTTTCTAATGATTTAGTCACATTTATGAAAGGAAAGTACAAGTTTTAAAGAAGCTTGGAAGAAGGTATCAACTCAAATTACAAATTATCAAATGAAGATAAGTTTAAGAACTACAATATTCAAGATGAATATCTATTATAGAAGGGAAAGATTTGTGTCCCTTGTGACCCAAAACTCAAGAAAAGAGTTTTGCTTGAATGTCATGATGCCCCAAGTGGTGGACATCTTGGAATCAACAAAACTTATGAATGAATCAAAAGACAATTTTACTGGCCGTGTACATAAAGATGTACATAATTATGTACTTAGATGTACCAAGTGCCTAGTAAACAAAGCCAAAAATTTTAAGATAGGAAACTTGTTCATCCCTTGGAAATTCCCAATGGAAAATGGGAAAGTATTTCCATGGACTTCATTTAGTTGATCAATCGACCAAAATGGCTCATGTCATACCTACTCGTACTATAATAAAAACTCTAGAATTAGCTAAAATGTTCATAAAACAACTTTACAAACTCTATGGATTGTCTCAAGACATAGTATTTGATAGAGATAGAAAATTTACTAGTCATTTTTGGAGAGCTATGTTCAATAGGTTGGAAACCAAGCTAAACATGAGTAGTATAGAACATCCACAAACGGATGGTCAAATAGAAATGGTCAATCAAATACTTGAAGATATTTTACGAGGATACATATCTCCTACCCAAACTAACTGAGAAGACTATTTATCGTTAGTAGAGTTTGCTTGCAATAGTTCAAAGCACTCTACAAATGAATATAGTCCTTTCATGCTAATGTATGGGTTCCAACCAACAACACCCTATCCAGTTGGACTATAAAATGAAAACTTCAAGTAGCTAAATATTTCTTAGAAGACATGAACTTTAAGCTAGGAATAGCTAAAGAAAACCTGAGGAAAGCCTATGATAGAGCTAAATCATGTAGCAACCCTAAAAGGTGAGATATTTTCTTTCAGGTTGGTGAACTAGTATATCTTAAAGTTCTTAAGAAATCTGAAACATTGAAATCAGGACCTTGTCCTAAACTCTCTCCAAGGTTCTATGGCCCTTTCAAGGTTCTCAAAAGAATAGGGACTTTATCTTATGAGTTAGAACTTCTAGATGATTGTTTACTTCATCTAGTGTTTCATGCAAGTAGATTCAAAGGAAAACTGGCTAAGCAAGACAATCTTGTATCTTCAGATAGAATAATTCAACCAATATCCTTTCATAACATCCCTCATGAATTAGAAAAGATACTACACACTCGAGATAAAAAGACAAGAAATCATCTATATAAAGAGTTCCTATTTAAATGGCGGGATGGAACCGAAGAAAGTGCCACTTGGGAATGAGTAAGTTCCATAAAAGAAAATCTTCTCTCTTTTCCATTTATGAGTTAGAAATGAGGCAAATATCTTTTGAGGGTGAGTCAACGAGCTGAATCATGGTGCATGGGGGAATACTCCACATATTATACCAATGCACATTTTTGAGGATGAAAATGTTAAAGGTGGGAAGAATGTTGTATAGGCCTTGGGCTAGACCCTCAAATATTGGTATTTATCTTGGGGAACCCTTGGTCTAATTTAATGAGTAAGACCCTTGAAGTAGGAACCTATGCTTCTTGGTTTTAACCCTTGAGGATTTACTTCAACTGAAGTCGCAATTGAAGGGTTTTTTACCTTAGGAATAATTATCCTAAGGTAAAAGGAACCTTAGTCTTGGGAGAAGCTTCTCTGAAGTGACACCTTGACTTGTACTTGAAGGGAAGGCTTCAATTGAAATAGAAGCCATTGGTTTTCTTTGGAAAGTGTCCACATGGACACTTGGAAGGACACATGGACAAATATTAAGACATGCACCCCTTGGACTTTTGGTATAAATATGAGTGGAGTTGGATGGGTGGATAGGTACTCACTCACTCTTTGGTGGATGCCATACTCTAGGAATATTTTTCACAATAGTGGAGTATTGAGCATATCTAACATGATACAAAATCAATCTCAACCGCTGGAAACTTGTGGCTTGTTGGCCTTTTACTATTTTCTTTTACAATGATAAATGCTTTGATAATTACATAAGAAGGTGATCCTATGATCAAAGTTTCAATACAATAAATGAATCCACATAAGTGCTTAAGAAATGTATTCTCTCTAACATCCATATGATGTTTTGAGTGTAGAATAGGGTCATCACAAGCATAATGAAAGCTTGGTGCTCCAACACTTCTTCACGAGAACAACCTCATCTCCTTATTTGCTTATTGGTTCCTCTAAGATCTTCTTGTTTGACTTTTCCAATGGGGAATTCCTATCTCTACTACAATGCGTAATGGATTCCCCAAGCCAAAGGCCTAGATGCCTTCTCCCTCTTCTTCGATTCTTGAAATTTGGACCCCAAAACATCCATGGAAATCTATCCAAACCATTACAAAAATTCTTATTTCTCAATGGAAGGGACCTCACCTTCTGTTCTTTCCCATTCTTCAACCTCGACTTTGATGGCATAAGTGGATCTAGTATGGTTATTAGGAAATGCTTCTAATGGAACTTGCTTCATGCTTGAAGGCTCCCCATTCTCCACCCACATGGTATCACTTGCCCAATCATGGGTGGCCTTTGAATGCATGGGTCATGGCCTTTTGATAAGGAATGGAAATGCCCCCACAATCTTAGCAAGTTGGATGATTAAAACTTCTAGGGTGAAATTAAGACCTTGCTCTTCCATATTGACTCCTTGAATGATTTTATTGGGTATACCTTAGTATGGCTGGGCAAAGTTAGAGTGAAGATAGCATGCTACTTTGGACACAACCTCAAAGTCTGTATAGAATATTCTTGCATCAGATTGATTCCAGAGTCTCCATCAATGATAACTCCAGTGATTTTCTTGCCAAGGATACCAAGAACTAGCCTCCGGCTTCCGTAATATATAGCTGGGACAAAACATGGGTGCATACCACTAGAATGATGCACATTCTTAGCTAGTAGAACAACACTCATCATGTCTATCCTGAATCTAGTGTCTACTATTACGAGACCATAGATACGCATTTGATGGAAGGGCTTACAATGGATTTCTTCTACACTTTTAGCTTCCATCCTAGAGAGTAGAAGCATAGTCTATGTCTTGGCCTTTAGCTCTACCTCGACTTCTATGAAGGCTATATCAATCGGAACCTTCACTCTTGTTGATTTTTGTTCCCTACCCACCTTTTTTTGCCTATTGAGTAAGAACTTTGGGCAAAGCATGTGCCTTAGTGTGCTTAAAATTTTGCATCCAATTTTGTACCCTTGAAGCCTCCTTCATCTCCTCCAAATGAACTATTCTACTTCATGGTGAGGGTTCTTGATCTATGAATATCATTTTGCAGATGTACTCCACTTGGAACTCCAACAAGGAAATTTTGAGGAAAATTATGAGTATAATGATCTTGGGTATCTCGACAATTTTTATAGGGATGAGAATCTTCTGATGGGGATATTTTGTTTTGAAAATACCCATATTCACCACACCTAAAGCACATGAGAGGTCTCCTTGAATGAATACGATTGTTACCTTGCTGGGGTTGATTAATGTTCATATAATAAGAGGACATTGTTGACACATGGTTGAGGAGTGAGATTCATCTAGATGTTCCCCTTTAGAGTGGTCATGATAGCTTAGGTTGATACCCCTTCAAATGGAAGCAATTTGTTGCTTTCATGACCACTCTTACAACAAAACTAGTATGTGACCTTCATGGGGCATTCCGTGTGCACATGTCCCTGTGCATTACATATAGTACACCAAAGAGTAGTTCGCACCTCCTTATCATAAAATTCCTCTATCTCCTATCGTAGTTGTCATATGGTGTCATTCACCACAAAAACGCCCCTTGTTGCAGTTTTGGCCCTTCAAGCTCCCTCCGTGGTCATGCCACTAGATTTTCCCTTGTTGCTAGTGAGAAGGTGTTTGTTGTTGATCTTTGGAGTTGTCCTCTCCAATCATTTAGCATAAAGAATTAACAATACATCTTTATTTTGTCAATCCTGGAAGTATTCAAGAGACCACAACCCCTTCTAGATGATAGAATCCAAGAAATAAGAGGTAAATGGCTGGATTTCTGAGAATAATCAAGATGAAGAGGAATTTCTAGGGTTTGGATTATCTTGAGCAAATCTCCATCATTTTCCACAATCTTGGTGTCTAAAGCATGTTATTTCTTCAGCAAAACACAATCATGAAGTCAAAACTCAAAAATGTTACCTGTACCATATAGACGAGACAATCGCGATTCTGTACAAACAGACGATTTTCATCTCCAGCACCATTCTTCATCAACTTATCACTCAACACATCAATATTCAGATCTCTTCATACACATTCAATAGAAACACACAATAGAAGCTCACAAATCTCCATGGATACACAAAGAATAGACTCACAACTCAAAGAAATCACACAAAGAGGAGAAAACACGATTTTGAGCAGGAAACTCTCTCTATTCACTTGGATAGCATGTAAACAAATAATCAACCAACCCTCTCATAATAGAGGAAATTGTCTTATATACATTTTCAAGTGTCCCTTTTCACACTTGAATTTTGGTCCTTTCCTCTATTATTCTAAAAATATGCTATCTAGGAGTTTCCAAAAATTCTAGAAAAATTACATAAAATTCTATTCTACATAAGGAAGACTCTTCCTTATTTTTACATCACTTGCATAAATATTTTTACAAGTTTTTGGCATTTTACAATTATTTTTCATAAAAAATGCTTCAAAAAATACATCTTCTAACATCCTTCCCGTCCTAAACCTTTTGGCTCCTGACAAAAGACTTTCCTGCTCTTATGTCCTGATTGCTTTCTTCACTTCTTCTTTCTTTGATAGACTTGTGACAATAGGTCATGACTTTTTCTTTCTGTAATGTTCAGGTTATTTACCATTTCAAACAATGCTTTCCTCCACTGTACTGCGGTTTTGGGTTTATCAATTACATCCTTTTTCAAATATTCTGTGTAAGTAGCTTCATATGCAGTAAGATGAGACTTGGTGACTACTAACAAGTTTCCAAATATTTCTGACTCTCTCTCAAAAAACCCATAATCGAATGCATCTTCAAAAATTTGTAAATAGTGACTGCCCAAAAATATTATTCTGCTGTAGTATGCCATTAAACAGATTCTATCGTGTGTTTCACTGGGATCAAACAATAATGCATCAGTAGGAGAATTGAAGCCAATGTAATTTAATATTCTGACATCTGTATCTGTGTATGTCTCTATACATGCCAGAATTACTCTCATTACTCTGATCAATAAAATGCATGCAGGGTCATTCACATCTTTGTATGTAGCTATAACAGACTCAGCTGTATCCACCATGTATTTTTTTGTAGGCCATGTTCCTGCCTTTGGACTTGCTATCTTTGGGAAATTCAACCATTTAGGTGGGATTTGTCCTTCTCTCCTTCTTTCCCAAAAAATTGTCCATTCTCTTCTTCTTGCTACTGGGCAGTAAGCTAGATTAATTTTCAATTGAAGAGGTGCTTCCTTCCAAATTTTCCTGCATTCTTTATTTGCATCCAACCATCTATTCCTCCACTTTGGATTGGCTTTCTCAAATAATTCTTTGGTCACATTAATATCTTCTTCATATTCTAGATATTTATTTGGAGGTAATCCAACTCTTGCCAATTGATAGTTCTTGATACTCTCCATGATCATGCATAAAGGTATGCCCAGTCCATCTGTAGCCCAATGATGCTGGTCTGGATTAATCCCTTTATTCAAAGCAAATGTGACAATTTGATCTTCATATTCATCATGCATTTTTCTGATAAAATCCATTCTAGATTCTCTGTTTGTCAGCAATTTTTGGACAAATTCTTTTGAATATTCTTCCTCTGGTCTTTCATTTACTGGTTCACTGCCATGTTGTGTTCGATCATCATTTCCTACTTCATATTCTTCTGTATATGTAGTCTCATTATGTGTTTCTTCTTGAACTTGTGGCTTTTCCAACTTTTTCTGTAATTCTTCTATTGTCACCATCAGACTTCTGTTCTGTGTTGCCCATATCTCTCTTTCTTTTATCCATTCATTTTTTTCCTTTTCCATCCTTGACTGCCAATCACTCCTTTCTTTTTCCATATCCATGTGCAACTTGTTATAACCTCTCATTGATGTAGCAACATGTGTACTAGCCTGCTTCTCTAGTTCCTTGGCTTCTTTCAATTCTATTTGTAATCTCTTAATCTCCTTGTGCAATTCTTCCTTTTCTTCCTCTGTCATCTGAGCAGTCTTGCTTTCATCCTTTAACTGACCTTCTTCCAATAATAGCCTATTTATTTCCTCATTTGGTTTAGTCAAAATTTGATAAGAAGTCTGCAAAGTTCTATATCTTCCTTCAATTTTTCTCAGCTCCATTTCCAGTTTATTATTCTGCTCTGTTAGTTTTACACTCTTTTCTTCAAGATATTGAATTCTATTTTGTTTCTGTACTTCTAACTCCTCCAAAGCAATTATTCTGTTTGTAAATTCCTCATTTTTCTCCTGCACCTTCCTCAATTGTTCTGACATTTTTTCCTTTTCCCTTTTGTGCTCCTTAATGATCATACTGCCTTTCTCAAATTCAGACTCTGCTACCATTCCTAAAATGATCATACTCCTGCTTGAAGGTCTGAACTGTTCAATGTTGCTCATAATAATCTGGCAAGCAGATCTTATATTCTTGGGTATTCTTTCCAACCCCACTTCCATTTCCATTTGTTTAACTTCTATTTGTTTGTCTTCTTTGCACTCATTCTCCTCTTCCTCTTCTTCTTCATATTCTATAACCTTAGCCTTTTGTCCTTCATTGCTTTGATGAATTTCCAGTGTTTCTTGATCTGCAACATCTTCTTCATGTTCCAATGTCTCATTATCCTGGTTCTCTTGTCTTGATCTATCTTCATCTGCCTTTACTTCTTCTACTTTGTTATTCTCCAATTCTAGTTGTTCTTTTGCAGAAAGCTGTGCTTCTTTTACCTGGATTAGGGTTTCCTGAATTAAAATTGACTCAGTTTTCTCACTGAATTTTATCTGATCATGGCTTGTCTGCTGTTTCTGCCCTTCTTCCTGCTCATCAATGTCCATAAGATCCATTTCTTCTTCTTGTCCTTGATTTTTGTTGGTTGTAAATTCTTCATTACTCTTCAAATCATGAAGTACATCTTTTATACTTTGGATAATCTCCTTTTCTACCACTCCTTCTGTAACTTCTTGAACATTCTTTTTCACTTCTATTTCCTCTACTTCCTGAACTTGATCTGCACCTTTCTGTTTTATGGATGGACTGCTTTTCTATGCTTCTGTTACTATTTTTGCTATGCTCTCATCTAATTTAAAATAAGTTTGTGAGGGTTTTGTCCATATTGATTTTATTCCTGTATGCACCAGCCCACAACTGAATTCCTCTCTTAATTTACTTTCCTCTTCTATCATTACTGCTTTACCTTTCATCATCCTTCTTTCTTCTTCAAGACTGATTTGCTTAACTGCCTCTTCTTGAACCTGCTTCTCCTGAGACTTCTTTCTCAAATCTTCAGGTGTTTTCTGTTTCTCAGTGGCCTGTGTAACCACATTAGGAGTACTTGGAACTGAAAAATTCAGACTTTTTAACAAGAAACTTTCAATGTCACTTTCAGAATCTAAGGAAAAATGTGAAGATCCTCCAATTCCTGGTTTTTCCACTTTTGACTCTTCTTTAGCAGTAAATCCCTTCTGTTGTTCTCTTACTGTTACTTCTTCTGCCTCCTCTATAGTTACAGTTTCAACTACCGATTTTCCCTTCCCCTTCTTGGTCAACTTCTTCTTTTGCACTGGTTTCTTTCGAACCTTCTTTTTTACTACAATTGTGGTTCTAGTTTCTGGAGGTCCTTGCAGTTCTTTGAAGTATGCTAATAGCTCTACTTCCTTTTTAACAAATACCTTTTCTGTTTCAGTTGCCATCATTTGATCATGAAGTTCCTCATAATGCTCTACCTCCTCTTGAACCCAATCTGTTGTCTTGCAAGAATAATCTTCCAGCATCTTTTGATATTGTGCCTCATACATTGCTCTTTTGTTATTTCCTTGAGTTAGATAAGTGTATAACTGTTCTTTGCTTGTTTGGGGTGGATGAGGATCACTAGAAGATTGGACCTGCTTCTGCACAGCTTCATGTTCTTCTTTTGTAACTTCAGCCGGCTCTAATTCAACCTTTCTTGGGTCCAAACTCCTTTTCTTTACAGGAACCACTTCCTCAGATATTACCTTTCTTTTCATCCCTGCTCCCCTCATGCTGGTTTGTCCTTCTATTTCTCTCATAGACATTTTCCTGGGAGGACTCTTGATCCCTGACATAAGACTTCTGAAATATTGTGCCTTTGGAGCCAGCTTCAACTGATCTTCCATTCCCAATACATGATAAATGATCTTGGTTTAAAAATGAGCTCCATTCATGTATTTTTTCTGTTCCCAGTGTTTTGCTGCTTCTTTAAGCTGTTCATGGATGTACGGTGTTACATCCATTACTCCAAAGGGTTTGGTTCTGTCCTTATTGTTAAACATAAGCAGTGTAACTGATTTATGTGGCATGGTATACCTTGGTAGCTTTGGGAAGCAAAAGTACTGCAAAAACATCCTTGTGGCATATTCTTCATTCTCTCTTCCCTTGAAGTCCGTAAATTTGGAGTACCCTGTATATGTGTCTTTGTTCTTTTTTACAAAGCTAAAGTCAAGCTTGGTTCCCATTGGGTAGAATTGTAAAGCTGCTCTGATATCTGCTTTTATGGTGATACCCACCTCCTGGTTATCTTTGTTCTTAACTTTGCATTTGAAATAAGCATCATTGCCTTTTCCAATTTCCACCAGACTGCTCATTACTTGTGCCACTCTCTCAAAATCAATGAAAAATATGGGCTCTTCCAACAATTTGTGTATACCAACTGCCTTCCATCTTTTCTGATTGACTGCAACTCTTTGAAATCTGTAGAATTCTTGACACAGCATAGTATAATTATATCCTCCTACTCCCACTATAAATATATGCTGGCCGATTATGCTTAAGGTTTCCTTGAGCTCCCTTCTCAGCTTCTGGAATCTCTAGTTCCTCATTAGACTCTAGGTCCACTTTCTCTATCTCAGCTTCACTATCCAGAAACCAGTGTCCTCTTGACAGAGTAACTGATTCTGCTTTGAAGTCATGAATTGGCAACTCTTTTGTATTCACCATTCTAGAGTAAATATAACACATAAAAAGAAAGAACTCTACCCACATGAGTCAAAAAAATAATAGTTATTTTGAGATGAAATGAAGAAGAAATTTGAATTCTGACTTCTTTAGAAAACTCAATTAAAGTGACCATTACATGTGTAGCAAGATGTCTAGTGCACTCCCCTCTTCTGGAAATTCTTATCCAAGAAGAAGATGTTTTTAGAAGAAAAAAGATTGAAAAAAAATGAAAAATAAACAACAATAAAGACTTAAAAAAAATAAAAAATCATAAAAAATAGAATAGACAATACAACAAATAATAAATAGGGATCTGCTACCCTTCCTCCTATATCTTGCTTTGTGCTATATAAATTTACAAAAGGAAACAAAATCGACAATTTTTCTAAATTTTTCTCTTTCTTTTTCTGTTTCTCTTCTTTTTTTTTTCAATTTTTCTTCTCTTTTCTTTTCTTTTTTTTTTTAAAAATAATTTCTTCTATTCCCTTTCTTCCCCTCCTAATTCTCTTTTTAGAAAAAGGATAGAGTAAAAGGCTTTTGTTCTAATTTCCAATATGTTTGTGATTTTCTTTTGTCTAACCTTCTGATCTGATTTTGAAAAGAAATCTAAATCCAGATCAAATACAGATGTTCTTTTTCCATTGAATCAATTCTGATTTCTTTACCCAATAATATTTAATCTTAGTTGTCTTTATTTCAGGAAGAAATCCATCTCCTTCTAATAAGCTGTTTTTTGAATCTTTTGGCCTCCATATCCATTTTGTTCTAGAATTTCGTTCTGATGAGCAGACCTTGGGTATGCTTTGGTTCCATATCCTTCTTGTTCTAATGCTTTGATGCTTCAGATTATACCATGTTCGCCACCTTGCTTCTTGGTGTCCATCCTCCTTTGCCTTCTCACTTTTTTGCAGATTTTGATTAAATGAGGCTTGATCTTCTAGTATTTGTATTGGTAATGTTTGTATGTCTTTTATTGGAAAAATAAACTCTTCCATGTCTGGGTCATGCACATCCTGATTACCTTCCTGTTCTTCACTACTCAATAAAAATATTAAAAACCTTTTGTCATTTATGATCAAGTTAAGCTTCATTTTTTCAAAATTCAAAATTACTTTACCTGTTTGAGCCATGGTTGTCCCAAAATCAATTTTTTAGTCATCAAATAATCTGGCCATTCTTCACAATCTATTTTCATATATTCATGATTGAACCTAACTTTAATAGATAGTGAAGACATGCTTTGTATCATTTGTCCTTCCAGAGTTTTGATAAAGGTTCTGCTTTTAGTTCTTTTTAGTCTAAATTTATTTACCAAAGCTAAACTAATCAGATTCACTTGGGCTCCAGAATCTATCAAAACCCTAATTTTTTCATTTTGATATCCATTATTATCATAGACAAATTTTCTTTTTGTCTTAGAGGTGTTTCACACAAACAAACTTCCCTATGATTTTTGGTTTTTCTTATCCTCTCCTTTGCTTCTTGTTGAGCCTCTTTTCTCATGTTTTCTTCTTCTTTTTTCCTATTTTGAGCTTGTTGCAACCTTCTCCATTGATCAGCCGTTAATGGGCCATCATACCTCTTAACTCTACATCCACTTATGAAGTTTGGCATGATCTCTCCATCTATGTTAGCTAGTTGAATGGCTCCACTGTTACTTATCTGATGTATAATATATGGTCCATGTCCTTTTTTCTGGAATTTTTCTGATGTTCTTTGACTGTGTATGCCAGTACTAGATCTCCTTCTTGTACATCTTTTTCTTTTATGTGAACATCATGATAGGCTTTTTGCCTTTTCTTGTCTGCATATATACTCATTATGGCTTGGAGTCTAGAAGCTCCCAATTTTTCCAATTCTATTGCTCTCTCTGATATTTCATGTCCAGTCCAATTGTAGTGACTTCCTACTTTTAATGTTGGAATAAGGAATTCCATAGGTAAAACTGCATTTTGTCCATATACTAGATTGAATGGTGTATTTCCTATTGCAGTTTTATAAGCCACTCTATAAGCCCATAGGACATGATTAAGTTGTAAATCCCAATCATTCCTGTTTGTGTTTACTAATTTTGACAGTACAATACAAAGTACTTTATTAGTACTTTCTGCTAACCCATTGGCTTGTGGGTGATATGGGGCTGACTTTCTATGACTGATCATGAAATATTCAGTTATGTTTTCTATGATTTGGTTCAGAAAATGGGTCCCCCTATCACTTACCAATTCAATTGGAAGTCCAAATCTGGTGATGATATTCTCATAAAGGAATCTGGCAGTCGTATGAGCATCATTTCTTTTTGTGGCTTTGGCCTCAGCCCACTTTGTCAAGTAATTTGTAGCCACTATTATGTATTTAGCATGGGATTGTCTTGATGGAGGATGTATAGGTCCAATAAAATCTAATCCCCATTTACTAAAGGCTCTTGCTGAAATTAATGGAACTAATGGCATATTATCTCTTTTATTTGGTTGACTCACCCTCTGACAGATGTCACATCTTTTTACATAGGTTCTTGCATCAGGAAATAGGGTTGGCCACAAAAAGCCAGAATATAAGATGAGTTTAGCAGTTTTGTCACTTGAGAAGTGTCCTCCTACTACTCCAGAATGTGCCATTTCCAATATTTCCAGATATTTATCCTCAGGAACACAAATTCTTAAGTATCCATCCATACCTCTCTTATACAATTGCTCTCCTATCAATTGATACTCTTCAGAGATCTCTTGTAGATTTTTTGAATCTGCACCAGCAATTACTTGTTTCCCCTTCTTCTTCCTTTTCAATTCCTCAATGATATTTTCACTCCAATCTGGATTTTTCTGGAACCAATATAGAGTTATGAATTTTGAATCTTGCAATGATTGGCACTTCCTGCAATTAGCAATGTATTTTGTTACATCTTGGATCTTATTAGGCCAATGTACCCCCATCCTATTGAGATTACTTAGGGTAACTACCTTCGAAGCATGAGTGCAAGGGTTCCAACAATGAGCTCTTTTCAGATAGTCCTGTTGCTCTTCTTCAGGAGTAAAATATTCCAATATGCCTATATGGTTGAGGTGTTACAAGTGCCCAGCTAGCAGCATAAAATTTCTGCTTTGTAATACTAAGTGTGTATTGTTTCCAAGTGTTCTACAAGGTCCCATGGTTAATAATGGTACTAAGGTCATAGCCCACTCAGGAACACTTTCTACTTTGAACAAATAAGTATCTGGCAGGTCATCATCTAAAGGTGAGCTGGGTTCTTCAGACTGGATTCTAGATAAATGATGTTGGAAGTGAGGTAGGCCCTTAGGCTCATGTCGCAGGTCCATGGTTCCATAGTTCCATTCATGTACAACATTAATTCCAGCAATCTTCCATATTGACAAAACATGAACATACCACAACTTAATCATACAGATGATGAGACAAAGATAGAGAAAGAATAGACGTCATGTGTAAGGTGTTACGTAAGCCATCGCTTACTCATAGTATCATATATACCAATGTTCAATGTACAATGTGGGAGCAAAAGTCTCAACCATTCTATGTGATGAGAAATAGATGAATGAGTGACTGTACAATGTAACAAACATATTCAGATGTGTGGGCAGTGACCTAATAGGTTATAGAAGACTGAATATGAGTGACTGAATGAGGAAGGATCAGTGTGAAACTGATGGTCAACAAACCTACATCTAAACTTAGGCTATGGAAGACCCTAAGTTAGATACGTGTGTGAAAAGATCACATACTTATAAAGTAGCATAGAATGCTAACAAGATTGTTGCAGGAAATCCTCAAACTCATGTGAACACACCTTCTCAAACACCTCATAAAAATATGCATAAAGCATATAAGTACTGATTCTCTTGTACCTCTGTCGAATAGGACTCCTTCTGATATGAACGCCACATCCTCCATAAACTTCAAGTAGTACCTGTGTGCATAAAGAGAATATGTACCTGAATACTTAACATAAGATGTGAATCTTATGTTAATCACCATCTAATGTATTTGAAGTAGCCCGACATCTTCTGTGTAGAAGACAATCTTCAACCTAATATCTTCCTGTAGAAGATAATCTTCAAATACACCATGTAGATGGTACCATCCAATGTCTTTGAAGTAGCCCGACATCTTCTTGTAGAAGATAATCTTCAACCTAACATCTTCTTGTAGAAGATGATCTTCAAATACATCATGTAGATGGGCGATCCTCACCATCAAGCTGCTAATAATCAAGTCTTCTTGCCATGAACAAGAGATGACAACCTCTCCATGAGCTAGAGTGTGAGCACACCCTTCATCTTCTCCAAGAAGAACCACCAAGAAGAACTCTATAGCTGCTCCTCAACATGCTTCAAGTTAGCACCATGGCTGCCCCATGTGCTAGATGAAACACCACCTCTACTGAGGTCCAAGCTCCAAAGCTTGTGTTGATCCTAGGTGAAGGATGAAAGATAATGAGGCCAATACTCTTCTTATATAGTTTTGTGTAACTTTGAAAAGCTCATAATAAAGTTAATAAAGCTACGATTTGCGATCGAATAAATCACTTGATCATATTCTTCAAAAAAGCTACTGTTTTATCGAACATCACGTCCGTCCGCTGTCATCCGTTGTTTGAATGATAAAAGCACCAAAAAACTCACGCGAACGGTGCTGCAGGATCGGGGACTTGAACCATGGTCGCCTCTTTGAAAAGCCAATCAACTAGCCAAGGCGCCGGTCGCTTATCTTGGAGGAGAACCTATAAAAACTACATTCTATGCTTTAGTTGTGGATACTTTTGACCAATAGGATCATTGTTTTCCATCAATCCCCCCTGCAATGTCATATTGGTACAAATTGAACTGGATCTGCAAACTTCATAAGCTGCAAACTATCACAAGCTTCAAGCTTGTACTCCCGCACTTCAGAACGTGTTCTTCAAAAGTCTTCTTCAAAAGTCTTCTTCAAAATTGAATTCGACTTTTCTTCAAAAATCTAAACTTGCTGAATATGAACCATATTACTTGAGAAAATATGCAAACTAGATATCCAATAGTGTACTCATCAAGCAATCACTGCTTGATAACAAATATAGCATGAATTGTCTCTGCACCTGCTATCTCTTGTCCTCAAAAACGTGAAAACATACACTAGGATCCACATATTTGCATTTACCTTCCAAAAAAGGTTTCTCAACGTACTTCTGCTGCGTCATGTAAATACACTAAACAAAATCAGGAACTGAATCCTGGAACCTGTGACTGACAACTCACAACTTAGTGTATTATGAACACTGTTGGTTCATCTCTGACTGTACTCAAGTCATGTCAACTCATCTCAATTGAAATCCACTGAAATATGAGTCAAAAAATCTATGATGTCATCATGTCTTCATCCTTTAAATCCTTCATACCTCTTTCCTTTAGAACTTGGTATAAACATATATGTGCACACTTCTGAAATATACCTTTCTGAAATATCAAGCTTCTCTTCAATAGAACTCCGGAACCTTCTCCTGAACAAGAACATCTTAACAGGAACTTTCTCCAAATATTCTTCTTCTTCCTTCTTCTTTCAAAGCTGGAACATAAAGAGAACCTGACAAAGGAAATATAGGAATACCTGAAATAGGAATACCTGTAGGTATGACTCTGCATTCTTTTACATATGGCTTGAAAATAAGTCTTCATGTTTCATCACCCCCCTCGATGACTTAACACTAGTATCCAGTATTCTTCAAATATATCAGACTTTATGAAATGTGGAACGTCTTCCTTCATAAATCTGATGTTCAGTGATCAATACCTGTATCTGTCACAAAATCTCTGAACCCTTTTTATTAGCATTGTGCACATGCCAATAGCTTTCCATGTCATTCTTCAGCTTTCCAAAATCTAGAATAAGGTTAGCTGAACCTAACATAATAAAACCTTGCTGAAAGCTTTTTAGGATTCATAACCTTCTGTAACATAACAAGTATCTTCTTCTATCTCTCTGCAAGACAAATCTGATAGAACCTGAATCTTTGACTTACTTCTTCCAATATTAAGAATCTTCACAAACAAAGGATAGACAACTGAATCATAAATACTCAAGATCATATAAGATCAATGATCTCTCCTGTGTAGAATCTGCTCTTATCAAACCTTCATGTTTGAATGTTTGATTTGTTACCTAAATGTCTCCAAGTGTCCATGCTTCTCAAAAAGTTGTAAAACTTTTCTTCAAACAAATCTTTCAAGGAATCTGCAATTCCTACTTGAAATATAAGTGGACAAAACTTCTCACCTTGAGGATTCCAAAAGCTGCAAGTTGATACTTCATAACTTTCATATTTTACCCGGGTGAAATGTGATAGTACCTGCTTGATTTTCTTTTGGCTACCTCCACTTCTTAATCAAGTGATAGGATCTGATGGAACACCTTTTGAATACAAACATGTATCCAAAAGTCTAGACAATCATAAAAAGTAGATTCTTCAACTGACTGGTACATCAACAAGTCTGAATTTTCTGAAGTTTCTGAAAATACTGAATATGAGGTAACCTTTTCCAAACATAAAACCTCGACCCAAGTCTTCAACATCTGCTACAAAAAACTCTTTTACCTTAAGAGTTAGATAAAGAAGAAATATACTTCTCTGCAACTTGTCATATACCAAGTAGCTCTGTATTGACACTCCAAGAGTTCTTTGAGGGAACATATAAGCTGCCCACTTAAAAAGCTTCAACATAACTCATACACATATGAGTGCTTTTGTTTCTCTCAATGCAATTCTTTGTCAAATCTACTAAATCATGACCAAGTGTAATGCAAAACAAGAAACTGCTTCTTCTTTAAACAAGATGTTCTCGTAGACTTGTCTTTGGATGTAGAGGATAATATAGGAAAAGTATATGGAAAATATATGAGAAAAGGAAGCCTTACTTTTCTTTTGGAAATGATGGACTTTCTTCTTCTGCATCTTTCTTCCACCTGATGATGTCAACATCTTCAAACTTCTCTTCCATACCTTTTGTTTTCTTCATCTTGACGTAGCAAACATTCTTGACTTCTTCAAATGAACTTTTCTCTTCCTCTAATGTAAGAGTAAGAGATAAAACAAACATGGTATATAAATGGAAGTGAATATAGAAACATGTTTTACCATCTCCTCATATCTCTGAATCAAAATGTTGTTTCAAATGTCTGAAACGACTAAATTCACCAATCGTTGTCTGAATGATGAATTGCCCTTCTAGAGTTACCTTCTCTAGATATATTTGTACCTTGATATCCAACCAACTTACAACAGAAAATTGGCTGAACATAAAACTCATCACATCTCTGCACTTGTCTTCTTAGATGAACTTTCTTGCCATGAAAGAGATCTTCTCAAAACTCTCTAGAAAAACCTCTAGATACCTGTTTCAATGTAGCCTTTAACTTTCAAATAATGAAAGTGTATAAAAGTACTCCTTGAATTTCTTCAAATCTCTTCATAACTGCTCTTCTAAGATATGACCTGCAAATGATAATCTGATAGTAGAAACTGATACTTGTGATTTGATGTTGATATGATTCCTTCATCTTCTCTAAACCATTGTTCTTCCTAGAATTTGAAGTAGTCTTCTCTTCATCAAGTCTGGGTCTTCAAACAATACTTTTGTAAAGTATTTGCATACTCTTCCAAAAATATTCGGCTGCTATCAGATCATCAACTTCATACTCCACACTAATGAATACACATGTAATTGAATTGTCTAATTCTCAAATCTCTACTCATCTAGATTAAGTGTGTATGTCAAATGTCAAATATTAGAAGATGCTTTCAAATCATATGTTGTAAATCTGGAATACTCGGAACCTATGAATATGAATGAGCCTTAATGCATTGATGCCAAAGATCTAAAGTTCTGAAACCAAAACCTTAGTGCTCTGATACCAAATGTTGGAAGTGAGGTAGGCCCTTAGGCTCATGTCACAGGTCCATGGTTCCATAGTTCCATTCATGTACAACATTAATTCCAACAATCTTCCATATTGACAAAACATGAACATACCACAACTTAATCATACAGATGATGAGACAAAGATAGAGAAAGAATAGACGTCATGTGTAAGGTGTTACGTAAGCCATCGCTTACTCATAGTATCATATATACCAATGTTCAATGTACAATGTGGGAGCAAAATTCTCAACCATTCTATGTGATGAGAAATAGATGAATGAGTGAATGTACAATGTAACAAACATATTCAGATGTGTGGGCAGTAATCTGAATATACATGAGATGTGTGACCTAATAGGTTATAGAAGAGTGAATATGAGTGACTGAATGAGGAAGGATCAGTGTGAAGCTGATGGTCAACAAACCTACATCTAAAATTAGGCTATGGAAGACCCTAAGTTAGATACATATGTGAAAAGATCACATACTTATAAAGTAGCATAGAATGCTAACAAGATTGTTGCAGGAAATCCTCAAACTCATGTGAACACACCTTCTCAAACACCTCATAAAAATATGCATGAAGCATATAAGTACTGATTCTCTTGTACCTCTGTCGAATAGGACTCCTTCTGATATGAACGCCACAGCCTCCATAAACTTCAAGTAGTACCTGTGTGCATAAAGAGAATATGTACCTGAATAATTAACATAAGATGTGAATCTTATGTTAATCACCATCTAATGTCTTTGAAGTAGCCCGACATCTTCTGTGTAGAAGACAATCTTCAACCTAATATCTTCCTGTAGAAGATAATCTTCAAATACACCATGTAGATGGTACCATCCAATGTCTTTGAAGTAGCCCGACATCTTCTTGTAGAAGATAATCTTCAACCTAACATCTTCTTGTAGAAGATGATCTTCAAATACATCATGTAGATGGGCGATCCTCACCATCAAGCTGCTAATAATCAAGTCTTCTTGCCATGAACAAGAGATGACCTCCTCTCCATGAGCTAGAGTGTGAGCACACCCTTCATCTTCTCCAAGAAGAATCACCAAGAAGAACTCTATAGCTGCTCCTCAACATGCTTCAAGTTAGCACCATGGCTGCCCCATGTGCTAGATGAAACACCACCTCTACTGAGGTCCAAGCTCCAAAGCTTGTGTTGATCCTAGGTGAAGGATGAAAGGTAATGAGGCCAATACTCTTCTTATATAGTTTTGTGTAACTTTGAAAAGCTCATAATAAAGCTAATAAAGCTACGATCTGCGATCGAATAAATCACTTGATCGTATTCTTCAAAAAAGCTACTGTTTTATCGAACATCACGTCCGTCCGCTGTCATCCGTTGTTTGAATGATAAAAGCACCAAAAAACTCACGCGAACGGCACTGCAGGATCGGGGACTTGAACCATGGTCGCCTCTTTGAGAGGCCAATCAACTAGCCAAGGCGCTGGTCGCTTATCTTGGAGGAGAACCTATAAAAACTGCATTCTATGCTTCAGTTCTGGATACTTTTGACCAATAGGATCATTGTTTTCCAACAAATGATCTACTCTCAAGTGTGTTTTTCCTTGTCTGACCACCACTTAAAACTCAAATTCCATTAGTAAAAGAAACCATCTGACTATTCTACCAGTGTGACAAGGTTTATTTACCAAATATAGTAAAGCTTGATGGTCCACAAAGAACTTAAACTTGTTGGCCAAAAGGTAATGTCTATATTTCTTTACAGCAAATATCATGCCCAACCCTTCTCTCTCAGTGGTTGTGTAATTTTTTTCTGCTAGATTCAATTGCCTACTAGCATAAGCCACTGGAAAATCTAACTTGCTTCCTTCTATTGGTTGTGCTAACACACATCCTAAAGCATAATTTGAAGCATCCACATGGACATGAAAAATTTTATCCCATTGAGGTGTTTTCAGAATTGGGGCTGTTACCAAACAAGTTTTTAGAGTTTCAAAGGCTTGGTCACACTCCTTGGTCCACTTAAGCTTTGTAATTAGGGCATATAAGGGTTTGGTTATGTCAGCAAATTTATGTACAAATTTCCTATAGTACCCACAATGTCCCATGAAAGTTTGAAGTTCCTTTACATTTGTTGGTCTTGGAAGTTCTATTATGGCCTTTATTTTCTTCTCATCAGTTGAAATTCCATTTTTAGAGACTATGTGACCTAACATTCTTCCTTGTCTAACAAAGAATACACACTTTTCTAGATTTAAACATACTCTGTAGGTTCTGCATTTCCTGAATATATTTTCTAAATCCTCCAAGTGATCTTGTCTTTTTAGTGAAAAAGTACAAAGATCATCTACATAAATTTCCATTACATTCCTCAGGAACTCTTTGAAGATATGACACATCAACCTCTGAAAAGTTGCTGGAGCATTGGTTAACCCAAAGGGCATAACCCTAAAAGCATAAATTCCCCATTCTGTGGAAAAGGTAGTTTTATGTTGGTCTTCCAATGCTATAGGTACCTGATTGTATCCTGAAAAACCATCTAAAAAACTATAAACCTCCTTCCCTGCAACTCTTTCTAGAAGATGATCTGTTATAGGCAGTGGATAACTATCTCTTATAGTTGCTGCATTTACCTTTTTCAAGTTAATGCATACCCTAAGTTTCCCATTCTTTTTTGGTACCACAACTATAGGAGATATCCATTCTGTATACTCAATCCATTCTCATAGATGAAATTGGCAGCCAAGAGCTTGTCAATTTCTTCCTTTATTTTAGCAGAGTATTTATCATTGAAGGTGTAATGTCTTTGTTTGCTAGGTTTTGCATCAGGTGTAATAGGAATCTTATGCTCACAGATTTTAGGATCAATACCTTTCAAATCCTTGTAGCTATAAGCAAACACATCCCTATAGTTTCTTGCCAAGTTTCTTAGTGCCTCCTCTTCTTGAGTTGTCATGTCATCAACCACTACAATATGTCTTTCTTCTCCCTCTTCCTGAGTGATCATGACCTTTTTAGTTTGTTCCTCATTATCATAAGCCTCCCCTTTCTTCTTTTCTCTCTTTGGTTTCATCTTGAGAAGTAGTCTGTTTTCTACTTCATAAGTCTTGAAATTTGCTGGTACATCAAACTGTTGATCTTTGTTTATTTCCCTTTTCTTCTTCTCATCCTCCTGATTTTCTTCTATTTCCTTGTGTTTGTTTTTCTTATACTTGCCTGAGATTTTATCTTTAATAGCATCTTCAGCTTTTACTTCTTCCAAAAATTATGTTTTCCCTTTTTCTAATATCATTTCTCCTTTCTGTTCCTCTTCTGTTTTTTATACTTGTATCATTTGTATCCCAATGTGAAAAACATCATACCCTTCTTCATTTTGAAATTCCACTCCTACATATTCATCATTGGCCAGATCCATGGTTGCCAAGATTTGGTTCCACCCATAGGGCTCAAATTCTTCATCTTTAAATTGTTGTGGTACATAGTTCTCATCTTTTAACTTCCTTCCTTCCACACAGTCTTCTCTTCTCAATCTCCTTTTTCTATTGGTGAGGTTTCTTATCATATTTCACTTCCATATTGATGATTCAATTTCATCCTGGTCTTTCATCTCTGATTCTTCACTTAATTATTGATTTTGATGTATTTTATACCATTCTTGAGGAGATATGTCACAGTAGTGCCCTTTTCTTAGATTTACTCTGGTTATTCTTCCTTTGCTCTGAAGGTATAAGCAATCATTACCCCAATCTTGCACAATTTGCATTTGTCTCATAAATGGCCTTCCTAGGATAATTTCATATGAAGTGGATTGTGGGAATTCAACTATGGCAAAGGTATGTTCAATCTCTATTCCACATATGTCCACAATTACTTTTTCCCATATTCCTAGGGGTTTTTCTATGTGTCCATCTGCAAGTTGCAATCTCATTTTGGTGGGTAATAATTCATTTTTTCCCCATTTTTCCCAAGTTTGTTTGGTCATGATGGCCACTCCAGATCCACTATCTAGAATAGCTTTGGCTTGGTTTTTACCAAATTGTATTTTTAGGGCTGAGTTTCCCTCTTCTCCTTCACAATATCCTCATATCTTATCAATGGGAATATACCATAATTCCTCCAATTCCTACAGTTGTGGGTGAAGATTTTCTGGTGTTGTTTCCCATTTTTTCATTTTGTTTTGTAAGTGAGGATTTTGTTTCATTAAATCTTCCAACGTGGTGTGATATAGAATTGTGCATTGTTTATCTATATTCACCTGGAATGTTACTTGTGGGTTTTCTTCCTTGTTAATGTTTCCTCTTGTTTTTGTTGTCTTAGATTCCTCAACTGTTTTTTGAGAATTGCCTACTTCCCCCATTTTGAGTTGTACTTCCTGTATGATTTGTTTACACTTTTGCATCCTTTCATGTTCTAAGTCTGGCATAGGATAAGCCATCCCATGGTCTGTAGGGCTTGGTCCCTCTTGAATTCTTCCCTTGTATGCTTTTATTAGAGTGTCTAGACTTTGTGAATTTCCTATCTCCGACTGGGTTTGTGTTTTTTGAGGAGGAGTACTGTTTGATTGTTCACTATTTTCTTCTTCCAAATTTTTACCCATTCTTCTTTTCCTTTCCCATTTCCCTTTTTGTCTATTTTTCTTCACCTTTGAGACTGAACCTTCATTTTGTTCCTTAGTTGTTCCTTGTTGTTTAGTTTGTGACCTTGTTATAGCATTAACATTCACTTGGTCAATGTCACTCAATTCTTCTTGCTCCATGATGTTGACTGTATTTAATGGTATGTTATTGGGTGTGTTTTGTTGTTTTTGAGGATTTTTTGGACAATCCTTTATCAAATGTTCCCTGCCACAATCCTTACAATAAGCTCCTTCTATTCTTAATGTAGGAGGTTGTGGACAGTCTCTAATGAAATGTTCTCCACCACACCTATAACAAGTTATCTTTGGTCCCCCTTTGAACTGAGGTTTCTGATTAGACATATAATTGTTGGTTATATACATGAATGTGGCCGTATCCATCTCGATTCTCCCATTTCCCAAATCTAGGGCTTTTAGCTCTGGTTCTCTCAGTTCATATTCTTCCCAATCTTCTTGATATCCTTCATTCCATTGATAATCTTCCTTGTATGGTGATCTTATTCTTGAATTTCCCTCCTCTATTGGTGTGTATTTAATTGGTACCACATTTGTTGGTACAGGAGGTTGTTGCCCAAGTAGAGGTCTTGGTTGCTCCATATATCGTGATTCTCTTTGACTCAGATAATCTCTCTCTTTTAAGGGTTGTTTATTATAGAAGCATTCCTCCCTGGTATGATTTGTCCATTTTCTCTCTAGTGTACAATATTTGAGTGTTTTCCTATCTTGCAAATGTGGTGGCTTTTGATATGGGCATTGTTGTACCAAATGACTTTCTCCACAATTGTAGCATTTTTTATTTGTGTTTATCCTAGAGTTTATCAAATTGGTTTTGGTGCTTACCTCTAGGGCTTTAGCAATGGCTTGAGCCAATTCTTCTGTTGGTGGGATTTTATCTTCATTTGATCTAGGTTGATCAAATGCTAACAGATCTTGGCCTCTGTTATCTTCCAAATCTATTGCTTCTTTTACACAAGCTCCTAGGTCAGGGCATCTCCTATAGTACACTAGGGTTCTTAGTTGGGCACTTCTTAATCCTTCTATGAATAGGAATACTTGTCTTGCCATGGAAGGTACTTCCTCTCTGGGACATCTGTCAATGTATTGCTTAAATCTCCTGGCTGCCTCTCTGCCATTTTCATCTTTTTGTTGTTTAAAGCTATGTATCAGAGTGGCTGTGCTATGTTTTATTCCAGTCTTTGAGAATTCCCCAATGAAGGCTTCTAGGAAGGATTCAATATCTAGGTACATCTCCTTTCTCAAAGGAATGAACCAAGATAATGCAGGTCCTGTTAGGGTTAGACCAAATGCTTCAAATTGGACTTTGTAATCTTCTACCTCTTCAGCTCTAATTAATTGCCTAAACTCTGCAGCATGAGCATGAGGATCAGAATATCCTTCATATTGATTTTTCATGCATTTGGCTACCTGATATGGTCTAAGCATTCTACCCTGATGTTGCCAATGATGTCTTCTTCTTAGTGAAAAATCATTAAATCCTTCTGGTTCCTTTTCAAAAGGATTTGGGGAAGCATGTGTTCTCCTCCCTTCTTGTTGCTCACCACTAGTGTAGTTTTCATGTGGTCTTGGTAAGTCTGATTGCCCTAGGTTCAATTCCCAAGGTCTCTTGTCTGCACATTGCCCTAAATCATTTGAATTTTTTGGGTCTTGTGAGAAGATGTATACACATCCTTGCCTATCTTCATACCTACCATCTTTGAATTGAGCTACTGGTGTTATGTTCAGGGGAATTTCTAAGTTTCTCAATCTAATGAGAAACTTATGCATTCCATCTTGATATACATAGGTTCCAAACCTGTTTGTATACATGTATTTGAGGATATTTCTATAATCCCCATTTTCAATAGGCTCATTTGTTTCATTTAAATTGTCCATGTTGTTTTCTTGCCCTAGATTTCTTTCTTGCACTTTCCCTTCCACTGGTTCTATTTCCTTCCTTCCTAAGTCTTGCTTAATATGTGTGTGTTTAATTTGTTTCCAGACCTAAGGATCATTCAATTAATCTTCACGATTCTGTGGTCAAAATCGTGTTTTCCACGATTTTGTGGCTAAAATTGTGTTTTTCACAATTTTGTGGATAAGATCGTATTTGTCACGATTTTGTGGATAAAAATTGTTTTTTTCCATGATTTTCTATTCAAAATCGTGTTTCCCATGATTTTCTAATCAAGATCGTGTTTTTCACGATTTTCTAATCAAAATCGTGTTTTCTACGATTTCCTAGTCAAAATCGTGTTTCCCACGATTTTCTAATCAAAGTCGTGTTTTTCACGATTTTCTAATAAAAATCGTGTTTTCCACGATTCCCTAGTCAAAATCGTGTTTTTCACGATTTTCTTGTCAAAATCGTGTTTTTCACGATTTCCTAATCAGAATCATGTTTTTCACGATTTTCTTCTCAAAATCGTGTTTTTCACGATTTCCTAATCAGAATCGTGTTTTTCACGATTTCCTAATCAGAATCGTGTTTTTCACGATTCTGTACTCAAAGTCGTGTTTTTCACGATTTTCTTAGCAAAATCGTGTTTTTCACGACTTTGTGTTCAAAATCGCGTCTTCCACGATTTTGTGTAAAAAATCGTGTTTTCCACAATTTTCTTCCCAGACAATCGTGATTGCTCACAATCACTAATAACACGATTTTCTTATGAAAATCGTGTTCTGGGAATCGCGATTTTGTCCTTAATTCAGAGAATCGCGATTTTGTGTTTGACTACAGAATCGCGATTCTATTAATTTTTCAAAAATTTTTAGGTATTGATTTTTAAAGTTTTATTTCATCTATAGAATCGCCATGTCTACTTTTTAACATGCAATGAAAGTGTTCTTCCAAAATCTTTTTATTTTCTTACAGAAATTTCAAAAAGTCAAAAATCACGATTCCGTGTTTTTCTATTATTTCCTATTTTTTTGTGCTTTATGATCATAAAAATTGTAAGAAATGCAACAAAATAGTATTGAGGTCCCTTACCTTGCTTGCTTGGTTCACACTCACTCCAAATCTCTTTTCTGCAAAAAATCGCGATCTTGCTTGTTCTCTCTCTCTCTCACACACTCAAATGAGTTTCTTCTAAAATTCCAAGATTTTTTTAGTGTCCTCAAAATCGCGATTCTGTGCAATTTCCACTGTTTTTCACTCTTTCACTTTTCCAATTTTATCCTTCCATAACTTTATGGTTTTTTAACCCTCTATTCTTAATTTTTCCTGATTAATTACTCCCCTTAGCTATTGATGAAAATCACGATTTTGTCCTTTTCTACCTCTTTCACTTGATACTCACTCTTCCCTGCTTCTTTGGAATTTAACTTCCCTCACTTTCCCAATATTAATGAAGTCTCTTGCAATTACCTTTTTTCCAAAAACCCAAATATGCTGAAAATTCCAGAAATTTTTTCTCCTACAGAAAATTGCGATTTTGTGCAGAGAATCGTGTTTTTTCTGTACTTCCTATTTTGTGCAAATTTGAGTATTCTTTTCTCTTGTTTCCCTTCAGTATCCTTTACCAATTCCAATTCAACAGATACCTATACTTTTGCATCAAAATCATAGCATTATTCAGAAAATCGCGATCCTGTGCAGAGAATTATGTTTTTCAAATTTTCTAGTTTTTTTTTTTTTGACAAATTTTTGCTTTCCTTTCACTTGGTCCCCTATTAATCTTGTCAACAAAGTTTCAATCCAACTTCCTAAAGAAAAAAGAATTTTGTTTGATTATTTTTATGAGTTTATGAATTTTTTTAGTATTTTGCCCTAAATTAAGGTAAACACTTCACTTAGGGTTTGTTGTTTGTAGATCTATTGATCCTGTGTTCCTTGATTGGTTATACTCTCCTATGCTTTGGCTATCAAAACAGTTCATAAGCAAAACTTCCCGATGAAAAATGTGCTACGAAATGCAAGTATCAATTTTTGCAAAGATAAACTCCAACATTTTTTTCTTCAAGATGCAAATCAGCTTCTTCTCAAGATTATTGCTTTGACTTGGCTAACAAATGGATCTTATCTACTTGCATCTAGCTACTTTACTTGACTTTTCTTTAATGCAATCATGTCATCTTCCCAAGATCAACAATTTTTGTCTAGTACTTAGTCAAAAAGCACTCTAAAAATGCAAGAATAGACACATGTTACCTTATCTTCAGCTTTCTTGATCCAAATTTTTCACACACCTGCACTTTACTTCAAAAAATGAGATGAGCAACTATCAATTTGCAAAAATTTTAGCACTTCCAAAGATTATCTATTGCTTTCTTTTCCCAAAAGACAAACAAAGACATCTACCTTTTCATGTTCACATTTCTTGATTAAAGAGTATTACCTTTTCCATGTGTTCATTACCATCATCAATAGAAGATCCAGCAAGGTCCAACTTCAATGAAGTTTTTGATATACTCCCCGGCAACGGCGCCAAAAGAATGTTTGTTGTTGATCTTTGGAGTTGTCCTCTCCAATTATTTAGCATAAAGAATTAACAATACATCTTTATTTTGTCAATCCTGGAAGTATTCAAGAGACCACAGCCCCTTCTAGATGATAGAATCCAAGAAATAAGAGGTAAATGGCTAGATTTCTGAGAATAATGAAGATGAAGAGGAATTTCTAGGGTTTGGATTATCTTGAGCAAATCTCCATCATTTTCCACAATCTTGGTGTCTAAAGCATGTTATTTCTTCAGTAGAACACAATCATGAAGTCAAAACTCAAAAATGTTACCTGTACTATATAGACGAGACAATCGCGATTCTGTACAAACAGACGATTTTCATCTCCAGCACTATTCTTTATCAACTTATCACTCAACACATCAATATTCAGCTCTCTTCATACACATTCAACAGAAACACACGATAGAAGCTCACAAATCTCCATGGATACACAAAGAATAGACTCACAACTCAAAGAAATCACACAAAGAGGAGAAAACACGATTTTGAGCAGGAAACTCTCTCTATTCACTTGGATAGCATGTAAACAAATAATCAACCAACCCCCTCATAATAGAGGAAATTGTCTTATATACATTTTCAAGTGTCCCTTTTCACACTTGAATTTTGGTCCTTTCCTCTATTATTCTAAAAATATGCTATCTAGGAGTTTCCAAAAATTCTAGAAAAATTACATAAAATTCTATTCTACATAAGGAAGACTCTTCCTTATTTTTACATCACTTGCATAAATATTTTTACAAGTTTTTGGCATTTTACAATTATTTTTCATCAAAAATGCTTCAAAAAATACATCTTCTAACAGAGGGTAGTTTCCTCAAAGTGGACCCTAGCCTACTTGATGCATGTAACAACAATGATGAACTCATCGAAGGAAGCACTTGGTGATACTAGGTCCCTAAGCTTATGTCTAGTGTTGATTGACAATTTTATTTCTAGCCAATTGTTTATTAAAAAGCCAATGGGGGCCTTTGGCAACTTGGTTGCGAGTGCCCTTGTATGCATCAATAGTTTAGGGAAGGACTCAAAAAATTTAGGTGTAGATTCTATAAGTGGTCCATGATCTTTTATGTGGACTTATGTGGTCTAAAGGCACCAAGAAAATCTTCTTTTAGGGCATCCAATGTGAGAAAGTGTTCCTCTTTAAATTGACTGAACCATTTTTTGACTATTCAATCTAAAGTTTCTGCGAATATAGAAAAAAATGCATCTTTTCTTCCATCTAGAACTCTACTTATGGATAATGCTAGGAATGTCGCTAATTATCATCTAGGTCTTTCTTTATTACTCCCCTAAATGTGGGAAAGCTGATGTTGATCGAACATAGTGGGGAAGCTAGATCTCCTTGGGCTATGGGTGGTTCGAGCGATGAGGCTTGCAAGTATTTGTCCTCTAGAGAGGAGTAGAAGATTTTCTTCTCATGTGGAAATGAGGCTCATGGGGATATTGAATGGTGTTGCAAAAGTTATTTCAAGACTAGGTCTAGGTCATAGACTGCACGAAGACACTTCAAGACACAAAATCAACAATTCAAAAAAGAATCATTATGACCCTATGGTCCCATCAGGCATGCCAAAATTTCTAGACAGTGGTCGGGAAATATTGAGGGGTAATGGGACTATTTGAGTACCCTTGGTCAATTGCTATACTGGATCTCAATGGTGATAACAAGAGAAGGGAGCTGGTTGACAATGAAAATACATTGAAATACACTAAGTACACTCAAATGAGCACTAAGCACAAGCACAACCAAGCACAATGGTACAAGGAAGTTTCAAGAGTCAAATGAGGGGCAAAAATAGTGGATTGCATAAAATAACAAAGTACAGTAGTCACAACCCAAGATTGGAAGGCAAAGAAGGATCTGGAGAGGCTACAATGAGCACCGAACCATAGGAGCACCAACTCGATAACCAAGATTACTCCAATGAGAGATCCCCTTGCACTACTCCTACCAAATACACTAATCCGCGGCCCCAATTAAGACAACAAAAACCACAGGGACCTAGAGGACCATGCTTTAGATGCCAAGGAGATCATTTCATAAAGGATTGCCCACATCCTCCGATAGTAGGAGAGTCTCAATATTATAACATACAAGGTTTTTGTGCCGAGTGTCGTAAAGAGCATGTTATAAAAGATTGTCCCAAGAACCCTGCTAATGCTTCAAAAGTGACACCGATCAACGTGATAGGTATTGTACGCAACGCAGATGGATCCAACCCTAGATACTTGCCTATCCAAGCTATAACAAGAGCCCAAACACTCTTACAAAATCAACAGCTTAATTCTAAGAAAATAGCCAAAACTAGCGAAGTTGGAGAGTCTAGTAAAAAAAGACGAAATATTGGAAGGATTCCAAAGAAAGAATTAAGAGAAAGTGGAGTAAGAAGATAACTAAGTTGGAAGGTAGTTTAAAGGAATCTAGGGCCAAAATCCTAGAATTGACAGGAACCCATACTAGAAAACCTAGACATGATGTTTCGTACATATCAAGTGAGATTAAAAGAAGGACCCCAAATAGCTGAAATGAGTAAGAACTATCCAGGATCAGATTTAAAAATTGAGAGGACTAAACTTTGCATGAAGATGGTAGAATTAGCACAAACTATGTTCGAAGCCTCTCGTTATCTTAATTGGAATAACATGGCAAAACCTAAATTACACTTTCAAGGACTACTGGAGAGGTTAGAATGTTTGGTCAATAGCAATAAGAAAAAGAATCTGCATAGGAACCTGAATAACTTTGAGACCCAAGAAAAGAATGCACCATCCCTGTCTCAAGTACCCAATATAGAAGTTGAAGATAACCTGTCTTCCATACATAAGTACTCACACGAATTTCTAAGAGAAATCCAAGAAGAGAAGTGGAGAAAAGAACAAGAAACCCATCCTCCTATTCAAGAAATAGATGAATTGCAGGAACAATTTCTCCAAGATATCCCCTCTATCTACGATGATGTAGAGGAAGAACAACTGAGTGAACACACAGATTTTGAATCCGATTCTTTGCAAGAATTACCTTAGTTCACATGACCTTGGGAAGCCAAGTCTATTAGCATGAGAGCACCCATGATAATAGTGAGGAATGAAGAATCAGTAATCCCTAAAAGCACTGAAGTGATAAAGAACGCTAAAGTATAGTGTCACCTCACTCTAGAGAAATTTTTGAAGTTTAAACTAGAACTATGGAAGCATGTAGCAAATCAATTCCCTGAGCTTGCTACTACTCACTCAGAGATAGGATCACACAAGAAGGTACTTGGGATACCCGTAGAAAGAATCGGAGATGTAAGCGAGAGATAGGAAGGTAACACTTATCTTCCAATAACCCATCAGGGCTACACCACCAAAGCCATCTTAGATTCAGGATCTGGAGTAGCCATCGCTACGACTGCTTTATGGAATTATTGGGGTAAGCCAACATTAAGACCTACCAGGATGAAGCTACAAATGGCTCACGGACATATAGAAAAACCATTAGGCTTACTAGAAGGCATATCTCTCACCATTTGTGGTGTGGAGTTTGAGCATACTTTTGTCATTTGTGATTTTGGGAGAAATCATGCTTACGAGATAATTTTAGGACGACCATTCATGCATCAGTTGCAAATCGTACAAGATTGGGGGACTAATTCTTTGTACTTGCAACATTTATGAGTGACTACTAAAGTCAATCTTAAAGACTATTCCCATCGAGATGTACCCCCAATACAATGGAATACCATCCATAAGAAATAAGAGGAAATAGAATCGGTACACTCATTGGAGTCAGACCCCACATGGTTGCACGAGGATACTCATCTATGGATGTGTAAAGAAGCCAAACAAGAGGCAGAACGGTTAGAAGCCAGGAATTTAGGTTCATAACAACATCCACGAACCCTTCAAGACCCAGCTTATGCACCTATAGTATTTCCAGACGAGGAATTTGAGCCTCATGGTTGGGTAGAAATCTTAGCCACAATGGACATAGTAGTGAATGAAGAAGAATGGACCCCTCATTGTGATGAAGACGGGTATGACTTTTCCATTTTTATGATTGAACCTACTGATGAAGAATTTATCTTAGAAGAATGCACGGAAGTGATCCAAGAACCGGATGATAGTGATGACGAGGACCTAGAATCCATTATCATGGAACCCTTCTGTTCCACAGACCAGGAATATTTTTATTTGTAGAAGCTAAGACCCCTGAAGAGGAAAAGGAAAGTCAAATGGAACAACTTGAGCCATCCATAAGAGATACAGAAAGTAAGCAAAAGAAGAGAAAGAAATCGCCTAAGACAGAAGAAGAAGAAGAACCACTCATGGAAGTACCGAAGAATTTCAAGAAGTATGATATAGAAGATAGACAAATCATGGTACGAATGCCTAAAAGAAAAGCTTACATTGGAGAAGTATATGATAACCAAGAGAAAACCAAAAAAATCATTGTCACCATAGAAGGAGAAGAAGAAAAATGTACATACATTGGGCACGATTTGACGAATGAAGAAGAAGATGAATTAATTGCCCTACTACGTGAATAGAGAGATGTGTTCCCTTGGGGTTACAAAGACTTGAAAGGAGTAGAACCTGATATATGCTCCCATAGAATCCCTATGACTCCAGATGCAAAGCCTATGAAATAGAAACCATACACGTACAATGATAACTATGCTGCTAAGATTAAAGAGGAAATAGATCGTTTGATAGAAGCAAGATGCATTTACGAAATTGATCATACCGAATGGGTATCCCCCATTGTGGTTGTGCCCAAGAAGAATGGAAAATTGCATGTGTGTATTAACCATAAAAAATTCCATTCCACCACGATTAGAGACAGTTATCCTCTTCCTATCACGAAACATTTATTGGAAAGAGTTGCGGGCAAGGAAGTTTATGCTTTCTTGATGGTTTCTCAGGCTATAATCAAGTAGCCATTGCTCTAGAAGATCAACACAAGATGGATTTTGCCATAGAATGGGGCATATTTGCATTTCTTGTGATGCCATTCGGGCTAACAAATGCACCTGCCACTTTTGAGCGACTCATGTGTCATGTTTTTAAGGAACTCTTACGCAAGAATTTGGAAGTTTATGTCGATGACATATGCACATTCGAATACGAGGTAGACTCATGTTGAAGCTCAAGACCAATGACAGAGCATAGAAGCACATCAAAGAAGTGGACACACAAGAAGAGGGAGCAAGTAGGGAGCTCCATGAAGTACATGTCAACTCTTCAGAAGAATCCCATACAAAAATAGTGATTTCCATCACTAAAACCATTGTAAATACCATTTTCTATTTTTTTAGCTCCATTTTCTACAAGCCAAGGAGTCCTTGAGCTTGAGGAGCACTAGAAGTATCATCCTACCAATTTTCATAATTTTTAGACTCCGTTTGAGCCTTCAAATAAGCCCTAGAACCTAATTTTTAACTAGGCCGGACTCTAGGCAAAACTAGTCCAAAAACTATAAAAAGAGCTTGAGAGCTCATTTTTGAGGTTAGCTTCTTGTAGATTTCAGTTTTGTAATAGTTTTCTTTTGTAATCAAAGCCCTTCCATTGTTCCTCTCTTTGATCTTACCTTGCGCGCGTGTGTGTGTATGTGTGTGCATGTTTGTGTGCTTTCACTCACGCACTTGTGCCTTCACTTGCTCGTGGTCTTCATACCGGTCCTCACGTCTCCGTGGATTGACAAGTAAAGGAGGTGGTGCTTACGCTTGAGCTACACCAAATTTTGGCGCCGTTGCCAGGGAGAGAGCTTCGAGGACGAGCGTTGTGATGGTAAGATCGTAGAATTGCGACGTTGGAAGGTAAAAAAACTCTCATTTCTGTTATTTTCTGATTTTTCTTCTTCATCTTCTTCATCATCATCATCTCCACCTTCTTCCATCTTCTTCTTCATAGAAATTTCTTGTTTTTTAGTGCATTTTCACCATTTCCATACCATTTTTCATGCATTATTGTGTGAGAAGGAGTTAGGAGGTGCAAGGGAGAGCAAGGGCTGTGTTTATTCATGATTTTCTGCACATACGGAGCTCGCCATTGCTCGACGCTCAAAAATTTGAAGTTCCCGCCAACAAACGCAATTCTGTGAAAATTCAAAATTTTTTGAAAAATGAGGATTCTCTGTTTCCCACCTAAAAGCTTGTGGAAAAGAACATGATTCTGTGGTCATTCTCAGAATCGCGATTCTGTGGTTGTGCTCAAAATCGCGATTCTCACAAATCACGATTTTCAGCAAAAAAAAAAACACGATTCTGAGAAAACACTATTCTGTGGTTGTGCTCAAAATCGCGATTCTCACAAATCACGATTTTTAGCCAAAAACACGATTTTGTAAAAACACGATTCTCTAGGACAAAATCGCGATTCTCTAGAACACGATTCTCTAAAACATGATTTTTTGAAAATACGATTCTCTGTAGACAATCGTGATTTTCATGTCAAAACACGATTCTGAGAAAACACGATTCTGTGGTTGTGCTCAAAATCATGATTCTCATAAATCACGATTCTCTGAGACAAAATTGTGATTCTCTAAAACACGATTCTCTAAAAACACGATTCTCTAAAAAACACGATTTTCATCCAACGTACAAAATCGCGATTTTCAAAACACGATTCTGTGAACCTCGATTCTGTGAAAACACGATTCTCTGCTCAAAATCACGACTCTCTAAATTTTGAAAACCACGATTCTCTGATACAAAATTGCGATTCTCTAAAACACGATTTTGTGAATCACGATTCTGTGAACCACGATTCTGTGAAAACATGATTCTCTGCTCAAAATCGCGATTCTCTAAATTTTGAAAACCACGATTCTCTGAGACAAAATCGCGATTCTCTAAAACAGGATTCTCTAAAACACAATTTTTTGAAAACACGATTCTGTGCTCAAAATCAGAATTCTTTGACTTCACAGCATCGCGATTCTCTGATTTCACACAATCACGATTCTCTGAAAGTTCACAAAATCGCGATTGTCTTGAAGTTCACAAAATCGCGATTCTCTGAAAGTTCACAAAATCGCGATTCTCTTGAAGTTCACAAAATCGCGATTCTCTTGAAGTTCACAAAATCGCGATTCTCTTGATTTCACAAAATCGCGATTTTTTCTAGAAGGTCCTGTTTGCCTGTTTTGACCCCCAGGAGCCTGATTTGACATAACTTTTTCATCCAAAGTCCATTTTTTGAGCTCTATAGATCGTTGGAAAGCTCATTTGAAGTTGGGCCTCAAGTGGGACTAGGAAACCAAGGGGGAGGAAAAAATTGTGTCATGGGAAAGAAAAAAGCAAAAGATAGAAGAAAGGGGGCTAAGATGGGAAGAGAGAAGGGAGATAAACATGAAGTGCATGAAATAATCTCACATGAGGGTGAAACATGTAGAGAAAAATCGCAAGGAGTCAAGGAAACAGAGGAAATGTCTAGGGGGGTGGGATCCATATATGCAACAAGAGAATATCACAATACTTTTGTGCATATAAGAATAGGATATGATTGTAGAAGGTTGAGTGCATATATCAATCCTCATTGTGAGTGGAATTTGATTCATATTGACTTATTGACCATTATTTTTGAGAACATTCAACGAACAACTCATTCTTCTATCCTCATGGATGATGAACATTATGAATGCATGGGTCAAGTTGTGTTGCCTGTTATGGTGGATGATATGCAATTTTCAGAAACATTCTTTGTCATGGATTGTATAGATGAAGACTTGATCATTGGCACCCAAAAGGTTCATTACACAAAATCATCAAGAATTTGAGGAGTCTTTTCCACCTGTTACCCGTGCTTCTACATATTTGTCAATGGAAAATCCTAATGACTATCAGCCTTATGATAATTGGGGGCAAAATCATCTTTTCAAAGAGTGCGCTTTTCATGAAAAAAATTTTCTTTCTACTCATGTTTTTGAATCTAATCCTTCTTTGAGTAAATCACAGGAAACCTTAGAGAATGGAGAAATGGAGGACTCCAAGTGTTTGGGGGATGTGGAAGGACCCTCTCTTCCTGTAAATTTGGATTCCCCTCATGAAGCCATAAGCAGGGATGATCTACACTCATATGGTCAAGAAGGAGATGATCAACCAATGCTTTGTATCACTGATGTGGAAAAGGATGTCGACTCTAGGGTGAATCATGACAATCCATCACCCATTTGTACACCTAGGGATTCTATGTGTAATAAGGATAAATGTCTCGATGAATCTCTAGATCAATCTCAAACCACACAACCCATTGATCCCTTGCATAAGTCTGATGTATGTATAGAAGATCAACCCTTGTTGCATTCCCCATGTCAAGATGAGTTTTCTCAAAAAACTCACATAGAAGGCCCAAAAGACCCTTACATCGAGAAACAGAAATCACATTTTCTTGGTAATGTCAAGCAAATTTGGGTGGCCAAGAAATTACTTAGAGCCCAACCAAATTGCACTATGATATGGGTACCAAAGAAAGCCCTTGCACAAAATCAGTCCCCTCACACTAGACTTCAAAATCTATGGTCTAGGCCTACCATGACTTATCCTCAAGAAAGACCACTTCCAATCCAAGGATCCCAAGCAATCAAGCCTAAGCTCAAAAAAAATCCAAGGGGGGATTTCAAGGCAACAACCTACACAACAGGCGAGGTAAAGGACTGAATCAAGCACAGAGCTCCAATAAAGATCAAAGAACCTCTTCTGCAAGGATATGGGTTTGGAAGACGAAAGTACCGATAGCATCCACCAAAGTAAAGAGCCAACCACGATGGATCAAACCCTCACGGAATCATTCAAACACGAAGCGGCCAAAGGTGATCACTACCCAGTCGCAGACCGTTCTCAAATGGATCCCTATAAGGAGGAATGATCAGTTGTCATCTCGAGATACAATGGATACCTCCAACAAAGATGGCATCAACATCTGCAAGTGACATCAAGCCTCGACGAGCGACAACCATGTGCTCCTTGCACAACCCTGTCTTTTGCACCATTCAGGTCATGCATTTCCAAAGTATGCACTCATATAGGGCCACATTACATGGCTGTGCATAGACACACTTGAGAATCCCAAGCACAAGAGCACATTGACATATGTCAAATATTTCTATTGATACTAACTTTTGTGTTCTTGTTTTGTGATATTTTTTCCTCAAAAAAAAAAGGGAAGAAAGAGTGGGAGCAAAAAAAAAAAATAAATTAAAAAAAAAAAACGAGAGAGAGTGAGAGAGAGCTTGTTCCCAGGTTTGGCTCATGGAACATGAATAAGTCATGCTTAGTTGAAGGTGGAACCATGGCTTGGGTAGAAGTGTGTCTCGGCTTGCAGCTATTATTATTGTTGCCTTATCTGGTAGATGTCAAGCACTTGGCAGGAACATGGCATCCACAACTATTGTTTCCCTTTACCATGGTAGGAGGGAAGAGTTTGAAGGTGTGAAGACTCCTGCTTAGGGTGAGCTACAGAGAAGAAAGGGGACAGTGCGCAACACTCAAAGAATTTCATCAGTGAACTATCAACATGGACACTTTTCGACAATGAAAGACTAACTGATAGTCCATCACAATGCTAGGTGTACAACACGAAGAGTAGACTATCGATCGACCTTTCATGGTAAGGATCCTTTACTTGGGTATCACGACAACACTGCTAGATTAGGAAACCTCTTCATCAGCATACCCTTGAGCAATTAGCTCAAGACCCCTAGTTTTTGCACCATACTTCTTCCAATGCATTGTCCAAGTAAGCATGCATAGGGCTACATTACAAGGCCGTGCACAAGGCACATACTTTTTTCAATCCATGCACTAACACACTTACCCATCATTCACTATGGGTTATGAGTACTTGGCATGACTACTTTGAACATCATCTTTAGAAGAGCTAGAGGACATCCTCGGGGCAACATCAATACCTAGGAAGCAATTCGAAGCTAGCAGTTGCTCCAATTCAATCTTGATAACCTCTTTTGAGCAACTCACAATCTTTGAAAGCTCACAACGATGCATTCATGCAAAATCCACGAAAGAAGCACATACCAAGGGACTACGACTTGCAAAGGCTTGCAGTGACAAATGAAGAACCGGACAACCAACGCTGCCAAATTTGGAAGATAGACGGCTCTTGTTCATACAGAATGGATACTACCTCTCAAAGCACTACATGGAACAACCACTACAACAAGGGTCTGTCAGGGACGACAGACTCGAGAGGGGGGGGAGTGTTGAAGCTCAAGATCAATGATAGAGCATAGAAGCACATCAAAGAAGTGGACACACAAGAAGAGAAAGCCACTAAAAAACATACCCTTCTTCATGCAAGTCACCATTAAGAAATGCATTTTTAATGACCAATTGATGTACAATCCAACCATGATGAGCTGCAAGTGCACAAATGCTACGAACAGTAGTCATTCGGCATATAGGTGCAAAGGTCTCATTAAAACCAATGCCTCTTCCCTGCACATAACCCTTTGTAACAAGCCTAGCCTTATACTTGTCAACTGTTCCATCAAGCTTATGCTTCAACTTATATACCCACTTAGTGCCAATGGCCTTCTTGGTAGGAGCCAAGTCACATAAAGACCAAGTATAATTCTTCATTATAGCATCATATTCAGATTGCATAGGAGCCATCCAATTTTTTGAATTTTGTGCTTCATCAAACAAAATAGGCTCATTCTCATTATAGAGACTAGATGCAACCATAGCATAGCAATCTCATGCAAAAGAGGCACTATGAGAGCCTGATTGAGTATGATATGATAGATGTGCATCTAATTTGATGTCACGCAAAGTCTCCACTAGCCATTTTGGCATAGTTTTTGCCTCCTCAATATCAGCTCTCTCATCAACAAGTGCATCATGTAAGTCTACATCAGAAATGGAATGATCTCCATCAAGACATGAAAGCTGTAAAGGTTGAGAAGTTGCCTCATTTTGGACTAGCACTAGACTATGCACCTATAAAAAGAGGCAGCAAAGTGTCATACATGTCTTTGGAGCTAACAAATGTCTCCTTAGTAAATGAAAGTAATGGTCGAATAGCATCTTCCACAAAAACAACATCATGGCTAACCAAAATGCATTTATTCTATGGATGATATAGACGATAGCCTTTACTTTCAAAATTGTACCCAACAAAAATACATTTCACTTCTTTATCATCCAATTTCTTGCGATGTTATTGAGACACTAATGCATATGCGAGACAATAAAACAGACACAGGTGAGCAACAGATGGCTTGTGACCATGCCAAGCCTCATATGGAGTGATAGACTGCAATGCTTTAGTGGGACACCTGTTAAGTAAATATAATGCACACATAACAACCTCAAGCTAGAAACTATGTGGTAAAGCCTGACTCTTGACCATACACCTTTCCATCTCCATGAGTGACCTCTTCTTCCTTTCAGCAACTCCATTCTGTTGAGGTGTATACATTGATGTTTTATCCCATGTTCAGCCAAAAATGCATTAAAATGTGAAGACATATATTCCCCCCTCGATCAGAATGGAGGGTGCCCATTTTACATGCTGACAGATTTTTAGCTAGAACTAGAAACTGTTTGAAGGACATAAACACTTCGGACTTTGCATTTAGTAGATATACCCATGCATGCTTGGAAAAATCATCAATGACAGTCACAAAGTAGAGATAGTTTCCAAAAGAGAGTGTCTACATACGACCACATACATCAATGTGAACAAGCTACAATTTTTGAGTACTTGAATTGAACCATCTTTTGGAAAGGAGGAATGTTGCATTTTGCACAAGATACAGCCTTCATAGACATGTTTACTATTGGAACATCAAGCTTATACTATGCTTGAGGAGGATTTGATCTACATCAAAATCTATCGCTTGGATTACATTGAAAGAAGATTCGTTGGAGAGTTCTTTAACTTATGCTTATTTATTGTATTTTTTGAAAGTTTTCTCATGTATCTTTTACCATTCTAAAAGCCTTGAGATTTACACATGTAAAAGTAGAATGAGAGAGTCCAAATTACATGAATTTGTGGTGGTTGATTCACAATCAAATCAATCAATCAATCACCTAAAAGTAGATCAAACTAGATCTTCAATTTTCCTAGATTGTAGGAAAGTGAATTGATTCCCTCCAACAACCTTTCCCGCCTTCATTTGAATTCAAAATCCACTTATAGACGTCATGGAGAACTTCAAAAGTCTATATAAAGACTTCAAAACACTTTTACATTACATGGAAGCAATATACATACACGTGACCATCACTGTCTTGCTCCTTCATTTTTTGCATCATCTTCTTCAACAACAATAAGCTTGCATAGGCTACAACTCTCTCTATAGAGCTCCAAATTGGATGACATATGGCACATCAAAAAGGTATGAGTGTACTATTTTATGCCTCTTTTCAAAGGCATTTGGGTGAGTTGATTGGGAGAAATCTCTGTTTTTCTGTCCCGAGATCAATCTTTACATGTTCATAAAAAACAAGAGGTACCACTGTTGAGTGTCTAGTTCATTCCATAATCATATTCCGCTTATTTCTTGTACTTGTGTGCATTATATACATAAACCCTATGTGTATCAATACCATAAAAAGATTTTTTCTAATTGTAATTACGCTTTTGGCTATGAGCATTTGAAGTTCATTATCTCATCCATTGATAGTAAGTTTTTTGAGCTAGTCGATGTGCAAACCTATCTGTTTTGTATTGACTCTTTCTCCTTGCTGCTCAAAAGTACATAGTGCATTTTTTTGCACTTATCGCATGCATATAAGGTCTATTTGAGTCTCCATAAGTGCAAGGGCTAGTATTATGCCGGTTGGTTGGACCAAACTTTGTCGCTTCACAACTCACTTTTCTACCTCCTATAAGCTTCTCCAAGTTCTTTTAGTGGTATTAGAGCTAGATCAAGATGGCTGACGGCTTTCCCTTAATGATTGAGAAGCTTGATCGACACAACTATGCGACTTGACAAATGATAATGGAGGCCTATTTGCAAAGTAGAAAGCTTTATGGAATTGTAGCAAGTGTTGAAGGTATGCCTATTCCAAGATCCAAAGGAGGAACTACACAAGAGGAGACAGATAAGCTCACACTTTGGTGTGCAAGGGATGCTCAAGCAAGGTCGTACATACTAAACTCTATCTCTCACTTTCTATTACCACATAGTAGAGGATGCATGACATTCAAGGGACTTGGTATGCAAGAAAGAATCATCTTTGGAATGAGTTCAACCAAATGAAGAAGACACCTAAACAAACCATCACAGAGTTTCTTACCAAGGTCAAGGAGGTTGTGCATGAGTTAGCATTCATTAGAGAGATGATTGAAGAAGAGGCTATCATGAGGCAAACTCCCAATGTGATTCAAAGTGATAAGCAATGGAAATCCTTCACCATGGCTTATGATCACATCATGGATGTGCAAACTCCAGACTTCAACATCTTTTTTGGACAACTCTTCAATCAAGTGTCCAACAATAGAATAAAGGAAGGTAAATCCTATCATGGCAATTCAACTAGTTCTCTATATGCAGATAGGAAGGATTCGTAGCTAAAAGTCAAGAAGAAGGAAGAAGATGAAGAAGAAACTTCCCAAGCCAACTTCGTAAGCAAGAGCAAGTGGAAAGGGAACAAGAAAGGATCAAAGCATGACAAAGACAAAGATCAGAATGTCCAACCTTGTGCCATTTGCGATAAGACCAACCACAACACTCAAAATTGCTGGTTCAATGGGAAGACCCTAAAAGGAAGTGGAAGAGGTGGGTATGGCAACAATAAAGGTAGAGGTGGACACAACTTCAACAATAACAATAGAGGCTATAATAGAAGGGACTTCAACAATTATTCAAAAGATCAACCACATGAAGATTGATTGATTCTTATGAATGTAAGCCACAAAGAAGGTAAAGAAGATGATCATTTGTTCTACATAGATTCAGGATGTTCAAATCATGTTGCATGCAACATTGCTCTTCTATCTGACTTGGAAATCCCAAAGCATAGACATGAAGTTCAAACAGGGGATGACACAAAGCACAATGTGGAGAAAGTTGGTAGCATCAAAGCTTCCAATGGCAGGACAAACATTCTAACTAAGTTCTCTATGTACCTACTATCACTAAAAACCTAATAAGTGTAGGCCAAATAGTTGAAAAAGGCTTGTGAGTTAGGTTCACCCAACATGGAGCTTTTGTGGAAGATCCATGTCAAGGATTGAAGAAGATACCTAGAGGTGAGAAGCATGGTAGGATCTTTACTTTTGAAGTAGGAGAAACCAAGAAAATAGCTCTATTTACTTTTGGGTCTAAAACCCTAAGAGAGCTTGAAGTGTGGCATAAGAGACTTGCTCATGTGAATGAAAGAACCTTGAAGCAAATATACAGGGATCAAAGTGTTTTTGGACTCCCAAAAATATCAAAGCAAGACATGATCAATATGTGTGATGCATGTTAGATTGGGAAGGTCCAAAGAGAACCATTTGACCACGAAGGCTACATCCACAACAACTTATTGGACTCATTACATAGAGATGTATGGGGACCAAGTCAAGAACCTTCATTGGCAGGATCAAGGTATTATGTCTCATTCATTGATGACCATAGTAGGTGGACTATTGTATACCTCATCAAAAGTAAGAATGAAGTGTTTGATTGCTTCAAAAAGTATCTAGCACATGTGGAGAATCATATAAGTAGATCACTTAAGAAGCTCAGAACTGATGGAGAGGAGAATACTTCTCCAAAGAGTTTGATGCGTTCTTGCATAATAAAGGTATCAAAAGGGATGTGAATACCAGGTACTCTCCTCAACTAAATGGAATTGTAGAGAGGAGAAACAAGACATTGGTTGGATCAACCAAAACAATGCTTGAAGAGAACAAGATGCCACATTATCTTCAAGTACAAGCTATTTGAACTGTTGTGTACCTTGTCAATAGACTACCATCCAAATCACTTCAAGGTATGACTCCTTATGAAGCATGGTATGGAAGAAAACCTAGTCTTGGACATTGCAAGGTGTTTGGTTGTTTAGCTTATGTTCATGTACCATCACAAATAAGAGGTAAGTTAGATGAAAGGGAAACAAAGGCAATGTTTATTCACTATGAGTGAACTTAGATGGGTTACAGGTTCTTTAATTCTTCGGCCAAGCAATTCACTACAAGTAGAGATGTTGTGTTTGAAGAACACAGGTCTTGGTATGATGAAGACAAACAAAAGGTAACTCTACCATATGATCTTGATTCTGATTCTCATCAATTAGGAAGCAAGCATGATACACAAGTCCAAGATCCAAGAAGTGATATAGATGATGAAAAAGATGAAAGAGAAAAGGATTGCAAACTATGGAAGTCAAGAGGCAAAGCAAAGATGCAAGAGTGTGGAGAATGCTCCAAGCAAGCACCTAGAAGATCAAAAAGAGAGAAGAAACAACTAGAAAGGTATGGATATGATTCCACATCTGTTACCAAGCACTCAATATACTTGGCAAAAGACTCAATTTCAGAGGAACCCTCAACCTATGTAGAGGCAAAGGGAAACCCTAATTGGGAAAAGGCCAGGAAAGAAGAAATCGATGCATCAAAGGAGATGGACACTTGGGATTTGGTTCCAATGCTGCTAAATCAAAAGGTAATAGGTTGCAAATGGGTATATAAAGTTAAAAGAAATTTACATGGATCAGTTTGCACGTACAAGGCAAGATTAGTTGCCAAACGATGATCACAAATTCATAGTATAGACTATGAGAGAACATTCTCACCAATTGCAAAGATGACAACAATCAGAATATTGATAAGTGTAGCTACTGCAAGGAATTGGAGACTCCTCCAACTTGATGTTAAAAATGCATTCTTAAATGGTTGGATAAGTGAAGAGGTATCCATGTCACAACCACCATGTTTTTAAAACCCTAATCATGCATCTTGTGTTTGCATAGTTAAGAAAGCATTGTATGGATTGAATTAAGCATAGTTACATACCTTCAAGATCAAGGGTTTAGATTGCGCAACTCAAATCCTTCTCTATTCATCAAAGGGGATCACAATGAGGTTATCCATCTACATCTATATGTAGATGATATTATTGTGACACGTGATGATTTGAATGGCATTCAAAGAGTCAAGAGACATGTGCAAGAGGAGTTCAAAATCAGTGACTTAGGTGAGCTCACATATTTCCTAGGTATGCAGGTAATATACATAGATGAAGGAGTATATTTGACTCACAAAAGATACATTCAGGATCTGCTTCTTAAGTTTAAAATGCAGAACATTAAACCTATAGGTACACCTTTTGGAGATGAATCATAAACTTAGCATTTATGAAGGTGAGAAATTGAAGATATTAAAGAAAATCAAAGCTTGGTAGGTAGCTTGATATATGCTACTCATATAAGAGCAAAAATCTCATATAGTTTGGGAGTGCTTAGTCAATTCATGCACTTGCCAAGAGGACCACACATGGATGCAAATAAGAGAGTGATCAAGTATCTCAAAGGTACAATCAATGAAGATATACTCTATCCTAGTCTTCAGATTTGGATATCAAAATCTATTGAGATGAAGATTGGGTAGGAGCTAAGAATGATAGAAAAAGTACTTTTGGATACTTAGCATTTGCAAGTTCAAAGCTAGTGTCATGGATTTCCAAGAAGCAAACAACAGTTGCTTTATCCTCAATTGAAGCATAGTATAGAGGTTTGACCATAGCAAATCAAGAGGCAATATGGTTAAAAGTAGTGTATACAAATTTGGGACTTGTGAGTTCCAAACCTCACATATTTGGAGATAATGTAAGTTCCATGCATCTAGCAGCAAACCCTATTTTGCATGCAAGAGAGAGGTTGTTGCTCTCTCTAGAGAGCTCCAAATTGGATTTAAGATGGTACATTGATAGGTATTAGTGTCTAGTTTATGCCTACAAATGTTCAAGCATTTTCTTTAGTAGATTGGGAGAAATCTTAGTTTTTCTATCTCAGGGTCAACCTCCGTGTCATCTTGAAAAATAGGAAGTACCACCGTTGAGTGTCTGGTTCATTCCAAAAGCATATTTTGCTTATTTCTTGTACTCTTCTACATTATATACACTCAACCCTATGTATATCAATCCCAGTAAAGGATTTTCTCTAATTGTAATTATGATGGTTGCTATGAGCATTTGAAGTTCATTGTCTCATCCATATATAGTAAGTTTTTTGAGCTAGTCAATGTGCAACCCTATTTGTTTTGAATCGACTCTTTCTCCTTGATGCTCGAAAGTACATAGTGCATTTTTTTGCACTTATCGCATAACCTATAAGGTCTATTTGAGTCTCCATAAGGTCAAGGGCTCGTCTTGTGCCGGTTGGATGGAGCAAACTTCATCGCTTCACCTTTTCTACCTCCTACAAGCTTCTCGAAGCTCTTTCATTTACTAGGTGCCTCAAGTTTGGGCAAAGAGGACACCGTTTTAGATTTTGGTAGGCATAGCAGACTAGAAAAATTCAGATGACCAAAGCATGCATGCCAAAGATTTGCATCTGACATAGCCTAAGAATTATGTACTGCACATGCTGAATCATTCACAAATTTTTCATAGTCTATGAGCTTATACAGCCCATGACATAAAATGCTAGAAGTGATAATCATATCATCACTTGATAGATCATGAACTATACATCTGTCATCAATGAATTTCCCAACCAAGCCAATCTTCGCTAAAGCTGAAATTGATAATAGATTCTTCTTGATCCTTGGCACAAATAAAGCATCCGACAATGTAAAAGAACTACCATCAACACTAGTGAGAATGATCTTACCAACTCCCATGATAGGATAAGGGGAGTTATTGGTGCATGTGACATTATTTCCTATAGGGGCAGGCTTGAGTGAAGTGCAAAAATTGTGTTGTGAGGTAATATGTTTGGTTGCCCCACTATCAAAGTACCAAACATTTGAGTCTACTGCACACATATAGTGTTCAGAAGAAGATGGGTCGAAATTGCAAGCAGTAGTAAATGTCCATTCTTCATTTTGCACTAGATTAGCAGACTCTAATTTTGGTGTAGAGGCCTCTGCAACAACCATTCCAACCTCTTTTTTCTTTGCCTCTTTTGCAGCTAGTGTTCGATAATTCTTTATAGCATGATCATTTCCTTTATAGTACTTGCATAATGATTTCTGCTTTTATGTTGTCTTGTCATCTTTGTCATCCTTCTTTGATTATGCCGAATTAGAAAATTTCTACTTACTAGTAGAAGAGCTCCATTTACCTTTGCCCTTCTGATTAGCCAAGAAAGCTTGATTTGCAACACGCATAATGGACTTGTCTTGCCTAGACTAATCTTCTTGCAAAGAAATAGAGACTAAATCCTCAAATGTTAAGGCATTTGGATTGCCTTTCATCATCAAACAAAGAGTAGAAGAAAAACTCTGATATGAACTGGGAAGATCATTCACAACAGCCCACACAAGTGAGTTGTTAGGCTAGACTTCATAAGTAGAAATCAATTGTGCCTTCAAATCTTTGATCTTTGTCAGAAAATTTTCCATGGAATCTCGTTCATTCATGTGCTCACTATCCAATTGTTTGTGGAGGTAAGCAACACGAGCCTCATTCCTTGCCTAGTATAAAGTGGTAAGTGTATCCCAAGCATCCTTAGCTATTCTGCAAGAGTGAATGTGAGGAATAATGGCATGTTTGATAGACAAGGCTATCAATACATGTGCCTGAGCATCTCTACCATCCCAACAAATTTGCGTTACCATAAGTGCAACAGAAACCACAACACAAACAAGAATCTATAGAATATTACTATCTTCTACACCATCTACATCAACTTTAGTACCTATATTTGTAGGTGTAATTGGATGTTTTTCAACACCCTCCACAATATTCCATAGTCCTTTTGCGACCAATACATGACACATCATATAAGCCCATAATGGGTAATTCATACCATCCAACTTATCCTCAACAACCAGCATACAAAATATATCATTGATTTCAACCATGGCCACTCACTAAAATACCCCGATGCAAAAAATTGATTGTATCTCAAAAAGTTGAATAGAACTATCCTGTCAAGTTCTACTAAACTTGTAGGAGACTTTGAGATGCTTAAACTAGCAAACCAAAACTTGTATATATCTTTGGCACAAAAAGATGAAATGGCCTACACAAGTGCTGTGATAGTATATTTGGAGGCCAAAATGAGCTTAGATCGTGATTTTTCAGCACGACAAGGTGAAGTTGTTTTGGTCTCCTAATCATCTTGAGTACGCTCACCAAATTTCATGCGATTCTGAGACATTGATCAGAGAGGTCTTGACAATGCCCTAGATGAAGCAGCAACCTGCTCTCATACCAATTTTTGGATTTTGAGGTCTTTAGAAGCATGCAAAAATCACAAGGAATGGACTAGTAATTTAAATCCACCCATTTCACATCTTCAAGCCAAGATAGAACATTGAAAGCAATGGATTGCCCAAGAATGTCTTTTAATCCACCCTTATTATTCATTCACTACTTTGCACTCACATTAGTTTATCACGTGCAAATCTAGTTCAATGGCATTTTGAATCATTTGGGTAGGGACCCCACTACACTGTTGATATATTTAGGTAGTGATGTGTGTGAACACACTAGGACCACCGGGGCACTTTTTTTCCTCTTTAGGAGGTTTTTTTCCCCTGGCTTGTATATAAGCCTATTGCCCTAATGGGCTACTTATATTTGTAAATTCCCTAGGAATAAATTCAGTATTGTGTGCTGTGCTCCAAGATTCTTCTTCTTCCTTGTGCTGTTCGCGTGCTTCCATAGACGTCTAACTTGAACAATTGGTATCAGAGTAGGTCGTCGCTTCATCTAGGGCGTCGTTGACACTCCTCCGATTGCAGTCTCAGAATCACACAAATTTTGGTGAGCATACTCAGTGTGTTTTCGAGATCAAAACCGCTTCGCTCTATGGTGCTAAAATCGTGATATGAGCTCGTTTCGACCTCCGAACGCACTATCACAGTGCTTGTGCAGGCTATTTTGTCTTTTGTGCCAAAGGTATATACTTTTCTATTCACCAATATAAATGTCTCAAAGTTTGCTACAGGTCTAGCAAAATTCGTCTGGGCAGTTTTGTTGGGTGTGTGTAGAAGTGTGAGAGACACACAAGAAGCACACACAAGGAGCACAAACGCAGCAAGACACACGGAGAAGACGATGGTTGGAATAGCTCTCTCTATTGATTGATGAACTGAACTGAAGTAAGAGCTGAATAATATCCCTAAGTACAAAGTACCACCACATATGAGAGTATCAAGTATGTGGTAATATGGGGAAAAAACCTCTAGCCAGCACTAGAGTAAAAAGTGCCCATATATAGGGAAAATGTTCACATCAAAGCTACTCGAGGAACACATAAGTGTAACAAACCCCTCTGGAGCGAATGATGTGAACACATACAAGGAGTGACAGATCAGCCCCCACAAGGTAACAAGCCTAAAGCTTTGCGAAAGCTTCAAACTTTTCCCGTGGAGGAGCTTTGGTGAATATGTCTGCCACATTATCTTGTGTAGGCACATATACCAAATCAATATCTCCTGCATGAAGGCGCTCTCTCACATAGTGATAATGCACCTCAATATGTTTGGTCCGTGCATGAAACACTGGGTTTCGTGCAACAACAAAAGCACTTTGACTATCTGTGAGAATATGCATAGCACCATCAATCTCCATGCAAAGATCCATCAACAGGCGTCTCAGCAATATACACTCCACTGTCGCTGTGAAAATTGCCCTCTACTCAGCTTCACAACTCGATGTCGCCACTGTAGGTTGCTTCTTACTCAACCAAGATATGCATGAGTCTTCAAGGAAAAAGCAATTACCACTAGTGGACACGTGAGTATCATAACAACCAGCCCAATCACTATGTAAAAGCATGCAAGCATGGCTGAACATCTCTACCATAAAAGAGACCTAAGCTCAAAGTGCCTCGGAGATATCTAAACACACGTTTGTGTGTAGAAGTGCGAGAGACACACAAGAAGCACACACAAGGAGCACAAACACAGCAAGTCACATGGAGAAGACGATGGCTGGAATAGCTCTCTCTATTGATTGATGAACTGAACTGAAGTAAGAGCTGAATAATATCCCTAAGAACAAAGTACCACCACATATGAGAGTATCAAGTATGTGGTAACATGGAGAAGAAACCTCTAGCCAGCACTAGAGTAAAAAGTGCCCATGTATAGGGAAAAGGTTCACATCAAAACTACTTCACGAACACATAAGTGTAACAAACCCCCCTGGAGCGAATGATGTGAACACATACAGGGAGTGACAGATTAGCCCCCACAAGGTAACAGGCCTAAAGCTTTGTGAAAAGCTTCAAACTTTTCCCGTGGAAGAGCTTTGGTGAATATGTCTGCCACATTATATTGTGTAGGCACATATACCAAATCAATATCTCCTGCATGAAGGCGCTCTCTCACATAGTGATAATGCACCTCAATATGTTTGGTCCATGCATGAAACATTGGGTTTTGTGCAACAGCCAAAGCACTCTGACTATCTGTGAGCTTATCTTCAGCTTGAAGCATGCCAAACAAGTCGTTGCTGCCTGCCATTTCACTGAGGAACAAGAATGTGACAAAATCTTCACTTCGATGAAACCTGAAATGAGTGCTGAAATGTCAGCTCACAAACCATCACTCTGATGGCGATTTTGACTGCACGAATGGCTTCAAAATTGGGGTAAAACTCCAGCGCACCTGGTGGAAAAGTTTTCGGGCTGCTGAAATTCACACTTCTATGCTCCGAAGTCGATTTGCACTGTTAAAGTGCGCACACGCCACGACACGAAAAACCAAAACTTGAGTAGAAGCTGAACCTGCTCTGATACCACTGTTGGGTGTGTGTACAAGTGCGAGAGACACACAAGAAGCACACACAAGGAGCACAAACGTAGCAAGACACACGGAGAAGACGATGGCTGGAATAGCTCTCTCTATTGATCGATGAAATGAACTGAAGTAAGAGCTGAATAATATCCCTAAGTACAAAGTACCACCACATATGAGAGTATCAAGTATGTGGTAACATGGGGAAAAAACCTCTAGCCAGCACTAGAGTAAAAAGTGCCCATGTATAGGGAAAAGGTTCACATCAAAGCTACTCGAGGAACACATAAGTGTAACAAGTTCTGTTCAACTTTTTGAGATACAATCAATTTTTTGCATCAAGGTATTTTGGTCACCGACCATGGCTGAAAGCAATGATGTATTCCGTATGTTGGATGTTGAGGATAAGTTAGATGGTACCAACTACCCGTTATGGGCTTATATGATGCGACATGTGTTGGTTGCAAAAGTACTGTGGAACATTATGCAGGGTGTCGAAAAATGTCCTATCACACCTGCAACTGTTACAACTATAGGTACTGAAGCTGATGCAGAAGGTGTCGAAGATGATGATATTCTGCATATTCCTATTTGTGTTGCGGTTTCTACTGCATCTACTGCAGAGCAGATTCGCTGGGATGGCAGAGATGCCCAAGCACATGCATTAATAACTTTGTCTGTCAAACATGCCATTATTCCTCACATTTGCTCTTGCAGAATAGCTAAGGATGCTTGGGATATAGTTACCACATTGTACCAAGCTAGGAATGAGGCTCGTGTTGCTTACCTCCGAAAACAGTTCGAGAGTGAGCACATGAATGAAGGTGATTCTATGGACAGTTTCTCAACGAAGATCAAAGACTTGAAGGAACAATTAATTTCTGCAGATGAGGTTATACGAGATAGCTCACTTGTGTAGACCGTTCTGAATGGTCTTCTTGATTCATATTAGATTTTTTCTTCTACTCTTCGGTTGATGATGAAACGCAATCCAAATGCCTTATGATTTGGGAAGTTAGTCTTTGTTAGTTGCAGGAAGACCAGTCCAGGTAGAATAGGTCCATTATGCAAGTTGCAGATCAAGCTTTCCTGGCTAGTTAGAAGGGCAAAGGAAAATGGAGCTCTTCAACTAGTAAGCAGAAATCTGCTAATTCTGCATATTCGAAGAAGGAAGATAAAGAGGAGAAGAAATCAGAAAAGCAGAAATTGTCTTGTAAGTACTGTAAAGGGAATAAAAATACATTAAGAACTGTCTGAAACTCATTGCTAAAGAGGCAAAGAAGAAAGAGGCTGGAATGGTTCTTGCAAAGGCCTCTACACCAAAAACAGAGTCTGCTAATCTTGTGCAGGAAGAAGAATGGGCATTTACTACTGTCTGCAGTTTTTAACCATCTTCTCATGATCAGTGCATGTCTGTAGTAGAATCAGATGTTTGGTATTTTGAAAGTGTGGGTGACCAAACATATTACCTCGCAGCGCAGTTTCTTCTCTTCACTCGAGCCTGCCCCTACAAGGAATACTGTTACATGCGGAAAAAACTGATCTTATCCTATAATGGGAGTTGGTAAGATCATTTTGACTATTGCTGATGGTAGTTCTTTCACTTTGTCAGATGCTTTATTTCTGCCAGGGATCAAGAAGAACCCGTTATCAGTTTCTGCATTAGCCAAGATTGGCTTGGTTGTGAAATTTGTTGATGACAAGTGTACAGTTCATGATCTATCAAATGGCGATGTGATTATTGCTTTTGGCATTTTATGTCGTGGGCTGTATAAGCTCATAGACTATGAAAGATCTGCAAATGATTTGGCATGTGGAGTAAATGATTTGGCATGTGGAGTAAATGATTTTCAGACTATGTCAGATGCAAAGCTTTGGCATGCACTCTTTGGTCATCCGAATTTTGCTAGTTTGCTACGCCTGCAGAAATATGAAATGGTGTCCTCTTTGCCCAAACTTCAAGCACCTGGAAAACATGTTTGTGAAGGCTATATTCTGTGCAAAATGTAGCGTTCGTCCTTTCCAAAAGATGGTTCAGTTCGGGCTACTCAGAAATTATAGCTTGTACACAATGATGTCTGTGGTCCTATGCAGACACCTTCTTTTGGGAATTATCTTTACTTCGTGACTTTCATCGATGATTTTTCTAGGCATGCATGGGTATATCCATTGAAGGCAAAGTCCGAAGTGTTCATGTGCTTCAAACAGTTTTTGGTTTTGGCTGAAAATCTGTCAGCATGTAAAATTGCCACCCTCCATTCTGATCGAGGGGGGGAATATATGTCTTCTGATTTTAATGCATTTCTGACTGAACGTGGGATAAAACACCAGTGTACAATGCCATATACACCTCAACAGAATGGAGTTGCTGAACGAAAGAACAGGTCACTCATGGAGATGGCGAGGTGTATGGTCAAGATTCAGGCTTTACCACATAGTTTCTGGCTTGAGGCTGTCATGTGTGCAGCATATGTACTGAACAGGTGTCCCACTAAAGCACTGCAGTCTATCACTCCATATGAGGCTTGGCATGACCGCAAGCCATCTGTTGCTCATCTACATGTTTTTGGTTGTTTGGCATATGCATTAGTGCCTCAATCACATTGTAGAAAATTGGATGATAAAGTAGAAAAATGTATTTTTGTTGGGTACAGTTCTGAAAGTAAAGGCTATCGTCTGTATCATCCACAGACTAAACGCATTCTAGTTAGTGGTGATGTTGTTTTTGTGGAAGATGCTATTCAGCCATTTCTTTCATGTACTAAGGAGACATATGTTAGCTCCAAAGACATGTATGGTACTTTGCTGCCTCTTTTTACAGGTGGATAGTCTAGTGCTGGTCCGAATGAGGCAACTTCTCAGCCTTTGGAGGTTTCATGTGATGATGCAGATAATTCCAATTCTGATGTAGATGTACATGATGCTCTTATTGATGAGAGAGCTGATATTGATCAGGCAAGAACTATGCCAAAATGGCTAGTGCAGATCTTGCGTGACAACAGATTAGATGCACCTCTATCATATCGTACTCGATCAAGCTCTCATAGTGCCTCTTTTGCATCAGATTGCTATGCTATGGCTGCATCTAGAATGGATTTGTGTCAAACAAAATATATTGACACATTATTGCAGCATTTTGGCCTTGAAGACTGTAATCCTATTGCCACTCCTATGGAGGCAGGTTTACGATTGAGTCTTCATGATGCTGGAGATGCATTTGATGCTCTTCTCTATCAGGAGGCTGTTGGATGCTTGATTTACTTATGCATTACTCGGCCAAATATTCAGTTTGCTGTCTCACAGATGAGCAGGTTTATGCATTGCCTAGGAGTCAAGCATTGGCAAGTCTTTGTACATTCCCTAGTAATACATTCAGTATTGTGTGTTGTGCTCCAAGCTTCTTCTTCTTCCTTGTGTTGTTCGTGTGCTTTCGCAGACATCTAACTCCAACACACACATATGAAACATGTTCTTCTAGGTTAGAACATGCGTTTTGAGGGTTGCCTATAGAGCTATATAGCTATGTTTTTGAGGATGAAAATCTTTCTCGAGGGGGAAAAATGTCTATGACTTGAGTGTCTTGCTCGTTTAGAGAGATCTGAATTTGGATGTCATTTGGTCACTCCGATCTATGGCCAAAAATCTTGAGACTAGACTTAAGAAAAGGTTCTTATGTTCTCCAAGATAAGGAATCCCCCTAGCTTAGTGGATAAGTCTTAAGGAGGCAAGAAGGAGTTCTTGAGTGCAAGTAGCAAGGTTTTACCCAAGAGCTCCATGAGTGGAGTGTCGTGGACCATTGTTTCTAACTAGCACCTTTGTAGATAAAGTGTGGTGGAGACTCAATCCACAAAAGAGTGGTGTGGATACATTTTAAAACAGATGGTTCTCAAGTATAGTCACTCTTTTTCATAGTGGATTAGAATCAAAGTGGTTGGGTCCTCAATAGCTATATATACAGACATAAGGTTGGGAGGTGAGTCATCCCTCTAGCACATGGTGATCCTAATAGTTAGTTTGTTGCATGAATCATATGGTAATAATGAGGAAACTATATGACATTAGATGAAGAAGAAGCCCTAATTCAGTTAGTAAGAGAATTTAAATATGTGTTTTTCTAGAATTATAAGGATCTCAATGGAATAGATCCCAATATGTGTGTACATATGATTCCTATTGCACCAGATGATAAAAAAATTAAATTATACATACAATGACAAATACTATGCTAAAGAAACAATAAGCCAATGATTGCAAAATTCATATATGAGATAGAACATACTAATTATATTTCTCCAATAGTGGTAGTACCAAAAAAGAATGGTGAACTTAGGGTTTTTATAAACCTTAAGAAAGTAAATGTTGCAACTATCAGAGATAGTTCTACACTAACAATAAATGATTATCTTCTTGAAAGAGTTGTTGGAAAGGAAGTCTATAGTTTTTTGCATGGGTTTTGAGGATATAATGAAGTATATATTGTAAAACAATAGTTACACAATATAACACAGGAGCAATAGCAGAGAAGATAACAGATACAGGAGAATCTCAACAATTTTCTACTAACAGCAAGTACAAAGATGAGGGCGTTGTCCACCCGTGCGCTCTCAAGGTAGAGCTTAAATGGTGATCTAGAAAACTCTAGATAGGGAGATACAAGGTAGAGGTATTGTTGGGGTTGTAGCAAGGAATGACCAAGAACCCTCACCACCTTGCATGGAAGCAAGAAGGAAAGCTCAAGAGTGACTCTCCTCTCATCCACCCCTACCTCCCACATGTTCAAGCCATTGGCAACAGCCCCATGCTTTTCCACATGCTTGAAAACAAGGAGAATAGGGAGTCAAGGATCCTAGTCCATGAGGAAAATACAAGCAAATGCAACTACTCTACTCACACAAAGGAGAGACATGCATGGCACACACACACCACTCTCACACACTCACAAGACACAATACATGTAAATGTAAATAGTCTTCTTAGAGTAAATGACAACATCTTCCATTGATAAGAGATATTACATGAGAGCACGCCAACCAAAAGCTCCCCTCTTTACAAAAATGAGCTTATATTTATAGGCTAAGCTCTATTCCCCATGTGCCTCTTTGAAAAGTCAAAAAGTGGATCTCTCTCTAAGTGTCATATCTTCTAGGATATTCCAAGATCATTTGTGTAACAACCAAATCCCCAAAAAAGACCTGCGTGGGATTTTTTACGTGGATTCTCCTTAGAAGGATAAAAAGGGGTGAAGTATTTGAGAGGCCTCTTACTATTAATCCGGCAAGATCATATGAGACACCTAAAGTAGTCAACAATATTCACACCCAGCATGTGTATCACCCCTTGGTAGGGCACCAAAACCTTTCAAATCTATTCAAATGAGCTCGAACACTTTCGCTTCTTATCTGCCATATGTGTTCAATCTTATAACGCTTCTACACATAAATAATGAAACTGAGCTGCATAGAATAATGTGTGATAAACAAAAATGTTCTAATTTCATTCATGATCAAAGTGATGCAAAGTTGCATTGATCCTTTCTAAAAATTTGAACATGACTGGAGCATTGACAACATAATGCTTGTCCATCAAAACCTCATTGCTTTATTTTGAGCCTTCCTCAATCAAAGTGTCATCCAACTGCAAATAGCCACAAACCAAGAGGCAAAACTTTTTGCACAAGTAACCTTATAGAGCATATCCATAATCGGATTTTGTGAATAATGACCTCAACGACCAAAGGCCATCATTGTCCCCCTTTGAGACATGTATCTCACCAAGTCAAGATTAGATAACTAAATGGGCAACTAAAAGTTATTTCATAAGGTTCTCAAAGACCATCCAAAATCCCCATAGGTTCCAATCCAGGTAATAATTCAACAAGTATGTTGATTCAAAAGAGACTATCAGGAAGAGTAACCAGGTATCATGTATATCAAACTGCATATGACCTGAAAACAAAATGACGATAATGGTAGCCTGAATCCTGTAGTTACTTAATTTTTATGGAACAAGGGTCCGTGTCAGGAGCAAAGTCAGTAACATCAATAGTTCTAGCCCAGATCAGGACAATGAATAGATTCAATTTTGTTTTGAAAGCATCCCTTTCTTGTTCACCCGGACCGAGGCATAGGCATCCTAAACAATTGTTTTAGAGAATATGAGTTCATAATGTGCCCTTTTGAAAGAGAGAAAGGGAACCCAGGTATTCATGCATTCGGAACAAAAAGTCCAATAGGTAGCATCTTCAAGCACTTCCAAACAAACCTATCCAGGTCATGTTTCAGAGTTGCACATCTCCAAACCTGTCCATTGGAGCTGGTATGATAGTATCCCATTTGGGGACATAAATGAGATTTCTGAGCACCCTAAGGTGTTCAAGAAGTCTTTAGCCCGGTATAAGTCAAAGATACCTCAGATTCCTCCAGAAGGATTACCCAAGTGAACGGTAGTATGTATATATTCAACCTACAGCCCACAAGGTCTTGAATTCCAAGGATTCACAAATTCAAATAGTCAATCACCCAAAGTTTGCAAACCCAAACCAAAAAAACCTTCAAAGAGGAAGATCTTTTTAGTCATGATGAAAAAACCTGCAAATTTCTTAGTAAGGATGACACACTAAAATGCAGTGAAGTGGAGTTCTTTTAGTGCAATTTTGCTCTCCTTGACTAGTGAACAACTGTTCTTGAAGAGGTATAAATGAGTTTGGGGACTATCTTCACAGAGAGTTATCATGGAGATTCTCATGACATAAGCTCAATCTTCTCATGGGATGATCACATTTAATAGCCTTTATACCAAGGAATCAAGAAACAACAATGATACATAGATCTTTATCAAAGAAAGGCAGACACATTTACTGAAAATAGACATTACCTTGCTAGTTCAATATAACAACCAACATGGAGTAATGAATAGGGTTCCCCGAGTGTAGCATCAAGAGCTTGAGCACTATAGTACGATAGCATTAAATTAAAAAGAAACAATAACTTAAGCATAGAAAAGTAGCATGTAATTTAGTCCATCAAAGTAGAAAGACAACCCTGCCATTCTTTGAAGCTCCTCCACCTGGAATCTTAATCAGAGAGTTATGGCACACTTTTGTAGTTGGGAATGATGTAAGATACTTACCAAGTGGCAACCAATTTGAGCTAGGAAATATAACCAGTCATGCATCCAAATCATCCTTTATTAACATTCATCCAAAAAGTGAGCAATGTTTTGAAAACTACAAGCTTCACATCACTAGAATCTGAGATAGTAGATGAAGGATCCGCCATCAAAATACAAAAAATCATGTATGCATTGGTTTCCTCAGAATGGCAACTCGACTACCCTTCTGTTGACAGGATGCGGGAAGAAGCAAGTATGGACACACATGCAGATCTAGCACTGAGGCTACCCTTCATTTTTTTCAAAACCCCAACATCATTCTAAAGTGATTCTCATCACTACAAACCCTTGTAAATATCATTTCACCTTTTTGTAGCTCCATTTTGTACAAGCCGAGGAGTCCTCGAGCTTGGGGAGCCTTAGATGTAGTTGCCTGCCAATTTTCATAATTTTTAGATCTCGTTTGGGCCCTCAAATAAGCCCCGGAACCTAATTTTTAACTAGGCCGGACACTAGGTCTGAACAGGGCCAAAGTTAGTTAAAAACTATAAATAGAGCTAGAGAGCTCATTTTTGGGGCTAGCTTCTTGTAGTTTGAGCTTGTATGAGAACTTTCTTGCAATAGAAGTGATTCCATTGTCTTACTCTCTTTGTTCTTACTGTGTGAGCGCGTGTGTGCGTATGTGTGTGCATGCTTGTGTGCTTCTCACTCACGCACTTGTGCTTCCACTTGCTCGTGGTCTTCATACCATCCTCATGTCTTCCCGGATTGACATTAAAGGAGGTGTTACTCATCACTGAGCTACACCAAATTTTGGCGCCGTTGCCGGGGATCGCGCTTTGAGGACGAGCATGTGATGGTAAGACGTAGGGAGGACGCGTTGGAATGGTAAGTAGTAGGTAAATTTCTGATTTTTCTCCATCTCCATTTTCATCTTCACCTCCTTCTCCATCTCCACCTCCACCTCCTTCCCCACTACATATCCCCTCTTCCTTTTCTTTCCCTCATTTGTTGTGTGCGAGTTTGAGAGAGAGCGATTGTGCGTGCTTGTATTTGTGTGTTTTTTGCATGTTTCTTGCAGGTGGCAGCTCCATCATCATCTCCAGCAAGCTCAGCAGGTACAGAAATTGTCTGCACAGTTCTCGAGGCGTTGAGCTCGAGCTATCGCGACACTCCGAAAATTTCACCTTCTCACGAGTCTGAGTGCACCACGGCATTGCGCAGGCCTAGAGCTCCTAGGAACCCTAGATAGAACAGGAAAATTCACCATATCCTGAGCTATCGCGACACCCCAAGGTATCGCGACACCCCGTGAGCTATCGCGACACTCCCAGCTATCGCGACACCCCCAGGTATCGCGACACCCCCAGCTATCGCGACACTTCGAGGTATCGCGACACCCCGTGAGCTATCGCGACACCCCGTGAGCTATCGCGACACTCCAAGGTATCGCGACACCCCGTGAGCTATCGCAACACCCCAAGGTATCGCGACACCCCGTGAGCTATCGCGACACTCCAAGGTATCGCGACACCCCGTGAGCTATCGCGACACTCCAAGGTATCGCGACACCCCGTGAGCTATCGCGACACCCCAAGGTATCGCGACACCCCAAGGTATCGCGACACCCCCAGCTATCGCGACACTCCCAGCTATCGCGACACTTCGAGGTATCGCGACACCCCGTGAGCTATCGCGACACCCCGTGAGCTATCGCGACACTCCAAGGTATCGCGACACCCCGTGAGCTATCGCGACACCCCAAGGTATCGCGACACCCCGTGAGCTATCGCGACACTCCTAGCTATCGCGACACTTCGAGGTATCGCGACACCCCGTGAGCTATCGCGACACTCCCAGCTATCGCGACACCCTGACCCGACCTATCGCGATACCCGGCCATTAACGCATGAAAATTGAGAGTTAAATTTTTTGAGTGATTGAAGGGGTAGTTGAGCTTGAATTTTGACATATTGGTATAACTTAGCACCTTGGGAGTGGGCAAAAGGCCTAGAAACCAGAAATAGGGGGGACTAAGTGATTCTCAGAGACAGGGGGTACAGTGAGCTACTCCAAAGGGGTTAAAATTATTGAAGCGTGTCTTTCAAATACTTGTGGCAATAAATCTATACTAACTGGTGAGTTTGTGCAGGAACTTTGTGGGCACTCAAGGCAATCGAGGCAAGCTAGCAAGGGTGAGTACCGGGCTTGGGAGAAGACTTCCTGGGCTTGCATAGCTGTCTGGTCAACCAGCTGATTGAGGTTGGAAGATCTCATAACCCTCCTTTGTCAATTCCTAGCCTAGGCTAAGTACGACTTAGGTGTGGTAATTAACTAGGGCAACGTTAGGCACGAATCAAGTCCAAGAGAATTAATCAACCAAGTGCAAGAAAATAAATAGGTCTTAAGTGCGAAAACACTAAGGGACAAAAAGGTAAACGGGAATCGATCACTCATCAAGTGCGGAAATTCACTTAAGTACCCCTGACGACGCAATTTCAGACAAGACCATAAACATAATATTCAACTAAAAAGAACAAAGTGATTGATGCAAAATCAACCTGCAACGAGAGCGTGCTTGGGTTCCAGGGGGTAAATAAATCAGGCATATGAACCTTAGATCAGGCAGACATTTAGGCCGAGACAGACGAAGCCTCAGATCTTCTGAAGCTAGTGTCAATCACACTGCCAGGTCTTGGGCCCAGCAGTTGAGTGATTACCCATACACTCCCAGATCAGAAACCAGTGATTCTGAAATGTCCTATCACATGGAGAGACCCGTAGGGAGTTCAGGGTTGGCTTATCTAGAAAAGCCAGAGGGGCCTTACAAGACTCAATTGGAATATATCAAGACGAATCGTCTAGGTGCTCGCATCTACGAAGACGGACTGAGAAGATCAGTGGTCCAGATTAAAAACCCCGACCAACCCCATGGAATAGACCACCCGGTAGTCAAGTTTGAGAATGGAGCATACCTAGATAAAGAGGGGACTATATATGTAGTCACCACTCTTCCCGATAGAACTGATGAGTTTGGAAATGTGATTGCGGAGACCGACATGGGAGATATAGAGCAAGGGAACTTAGAGAGAGAGCCAAGAACTCCCCGTGGTAAGTCTGTCTTGACCAGAATCATGACTCCTGAGTGGATTCCACAAGATAATAAAAGCATAGATCTGCTTTTAAATCGGGAAACCGATGAGGCTTTTTGGAGATATAGAACTTCTCAACCTCAGGAGGTGAACACCCTCACAATCTACGAGTTTAAAGACCCTGATAGTCCAGGCCAAGTAACCTACCTAGACACTACATCAGAGAGAATCTTCGTGGTCACTGAGCAGGGCAGACATGCCTACACTTGGAAGGGTGAATTTGTTTTTCCCCAACCAAGGTCTAATGTGTCCTTTGGTCATCAAGGAGCTGGGACCTCCCAAGCTCATGGCGCTCAAAGAGATAGAGGTAGAGACAAACCTGAGGTAAGTTTTGCCAACTCCCTGGGAAGAGAAAGAACGGGAACAGAAAGGAATAGAGTAGAACCTGAGAGACATAGAACCCCATGGAATCACCGGGACATTGATGATTTTCCTTTGCCAAGGCCGAGAGAACACACTAGGACCCTACGACCAACCCAACTTGTGAAGTCCATGAAGAATTATTTCGATGGCACGGGAGACCCTTATGACCATGTGGCAGAATTTCGACAAGTGTTGAAAGCTGAACAAGTGGAGGACCTATTCACGCAATATAATGCTTTCGGTCTAACCCTTAGGAACACTGCCCTTACGTGGTTCCAACCACTGAATGAGAGGCATTTCAGAAACATAGACCAACTCTTAGAGGCATTTATTGTTGAGTTTTCTAAGAGTGGAATCAGGCAGAACACCTCCTCACTAATTCATAGCTTCAAACAAACACCTCAAGAGACGGTCAGACTAGCTGGAAGAAGATTTAGACAGTACCTGGAGAGATGCCCTATGCCGGAGTTACCCACACCAGCCAAACAGGTGGCCTTGTTCCTAGACGGGTTGTTGAGCACTAAGCTCAGGTCATATGTGTACCTAAAGGACCCTAGAACGATAGAGGAGTGCGTGCGCATATGCATAGACATTGAGGACAATCTAGGTGAGGAGCTAGGACTATCAAAAATCTATAAGGATTCTGATAGCGCTAGCACACAGACATCTGGTCAATCCGCATCCATCGAGGAACTTGCAGAGAAGGTAGCCCAAAAACTAGGCGTCTCTAGCAAGCAAATTCCAAGATTTGCCCCAGTTAAGCGGTGTTACAATTGTGGCGGTGAACATATGGCAAGTGTATGCCCCATTATGGCCCAACCACAGGCGAACCTTAGTGGCCAGTACTGCACCATAGAGCGTAGGTACACCAATCACACGGCACAAGACTGCCCATATAACAAACAAACTGTTAGGCAAAATTATCCTCAGCCATATCCACAACAGGGTAGATACCAGAATCAGTATCCATCACCACAATACAACAGACCGCAACAAACTTATCAGCCACCTTATCAAGGGCAGCAGAGACCTCAACCAGTCCTAGTGCAGCAACCCCCTACTCCAACCAATGTGATCCCAGTGAAGTATGCATCTACTGAAGAAAATCCGAACAGAGCCATAGTCCCAGTCACCCCATTGCTATCAGACAGTGACCCCAGTGACCATAGTTTTGACTCCGCACATATTGATAGCCCACAGGCTTACTACATGCAGTCACCCGAGCATAACGAGTCATACTACTATGAGGACCCAAGTGAAAATAGTGGGGAACCGGAGTATTCTAATGTCATGTACACAAACCCCAACTCTAGACCTCAACCTAGGCAGGTACGACCCCCATTTCCTAGAGGGCCATGTTTCAGATGTCAGGGAGATCACCTTGTACGTGATTTTCCACTACCTATCCCTACACTACCTCAGCCAGTAACCATTCAGGGCTTTTGTCAAGACTGCGGGAAAGAGCATCTCCTACGAGATTGCCCAAAAAACCCCAATAACATGCCTAAGATCACTCCTATCAATGTTGTGGGGTTAGTTGTAGACTCCATAGGAAGCGTGACTTCCACTGCACCTGTGCAGGTGATCACAAGAGCCCAGGCACTTCAACAACACCAAGGTGTTGGTCCCGAAAAGAGCCCCGAGGTGAGTGAAACAGAGAGCATACCCAAAAAGAGGACTAGCGCCTGGAAGGATAGTCGTGAAAGAATGAAGAGACAATGGGCAAAAAAGATAAACAAACTTGAAGAAAGCGTGAGAGAAACCAAGGCAAAAATCACAGAAATCACATCTCAACCACACTCCCACACACTTCCACCACTACCATCCCCATCACCCTCCATTTCTCCACCCTCTAACACACCCCTCGTAACCCACCCACCACCCCGAGTAGGATCAGTATTAGCTGACCCCACTCCTGAAGGCTTGGACATGATGTTTAAAGCCTACCAGGCTCGACTTCAAGAAGGGCCAACAGCTGCAAACCTAGACAGGAGTTACCCTAGAGCCGACTTAGAGATTGAACGGATGAAGATGTGCATGAAAATGGTAGAACAAGCTCAAGCTATACTTGAGACTAGCCAAAAGTTCAATCAGACGAACGCTGTCAAGCCGGATTTGCATTTCCAAGGCTTACTAGAAAGATTAGAGCAGTTGGTAAACAAATCACAAGTTTCTTTACCTCCACAGGCTCAACCAGTTGTTGAAAGAGGAAGCTCACCACAAATGGTAGCTTATGTTCCTAATTCTACGGATGCTGGAATACCTCCTTCAATACAACAGTACTCTCCAGAGTTCTTGCGGGAAATACAAGAAGAGAAATGGGCCAAAGAGAAGGGTGATCCCCCTCCTATTCCTGAGATTGATGATCTTCGTGATCAATTTCCCCAAGACATTCCCTCTATCTATGGGGATCAAGCAGAGCAACAAGAGGATGAGAGATTAGATTTTGAATCTAATTCTTTACAAGAGTTGCCTCATTTCACAGGCCCATGGGAATCTGAATCTCTCCAGATCAGAGCGCCCACGATATTGGTAAGAAATGAAGACTCAGTGATTCCGAGGAACACTGATGTTGTGAAAAACACTAAGGTTCAATGTCACCTCACTGTAGAGGAGCTGCTCAAGGCAAAACCGGAGCTCTGGAATCATGTGAAGGATCAGGTCCTAGAACTTGAATCCAATGCAACAAAAATAGGCTCTAAACAAAAAATACCCGAGGTACCTCTCGACAAGATAGGAGACATGAGCGAAGGTGAAGAAGGTAACACTTATCTTCCGATCACCTATCAAGGTTACACAACCAAAGCAATTGTGGACTCGGGTGCGGGAGTTGCTATTGCAACTACATCCTTGTGGAAACGATGGGGCAAACCCACCTTAAGGCCAACAAGAATGAAACTTCAAATGGCAGATGGTCATTTTGAAAGACCTCTCGGATTGCTTGAAGGGATAACTCTAACCACTTGTGGTGTAGAGTTTGAACATACGTTTGCCATATGTGACTTTGAGAAGAATAATGTTTACGAGATGATCCTAGGAAGACCCTTCCTACGACAATTACAAATAGTACAAGACTGGGGAACCAACTCCTTGTACTTACAGCACTTAGGGGTCACCACCAAGGTCAATCTGAAGGATCACACCTTCAGAGATGTACCACCCCTACAGTGGAATCCTATCCACAAAGCGAACGAAGACTATCTCCGTGCATTCTGGAAGTTCACCTGAACCATCCTGGCTGCATGAAGATACTCACTTGTGGATGTGCAAGGTCGCGGAGGAAGAGGAAAAGCGCCGAAAAGCGAGAGAAGAAGGAACTTCCCCAGGAGATAGACCAATAAAAGACCCAGCCTATACACCGATGATATTTCCAGATGAGGAATTTGAGCCTCATGGTTGGGCAGAAATCTTAGCTACCATGGACATTGCAGTCAATGAGGAACAATGGACACCCCATTGTGATGAGGAGGGTTATGATATTTCAGTGTTCATGTGTCAGCCCTTGTTGGAAGAGTGTGATCCTAGTGAGTTCATAGAAGGAGAAGAGAGTGATGATGATCTAGAATCCATTGTGATGGATACTTACTTTGACTCAGAGGAACACTACTTAGAAGACATAGGAGTGTTAACCCAAAAAGAAGAAGAACCTCTTGCAAGTATTAAAACGATAAGTTCAAAAAAAGGAAGTGAAGGAGGTCTAAAGAAAAAGAAAAGAAAAGCAGTAAGACAAGAAGAGGAAGAATCATTGTTTGAAGTACCAGAAAATTTCAAGAAATATGAAGTGGAAGACAGGAAAATTTTGGTACGAATGCCTAAGAGAGAGGCCATTATAGGAGAAGCATATGACAATAAAGAAAAGACCAAAAAAATTGTAGTGACCATTGAAGGGAACGAAGAGAGATGTACGTACATAGGTGATGACCTAAGTGCAGAAGAAGAAGCAGAGCTTGTAGCTCTATTAAGGGAATATAGGGATGTGTTCGCATGGCATTATAGAGACTTGAAAGGAGTAGATCCAGAGATATGCTCTCATACGATTCCGATGACCGCTGATGCTAAGCCCACCAAACAAAAACCCTACACATATAATGACAATTATGCGGCCAAAATAAAAGAGGAAATTGACAGGCTGATTGAAGCCGGATTCATCTATGAGATTGAGCACACTGAATGGGTGTCCCCTATTGTAGTGGTGCCCAAGAAGAATGGGAAATTGCGAGTGTGCATTAACCTTAAAAAAGTTAATGCCGCTACGATTAGAGATAGTTATCCACTGCCCATCACCGAACATCTTTTGGAGCGTGTTGCAGGCAAGGAAGTTTACAGCTTCCTTGATGGATTTTCAGGTTACAACCAAGTAGCCATTGCCCCCGAAGATCAACACAAAACGGCCTTTGCCACAGAATGGGGAATCTTTGCATTCCGCGTGATGCCATTTGGGCTCACCAATGCACCTGCAACATTCCAAAGACTCATGTGTCATGTCTTCAAAGAGTTCTTGCGAAAGAGCTTAGAAGTATATGTGGATGATTTGTGCGCTCATTCCCAAGAGAGAAGTTACCACATCCCTGAACTCCGGCAAATCTTCAACAAGTGTAGAGATTATCGAGTGTGTCTGAATCCAGAAAAGTGTGTGTTTATGGTACGCCAAGGTAAGATCTTAGGTCACATTGTTTCGAAGAATGGAATATCAACAGACGAAGACAAGGTAAGAGCAATAGCAAAGTTGGCCAGACCAAGAAATGTGAAAGAGGTACAAGCCTTTATGGGCCATTGTGGATATTACCGTAGATTTATCCACATGTATGCCATCATAGCTAAACCTCTTTATGGGCTGTTAACGAATTTTGAATGGAATGAGGAATGCGAGACTTCCTTCAATGAGCTGAAGAGACGTTTGTGCACAGCACCAATATTGACTACTCCGGATTGGAGCAAACCCTTTCATGTCCATGTAGATGCCTCCAATCATGCAATAGGATGTGTGCTAGCACAACCCACAGGTGAAGGGAACCTAGATTTGCCGATAGCATATGCTAGTAGGCAATTAAATGCAGCTGAACGAAATTACACCACAACGGAGAGAGAAGGCTTAGGCATGATATATGCTGTGAAGAAGTTTAGACACTACCTATTGGCCAATAAGTTCAAGTTTTTCACTGATCATCAAGCGTTACTATATTTGGTCAATAAACCTTGTAATACAGGTCGCTTAGTAAGATGGTTTCTCTTACTAATGGAATACGACTTTGAAGTTGTTGTCAGGAAAGGTAGAACCCATCTTAGGGCAGACCATCTTTCTCGCATCACTTCAGGAGAGCCACCGCAAGGAGTGTCTGACGAATTGCCCGATGCTTATCTGTTCAATTTAGAAGTTGTTCCTAAATGGGCAAATAAGCTGGTACCAATCCTAACCTTCGGGCCTGCAAATAAGAATGTGAAAACCAGCAAAGAGGAAATTGTAAAATCGTTAAAGTATCAAATCTTGGCTGGAAGTATGTACAAGCAAGATACAGAGGGAGTGTTAGCTTGTTGTGTCGAGGAGGATGAACATGCTAGTTGGTTGCAACAAGCCCATGAAGGACTGCTAGGGAATCACTACTCTAAACAGCGAACTTTGCAGAACCTAAAACGCTTAGGAGTGTATTGGCCTAGCATGGACAAGGAAATACAAGAGTGGGTTCACAATTGTTCAGTATGTCAGGAGAGACCCCCAGTGGATCATGCCACTCTTTATCATGTGTCATTAACCCCAGATTGGAGTGCTCCATTGGTTGAGTTCATGAGATCGGGAACATTGCCCAATCAGGCGAGCCTTGCAAGAAAACGGAGCATGGAGCAAGAGGCTCAAGACTATGCCTTAGTAGGGGACAACCTATATCGAAGAGGCAAGGATGGTTACCTAAGACTGTGCGTACATGAATCAGACTACCTGAAAGTCTTAGAAACGGCACACAGCGGTGTTGCAGGTGGACACTTTGGGCCTGACAGAGTAATTAAGACCATTCTATTCTCAGGACTGTGGTGGCCCACTCTTCATATGGATGCACATACTTATGTGAAGAGTTGCGACACATGCCAACGTGCCCAATATCTGACAAGAAAAGATGAAATGCCCTTGAGGCCAATGATGGGAGGACGTGCTTTTTCAAAGTGGGGTATAGACTTTGTAGGTCCCATCAACCCCCCAGCTAGGAACTCCCATGCAGAATACATTATTGTAGCCACAGATTACCTTACAAAGTGGGTGGAAGTAAAAGCCATGACAAAGAATGATGCTCAAACGACGGCTAAATTCTTATTCGAAAATGTGTTCACTAGATATGGGTTACCAATAGAGTTGGTTAGTGATAGAGGTACGCACTTCTTGAATGAGGTCATTGAAAATCTCCTTCAAGAATTCATGGTGATACATAAGAAATCTGCACCCTATCACCCACAGGCTAACGGACAAGCCGAGAGCACGAATAAGATCCTGTGCAATGTATTGACGAAACTTGTAAATAATAAACGCTCTGATTGGGACAAACAACTTCATCATGCTGTTTGGGCATACCGAGTTGCTTACAAAACGGTACTCAATGCCACCCCATTTCAGATGGTCTTCGGACAAAATGCGGTGCTACCCTTAGATTTCCTAATTCCAGCTTTAAGAGTAGCACAAGAGCATGAGTGGAATGGACACGAGTTGTCCTCTAGGATCTTGGATCTAGAGCGTTTAGGTGAGACGAGGCTATGAGCAGCAGCAGGCATCTATGCTGCAAAGAAACGGCAAAAGGCATACTTTGATGCCCATGTGAAGGATAAGGGCTTGAAGGCAGGAGATCTAGTGTTAGTCTACACATTGAAACAACACGCAAGAAAGCTAGAAAAGAGAGGCTATGGACCTATGATCATTAATAGGATCTCCACAAGTGGAGCAGTACAACTAGCCACTTTAGAGGGGGATGTCCTCCCAAACTATATTAGCGGATGCAGAGTCAAACTGTATCAGGAACCCCTCACGGAGGAGATGCTAAGCCGACTCAATATTGCTAAGCAACGTAAAGAGGAGGAAAAACGAATTCGGGAAGAAGCACAGGCAGAGGCCTTAGAGCGTATCAGAAGAATGAAGTTGAGGAGACGAGGAAGGGACCAGCCTATGACTGACACTCAAGAGTCTCCAGGCTACCACATGGCCATGTGTGAGGCTTCAGGTGGACGCACCCATAAGATAGTAGACCGACGACCTTTTGTGACCCTAGAAATAGGACAAAAGGACAGCACAACAAGCGTGAGGGCTTTAATTGATTCAGGAGCAGCCACAAGTGCAGTTCGGCTTTCTTATTGCCAGCAGCTGCAGTTGGAGGTAAAACCCATAGAAGCATATCTGATAGGATTAGGAGGTGTTGAAACCCCTTGTATGGGAGAGGTGGATCTTCCCCTCTACATACAAGAGGTCCTCATGCCAGTAAAAGTGCTAGTGTGTGAAGATGAGGATCTGACCGAACCTCTTGTCTTAGGCCAAGACTGGATCTATGATCACGCAGTCAACCTCAACCTAAGAAGTGGACTTCTTCAGGCTTGGGTAGGCCAAAGTCGTCTCACGGTTGAATTAGAAAAGCAAGCGCTCAAACCAATAGAACAGGCACCAACTCCTGGTCCCTCCAGGAATCCACACGAAGATAACCATGTTGTGCTTGTCCAAACTTCTATGGTGCAGAGGAATGGCAATCTTACTGAAGGTTCAGGAGCCAAGAAGGAGTTCCTAAATGAGTCCAAGAAGATGCTAAACGAATGGACCGAACATCACGCTACACGAAGGAGGCCGCTAATCAAGAGGCAGGAGCGCCAACCCGCGCAATATGGAGCATCTCATGGTGTGAAGCAGATCTGGATGCGCAAGGATGGAAAACCCACAGATCCAATAGCAGATTCTCAAAGAAACAAGAAACGAGCCTCACCATCAAGGAACAAAGTGAAGAAGCCTCCTAGGATAACCCCTAGGCATACCATTTCTATTTGGGTTCCTAAGCGGTCAATGAAGGCCACCCCTAATGCTAGACAGATATGGGTGCCCAAGGCTAGCTTACAAGCCCAAATTACTTCACCTACAGGCACGAGGATGAAGCAGCTTTCACAAGCACTCTTGGCCAACAACGCAGAAAGTGATGAGATACCTACACCTCTCACTGCCCCCACTCCCATCAACCCCAGGAATGTCTGGAAATGGGTACCCACAAGGTCCCACATACATCACACTCTCAGACCGAAATCTTCACCTGTCCTTAGCTCTAAGAGCTACGACTCCTGTATCAAAGTGTGGAGAATTAAACGGTGTACTAAACCCCCTGACCCTATTCTGTAAATCCGTCCACACTAACATAGAAGCATTCCGAGCCCATTGCATAACCAAAGTATGCATCTAGGATGACACTGACCTTTAATCACCACTCACACATATCATAAACACCTCACCACTAATCACTGACCTCCGGGATTGTCGTGTTAGTATTGTGAAGGGAACACCATTACATCCTGTTTCCTATGCAACACTAATGTGCCTTTCGTCTTCCAGCAGATAAGCAAACTACTCTCATGGCAACAGCGGCAGGCACAAGCTCTCAGGCAGGATCTGGTGCTCCTATCAATTGGGATGCCATGCCAGTGGAAGCTCCACCAACGGCTAGGCCTGAAGAATTCTTGAATGTGCGAAGGATTCCTATTCCAGATCCACCCAGTGGGCTAACCGAAAGAGTAAAAGGGCACTCCCATTGGTTCAATGAAATGCCAGGGGATTTGGGAGACGCAGATCACATCTGGGAGTCCAAGATGGAGTGTGGAGGGGTTTGGTGGACCTTCCAATTCTTTTCAAGAGAATTTGAGACCTTGCAAAATGCAGCTCCACTTCAAGAGATCTGGCAAAAGGCAGGACTTCAAACTTACTTCAGTGCAGCTCTACCAAAACCTGACTTCCTCAGGTGTTACTACTTGATTGCTACGTTGAAACCTACCGGGGATAAAGATCATTCAGGCACATTCTGGGTGCCCTCCTTATCTAATCTGGAGGAGATGAGGAAGTTTGAATTAAATGTAACATTAATCAGGGAAGCCCTTCAAATGTATGGCACTCATGTGCCTTCAGATCGCGACCCCTTGATACCAGAATCAATGAAAAGCAATAGAGTCAAGAAGCTCAAAGACATGTGCGCCCTCACCCCCAACATCGCCATACCCCTGCGGATGTGCCTCCAGCACTTCGCATTTCCAGCTCAGGACCGCTTCACTCAGCCTCACAAGAAGATATGGTACGGATTGTATTTAGCAGAGACCGGAAGCTTGCCCATTAAGATGCCGGTATGGATCTTAGATCAGGCGTATGAGGCAGGCAAGCGGGGGGTGAGGAAGCCCACTCTACATGGTTGTTGTGCGTTGACTAGAATCATCTACAGATGTCTGGCATATGATGTGCCAGTTGCTCGAGCCCTAAAATATGCACACCTGGAGTTGTTCAAAGGGCGAAAGTCAGGGAGTCAGCCTGCAAAAAGAATGCGTGGATCCCTTTCACAAGTCCTGATCCCTCCAGCAACCACCGCCGAAGTCTCCACTAGAGAGGAAGCCCCGGTGGCACCAATCATAATCCATCTCCAGGAGTCTCAACCAAGAGAGGTGGTACAACCCACTCCTTCTGCCCCTCCGCTACCTACCGATGCGGAATTTGCAGCGATGGCCACCTTCACCGAGGACCCAAACTTTGATTTTGAAACATTTCTGCAGACGGCTCATCTATCAGACAATGAAGGTTGCCTTGACAACGTCGATCCGGGGGCATCAACCCAAAGAGAACATGCACGAGGCGAGACAAGTAGTGTACAGGAGATAGGAGTGGCACAACCTCCTCAAAGACTAAGCACACAAGCTCAGGAGAAGGCACCAAGAGATAACCCTGAAGAGAGTGAAGACGAAGCCCCTGCATATACGGCACAGCTCAAACGACTATACCAAACAATCAAGCAGGTACAAAGACGCCATAAAATGTCAGAAGAAGCAAATAGGGCCCTAGTAAACCAGATGTTACAGTCAGAGCATATCGACCCCCAGTTTGTAGAATCACTAAATCTGTTGGCGAACACCTGTGGCATCAGTGAAGCAATGAGAACCATGGTCTATCAAGAGAACCCTGCTTATGATCAAAGAAGAATTGATACACGGCCGCGACAAGGAAAGATGATTCAGATGGAAGTATCTACCGCGTTAGCTACGTCCACATCAGAAGATGTGCACATGATTAGCCCTAGGCACAATGATGAACCGGAGGAAATTACGCATGCCCCATCTCCCCCATCATCTCCTATCCCACCCTCAGAGCCTCTCTCCACGTGTCTTTCTACACAAACATTCTCCTCCTATAGTGAGACCATTGTACACACCCCCGTTTCCACTCTCCTCCCTTCACCCTCATCCATCTCTGTCACTCAGGTTTTTGAACCTCAATTAGGTCACCCTTTCTTCCCCCATGCCTTTGGACAACCATCTGTCACTAGTCAGACTCTTTCCATCTCTTTACCCTCCACCCCTCCATTTCCTCCCCCCCAAACTCTACCTACCCCATCCCTTGTAACTGCCTCGAGCACCACACTAACCACCCAACCCTCCTTCTGGACCTACCTTGTAAACATTCTTCAACAGGTTGAGGAACATAAGAAAAAGTCCCTTCCCCAAATTCACTCCCCCACATTCACGGCCACCACTATCACACCACCCACCGTCCCGGTGTTCACATTTCACGAATCACACTCACTCATGTCCGATCCCATGGACATCTCACCATCCGCTGGATCACCCACCACCACTGTTCTCACAACACCATCACAGGTTATTACACTCACATCACCACTTCCACACACGGTAGGCACAACATCCACTTTTCCCATTCCCACTTCCCAACCCCCTCCATCTTCCACCTCATTTAGTCTTGCACTCGACACGATGCTTGAAGCTGCCACTCAGCTTAAGCAAGAATATACATTATTGGAAGAAAATAACAAAGGGCTTTGCACCCTCTCAGCAACACTCCAAGAGCGTGTCAATGCTCTGGAGTTCATTCATACGGAGTCACAAAGCAAGATCTCCGCCCTCGAACAGGCAAATGCGCAACTCAAAGCGAGACATATGGAAGAGAGCAAAGCCATGGAGGAACAGCTGCGAGATCAAATGGGCCGCAATGCACGGCTTCAACGAAACATGGCTTTGCTACGACGACATCTGGCAGCAGCGCAAGAAGAGAATAGACGGCTTCAACAACAAAACCGAGAGAACCTCGAGGCTGCCATGGAGAACACCCCGGGAGCACCCATAGACCCGGTCAAATTTCAAGCTCTCCCCTCAGAAAGCATACAACAAATCTTGGAAACGTATGCCAATCTTTTAGAAGCACATGATCAGCTTGCCGACCAGCTAAAGGACTTACAGAGACCCCAAGAGTCTACACCACACCGACAGGAACCTAAAGAAATGACAGACGCTGCTACTTCAACCGAACCTGAACATTCAACGACCAACGACGTGCTGGAGTTACGGCAGCAGATCGCAGAACTAAAACTGAAGTTGATGCAGTTCGAACGACCCCCTTCCCCACCAGAGCAACCGTTAGAAGAAGAAGCAGTTACCATCCCAGTGGAGGAAGCATTCGACGACGCCTACGAGCCTCAACCATTCCCAGGAGGACGCGTAACAGAAGAAGGTCAAGATACCTATGAGGAACCCCCATCAACATGGATGAAACAAGTAGAGGAAATGGGGCAAACTCATCAGGAGCGGATATCCACTCAGATGCTGGCAATGAAGGCCATTGAGGACACCATCCTTCACTCAGAATACTTCAGGCACATCGCCCCTAGACGCCTTATCACTAGTTCAGAACTGCAATACAAGCCCTATTTTGTATTGTTGGCCGACTACAATGCAGAAATCAAACGGGTCACCAACAAGTGCCCAACATTTGCCACACAGTTCGAACCAGAAGACATACCAGAAGCAGCACGAAAAGGGGCCATATTCCAACCAACGTGGAGGCAAAAGTTACTCGAAACTTACCCAGAAATGCTTCGAACATGGGATCATGCCCCCATGCATTTGAAGTACAATCCGTGTTTTGGGCCAGTGCAAAGACGCAGATCATGGAAAGCTTTTGCCATCAAGGTTCAGAATAACGCAAACTGTAAAGAATGGCTCAATTACCCCGCTATCGCCCCCCCAACCGGTACTCCTACAGTGTCATACATGATTGCAACCATCAGACATTGGATACCACGCCTCCACCCTATGCCAGATGTCGCTGCCCAGATGATGCTCAAGATCTTCGACATGATGCAGGTCGTACTCAAAACTTTTCGCAATGTATGCCGTATTCAACCTCCTATTCCCGGGTTTATTAATGGTAATTACGACCTGCTATATGATATGAGCACAACCCCGAGCATACGAGTGGCTTACGCATGGCATGCACGCATAAGATATCTCCCTGCCTGCTACAAGCAAACATTTGACGATATGTTCACCACGGGGTTTTGGGAAGCACATTCAGAGGTATTCGCGCCACGGCCTACGCATCTACTCCATCTCTTTGCATGCGAGCAAACGATGCATTCCGAGCTTTACACAATGCCACAACCTGACATGCCTGGTACAGTGGATTGGGAGGCCTTGCAACGAGATCTAATTAGAGGTTTAAGAATCAAAGAACAAGAATTGGCAACCGACCTCCTGCAAAAATACATTGATCAAACGGCGGAAAAGAGGTCTGTCAGAGGCGACAGACCCTAAGGGGGGGAGAGTGTTGACAGGATGCGGGAAGAAGCAAGTATGGACACACATGCAGATCTAGCACTGAGGCTACCCTTCATTTTTTTCAAAACCCCAACATCATTCTAAAGTGATTCTCATCACTACAAACCCTTGTAAATATCATTTCACCTTTTTGTAGCTCCATTTTGTACAAGCCGAGGAGTCCTCGAGCTTGGGGAGCCTTAGATGTAGTTGCCTGCCAATTTTCATAATTTTTAGATCTCGTTTGGGCCCTCAAATAAGCCCCGGAACCTAATTTTTAACTAGGCCGGACACTAGGTCTGAACAGGGCCAAAGTTAGTTAAAAACTATAAATAGAGCTAGAGAGCTCATTTTTGGGGCTAGCTTCTTGTAGTTTGAGCTTGTATGAGAACTTTCTTGCAATAGAAGTGATTCCATTGTCTTACTCTCTTTGTTCTTACTGTGTGAGCGCGTGTGTGCGTATGTGTGTGCATGCTTGTGTGCTTCTCACTCACGCACTTGTGCTTCCACTTGCTCGTGGTCTTCATACCATCCTCATGTCTTCCCGGATTGACATTAAAGGAGGTGTTACTCATCACTGAGCTACACCTTCCCTAAAGAACTACCCTTTGAAGTATGCCCGAAAACTAGTTAAAAAGCTTCAAAAACTTTTGTCAAAGGAAGTGAAATGTCATCATTACATTAAACCTATTTCTAAATATGACAATCCAATGAGTTTTAAGTTTGGAATCCAAACTCATAGTCAACGGAATGATGCCAGACGTGCAGCCAAACATGTGTAGTACGACATAGAGATACTTATACATGCTCAAAAACAGTTGTAATGACAGAGTGTGCGACCTTATGGGGCTAGCCATCAAGAGAAAAAACCTAAATAGCTTTAACATGTAGGTATTGGATTGCAGTTTGTGGAGAGTCCTAACATTACGCTCTTTAGGTATTATGTAGCCGCATTCCATCGCAGGTCAAGAAACGGAGGCACACAAACCTCATGGATTCTACAAGGGTGTCTTCTAGCAGAAGGGAAAACTAATGAAAAACCCAACCCCCAGCCATGTCCCAGGCATAGAGCATTTTATCAACCCCCTTTGACACGCGATGAGGACATGATCCAAAGAAACGTCGATCACCAATGATTGTGACTGAAATGCCTGTTCATGGTGTCATTACCACCTCTCTCAAACCAAAAAGTCACCCCTTCACAAAGGAGAAGACATTCACTCAGAAAAGCAATGATTAATTTAATAAACGATTGTCCAAGCACCATCAAACTACCCCATTACAGTAGAACGAACTTGACTAGGCAACATATGACAGTGCAAGATTAAACATGAAGATAGTACCATCATAAGCAAACAAAACAACAATCATTACACGAGCAAAAAATCTATAACAAACATGGCTACAAATCTGAAAGAGTAAGGAGGCTCTGGGTGCGCCTGGCAACACATTCGACCTTCAGGGTTTGAGCTTACCCGAGGTAGCCTAAGAGGACATGAATCAAAGGAGCACAGAAGAGAAAGGATGACTAGTACCATTACTGGTGAAGGGTTGGGTCAGTCAGGATACTGGAACCCACCGTGATTAGAGACCAGTAGTGGTATCCAAGGTTAATTAAGCGGCATTCCCAACCTGGAAGAAAAAGGGAGAACCAAAGGCCTCGGCACCAAAGATGTGCAACAGAACAGAAGAATGGAACTACCCTTTTGACCTCCATATGATTGTCTGCAATATGCAGACTCCATTTAGTCACAATCCCACCTCAAGATATGAAGGGGAAAGAGCATTAGAAGCCACACCCAGTAGTAGTGCAACAATAATTCGAGAACCTCAAAGAGTGAGAGTGTAAATTCTAGCACTATAGCACAACGTACATTCAGACAAAAAAAGGGAAGCCCTTGCTGGCTCGATCGCATCAAATGCCTGCACACAGATCGGACGGGGAGAACGAAGCTCCAAAACTAACATGAAGAAGAGGAACAGAGGGAGCTCGACACCTCTAGCATAGTGGAGTTTGGAGCAGGCCACGTGGGTCAATCTCTAAGCATAAATTGCTTCAACCAAGAGAATGTGGTCAGAGCTTCCATGTCGTGAGTTCCATATGGTTGAGACCTGAAAGCAGCGGGGCATGGGACTCCAATCTACACATAGGGAAGCTCATGATGTCCACACCCATTCGGTCAAACACAAGACTTGTCATCATCGACGCAACAATGGTGCCATGACACAGGTGTGCGGGTACTCTGAAGTCAAAACCTAAGCAGGAGCAAGGATCCCAACATATATTTCATTCCACCAGTGGTGAACACTGAACAGGCGGAGGAGCACCCATAGAGCTCAACCCCGCTAGCACATGAAAGAAAGATTGTCTTTCAAGACCCAGGCGGTAGATAGAGTGAGAGAAGGGAAGGGAGATGGTGTACCTTCCCCCCCTCCTCCCACTAACCCTAATGCAAGCGGGCAGACTTGTACCTCCAAGCAGAGACCATTGAATGCGGAGGGAGAAGGAAAGTAAATTCCCCTACCTAACCACAACATCACCAGCCCAAAGAGTCTGGAAATAAATGAAGAGTTAAGAGCCCATGATCTTCCCTGCCAATGTAAAAATACTCATAGATATCTAAGGTTTTACCTTTGGGAAAAATGAAAGGCACACATTTTTTTACATTTTTTATTTTCTTTTAATGGTCAAGAGGGAGGGACAACGGATAGTAACTCCCCACCTTCTTTCCCAAAGTAAGCATCAATTTTCAAGAAAGGAGAGAGATGGGGTTGATGCTCAGATGTGTGTGTAGGGATGTGTGTATGTGAGAGGGAGAGAGAGAAGGGGGTTAGAGGATGTTTTTGTGCAACAAACAAAAATGAACTCAAACTACACTACTAAAAACAAGAACTTGGGAGCAATTGGCCCAAAGGAAGGGTGAAAGTACCATGCAAAACTCAAATCCTACGTATTTGAGCAAAAAAAAAAAATGCAACACAATACTTTACCACATGTTCTTGAGCTCTCCAAGTGATGAAAGGCCAAACATCCCCGACAACGGTGCCAAAAAGTGTTGGGGTTGTAGCAAGGAATGACCAAGAACCCTCACCACCTTGCATGGAAACAAGAAGGAAAGCTCAAGAGTGACTCTCCTCTCATCCACCCCTACCTCTCACATGTTCAAGCCATTGGCAACAACCCCATGCTTTGCCACATGCTTGAAAATACGGAGAATAGGGAGTCAAGGATCCTAGTCCATGAGGAAAATACAAGCAAATGCAACTACTCTACTCACACAAAGGAGAGACGTGCATGGCACACAGACACCACTCTCACACACTCACAAGACACAATACATGTAAATGTAAATAGTCTTCTTGGAGTAAATGAGAGCATCTTCCATTGCTCTCATTACATGAGAGAACGTCGACCAAAAGCTCCCCTCTTTACAAAAATGAGCTTATATTTATAGGCTAAGCTCTATTCCCAATGTGCCTCTTTGAAAAGTCAAAAAGTGGATCTCTCTCTAATTGTCATATCTTCTAGGATATTCCAAGATCATATGTGTAACAACCAAATCCCCAAAAAAGACCTACGTGGGATTTTTTACGTGGATTCTCCTTAGAAGGGTAAAAAGGGGTGAAGTATTTGAGAGACGTCTTACTATGGTATAAGGAAATATTAAAAAAGGGTTATGTGACACTCAAGTATATACAAAAAGGGTTATTGTCATGGTCTTAAGAAGGGTTCCTATGCACAATTGTGGATGTGTGCATACCCTGCAACCCAACAGGTATGCTGGTTCAATTGGATGTCTCAGGTAGTGCAGAAGTCATGTATATATAGGATCATGGGTGGCCTTCCATGGACGGCTATACATGTGCGATAGAGCATGGGCGGCCACTACTCGTGTACTTGCCATACACGGCTTAGGTCGGCTGAACCCACCTCACAAATATAAATGATTTCTGACTCGACACGGAATATTCCCTTTACCGTCGTGCTAGGGGCTCTCCCCTGGAACCCCACCAAGGGGCCCGCTGGCCCCCTAGGACCCCCTAGCAAGGGGGCCCCTTGGCCCCCTGGGACCCCCCAGCCAAGGGGCCCGCTGGTCCCCTGGGACCCCCCAGCCAAGGGGCTCGCTGGCCCCGTTGGACACCCCCGAGCCAGGGCTGCTCCCCACTGCCGCGGACCCCACAATTGGGGACCCTGGGTAACTCCCTTTCCTTACAATACCGTACATGGTCCAATATGACTTCATCCAACATGCAAGTTGGGATTCCCATCAATTGGGTAATGCACGCTTGGCTTCTCCTCATAATGGGGGCCTTACAAAATATGCATACAATCATGAGGGGTAGACATTGATCATATACTAACACCCCCCCTCAATGTTTACCGATGAATAATCAAGCAGGTTTCGGTCCTATGCCCATCTGTTGAAGATGCATGTTGAGCTGCTCTCTTCCAAGTGCTTTAGTGAATATGTTAGCACAACTTGCCTTTGTTGGGAAATATTCTAGCTCCACAATTTCATCTTCAATTAGCTCACGAATGTAATGGTACTGTACTTCTATGTGCTTGGTGCGAGCATGAAATATTGGGTTCTTTGCAATAGCCATACAACTTTGATTATCACACTTGAGTACAGTTGCCATATTTGATGGAAAGCCTAGATTTGCAAGAGTTCTCCTTAAGCAAACTACCTCACAAGAAGCAAAACAAGCTCCTTTGTACTCTGCTTTAGTGGAGGAGAGTGCGAAAGTTGGTTGCTTCCTACTTACCCAAGAAAATATTCCTGAACCAAGTGAGAAACAATATCCAGAAGCTGATTTTCTAGAATCACAATCTCTAACCCAATCTGAATCACAATATCCTTGGAGTGTATCACTTGTGGTATAAAAAATACCAAAATCCAAGGTTCCTGAAATGTACCTTAGAATTCGCATTCCAACATTCCACTCACTCTCCTTAGGTTTGTTGGAAAACCTTCTTAACACTCCAACAACATAGCAAATGTCTGGTCTAGTGTTGCACATAAAAATAAGACTTCTAATGAGCTTCCTATACTTCTTAGCATCTACATCTGGCATGTTATCATCCATAGATAGCTTATGATTTACCTCCATAGGTGTGCTAGTTGATTTGTAGTCCATCATTCCAAATGCCTTGAGAATTTCTTTGGGCTATTTTTGTTGTGAGATAAAAATGCCATCCTTCCTTTGCCATACTTCAATTCCCAGACAAAAATGGAGTAGACCTAAGTCTGTCATTTCAAAATCAGTTCTCAAGCTGATCCGAGTTTGATTGATGAGTTCCTGGTGATCTCCTCCAATCATCAAATCATCTACATATACAATGACAACAACTAGCTTGCTATCCCTTTTCATTACATACAAGTTAGCATCAAAAGTACTTCTTTCAAAACCCATATTTGTGAAAAACATTTCTATCCATTGGTACCAAGCCCATGGAGCTTGCTTAAGTCCATACAAAGCTTTCTTCAACCTGCAAACTTTATTTTTTGAATTGGGCACCTCAAAACCTGGTGGTTGAGATACATATACCTCCTCCTTGAGGTGACCATTCAAAAATGCAGATTTGACATGCATCTAGAAAATAGGCCAAGCCTTTTGTGCAGCTAGTGCAAGCACCGTCCGGATAGTTTTCATGCATGCTGTTGGTGCAAAAGTTTCTTTTACATCAAATCCTTCGATCTGTGAAAAACCCTGTGCAACTAATCTTGCCTTATACTTTTCTAATCTTCCATCTGCTTTATACTTAGCTTTCCAAATCCATTTAGTACCTATTACCTTCTTCTTTGGCGGCAAGTCGATTAGATCCCATGCATCATTTCTTAGTATACTATCATACTCAGACTGCATTGCTTCTCCTGAACTTGGATCATCAAGGGCTTCTTCAATGGTGGTAGGTTCCTTTATCGAGCCCATGGTATCTGCCATTAGAGCCATGTTGAAAATGTGTTCTGAGGCTCTTCTTTGCTCCTCTATTCTCTTTGATCTTCGTAATCCATTCGAGGATGATTCTGGTACATCTACATGTGGATTGTGATCATCAAAGAGCTGTGGTGCCCACTTTGGTAGTGGCTTATGCTGTGTAGCTACAATTGGTTGGCTTTTTATTGAGGAAATTTCTCCATCAGATGTTTCCTCCTCCTCAACTTTAACTTGTCTTTCGATAGGCACAAGGTGAGATATTTCTCTGTTTGATGAGATAGTAGATTTACCTTTATCTTCTACTAAGTGTGGTCGTTCATCAAACACCACATCTTGGCTAACAAAAATCTTCCTTGCGTCAGGATCCCACAACCTGTATGCTTTAGACTCTTCACCATATCCTAAGAACACACACTTTTAACTTTTTGAATCCAACTTTGATCTTGTTGAATCATGAATATGTGCATAACAGAAACAACCAAAAATTATGAAATGTAAAATTGAAGGCTTTTTACCAAAATATGTTTATTGAGGAGTCCTGCCCTTCAGTGCTTTTGTGTAGCTTCGATTGAGGATGTAGACTACTGTATTGACTACTTCTGCCCAGAATGAATCAGGCATGTCTTGAGCCTTTAACATACAACCAGCCATTTCAACTACTGTCCTGTTCCTACGCTTTACAATGCCATTTTGTTGAGGTGTATGAGTTGTAGTAAGTTTCCTTTTCACACCATGCTCCTTACAGTAATTATTCAATTCTGTTGACAAGAATTCACCTCCTCTATCTGTTCTAAATTTCTTCAGTTTCCTTCCTGAGTCATTTTCCACATGCTTATGCCACATTTTAAAATTTTCAAAAGCATCAGCCTTCTCTCGAATGAGATAAACCCACATCTTTCTACTATAATCATCGACTAATAGCAAAATGTAGAAAGATCCTCCTAAAGCATGTGTAGACATTTTATCGCAGAGATCAGCATGTACCAACTCTAGAGGAGCTTGAGATCGATTGCTGGTTTCTCTTGGAAATGCCTTTCCTTGTTGCTTGCCCATCATAGAAGCTTCACTAGGCTCTTGCAACTCTGAAAATGAAGGCAAATGAGCAACCATCCCTGTTCTTTGCATCTCCTTCAAAACTGCAAATCCGAGATGCCAAAATCACTGGTGCCATAACCTGCTTACATCTTTATCTTCTGTAGCAGTTAAGGCACTTAACTCATACAAGTCATCACGTCTTATGCCTTAACCTACTACATTACCTGATGAATCCATGATTTTTGCACCACTCTTATGTTGGGAGAAATGGATGGATGATCCAAGAGATTGAGTAGGTACTGCTAAAACCTTCTTTGTACCAGCCCTCTTTAGCTTCAGACTTGATTATTAGACTTCCTTAGCTTCCCAACGACACCAAGAAATAGCCTATGTCCTTTGGAAATGATGTCTGCAATGATTGAATCAAAACAGATAACTTTGGAAGTCACAAAGTCAAGAAAACCTTCTATTTTGGTCTTGAGACTTGCTCAATGTTTTGCTCAGTGTGACCAACACAAAAGCTATTGATAAAATTCCTTCTAGGGGTATTCAATTAGCTTAGTAAGCTAACATTTGCAAGTAGAATGATGTAAAATGACAAACTATACTGAGAGAAATTGATTTCGCAAAATTAGCTATACCCCCGACTTTTTAGGACTGTAGCAGAGATAGACCAGTGAGCACCTCGACGATGATTTCTCTGAATTGGCAGAATGAAATCTCTTCAAACTTTCTCAGCATGTAGATGACTTTAAGCGGAATCCAAAAAGCTTTGAATCTCTGAATTTGGAGTAGTATTGACCGAGATGGCCCTTGACAAGTTAACAGAATTTGGAGTAGACAAGTAGTGAACACAGAGATGAATGATGTAAATGTATCTATTGATTAACAATTGTGTACAATCCCATTGGCATGTCTAGTATTGCCAAATGGTGTAGAGAGTTGTAGGCTATGGTATAGTCCTTACACAAGCTCAACAGAATGAGCCTCGGGAATCGAGTGATCTACCCGCGACTTTTTCACATCCAATTTTATAGGAAAATGACTTAGGATTTGAATTCAAATTCAAATCTTTGGCTTCCTATGATCAAGCATCTAAAAGTTTGGAGATATTCTCTCAATCAAGTGATCTACGTTTCCACGAATCACTTAGGTAGGTGATTACAAAAGATTCTAAGTCAAATTAGACTTTTACAATGAGGTAAAGTGGTAATAAACCACTAGCATATGTTCCTATCGTTCTTCATGCATGTGGAGTCTTCATGATATCTTCCAAGCCAAATGTGTAGGCTTGTGATCTACACCAACAGCTCCCCCTCAAGCCAAACATTTTGGCTTAAGTCTTCATCTTCAATCTTCAAGTACATCCTGCAATCCAATCATAGATTTGAACCTGCAAAGTTTGGTCCCATCCAAAGCTTTAGTCAGCAAATCTGCACATTGCATGTTGGTTGACAAATAGGTTAGCTGAATATCTTTGCTTAGCAACTTCTCTCTCACATAATGATAATGAACTTCTATGTGTTTGGTCCTGGCATGATAGATAGGATTAGCTGCAAGGTGAAGAGAACTTGTATTATCTCCAAAGATAATTGGAGGCCTAGTATATAAGCCCAATTCTGAATACAAAAGCTTAATCCAAATTGCTTCTTGAGTGGCACTAGCTAGCCCTCTATACTCTACTTCTGTAGAAGACAATGCAACAGTTGGTTGCTTCTTTGCAAACCATGAAATTGGTTTGTCACCTGCAAAAGAAATGTATCCAAAAGTGCTTATCCTATCATCCTTGCATCCTGCCCAATCTGCATCTAAATAAACTTTTATATCAATATCTGAAGTGTAAGGAAAGTACAAACCATGGTTCTGTGTACCCTTGAGATACTTCAAGATTCTTTTGGCAGCCTCTAAGTGAGGTATCCTTGGCTTGTGCATAAATTGACTTAGCACACTAACTCCATATGCAATGTCAATTCTAGTTAAGGTAGCATAGTTCAAGCTACCTACCATACTTTGATAACCTGTAATGTCTTGGACTTCATCACCTTCATGGGCACCTAGCTTTAAGTTCACCTCCATTGGAGTGCTTGCTGCTTTAGCATCCTGCAAGTGAAATTTCTTCAACATGTCCTGCACATACTTCTTATGAGTAATGTATATTCCTGAATTAGTGTAAACTAATTCAAGTCCCAAAAAATACTTCAATAATCCAAGATCATTGATCTTGAATTCCTTCATCATCTGGCTTTTGATGCTTCTGATTCCATTTATATCATTGCCTATAATAATGATATCATCAACATAAACACAAAGATAGATTACCTCTGAATTACTTATCTTAATGAACAGAGAAGTGTCAGCCTTACTCATGACAAAACCTTGGTCTTGGAGGTATGTAGTTAGCCTATAATTCCATGCCCTAGGTGCTTGCTTCAATCCATATAAATCCTTCTTTAATTTGCAAACATAAGTTACCTTCTTAGGGTCTTCATAGCTAGGAGGTTGTGACATATAAACTTCTTCTGAAATCCATCCATTCAAGAAAGAATTCTTGACATCCAATTGGTACATGTTCCAATTCTTTGATGCAGCCACACTTACCAACACTCTGATTGTTGGCATCTTGGCCACAGGAGAAAATGTTTCTTCATAGTCAATGCCTTGGGTTTGTGCAAAACCCTTGGCTACTAATCTGGCCTTGTACCTGTTAATTGTGCCATCATAATTTCTTTTCAATTTATAGATCCATCTGGATCCTATTACCTTCATGGAGTCCTTCTTGGGTACTAACTCCCATGTATCACTCTCCTTGAGTGCTTCAATCTCCTCATCCATAGCTTCCTTCCATTCTGATTTTGTGATTGCTTCTTCATATGATCCTGGTTCTTCATTTAGCAAATCCTTTGCAAGATAAATTGAATGTTTAGTAACAAGAGATTTATCATACCCATATCTGATAGGTTTTTTGCTCTCTCTTTGAGACCTTCTAATTGATTGAGTTGAAGATTCTGGTATGTCCTCAAGCTTCTTCATCTTCATTTTGCCTTTGGACTTCCATGCCTTGAACTCTTCAAGGTTGATTGTATCTTCATCATTTGAACTTGAGTCTTCTTTCTGAGTTGGTTCCTCCTTTGTAAGTTTTGGAAATTCCTCTTCCAAATCATATGGTAGTTTGACCTTCCTGCATTCATTCTCATACCAAGAATCATTCTCATCAAAGATCACATCTCTGCTTACCATAAATCCCTTGTTGGTAGGGTGATAAAACCTGTAACCTTTTTTATTTAAATCATAGCCAATGAAAATACATTTTTCAGCCTTTGGATCTAGCTTTCCTCTTACCTGTGAAGGAATGTGTACATATGCTACACATCCAAAAATTTTGCAGTGATCCAATGATGGTCTCTTACCATGCCATGCTTCATATGGTGTCATACCATGAAGTGACTTTGATGGTAACCTATTTATGAGATAGGTGGCAGTAGAGACACTCTCTGCCCATACATAGTTAGGTAATTTCTTCTCATTAAGCATAGATCTAGCTGTCTCAACTATTAACCTATTTCTTCTTTCAGCTACCCCATTCTGTTCAGGAGAGTACCTTGTGGTTATTTCCCTTTTCATGCCTCTGTCCTGCAAGAAGTCCTCAAACTCATTGGAGAAGTACTCACCTCCTCCATCTGACCTTAGCCTCTTTAAATTCCTTCCTGTCTGATTTTCAACTAATGCAAGATACTTCTTAAAACAATTAAATACTTCATCCTTGTGCTTCATAAAGTATAATACAGTGCATCTGCTATAGTCATCAATAAAAGACACATAGTACCTTGAACCTGAGGTTGAGGGGTCTTTGCTAGGTCCCCATACATCTGTGTGTACAAGCTCTAGATAGTCTTCATGCATATATCCTTTCTTGGAGAAGGGTAACCTGTGAGACTTACCAAATTGACAAGCACCACACTTGTAAATCATATGTTTCTTGGATACATTAGGTATCCCAAGCACACATTGGTCCCTACACATTTGCTTCAAGGTCCTTTCTCTTAGCTGCCCTAATCTCTTGTGCCGAATCTCAAGTTCTGAGAGTGTTTGATCTTTATAACTGTATAATGCAATGTTCTTTGTATCTTCCAATTCAAAAGTGAAAAGTCTACCTGATTTTTCTCCTTTAGCTATCCTTTTGAATCCATGTCTTGGGTCCTCCAGAAATGCTCCATACTGATTGAATCTGACCTGCAACCCTTTCTCTACAATCTGACCAGCACTCATTAAGTTCTTTGTAATTGTAGGTACATAAAGTACTCTGCTCAACAAATTCTGATTACCATCACAAGTTTTCACATTTCCAACTTTAACTACAGAATGCTTTGTATCATCACCTGTTTGGACTTGGTGTTTACCTTTTGGTTCCTCAAGATCAGAGAGTAGTACCACATTACCAGCCACATGATTTGAACACCCTGAATCAATATAAAATAAGTGATCATCATTTGTACCTGACTTTGAAGTCATGTTCATGATCAAGAGAGAGTCATCCTGCTCCTCTGTGTAGTTGTTGTAGTCCTTTCTGTTTCTGAATCCTCCTTGGTAGTTGCCATTGTAATTGTTGTTGTAGTTGTTGTTATAATTGTTGTTGTGGCCTTTGTGATGGTTGAACCTTCCTCTAGACTGAGAGTATCCACCTCTTTGGTTCCTCAAGATCAGAGAGTAGTGCCACATTACCAGCCACATGATTTGAACACCCTGAATCAATATAAAATAAGTGATCATCATTTGTACCTGACTTTGAAGTCATGTTCATGATCAAGAGAGAGTCATCCGGCTCCTCTGTGTAGTTGTTGTAGTCCTTTCTGTTTCTGAATCCTCCTTGGTAGTTGCCATTGTAATTGTTGTTGTAGTTGTTGTTATAATTGTTGTTGTGGCCTTTGTGATGGTTGAACCTTCCTCTAGACTGAGAGTATCCCTCTCTGATTTTTGTAATTCCTGTAACACTCATCTGTGGTGTGGTTTGACAAACCACAAATGTTACATGGTGATGAGTTATAGGGTCTCCCCTTACCTTGCTTACCTCCTCTGCCCCTACCTCTTGAAGATCTACCTCTCCCTGCATAGTTGGCTTGGGAGGTAGAGCATTCATCTTCCACCTTCTTACTCTTGCCTTTATCCTTAGATTTCTTATCAGTGTATAGGGCAGAAGAGTTGTTACCTTCGGTAGTATCTCCACTCTTGGTAAGCTTTGCTTCATGTGTGAATAGTTGACCCATGAGAGTTGTAAGATCTGGAGTGTGCATGTCCATGTAGAGATCCATTGCAGTGGTGAAGCTTTCCTACTTGTCATCAGCCTTGATTCCATTAATTACCTGCCTTACAATTTTTTCTTCTTCAATTTCTTCTCCTATGCTTGCTAAATGATCTGCAACATCTTTGATCTTGGTCACAAATTCTCAAACAGCTTGCTTAGGTTGCTTCCTTAGTGTTGTGAATTCAATCCACAACTGATTTTTCCTAGCCCTTGTATTAGAGGAAAAAAATGATGACAAGGTTTCCCAAGTCCCTTGGGAAGTCTTACAATTTCTGATATGAGGTAAAAGAAAGTCAGATATAGAGTTGAGTAAATAGGACCTTGCCAATGCATCCCTTGCACGCCATGTGTTGAGTTTTTCTTGCTCCTCCTTGGTTGGCAAACCTCTTGCTTTGAATGAGGGCAATTCCTCATCTCCTAAGATGTATCCATAGAGACTCTTTCCTTGTAAGTAGGTCTTCATCCTTAGAGACCATGCTTGATAGTTGTTCTTGTCCAATTTGTCAATAAATGAAGAAAAACCATCTCCCATTTTACCTTATTTGCTCTGATACCATTGTTGGGAGAAATGGATGGATGATCCAAGAGATTGAGTAGGTACTGCTAAAAACTGCTTTGTACCAGCCCTCTTTAGCTTCAGACTTGATTAGTAGACTTCCTTAGCTTCCCAATGACACCAAGAAATAGCCTATGTCCTTTGGAAATGATGTCTGCAATGATTGAATCAAAACAGATAACTTTGGAAGTCACAAAGTCAAGAAAACCTTCTATTTTGGTCTTGATACGTGCTCAATGTTTTGCTTAGTGTGACCAGCACAGTAGCAATTAATACAATTCCTTCTAGGGGTATTCAATTAGCTTAGTAAGCTAACATTTGCAAGTGGAATGATGTAAAATGACAAACTATACTCAGAGAAATTGATTTAGCAAAATTAGCTATACCCCTGACTTTTTAGGACTGTAGCAGAGATAGACCAGTGAGCACCTCGACGAAGATTTCTCTACATTTGCTGAATGAAATTTCTTCAAACTTTTGCAGCATGTAGATGACTTTGAGCTGAATCCAACAAGCTTTGAATCACTGAATTTGGAGTAGTATTGACCGAGATATGCCCTTGACAAGTTAACAGACTTTGGAGTAGACAAGCAGTGAACACAGAGATGAATGATGTAAATGTATCTATTGATTAACAATTGTGTACAATCCCATTGGCATGTCTAGCATTGCCAAATGGTGTAGAGAGGTGTAGGCTATGGTATAGTCCTTACACACACTCAAGCTCAACAGAATGAGCCTCGGGAATGGAGTGATCTACCCACGACTTTTTCACATCCAATTTTATAGGAAAATGACTTAGGATTTGAATTCAAATTCAAATCTTTGGCTTCCTATGATCAAGCATCTAAAATTATGGAGATATTCTCTCAATCAAGTGATCTACTTTTACACGAATCACTTAGGTAGGTGATTACAAAAGATTCTAAGTCAAATTAGACTTTTACAATGAGGTAAAGTGGTAATAAACCACTAGCATATGTTCCTATGGTTCTTCATGCATGTGGAGTCTTCATGATGTCTTTTAAGCCAAATGTGTAGGCTTGTGATTTACACCAACATCTTATTGAAGTGAACTTCGAGTCCACGATCTATTATTGCAGAAACTGACAACAAATTTCTTTTAAGTGTAGGTACAAAAAGAACATCGGATAAGTTTTTCTCAATGCCTGGAGAAGTGATAAAAGAGATGGTTCCAGTTCCTTTCGTTGGACACTTGGAGTCTTCCCACCACTACATTGATGGATTCTTGCAGAGGCACTAGGGAACTATACCAATCCTCTTTACTGGTCATATGGCGAGAAGCTCCACTGTCTAAAATCCATGATTCATCATAACGAGCTTGCGCAGATGAGCATACCTCTTCAATAGCTACCCATAGTTCTAGCTCTGTGTTGTTTGCAGACTCTTTGTTCTTCCACGATGATTTTACAGTCCCATTCCGCTCATCAGCTTGCTTCTTTCTACAATCCTTGATGGCATGGCCTTTCTTTTCACAATAGAAGAAACCTCCTCTGAACTTTTTCTTCTTTGGCTTCTTCTTGATCCATTAGAAGAGCCTTTACCTTTTGCATTTGCTGAGAATGCAGCATCACTTGTAGTTTGTCGATTCTTCAACTGCATCTCTTCTTCTAAAAGCATAGCACAAAACTCTTCAAATGTGAGGGGAGTTGGTCTTACCTGAGTGTTAAGGTCTATTACTAATCCATCATACTTTGTTAGAAGAACACGTACACATCTTCGAGCCAGCTCTTTTGGTGTTATAACAACACCAACTGTAGCCAATTGATCTTGAAGATGTTTTATCCATTTTATAAAATCTTCAGCCTTTTAAGAATCAGAATGCTTTTCATTTGCCAACTGATTTTCTAAATTCCGTATCCTACTGTGGTTCTTGGTCTTTGACAAGCCAATATGCCCCAAGCCTCATGTGCTTTAGTAGTATGTTGAACTAAAAAAAGCATAGAATCACTTACACTAGTGACAATTGCACATAATGCATCAACATTCTGCCGCTTCCAAGCTCGTCAAAGATCTGGATCTAGATGAATCACCAATCTTGAATTTTCTAGATCTTCAACTGTTATAGGTGCTGGATCCTATCCCATCGGTCCCATGACAGTGTCAAGTACTTCATAGGAGTCCAAAATTGTAGAAATTTTGAACTTCTAGAGTGTATAGTTGGTTCCATCCAGCTTCCCTTTAGTGAATGTAGGTGGGCAAATTCGAATAGGTGCAGCATGAACATTAGTTGAAGCACCAAGACCAGTGTTCGATGATGAAGCCATCATGTAATCACTCGAATAATCTACTGATATTCTAGTCTGCTAATAAGCTAAAATAGTGATACTTCTCAAGCTATTCAAACCTTATAGCTCTGATACCATGTAAAACAATAGTTATGCAATATAAAATAGGAGCAATAGCAGAGAAATTAACAGATATAAGAGAATCTCAACAATTTTCTACTAACAGCAACTACAAAGATGATGGTGTTGTCCACCCATGCGCTCTCAAGGTAGAGCGTAAATGGTGATCTAGACAACTCTAGATAGGGAGATACAAGGTAGAGGTATGCTGGCTCAATTCGATGTCTTAGGTAGTGCATAAGTCATGTATATATAGGATCATGGGTGCCCTTCCATGGACGGCTATACATGGGCGGTAGAGCGTGGGCGGCCACTGCTCGCGTAATTGCCATACATGGCTTAGGCCGATTGAATCGACCTAACAAATATAAATGATTTCTGACTCAATAGTGAATATTCCATGGAATGTTTCCTTTACCATCACGCTCGGGCGCTGCCCTCGGACCCCCAACAAGGGGCCCACTGGCCCCCTAGGACCCCCTAGCCACGGGGCCCGCTTGCCCCCTTGGACCCCCGAGCCGGGGCTGCTCCCCGCTACCCGGACCCCACAATTGGGGACCTTGGTAACTCCCTTTCCTTACAATACCTTACATGGTCCAATATGACTTCATCCAACATGCAAGTTGGGATTCCCATCAATTGGGTAATGCACGCTTGGCTTCTCCTCCTAATGGGGGCCTTACAAAATGTGCATACAATCATGAGGGGTAGACATTCATCATATACTAACATATATTGGTGTAGAAAACCAGCATAAAACAAGCTCTGCTATGGAATGGGGTGTATATGCATTTAGAGTTATGCCATTTGGTTTAACTAATGCACGATCCACAATTCAAAGAATGATGTGTCATGTGTTTAAAGCCTTTCTAAGGCATTTGATAGAAATATATGTAAATAATCTGCACACATTTTCTAATAAAATAGAGGATCATTTACAAGATTTGAGAGCCATATTCAAAAATTACAAAACTTATAAGGTATATCTCAATCCTAAAAAATGCATATTTTGTTTCATTGAAGGGAGAGTGTAAGGAAAATGTCAAAAACTGGTATACCTATAGATGAGAAACAATTAAAGGTCATTGTGAGTTTTCTTAGACCAACAAATGTGAAAGAATTACAAACATTCAAGAGACATTCACTACAACAGATCGATGGTATACTGAGGTCTTTACCGAGGAAAATGAACGCGGCTTTATTTTCCGCGACGCCGGTGTAAAAGTCGGTGTGCGCGTCGGTACCAAAGCCTTGGTATAAGCGTCGGTATATAGCATCGGTATATAGCGTCGGTATTAGCATCGGTATATGCGTCAGTATAAGCGTCGGTATTTGTGCCGATATTACCGACGCTCATATCGAGGCTTTTGCTGGAGGTACCGTCGCCTATACCGAGGCCTGCTGGGTGTACCGACGGTTATTCCGATGACACTACTGGGAGTATCGTCGCGTATACCGACGACCATACCTGCAAAAAATTTTTTGGGCAGAATGTTTTGTCTGTTGCTATAGCAAAATTACCATGATGTTGCTTAACAAAAGACAATACACTCTGCCCAAAAAAAACCGAGTACATGTGATGTGTACTCTAATGACAACCGGAATATGATTTCATGAAACAGAGTATTATTGGACACAAAAGAGATAATTAGAATGAACAATGAACCATGTACAAAAGAAGTTATATATTTCAATAATGAAGCATGTACAAGAGTGTGGCAAACCACTGTCATATATAACGCTTTTACAAAATGTGGCAAAGCAATGTATTGCCATATGGAAATCAAATACAAAATATTGGTCTTCCACTGCCATACACATGCAAAGAAGGTGTGTGTGTGTGTGTGTCTATGAATGTATGTGTGTGTGTGTGTATGTGTGTATGCACGTGTATATATATATGTGTATGTGCATATGTATTATGTGTTCATATGTGTATATGTGTGTATGCATGTGTGTATATATGTAAAAGCCAAAAACCCTAACCCTAACCCTAAAACATGCATATGTGTGTATGTATATGTCACGTGTGTGTATGTATGCATGTGTGTGCGTGTGACTCTCTCTCTCTCTATGTGTATGTGTGTATGTATGTATGTATGTATGTATGTATGTATGTATGTATGTATGTATGTATGTATGTATGTATGTATGTATGTATGTATGTATGTGTGTCTGTATGTATGTATGCATGTGTGTGTATGTATGTATGATGTGTATGTGTAGGTGTATGTGTATGTGTATGTGTGTGTATGTGTATGTGTATGTGTATGTGTATGTGTATGTGTATGTGTATGTGTGTATGTGTATGTGTGTATGCATGTGTATATGTGTGCATGTGTGTATGTATTATGTGTGTATATGTGTAAATGTAAAAAACCATAATCCTAAAACCCTAACCCTAAAACATGTATATGTGTTTGTGTGCATGTATATGTGTGTGTGTATGCATATGCATATGTGTATGTAATATGTATGCATCTGTGTGTATGTATCTCTATGTCTCTCTCTTTCTCTCTATCTATATCTCTCTCTTTATCTCTCTCTCTCTCTCTTTCATCTCTCTCTCTCTCCCTCTTTCTCTCTCTCTCTCTCTTATTCTCTCTCTCTATCTCTATTTATAATAAAGAACAAAACAATCACTTACATCAATGTAATTCTTTTGAATGCCCTCATCAAAGCCCAATTGACATCATCTCTTCTCAAATTCCAAAGAATCAATGCCAAAAATCTCCTACAAAACAAAAGAAAAGAGAGATTCAAAAACCCTAATCCTAAAACCCTAACCCTAAAACATGTATATGTGTGTATGTGTATGTATATGTGATGTGTGTGTATGTGTATGTGCATGTATGCATGTGTGGGTATAGATATGTGAGTGTCTATTAATATGTGTGTGTATGTAATATGCATGTGTGTATGTATGTATGTGTGTGTACATGCATATGTGTGTGTATGTATGTATGCATATGCATGTGTGTATGCACATATGTGTGTGTATACATATGTGAGTGTGTATGTAATATGCATGTGTGTATGTATGTATGTGTGTGTGTACATGCATATGTGTGTGTATGTATGTATGCATATGAATGTGTATGCACATATGTGTGTGTATACATATGTGAGTGTGTATTTATATGTGTGTGTGTATGTAATATGCATGTGTGTATGCATGTATGTATGTGTGTGTACATGCAAATATGTGTGTATGTATCTCTCTCTTTCTTTCATCTCTCTCTCTCTCTATCTCACTCTATATCAATCAAAAACAAAACAATCACTTACATTGATGTAATTGTTTGGAGCATTGTCGTCAAAGTCCACTTAGTGTTTTCCTTCGTCGAATTCCAAAAAACTGATGCCAAAATCTCCTGCAAAACATAAGAAAAGAGAAATTCATAAACCCTAAGCCTAAAACCCTAACCCTAAAACATGTATATGTGTGTATGTGTGTATGTATATGTGATGTGTGTGTATGTGTATGTGCATGTATGCATGTGTGTGTATACATATGTGAGTGTGTATATATATGTGTGTGTGTATGTAATATGCATGTGTGTATGTATGTATGTGTGTGTACATGCATATGTGTGTGTATGTATGTATGCATATGCATGTGTATGCACATATGTGTGTGTATACATATGTGAGTGTGTATTTATATGTGTGTGTGTATGTAATATGCATGTGTGTATGCATGTATGTATGTGTGTGTACATGCAAATATGTGTGTATGTACCTCTCTCTTTCTTTCATCTCTCTCTCTCTATCTCACTCTATATCAATCGAAAACAAAACAATCACTTACATTGATGTAATTGTTTGGAGCATTGTCATCAAAGTCCACTTAGTGTTTTCCTTCGTCGAATTCCAAAGAACTGATGCCAAAAATCTCCTTCAAAAACCCTAATCCTAAAACCCTAACCCTAAAACATGTATATGTGTGTATGTATATGTGATGTGTGTGTATGTGTATGTGCATGTATGCATGTGTGTATACATATGTGAGTGTGTATATATATGTGTGTGTGTATGTAATATGCATGTGTGTATGTATGTATGTGTGTGTACATGCATATGTGTGTGTATGTATGTATGCATATGCATGTGTGTATGCACATATGTGTGTGTATACATATGTGAGTGTGTATGTAATATGCATGTGTGTATGTATGTATGTATGTGTGTGTGTACATGCAAATATGTGTGTATGTATGTATGCATATGCATGTGTGTATGTATACATGTGTGTGTGTACATGATTGTATGTATATGTGTGTATACATGTATGTATGTATGTGAGTATGAGAATGAATATGTGTGTGTATGTATATGCATGTGTGTATCTTATATGCATGTGTGTATGTAATATGCATGTTTGTATGTAATATGCATGTATGTATGTATATGTGTGTATGCATGTGAGTATGTAATATGTATGTGTATGTATATGCATGTGTGTATGTAATATGTATGTGAGTGTGTATGTAGTACGCATGTGTGTATGTAATATGTATGTGAGTATGTCTATGCATATGTGTGTGTAGTTATGTATGAATCTCTCTCTCTATCTCATTCTCTTTCTATTTCATCTCTCTCTCTCTTTCACATTCTCTCTATCTTTCTCTTTCATCTCTCTCTCTTTCTTTCTCCTTCTCTCATTCTCTTTATGTTTCTCTAGATCTCTCTCTTTCTTTCATCTCTCTCTCTATCTCACTCTATATCAATCGAAAACAAAACAATCACTTACATCGATGTAATTGTTTGGAGCATTGTCATCAAGGTCGAGTTAATGTTGCCCTTCGTCGAATTCCAAAGATTTGATGCCAAAAAGCTCCTACAAAAGGAAAGAGAAGAGAAATTAGAAAAGGGAAAACACAAAGAAAGAGAAAGGGTGCTACAGTATGTGCAATTCTTACCAAAATTTCAGATCTAGAGAAACAGAGATGTAGAGAAAGAGAGAGAGAGAGAGAGAGAGAGAAAGAGAGAGAAAGAGAGAGAAAGAGAGAGAAAGAGAGAGATGTGTGTACACAATAGGTTCGGAATGTAGTTCGCGCATGCAAACTCGACAGTAGCAAACTTTGGTTCAAAATGCAAGCAGATGTGGAATTTTTGCTCTCGGGCCCGGTTAAAAGTTGCCTCGGTGTGAGCGTCGGTAACTTTCAGTAAAGTACCGACGCCTATACCAGTGCTCATAACGACGCCATCTATACCGACGATTAAATGACCGTCGGTATTGCATCCGTGGTTTTTCAAGCATTTTCAACGGTCATACCGACGCCGAGGGGTGACCGTCGGTATGGGTAACGTCGGTATGCCCCTAATATGTTGTAGTGATTGTGGATACTCCAAAAAGTTTGTGTACAAGTTTGGAGATATTACAAAACCTTTGTGTGCATTGGTTACCAAATTTGAATGTTTTGAGAAATGTGAAAAAGCTTTTCAAACTTTAAACACTTATTTAGTTACCACAGCTATATTGAAAACCCCTCATTGGGCCTTATTCTTTCATTTACATTTGGATCCTCCTAATTTTTCTTTAGGACCTGTATTGTTGTAAAAGGTTATTCTCAAGAGATAGACATTGATTGTGATGAGATCTTTTCTCCCATATGTAACTCATCATGGTCTGAATCTACATCATATGTAGCATTTGTGCACTTGTAGCTCATCATGGTCAGAATCTACATCAATTGGACATTCAAATACCATTTTTGAATGGTGACTCACATGGAGGAACATGCATATTTCAACCTCTTGTTTTTTTTGAAAAAGGGCATGAAAACAAAGTGTGTAGGCTAAAAAAGGAATTATATGGTTTGAAGCAAGCACCACATGACTAGTATGAAAAGATACATGATTGCACATGGTTTTAAAAATAGTCCAATTGAGAGCACCTTACATGTTAAGCATGTAGACGATGTATTTCTAATCATCATTGTCAAACTTGATGATATGCTTCTCATTGGTCCTCATGAGAAGCATGTTGCTAAATTTAAGGCTGATTTGCATGCCTCTTTTGAGATTTCAAATTTGGGGCATTTGCATCATTATATAGGCATCCAATTTATGCAAGTTGATGGCGGAATAGCTTTGCATCAAAAAATATATATTTACACATTATTGCATCATTTTCACCTTGAAGATTGCAAACCTATTGTCAATCCTATGGAAATAGGTTTATGGTTGAGTGTTCATCATGCTCAAGATGCATTTGATGTTGTTCCTTATCAGTAGGCCATTTGATTGCTTGATTTACTTATGCACAACTTGGTCTGATTTCAGTTTGTTGTCTCTCGTATGAGTAGGTTTATGCATTGCCCAAGTGTCAAGCATTGGTAAGTTAAGTGCATCTCTCGCTATTTGAGTGGTACCCGGCTACTTGGATACTTGTTTTATCCCAAGGGGGTTTGTTACCACCAAATTTAAATGCTTTTTTTTTTTACTCTGATCGAGCTGATTGATATGAAACTCATGTGTCCACTAATGGTTTTTCCTTCATGCTTGATAGCTCATGCATATCTTGGTTCAACAATTAGCATGCTATTGTGGGCACACTTAATTGTCAGGTTGAGTATAGAGTATCTTTCATAGCGACTATTGAGTATGTGTGTGGCTCAGATGCCTTTTGGCTAATTTGGCATCCTTAGCTTCCAGTTTATATCTTCTTTTAAGTTGCAAAAAACAAAAAATAAATCAGCAACTTGCATAATTTGAGAAGTTTAAATTGATGATTTATGGTAAAGCTTGAAAAAAAGTTTGGTACTCTCCACTTCAGTGCATGAGGTTGCTAACACACCAATACTAAGGTGCATATATGGACATATATATTCAAAAGGCTTCTCCAACACTATTCACACATCCTTTGCACATATCTCCATATATCCTCCAATGAATAAACACACATATATCCTTCAATGAATACATACACTCATGGATGCACATGATAGGATGCACATACACACATTCATGGATCTAGATGTGCACATTCACAACACAAAACGCTCACCGATTCTTATATAAGGTACTTATTTTCATGAACTGAGTACATCAGAAACTGAATGACCTCTTTCAATGAATGAAAGTTAATTGCATTATGAGGGAAATTCAAGACATATGAATGATCACACATATCCATCCAGATACATGCTCTTATGCAAACATCATTGTGTGCTAGAAGGTTATGTGACATTCACGTGATTCCCTTTTTTTATTCTTTGATACCCGCTTCTCAACCTTGGTGTCTTGAAATTTTGTTTTTCAACTTTAGTGTCTTGAATGTTCTTGTTTGTAAACTTTATGTTTTGAACGCTTGTTTTAAACCTCATTATTTTGAACCTATTTTTCACCCATGCTAAGATTTTGGAGTCTCAATCTAATATTGCTAAAAAAAAGGGATCATTCAAAGTGCTTTTGAATGGTACCTTACACATCTAGATTTGGCCTATGGATTGAGAGATAGAATCAGATTTTTGTTGGAAATAAAATTCCAAAAGCGATGCATGCTATTTTCTGTACGCTTTCAAATACAAAGTGGCTTTTATAGAGGCCATTGGGTTTTGTGGAATCATTCCACCTTGTCCAAGCTTACTTCCTAAGCTCTGATATGGATTGTCATATCCAATGGAGCACGATGGGCAAACCACTGACCCCAAAGCTTTGGTTGAGGGTTTCTTTCTAATCCTCCCTCGTAGGGTGTCATTCAACCATTTCCTACGTCTCATTTCTTGAATTTTATTCCATATTATGTGGAATATAATATGACAGTGATCGAAAGTGTGATTCAGCTTAGACAACTCGAAAATCATCATTGGGATTAAACAGCTAATTGCGTTTTCTTTTATTTAGTTTCGAGAAACGAATCAACTTTCGTTATTGGGTCTTTACATCGGGGAATTACATTCGTGTGTAATTGCCTCATGAGGATGTGCAGAGGAGAAGGACGGATTTTTTTTTTTCCTTCTTCTCCGAAAGATCTGCTATGAAGATATCATATGACTATATTATAATGAACAAGGTGGGGATCAGGGACTTCACAATCATTCACATGGAGACCCGCAAAGGAATGTTCGGATGACAATAATTGTACTTTTTTTAAGAGAGTGTGATTGAGAGTGACTTGGAATTGAAAACGAGCTCGGGGGTGGCCGGCTGGATGACGAGATTCCCTCTCAAAAATCATTTAATAGAAGAAATGTTTATGATTATAAGATGCATCTTTTTGTATAGATTCATTTTTTTTCATTGGATTTTGTGTCATATGCATGCGGAACGAGGATTAGATAAGTCTAATTGTTGTTTTTTTTTCTTAGTCAAGTTTGTAGCAAAGGTGGAGTCTATCGTAAAGAGAATATAAAGAAAAGAAGAGTTTCAGGATGGGATACAATCAAATTTTTGTTGAAAATAAAATTCCAAAAGTGATGCATGCTATTTTATGTATGATTTCGAATACAAAGTGCCGAAACAGCTTTTATAGAGGGCATTGGGTTCCCATGTGCTTTGTAGAATCATTTCAGTTTGTCCAAGCCTACTTCCTAGTAAGCTCTCATACTGATTTAGGGTTTAAGGTTTAGGGTCTAAGGTTTTAGGAATTGAAATCATGATCTACTAAGTAGGAGCACGATGGGAAAACCACTGACTCAAAAGCCATGGTTGAGGGTTACTTACTAATCCTCCCTCGTAGGGTGTTGGATCTTTACATCGGGGAATGACATTCATATTTAATTGAAGATGTGACTCATGAGGATGTTCAGAAGAGAGGGATGAATAAAACATGAACTCTTTGATTTTTTAAATTTATTTTCTCCGAAAGATCTTCTATGAAGATATCATATGACTATATTATAATGAACAAGGTAGGGAACGAGGCTTCAATGGTGGGATTGAGATATGAGAAGGAATGTTCGGGTGACAATAATTTTTTTTAATATAAAGGAAGTTCGGCAATAGCCTACTCTCCCGGACTTGAATTAAATTAAGAAACAAAGGTACAATAGAAGGGGACTAGTGCCCACGGGACCCCCCAAATCCCACAAAGCAGGGGAAGCTTGGCTGAATCCTAGGTTGCATTACAGAGAAGGTTAATCACCCTCTCATCGCCCTCATGCGGGGCCCACTTGGGTTTGAGCTTGTTGTTGATCAAAAGGAGGACTTGATGGTGCCTGAAGGGGGGGGACTTCTTACTGTTAACGATCCTTTTGCCCAGGAGGAATAGTGATTTCTCAATCGACCACTCCCTAGGGGGATCGCCGAAGTTGAGAGCACACCGCTCCCGCCAAATTTTCCACAGGACTTCCCCTCTGATGGCGTTCCAGAGTGTCGCAGAGCAGCCGATCGCTTCTCCCAAGAGGACTTGTTTCCAACTAAGCTGTTTTTGAAGTCTGATTTTCATTCCAACCGTCTGCCAGATTCTGGAGGAGTTGGGGCAAGTAAGGAAGATGTGTGGGACATCTTCGATAGCGCGGTGGCAGCGTTTGCACCAAGGAGGGATCCCACAAAGTTTGCTAGCCTTATGGTTGGTCCAAATTCCTCGATGAAGAATTTGCCATAAGAGGACAGACTTCTTAATCTCAATAAGGGGGTGCCAGATACCCATGAATTTCATGTCCCACCGAAGTCGCGTCCAAGACAGGCACCACTTCTTGTTGAGGCTGATCTGGAGGTCAGCCGTTTCTTTGATGTTCGGGATTTTGAGTAGGCTATTTCCATTGTGCCATTTGAGACCAAGCGAGTTCGGTGTGTCGTGTCCCATGAGAAGGCGAGTCTTGTGACGATCCCAAGCGAGGCATCTGCTTTGCAAGGTGTTCCATTCTTCGTAGGAGATGTTTATGCGAGGGTCAATGTCCTCGAAGTTGATCCAGTTGTTGGTGTCATGTTTCCAGAGATGTTTCCATTTTTTGAATCCTTTGTTCCATAGCTTCTTGGCATTTTGAATGTTCCACAACTCCACACTCCGGATGCCATGTATCGGAAACCAGATAGAGTCGTTTTGTCTGATTCCGGCCGCCCACTTCCAGTCCTCACTAATTCTTGTGAAGTTTTTGACTTTATTCCAGCCCTTCCAAAGGGAGCACACGAGATTGGAGCCTTTCGGGAAGACGGGGATCGGGGAGAAAAGCAGGGTCATGATGTCAAGATTCTTCCAGTTCGGGAACCCCGTGAGGGCCAACTCATTCTTGTTTCTAAAGATCAGCTTGGCCCACGAGGCCTCCCTATTGCACCAAGCCTTAATCATCCATTTAGCTGCCAGTTTGTTAGCCATACACCCAATGTCCAGGATACCAAGCCCCCCGCTATCTCTAGGGCTAGTGCAGATGGCCCATTTGATTTTAGGCACCCCCCTTCTGTTATGATCGCCCGTCCAAAGAAAGTTTCTACAAATACTATTCAGTTTGGACAAGCCTTGCTCACTCGGTCTCCAACAAGAAAGGAAATAGATGGTAGAAGAGAGGAGGAACGTGTTGATAACCATCGCACGCCCGGCGAGATTGATTTGCATACCTTTCCAATAGTTAAGTTTGTTTTCGAGTTCAGCCAGCACCCAGTTCCATCGCTGCTCCATAGAGACGCCAAACCCCAAGGGGATTCCAAGAAGTCGAAGGATTTGGCCCTGCGGAATGATTTGACAGCCATGATCAGTGAGAAGGCCAGGATGCTGTCCCACGATAGCCCTAAAGGCGGTCTTGGAGTGGTTGATTTTGGATCCAGAGGCATCACAAAAGATAGCAAGACACCTCCAGAAAGTCTCCAGGCTGGTATTATCATTGTGGACGAACGCGTTCATATCATCAGCAAAAAGTCTCATGGTGATTTGACTGTGGTCGTGAGGCAGCCGGAGGCCTTTGATATTGCCAGCCTCCACATGATGAGCCACAAGTCTGCTCAGCCCCTCAGTGGCGATGGCAAAAAGAAGGGGGGCCAGAGGGCACCCTTGTCTAATCGATCTTCTAAGATGGATCGCCTTCGAAAGTTTGCCGTTAACGTTAATTTGGGTCGTTGCGTTTCCGAAAAGGGTCGCGACCATCTTGGTGAATTTCTGACTAAGTCCGAGATCTTTGAGCGACTGCAGAATATAGTCCCATTCGAGCCTGTCGTAGGCTTTGTCAAAGTCGATCTTGAGGAAAACCACATCTTGATTAGACTCATTTGCAAATTGGACACCTTCCCAAATATCCATAATGGTTTCCAGGATAGACCTTCCTTTGATGAAACCTTTTTGATCCTCACTAAGCCAAGATCTCAGGTGGCACGAGAGTCTGTTGGCAATGACTTTGGCGATGATCTTGTATCCTGTTTGGAGCATCGTAATAGGCCGCCAGTTCTCGATTCTATTCTTTTCCCCCTTCTTGTATATCAACTTGATAATTCCGTTATTTAGACAAGAAGGAAGAGCACCAAACTTTAGCGCTTCTTGCCAAACCATCCGAAGAGGGGTGGCAACCACCAGCTTGAAGGATTTAAAGAACTCGTTAGTGAGTCCGTCGGGTCCCGGGCTTTTACCGAGAGGGAGGGCATCAATGACCTCAATGATTTCTGATTCCGAGATAGGGGCATGAAGCAGGGAGTGGAGGTTGGGTGGTATCCTCCGGGGGGAAACCCTAGAAATGGCAGCCATACAATCCCTTCTATGGTGGGAAAGGGGGTTCGAGGTTCCCAAGAGTCTCGTGAAGTGCCCCTCGATGATGCCAAAATTATCTTCTTCCGAATTGCATACATTGCCATGTGGGTCTAGCAGTAGGGGGATCGACTCTCTATTGTGTTTCCTTTTAAGGATACGACACATCTCTTTGGTGGGTTTGTCGGCTTTGCCAGCCCACCACTCCTTGAAGAAGATCTGCAAGTTTTTCCTTTGTATTTCTTCCTCGTATCTCAACACTGCTCTGATTTTTTTGAGGCCTTTCTGGGCTTGTTGTTTTCCTTTGTTCACTTCCTCCTCGAGCCGCCAGAGTCTGTGGTAAAGGGCTTCCCTACGAGCCCGCCGCACAGTCTCGAGCATCTTCTTAGTTCTGATCATGATCTTACGAGACTTGTCGACCGCACTTCTCCAGCACTTGGCAGGGGCCAAGCCAGAGGCAAACGCCACTTTCCACACATCGGCAATTTCTTGGTGGACAGAAGGGAGAGAGAAGGTGGAAGCGTTGGCATGGAACCACGGAGCCTTGCGGGTTATGTTGGAAGGTTGAAAAGTGATAACGATCGGGTAGTGATCAGAGATAGTGAGGTCAGTGCGTTGCGTGATGGTGGGGTGGCCCCACTGTTGAGTAAAACTCTGAGAGATGTAGCATCTATCGAGTCTAGCTTTCCTCAGGTCCTCGCCCGCTTGGAGATTCGACCAAGAAAAGCCACTCGAGTCTTTGAACTCAATCAAATCCAAGTGGAGTTTGGTCATGTCCCACGAGACTGAACATTCGGGTGACAATAATTGTATGTTTCTTAATAGAGTGTAGTAATTCTAATTGTGGTTTTCTTTTTTCTGAATGAAGTTTGTAAGAAAGGTGGAGTCTATCGTAAAGAGAATATAAAGAGAATAGGAGTTTTAGGATGGGGAGGATAGTGACAATAACGATGTTCGAGCCACTTAAAGATTATGAGAATTCGTAGGTCATTTACAACATCGACTTACGTAGTAATCCGTGGCAAGCGTTGCGTTGTCTCTGTGATGCGTAGTAATCTCATCAACACTCAAAGGTGGAGTGAAGTGAAGTGAATCTTGGATATTCATTCACTTACGTGGGTTAATTGATAATTCAACACAAAGATGTATGCCGATACTCCCATTGTTGGCTACGGATGTGCGTGGGCTAGTGCTCATTAGCTAGAGTTGATCTCATGTAGGATTAGGTTTGTGGTTCTAGAGTAAACTTCAAATTCATGAGGTGAAATTGAATAATATAAACCATTTCAAAACTGTAAATCTCATGTTCCTCCTATTTTTCCTTACTTTTATTATCTTTCACCTCGAAACATGAAGGCTCTGTACATTTCCACCACATACTCTTCATTGGTTCACATCCAATGGCATAAATCCAGGGCACATGAGTAGGATGAATATTTTGAGGTCTTCACCTCCCATCTAGTTTCCTTATTTCTCCATAAAAATTATAAATAATCCCCATGCCTTATATTCTCTTGTATTTCATGGTAATAATTATTATCGATCAAATTATTCTTTACGTCACACTCTGCCTCCATTTCGATCATACTCACAAGCGTGGTCGATATATGTCACACTCAGACTCCTGTATAACAAGCATTAATGAGCACTATATATATATATATATATATATATATATAAATATATATATATATATATATATATATATATATATATATATATATATATATATATATATATACATATATATGTATGTGTGTGTGTGTGTGCGCGCGTGCGCGCATGCGCATCAATGGAGGTTAATGAAGCTCTACTAGAGGGGACAAACATTGTGAGATCATCATCTCGTTAAATGCTAGAGGGCTAACCGACCCCTCAAGAGCGATCATCATTGGTCAATGGCTTCGCGACATTAGCCTAAACCCAGATTTTATATGTATCCAAGAGATTAAAATTGATGGAGAAGACCTCCAGAAACGGTTTAGACATGTCTCCTCAACCCATGTTTGGATTTCAACGGCGCATCAGCGGGGGTCCGGTGGAACGATAATCGGTATTAATCAACTCTGGTTTGAAAAGCTTGAGAACTCCATTGAAGATGAATGCCATCAATGGATTGCTATTTCTTTCGGTGCTCCCTTTTGTTTTACTTTAGTTTCTTTGTATGCCCCTAATGGGGAGTTAGAGAGACTTAACACTTGGGCCTCCTTGGACTCGCTCCCCCACAACGTGCTTATTTGTGGTGACTTCAACATGGTAGAGGACCCTATGGATAGATGGATGGGCAAGGGTAGGGTCATCGATAGTCGGGAGAAAGAAACGTGGGACAAAACTAAACTACACTTGGATCTGGTCGAATTCAAAGACTCGAATGGCTTTTCTTGGTCAAATCTCCAAGCAGGCGAGGACCTGAGGAAAGCTAGACTTGATAGATGCTACATTTCTCAGAGCTTTACTCATCAGTGGGGCCACCCTTCCCTCTCGCAAGGCACCGACCTCACCATCTCCGATCACTACCCGATCGTCATCACCTTTCAACCCCCCACCAAGATCCGTAAGGCTCCTTGGTTCCATGCCAGTGTGCCCTCCTTCTCTCTCCCCTCCGTCCATCAAGAAATTTCTGATGTGTGGAAGGAGGCATTCGCCTCTGGCTTGTCCCCAGCCAAGTGTTGGAGAAGTGCGGTCGATAAGTCACGACAAATCATGATTAGATCCAGGAAGATGCTAGAGACTGTGCGGCGGGCCCGTAGAGAAGCTCTATATCATAGACTCTGGCGGCTCGAGGAGGAAGTGAACAAAGGAAAATCTCAAGCCCAGAAAGGGCTTCGAAAAATCAGAGCGCTGCTGAGATACGAGGAAGAGATACAAAGGAAAAATTTCCAAATTTTCTTCAAGGAGTGGTGGGCTGGCAAAGCCGACAAACCCACCAAAGAGATGTGCCGTATCCTCAAAAGGAAACACAACAGAGAATCGATCCCCTTATTGCTAGACGCAAATGGCAATGTATGCAATACGGAAGAAGATAATGTTGGGATCATTGAAGGGCACTTCACGAGACTCCTGGGGACCTCAAACCCCCTCTCCCACCATAGAAGGGACTGTATGGCAGCCATTTCTAAGGTTTCCCCCCACAGGATACCACTCAACCTCCACTCTCTGCTTCATGCCTCTATCTCTGAAGCCGAAATCATTGAGGTCATCGATGCCCTCCCTTCAGGTAAAAGCCCGGGACCCGACGGGCTCACTAATGAGTTCTTTAAATCCTTCAAGTTGGTGGTTGCCACCCCTCTCCGGTTGGTTTGGCAAGAGGCACTCAAGTTTGGCGCGCTTCCTTCCTGTCTCAACAATGGCATTATCAAGTTAGTACACAAAAAAGGGGAAAAGAACAGAATAGAGAACTGGCGTCCCATTACAATGCTCCAAACAGGATACAAGATCATTGCCAAAGTCATTGCCAACAGAATCTCTTGCCACTTGAGAGCGTGGTTAAGCGAGGATCAAAAAGGTTTCATCAAAGGCAGGTCAATTTTGGAAACCATTATAGATATCTGGGAAGGTCTTGAATTTGCAAATGAGTCTAAACAAGAAGTAGTATTCCTCAAGATCGACTTTGATAAAGCCTACGACAGGCTAGAATGGGACTATATTCTACAGTCGCTACAAGATCTTGGATGTAGTCAGAAATTCACCAGGATGATCGCGACCCTTCTCGGAAACGCATCGACCCAAATTAACATTAATGGAAAACTTTCAAAGGTGATCAAACTTAGAAGATCTATCAGACAAGGGTGCCCATTGGCTCCCCTTCTCTTTGCCATTGCCACGGAAGGGCTTAGCAGGCTGGTGGAGCATTAGGTGGAAGCTGGTAACATTAAAGGCCTTCGTTTGCCGCATGACCACAATCAGATCACCATGAGACTTTTTGCCGATGATATGAACGTTTTTGTTCACAATGATAGTACCAGCCTGGAGACGTTCTGGAAGTGTCTTGCCACCTTTTGTGAAGCCTCTAGATCCATAATCAACCACTCTAAGACCGCCTTTAGAGCTATTGGTGGGTCACAGCCCGACCTTCTCATTGATCATGGCTGTCAAATCATTCCGCAGGGCCAAATTTTTCGGCTTCTTGGGATTCCCTTGGGGTTTGGCGTCTCTATGGAACAGCGGTGGAACTGGGTGCTTGCCAAACTCGAAAACAAGCTTAACTATTGGAGAGGTATGCAAATCAATCTTGCTGGTCGTGCTATGGTTATCAACACGTTCCTCTTATCATCTACCATTTATTTCCTTTCTTGTTGGAGACCGAAAGAGCAAGATCTGTCCAAACTGGATAGTATTTGTAGAAACTTCCTTTGGACGGGCGACCACAATAGGCGGGGGGTGCCTAAAATCAAATGGTCCATCTGCACCAGCCATAGAGATAGTGGGGGACTTGGTATCTTGGACATTGGGTGCATGGCTAACAAACTGTCGACCAAATGGATGATTAAGGCTTGGTGCAACGGGGAGGCCTCGTGGGCCAAGTTGATCTTCAGAAACAAGAATGAGTTGGTGCTCATGGGTTTCCCAAATTGGAAGAATCTTGACATCTTGACCTTGCTGTTTTCCCCGATCCCCGTCTTCCCGAAAGGCTCTAATCTGGTGTGCTCCCTTTGGAAAAGTTGGAATAAAGTCAAAAGCTTCACAAGAATAAGTGAAGGACTGGAAGTGGGCTGCCGGTATCAGACAAAACGACTCTATCTGGTTTCTGATCCATGGCATCCGGAGTGTGGAATCTTGAAACACTCAAAATGCCAAGAAGCTATGGAACAAAGGCTTCAAAAAATGGAAACTGGAAACAAGACACCAACCGCTCGATCAACTTTGAGGATATTGACCCTAGCATCAACATTTCGCATGAAGAATGGAACACTTTGCAAAGCAGATGTCTCGCCTGGGACCGACACAAAGTTCGCCTTCTCATGGGACACGACATGTCGAGCTCGCTTGGTCTCAAATGGCACAATGGGAATAGCCTATCAAAAATCCCGAACATCAAAGAAACGATCGACTATCAGGTTAACCTCAACAAAAAGTGGTGCCTGTCATGGACGCGGCTTCGGTGGGACATGAAGTTCATGGCTATCTGGCACCCCCTCATAGAAATCAAAAAGTCTATCCTCTTATGGCAAATTCTTCATCATGGAATCTGGACCAACCTTAAGGCTAGCAAAATTTGTGGGATCCCTCCCTGGTGCAAACGTTGCTACCGGTCTATCGAAGATGTTTCACACATCTTCTTTACCTGCCCCAACTCCAACAGACTCTGGCAGGTGGTTGGAAAGAGAATTAGACTTCAAAAACGTCTCAGCTGGCAGCAAGCCCTGCTGGGAGAAGCGATCGGCTTCTCCGCGACTCTCTGGAACACCATCAGAGGGGAGGTCCTATGGAAAATCTGGCGGGAAAGATGTGCTTTCAACTTCGGTGACTCCCCCAAGGAGTGGTCAATTGAGAAATCGTTGTTCCTCCTTGGCAAAAGGATTGTCAACTGTAAAAAATCCCCCCCCTTTAGGCATAATCAAGTACTCCTTTTGATCGATAACAAGCTTAAACCCAAGTGGGCCCCACATGAGGGTGATGAGAGGGTAATTAACCTTCTTTGTAATGTCATCTAAGCTCTGTAAAAGCTTCCCCTGCTTTGTGGGATTTGGGGGTCCCGTGGGCACTAGTCCCCTTCTCTTGTACTTTTCTTTATTTAATTCAAGTCCGGGAGAGTAGGCTAACGCCGAACTTCCTTTATATTAAAAAAAAAAACATTGTGAGATCAGGCATAGGGAGCCTCTATTGTTAAGAAGCCTTGATGAGTAGACGCCCATCTTTCTCTTTCCAGTCAATGCATGACTTTGATAGGTATTTGGTAGATACCACTTTTCGTTTCTTCCTACCCTTCTGATCGGACTCAAGTACTTTTGTTGGGAGATTTTGGACATACGAAGACATCTTTAAGCTGGACATCCTCCTTTCTCCTGCTATCTTATTGTTTTTGCTCCTATCCAACCATTTTTTTTTATTTTTTATAAACCAACGCAATTTTTTTATTTTTTATAAACCAACCCAGTTTTTTTATTTTTTATCTTTTTTTTTTTGGATCTGTAGTACTTTACACCGAAGATTTTGGGTCTATTTTTTCCCTCGTTGGGCGCTTTACATGGTCTCCGGTTTGGTATTTCCCTAAACATCATTCTAGTCATTTACTTGCTAAATTCTGATGCTTCGCCTTAAAGTTTTAAGAATGATTAGTTAAGGAAATATTCATTTTTGCTCAAATTATTTAAGGAAATAGTTAAGAAAGTGCCCAAACGGAAACCCAAATTAGTTAAGAAAAATATTCATTTTTGCTGAATTATTCATTAATTGTTCATTTGATTGAACTTTTTGGGGAAGAAAAGAATTTTACTCAGAGGATCAAGAGTGCCTAATGATATAAAAGGCATTGCTTAATCACTATCCCTCATTTTGGATAAAACTATGTCGAGGAAGGATGGATGTGCGTCCAGAAGATAGATATCAACGAAATGAATCTTACATATATTTTAAAAATTCATCACATATGTATACTGTAAAAGATAAATGATAGCTACTCCAAAGTGGAATTTTATGAGTTTCCCACTTTTCTCATTCGTGTTTCGAGTCAAATGATAGAGGAAAACGATCTGTCTTTGGTGCATGAATTTAAATATGGAACGCATTCTCACTTAAATGAGGCCCATAAAACAAACTCCATGAAGAATAGAATAAATTGAACTGGGAAAATTGTAGTGTACTCTAAATGTGCATATTATCCTTTTACATGCGTTTTTTATTAGATTTAGTATATTTTTGGTTTTCATTCTCTTATTTTCCAAAACCTTAATTCATAGAACTATTGAATAGAAGTCATGTGATCCTTAGGAGTTGGTGTTTTCTTGACCCCATTGAGAAACATTTATGATGGGAAACTATGGGTGGCATATTCAAGAGGCACTCCGAATCGCCCCTCATCCAAGATGGATCTTGGGTGTGCACCGTCCTCTCAAATCGTATTGGGATGACCTCAAAGTGTGTTGTTTTCATGAGTGAGGTACATGTTTAGAACCAATTCCTCTATCATATGTGTGTTTTATTGAAGGTATGGCCACCCACTAGAGTGGTCCAACATTACTTGACTTGTTGCTTGTCTTATTTAGGGTAGGTTTGGCTCCACACAAATAGACTTTTGGTGAAGGACGGTAAAATAGAAGTTTTTTCTTATATCTCTAGGCTATGAAAGAAGAGGAAAGTTTTGGAATTCTTGTGGTAGGGTGAATTCGATTATGTATGTGCTTTCCATATGTTGATTTGTGTGTAATGTTTCTATAATGTTTTGATTATTTATCCAAGCCTTAGCTATTAGGTGCAAAGATGTTTCCAAAGCTAATATTCTCATTTTGAGCTTAATTATTTCAATTCGTTTGAAATTATCTTTTGTATCCAACGTATCTCTAAGATATTATACTTCGTATTGCTCTCAAAGTGCTTGTCATTCACTATGTTTTGTTAAACATTCCTATATCGACTCCGAAAAGTTGTTGAGAGAAGCTTGAACTAGTGTATTAACCTAGACACTATGTGTTATTTTAATGTCAATGTAAAAGCACAAATGGCTACGAGGCACTCTTGTATATGTTCCTTCTAGTACACATACATAAAGTGGTTTGGTCATCCACATACTTTAGTACATATTGTAAGACCTGCGTACAATAAATATAGCTCTGTGCTTTTTTGTTCTTTTTCTTTTCTGTAAGTCCGCAATACACGTAGGGTGGAAAGAAGGGGAAGCTTTCGGCCTGCCTATAGCTGGACGCTTTTGATAAAGCTATCAAATGTGAGTGATTTTTTGCTAGTACTTTGATCTTCTTATCTCAGCTTTACTTATTATGTGTTCGAACGGTTGCAATGCTAAGATTTTTCCTGAGACTAGGTATTTCAATTTGTTTGTAATGAACTTATTTTCTCCTGGTGGAATGTTTCTTTATGTAGCGCAATGAATGCATCAATCCCTTATCTCTAAGTTTCTATAGTTCTCATTTTTCTCAAGTTGTACGTTCCCCACCATGTTCCTATAGACATTCGTATATTGACTCCAAAATAGACATGCTGATAGAAGCCTCAGAGTATGCGTTTTCCTAGACATTGAGTTAGCATTAGTGTCTATGTCAAAGGAAAAATGTCCATTGAACACTCTTGTATATGTCTTTTCTAATAACACATATAGTGGCCTACTTATCCATGCATTATATCGAAAGCATCTATTCTCAAATCTGCACAAAATGAATTTGTGATCAATGGTCTTTTCATTTCTACATTTTTGTAATAAAACATCTAGTGGCTAGTGACATACACACTATCTTGACACTACATATTGTGAAACTTGGATATTGTAGTTTTCTATTATTTTGCATGTTTAAACATGTCTACAATTCAGATACAAAGGTTCTTTGCATTCACATCCAAACATATAGTTTGCTTTGGGAGTATTTGGGAAGCTCATTTTCACTGATATCAAGGTGATTTCATGCACAAATGCGTAGGTTGTTGTTAATGTGCATAGTATGGTCACAACCTACAATGTGGAACCCTATGGCCTACTCCAGCGCTTTTAACCAAGGTAGAGGCCAAGGGATAGACGTTGGCATTCTTATTAATCCTTGTCACTATGGGCACCATTTTCTACGTGTTTACAGGTCATGCATCCTAGGTATGTCATCCCAAAAAGAAAGTATAAGAGACCTAGGAGGAGATGCGAAGGAGGTCGATGATCCTGACATCCCCTTCATGGGTGATCCATTCCTTTTGTATTTTGTTTTGTTTGATTACAAAGATCAATAAGTGCCTACGCAAGGGGAGGGGGAAGATCTTAGATGTACGTTACAAAATCTCTGCACAAATCATGTTACTCTTGGGAAATGCAAAGAATAGGTCCCAATTCGTCCTCTTGTATTAAGCCCACCGCCCATTTCCAATGTAATTTGAGATGAAAGTGTCTCTTGAGATTGTTCCATGCTTTCCAAAAGGATCAAATCATATCACAACCCTTGAGAATGTCTTTGATGTGGAATAAAACCAGGATCTTGAGATCATCGTTATTTCCATGAAGGGGAACTCCTAAGAGGATCAAATCATATGACAATCCTTGAGAATGGCTTTGATGTGGAATAAAACCAGGATCTTGAGATCATGTTTATTCCATGAAGAGAAACTCCCAACAGAGGGCACCTATCAGGTTTTGAAGAGCATCTAGGCCCATGAATTTTGTTAATTTGGCCAAGCCTTTACCATTATCCATTTAGTTAACATTTTATTAGACATGGAAACCACATCAATGATCCCTAAACCACTCATTTTCTTGGGGAGCCAACAAACATGCTATTTTTACTCGGGGTTACCTCTATGGTTTGGATCTCCAGTGCATGGAAAGTTCATACTCATGATTTCTAGCTTATGAAGCTTCTTGTCCATAGGTCTCTAGCAATGACTACATATATGGTTGAGGGATGTTATAATGGTCATGGCCTTTCCTACCGCATTGAGTTGCACTAAATTTCTAGTATTCAAATTTGGATTTGGGTTTTTCACAAGATTAGCGGAGCAAGGGGAAAACTTCTTTAATAAAATGCTTGAGCGGGAAGGAGGCTGAATTTTTACCATTTATGTTAATGTTAGCCAATGCATTGCCTTGGAGGGTACAAACCATCGTGATAACTTTGCTGCCAAAGCCAAGATTCTTCATGGATTGAAGAATGAAGTCGCATTCCAATCTATTTAAGTTGATCTTTAAGGAGATGAATTCTTGGTTTGAATCTTACTCGAAGCCCTCCCTAATTTGGCCAAAAGTATATCATGCTAGAATTCCAAACTATCGTCTTCTCACAAATTAATGTATAATTGTTTATTGCATGATTAGTGAAAATGACAACAAAAACGAATTTTCAAGTAAGCTCAACTTGTGATTAAAAGTGGCCTTCTTTCCGGTACTTGCATAAGTTGGTTATTCCATAAGCCTTTTAGAAACCAATTTTGAGTGGTGATGCTGCTCAGCTTGTGGGAACCTCATGATTAAATAAGCCCACGGTAACAAAAAAAGAATCTCAAATGGATTTCCTCTCGATAAATCTACTCTCCGTTAAAGATCCTAGAAAAAATCCAGTCATCAATATTGGTATTATAGCCAATGTTACCTTTTCAACTAATACAAGACTTTGTATATAGTCATGAGAAAACCCTCATGAGAACCAATTGAACCTAAGCGTACCCAAATGGTGTCTCCTTGGGGATGACCCCAAGGGTCAACTCTCATCAGAAGCATGTGAATCTAGATGAAACTTATGTTTAACATTTGAGTATGTATCCAAAAGCAGGTAGAATATACCAATATCATCTATATCCCTTTGTTTTGTAGAAGGCTTAGATTATAACCCTATTTCAAAAGATTTCTTTATAAGTGTAGAACCCCACTTTCTCTCCCTCTCTCTCTCTCTCTTTGTACTTGTGGGTATGTAATGGGTGCTTTAAGGTATACTCCTATGTGCTCGAAGGTGATGTACTATGCACTTCACATCCTTCCATGAAGTATGTAAAAGAAGCTCTCACATGTTATGTTTACAAACTTTTAAACATCAAAGTACACAACGAAACATGATGAGACCTCCCAAGATCTTCAAAAGATCAAAAAAATATTTCCAAACTTCAGAAATCAAACTTTCCTCCAAACTTTCAAGAAAATAGAAATGGGTGACTGTAGAAAAATAACCACCAGAAACTCTCAGAGTAGAACTTGTCAAATGCAATCATATATTCTGAAATTAGACTCTCAGTAGCATGGTTTAGAAACAAAAAACATAAAAAAGGTGGAGTATATCTCCCAAACAAATAGTTTGAAGTCAAGGTATGCGGAGGCCTCCCATAGCAAGGTATGACTAACTATTTGAATTGAACCCTCATGTATAGCAGCACCAGAACTGAATGATCTATGCTAAATTTTGTCATAGATAGAAATTATGAGAGCTAATGAAACTCCTCCAAGTGAAATCACTCAAAAAGACCTCATAACGACTAAGATATGAAAGTTTGAAGAGAGGTATGTCTCTAATGAGACAGCGGATAGACACAAAAAAGAAGATCTGCAAAAATGCCTACTTGCACGGGGTTTTCTCATTGAAATTTCTAAAAAACCCTAGTTATCTATGTAGTAAATGTTGTAACCTTCACAACACAACAAGAACCACTCAATTTGTCCACCTACACTAAGAGAACCACTCTTTTTATTGAGAGGCTATCAACAGAAATGCCTTCCTTGTCTAAAATTAGACACCTCTCCTTTCCTTCTTACTTTTATCTACTTTTATCTGCTTTTACTCTAAATTTGGAGATGTGAGCGCCTCCACATGTTATTTATCATAAATAATAAACTCCATAAGCCTAACAAATAATACTTTTGAGCTTGTTCTTATTGAACATTGCCCCCCTCAAGCTCTAAATCCAAAGCTTTGACTCCAAGTAGAACTTTGATTCGCTTGAGCTTCTGAGCATCCACTACTTTTGTGAGTATGTTTGCCAATTGATCTTTAGTTCCAACATGTTGAATATCAATATATTCATTCACCACATTCTCTCGGATATAGTGGTAGTGTACTTCAATGTTTTTGGTTCTTGCATGGTACATTGGATTAGACGCGAGCTATAATGAACTTACATTATCTCCAAAGAGTAGTGGATGGGCTATAGATAGATTCATATCTTCATAAAGCTTCAAATACCACATAATCTCAGATGTTGCATTTGTAAGGCTTCTATATTTAGCTTTCGTGCTTGAAAGTGCTACTACACGTTGTTTTTTAAAACTCCATGAAACCAAATTATTACCTACAAATATCAAATATCCACCTGTACTCCTTCTGTCATCCTTATTTCTAGCCCAATCTGCATCACTATATGCTTTCAAATCCATAACTTCATGATGTTTATAGCCCAAACCTTCATTTAATGTATCTCAAAACTCTTTTGGATGCTTGCATATGAACATTTGTGGGTTTGTTCATGAATTGAGACAATTTGCTTACACTAAATGTAATATCCGGCCTTGTTAAAGTTGCATATATAAGAGAATCAAAGGCATGTAGATAAGTGGATCTTCATCACTATACTTCACATTGGGTTCCATCGGATTAGTGGTACTCTTGTAATGTTCCATGCCATATTTCTTTAACAAATCTAAAATATACTTCCTTTGTCGAAGATATACACCATCGTCCTTCTTCATAACTTCGATTCCAAGAAGGTACGTCATTTCTCCTAAATCTGAAATTTTAAGTTCAGATCCAAGCTCTGCTTTGATCTTGGCTATCTCACCTTCATTGTTTCATGTTATTATCAATTCATCCACATAAATTGAGATATAAACAATCAATGATCCTTCAACCTTAACATACAAAGAAGTATCTGCATTTGAAGACATGTATCCTTGCTTTTCAAGAAACTTTACCAATCTAAAATTCTAAGCCCTTGGAACCTGCGGACCATACAATGCTTTCAAGAGTTTACATACATGTCTAGGCTTCTTGGGATCTTTATAACCTACTCGTTGCTCCATGTACACATCTTCTTTTAAATCACCATTGAGAAATGCATTTTTTATATCTTATTGATAAAGATTCCATACCTTGCTTGCAGCAACACTTATTAATGTCCTTACTGTTGATATCTTGGCAGTAGGAGAAAATGTCTCCTCATAATTGATGCCATAACTTTGTGCATAACCTTTACAAACAATCCTTGCTTTATATCTACTTATTGAACCATCACTGTTTCTCTTTATCTTGTACACCCATTTGTTATCAATTACCTTCATGTTAGGTTGCCTTGGAACTAGACGCCATGTATTTTTCTCATACAAAGCTATCATTTCTTCATCCATTGCTTTAACCCATTTCTTTACCTTTGATGCTTCTTTAAAAGTTATTGGTTCTTGCTCCTCACGAATTTTTGCCATATAAGCTTCATGAGAAAATCTTTGCAGTAGTCTTCTTTCTCTTAATTGATACCTTAATTGGCTTCTTGTCCTACCATGCTTTTCTTGCCTTCGAGTTTGAGTTCTTCTTGACGTAGAACCTTCACTTTCTTCTTCCTGTGACTCAATTTCCTTTGAAATCAAATCGAGATTTTTCTTCAACTTTTGATTGGGGGAGTTATCTCTTCATATTTAATTTGACTTTCTAGTGAGCTTGAAGAACTTGGTTCTTCTTCGTGACTTCTTGTAGTTTCTTCTTCATCTACTTACACTTCATTCTTATACCAAGATTTATCTTCATGAAAAATAACATCTCTCAAAACAATTACTTCTCCCGTATCTAGGTTTACACATCTATATCTTGGTTGCCCTTCAGCCATACCGATGAAAATCATTTTTTGTGACCTTGGATCCAACTTTGACCTTAACTGTTGTGGAACATGAACAAAACATATGCTTCCAACAATTCTACAATTAGAAATATCTGGTTTTGATCCATAAAATAATTCATAAGGTGGTTTTCGTACACGCCTTTGAGTAGGTGGTAACCTGTTCATCACATAAACTGCCATATCGCATGCTTCAACCCAAAAAATAAGTGGTAAGTCCTTTTCCCCATCTCCAAGATAGACCTGTTTCTTCTTTTGGCCACATCACTTTGTTGAGGTGTGTATCTGTTTGTAGTCTTCTTTATAATTCCTTCTTCCTTCAAAAATGCAAGAAACGTATTAGAAAAGTACTCACCTCCTCCAACTGATCTCAACCTTCTTATGCTTCGACCTATTTTCTTTTCATGCAATGATTTAAACTTCTTGAACATATCAAACACTTCATATTTGTATTTCATAAAATAAATGAATGTAAACTTTGAGAAGTCATCAATAAATGTTACAAAGTACTTGCTACTTGCCATGGACTCTTCTTGAGATGGACCCCATACATCAGTATGAATCAAGTCCAAAATACCTCTGCTTTGCAATCCTGCTTTTGAAAAAGGACTTCGTACCTGTTTTCCAAACTGAAATGCCTCACAAATAAAATCCAAATCTTGCTTAGGTAGTTGTGGCAAGCCTTCAACCAATGATTTCTTTGCAATATCCTTGAACCTGCCAACATTGATGTGTCCTAATCTTTTATGCCATAAATCCAATTGACTTACTTGAGTCTCATTAACTATTGTATAACCTGCATAATTTGGAACTTCAACTTCATAAGTATATAATCTATTTACCTTTTGTCCTTTTATAACAAAATTCCCATCCTTCTTCTCATAAGCCTTCCATTGATTATTGTCAAAATCGACCTTCACTACATTGTCCTCCATTTGTCCAACTGAAGTCAAATTTCTTGTAATAGTAGGAACAAACAAAACATCTCTAAGAGTTATATGTTCATTAAGTAGACAATCACCAATGTAAACTACTTCATGCTCAGTACTATCTCCTGTAGCAACTGTGACTCTTGAATTTGGCTTGTGTAAGTTCACAAATATGTTCATGTTATGACTCATGCGGTTTGAGCAACCACTATCTACATACCAAGTTTTGTTGTTTACCTTCCTCTTATGTGTCTCTGTATGCATAGCCATTAGAATGTTTTCATTCTATGTCTGAGCCTCCTCTTACACTAGGTTGTTGTTTTGATGCATGTGATCTTGGCCTCTTCCTCTTTGTCGTCCTCTAAAACCACCTCTTCTATTTGGGTTGGAGAAGCAATCCCTAACATAATGAGCAACTTTACCACAATAAAGGCAAGTAAGGGTATCTTGCTGATTTGGTTGAGTCCGTTGACTTTGTTGTGTTGTTCTTCCTCCTCTAATAGCATTAAAGCTTCCTCTTCCTCTTGCATTTTTGTTTAATCTTCCTCCTCCTCTAAAATTTCCTCTACCTCTTGATCTATTTTATGAAGTATAAAGAGCTCGTCCTTGACTACCTCTTTGTGAATGATAAGAGTTGCCACCTTCTATGTTGATTTCTTCAATCATCATGAGCGTTTGTAAATCTTCAAAGCATGGTAGATTCTCTCGAGTCATGATAGATGTAATGAAAGACTTCCATCTTTCATCTTCTCTCAAGCCATTTAACATGCTATTAAACTTTATATCCTCATTAGGAGATGCGTCAATAGAGGCTAATGCTTCAAAAGATATTTTACCGCAAGAATATAATCATTAATTGAATGTCGTGGCTTCTTTTTTACTCTTGTTAGCTCACCAATAAGTTGTGTTTGCCTTGCTCTGTTGGTGGTTGCAAATAACCTTTCTCGAGACTCATAGGGTTCTCTACTAGTATTCAAACCTCTTATATGTCCAAGAATAGTATTTGAAACTGTTTGTGAGATAATAAACAAAAGTCTTCTGTCTCTTTCAATCCATTCTTTCTCTCTTGCTCGATCTGCTTGTGTAGGAGCTTCTAGTAATACTGGCTTTAGTTCTATAGCTGTTATCAATCCCCAAAGACCTTTCGAAATGAGATAAGACTACATTCTAAATTGCCACATGGGATAATTTCTCCCATCTAATAACTTCTCAATTGATGCACTCAAATCTGCCATGTTGAATTGTTGTAAACAAACAAGACATTTTGATAGGCTTTATGAAAGATCTGATAAAAAATAAAAGCTCTGATACCACAATGTTATGTTTACAAAATTGTAAACATCAAAGTACACAATGAAACATGATGAGACCTCCCAAGATCTTCAAAAGATCAAACCAATATCTCCAAACTTCAGAAATCAAACTTTCCTCCAAACTTTCAAGAAAATAGAAATGGATGACTATAGCAAAATAACCACTTGAAACTCGTAGAGCTGCATTTCTCATAAATAATCATATATTCTAAACTTAGACTCTGTCTAGCATGTTTTAGAAACAAAAAATGTTGAAAAAGGTGGAGTATAGCTCCTAAATGAATAGTTTGAAGTCAAGGTATGCGGAGGCCTGCAACAGCAGGGTATGACTAACTCTCTGAACTGATACCTGATGTATAGTAGCAACAAAACTCAATCATCTATGGCATATTTTGATATAAATAGAAAGAAAAAAAGCAAAGGAAACTCCTCCAAGTGAAATCAATAAAAAATACCGCATAATGACTAAGATATGAAAGTTTGAAGAGAGGTATGTCTCTAATGAGACATCGGATAGACACAAGAAAGAAGATCTATGAAAACACCTACTTGCATGGGGCTTTCTCATTGCAATTCGTGCAGAATGGATCTATTTATATATTAAAAGTTGTAATCTTCAAAATGCAACACAAATCAATCAATTTTGCCACCTACACTAAGAGAACCACTCTTTTTATAGAGAGGCTATCAACAACACCGCCTTCCTTGTCTAAAAATAGACACCTCTCCTTTCCTTCTTTTTTATCTACTTTTATCTACTTTTACTCTAAATTTGGAGATGTGAGCGCCTTCACATGTTATTTATCATAAATAATAAACTCCATAAGCCTAAAAAATAATTCGTTAGCGCTTGTTCTTATGTAACATCACAAACACTTTTGTTGCATACTATCACTCTAGCACAATGGCAAGTACCAACGTGAGGAGATCCACCTCATAAATGTCAATCCGTGGAGACATGAGGACTAGTATGAAGACTATGAGCAAGTGACGGCACAAGTGCGTGAGTGAGAAGCACACAAACATGCACACACACACACACGCACACAAGGCAAGAACAAAGAGAGGAACAATGGAGTTCTTTGCAATAGTCAAAAAAGTCTCTTACATAAGCTCAAATCACTAACAATCCAACCCCAAAAATGAACTCTCTAGCTCTTTTTATAGTTTTTTGACTAGCTTTGGCCTTGTCCAGACCTAGTGTCCATCCTAGTTAAAAATTAGGTTCTAGAGCCTATTTGAGGGCTCAAACGGAGTCTAAAAATTTTGAAAATTGGTATGTAGCTAACTCTAATACTCCTCAAGCTCGAGGACTCCTCGGCTTGAATAAAATGGAGTCTATCCTACCAAAAATGGAATTTACAATGTTTGTGTAGTGATGAAAATCACTTGAGTTGGAAATAGTTCATGGAGAAACTGATTAGGCCTTGTTACCGGATTATGCATGACTGCTCCTTTGTGCTCGTATGCTCTTCTTTTAGCTTGTATGCCAACACGCCCCCCTCTCTAGCGTGTGTCACCCTTGACAGACCTCTGTTCTGTAGGGTGGTCATTATAGTATTGGATAATGTTGGTGGCTAGCTCGTGTTCTCCTATCCGTAATCCTCTTGCTAGATCAGCTTGAAGTGCATCCCAATTTATTGCACTTCGGACATCTAGTTGCAGTGTCATGTAGTACTCGGAGCACATGGCTTGTTCACATGCAAAGAGATGAAGCAGGTGTGTGGGCTTAGGTCTGAAGACCTCCGAGTGATACTCCCAGAAAATGGATCTGAACATGTCTTTGAATGTATGTTTATAACATGCGGCAACGTATTTTATGCATGCATACCAAGCGTAAGCCACACGAATGCTAGGGGTGGTGCTCATGTCATACACCAAGTCGTAATTTCCATTGGTAAACCCCGGTAGACGTACATGTGGTGCTGCTACATTTCTAAAGGTTTTGAGTACGATTTGCATCATATCCAAAATTTTAAGCATCATTTGGCCCGCGACATCTGGCATCGGTTTCAGTCGAGGAATCCAATGTCGAATTGTTTCCATCATGTAAGCTGTTGAGGGTGGTCCCTGTGGTGGCGCTATGTACGGATAATTGAGCCACTCCTTACATTGAGCATTATTCTGTGCATTTATGTTGAATGCTTTCCATTATCTACGTCGTGGAATGGGGCCGTAACATGGATTGTAAAGTAGATGTAAAGGCGCATTGTTCCATGTGTGCAGCATTTTAGGATATGTCTTTAGAAGTTTCTGTCGCCATGTCGGTTGATGGATTTTGCCTTTCTGCACCTCTAGAGGAAGGTCTTCGGGTTGAAACTAGGTAGCAAAGGAAGGAATCTTTCCTGTGACTCTCTGTATTTCTACATTGTAATCTACCAGAATAACATAGTAAGGCTTGTATTGGATTTTTGATGAGAGGATGAGACATCTAGATGACAAGTTCTTGAAGTAACTAGATTGTAATACGATTTCTATGACTCTCATGGCCTGATTTTGCATTACTGTGCGCTCTTCATGAGAACTCCCCATTTCTTCCTCTTGTAGTAGCCATGGGGGTCGTGGTGCCTCGAAAGTATACTAACCTTCTTCCATTTGTCGCCCCTTGGGAAGGGTTGCGGATCATATTCCTCTTAAAATGTTTGTTCCACAGGAATGGAAACTATCTCTTCATTTGTGGGAGCCTCAAGTGGGGATGGTGGTCTTTTGTATTGTAGTAGACGTGCTTGCAATTCTATGACTTCTTTTTGGAGATCCTTTAGGGCCTCCGAGTGAATGATAAGTGAAGTAGTTGAGGTAGTGGCTTGGGGGCCCGCTGTCGTTTCTTTTTGTCGTTTCTACTTCAGTTGACCCAGTTCTTTTGATAATTGGTCATGTGCATCGAGTAAAGTGGCATAGTCCTCAAGAATGATTTTGATGATTTTTGGGGTCACAACTTGAAATTTGGAGGGACTAATGGGTGCCCGAGTGTGCTTTGGATGGTTACCTCTAAGTTTTCCTAGTTCTATAGTTGGAGACATCTATTTTCCTCTTGTGCCGCTGCAAGGTGTTGTTTGAGCAGTGCCATAATGCACTAGAGTTTGGAATTTCGTTCTAGTTGTATTTGCAAATAACTTTCCAACCCTTGGATTGCTTCTTGATCTACATTCTGAAATTGTGTCTCCAACATGACATGCGCCTCTTGTAAGGTTTGAAATTGAGTTTGGAGACCGGCTTTGTCCTCGTCCAGTGTATCGAGGCATTGTTGTAATGCTTTAGAGTGTTCTTGTAACCTTTGGTTATGTGCCTGCAGCTGATTGTATTATGTCCTTAACTGTGACATACATGCAATCATGGTGTCAAATGCATTGCCTATAGATGAAGGTGTGGTTTGTACAGTGGAAGATGCAAGGGAAGGGAATTGGGGGATGGGAAGTGTGAATGTTGTGTCTACAGGAGATGTGTGTGCAGGTGAAGTTGGTGGAGGGGGAATGGGGGAAAGTGGGAGTGTGGGGGGAGGTGGAGGTGTTGTTGGTGGTGAAATGTCCATACCCTTATGGGTGGATGTAAGTGTAGTTTCTACCATGTATATCGGAATGGTAGGTGATGTGTGTGTGATCGTGGTGAATGACTGTGTTGTGGGTGTTGGGAATGGGCTCAACGAGAGGGGTTGGATGGTGGTTTGAAACATTCTACAGAAGTAGTCATGGGCAGGTTGAAGGATTGGTGGTATGGGGGTGGGAAGCGAGAACTTGGAGGTGGAAAGGTAGTGAAGGGAGATGGGGTGACCGGGAATCCGACAAATGTGGATCTAGTGTCAGGATGGCCTATGAAAGAGGTTCTAGAGGCTGATTGTCCTATGGCTGTCTCCATGAGTGATTCAGTGTCGTCGAGATTTGCTCTCCTCTCTCACTTGTGAAGGCCTACAAAAAAACATATTTGGTGAAGGTAGCCGGAATTCCCCGAGAAGTCCAGGATGCATCAAGGATGTCAAAGGAAGGTCACATCAAAGAAATCAAGAAAGTCCATGGTAGCGGTCAAAGCTGGTCAAAGCTAGTCAAAGTTGGGAAATTAGGGCAAAAATTTCATTGTCACCAAATTAGATGAAAATCCATATACTTTTAAAGATTGTCAAAGGCAGTCTATAACCCAAATTTCAGCAGAAAATGGATTTTGTAGCACATTGATATGCTATGTTCATTTTGTAAAAATGTAATTTTTCTAGTTTGACCCTACAAATTCTTGTATAGAAATTTATGTTAGCCATATGGTTTGGCATGTATAAAGATCATATGTGGCTACATTATTTGTACAAATTTTCAAGGCTATCAGAGCTTCCTAGAGACCTTAATGCCACCTTGCAAGCTTCCAAATGTAGTCAAACTTGTACAAGGGAGATTGAGATGGGAGTTTTTTCTGCATATTCCTGAAGGAGATCTTTGGAAACATAGTGCTACAAAGTTTCATCTTCATCAAAGCCTATTTGGAGGGTCAAAGAGTACAAAGTCCAGTTTTCAGGATCACCGCAGTTTTCTAGTTTAAGCAAATTGAAGGGTTGAAGGGCCACCACATGGCGAAAGCTGATTGAGCCATGTTGTACGATCAAGATGAGCTCAAATTCAAGGGTGGAGATGCACTTATGCTTAAAGCAAGGAGGATCCACGAGTTTTTCCATAAAAGAAGACTTTTTTTACAATCAAAGATCAATAATGCAATGTTTCTCCAAAAATAGTGGCTTATCTTATCCGAATTGATGTCAGCACTGATCCGACGGTCCAGATCATCCCCACATCCAATGGTGGAGAATGAGGGCGCCTAAATTTCACTCCTTTACACTAGATTTGATAGAAAGAACAATTCCAAGCCATTGATTTGATTAATCAAATGGTTGTAATCAAAAGTAGTGATCCTAGAGTTGAGAGTTGATTTCTCTAGATCTAAGGGCCCAAATTCATTCAAAAAACTATATAAACCCCCCTCCAAACTCCTAGAGCATCATTGTTAGGCATCCATAGGGCTCATGCTAGCTTACGGTTTCCTTGAGACGATCACCCTCGGTTGAGCGAGTGAGGATCCAAGGTGAGCTAGTATGAGTATAGAACCTAGTTTCAAATTTAAGTTAGAATTCCAATCTAGGATAGGCTCTTGAAACCAGCATCTCTATCTTGACTCACCCGCGGTGGAGCGTGTGAGTGAGTTAGAGCTGATTTTAATGAGTCTTAGACTTCTTTAGTTAGACGTTACGAGCCTAGACAGACATAGGGTCACTAGAGTGGAACTCACCTTCTTACGTGTGACATTCGGTTGAACTGTCATGGTTTGAGGGTCGGAACCACCTTTGATCAGTAGACTGCCTAGCTTGACGTACCACGACGATCTTATACATGTATCTTAATTCAAATCCTTTTAATTCATGTCACTTGTCACTTGTCTCTTGTCTCCTCTCTCAGTCTCTTAAGTATTTTTACATGTCTTCGAGTGTCGCACTGGATTCTCACAGTATCGTGCACATCTTCGTCGTGAAGTAAACGCATTTGTGAGAGATCTAGAGCATCGTGCATCACTTTCTTATTCACATAAGATGGAGGAAGGATTCAAATCCCTTATTGTTGAGAAACAAGGCCAAAGAATAGTCTCTTCTATGTTGAGAGAGAAGGGAAAATTCAATGGCATCAACATCACAAGCTACTTAGATTTGTTTGAAGAGCAAGCTATGATTTTTGGTCTTCCTGAAGATCTTTTGATATCATTCTTTGAACGAATTGTTGATAGCTCTATCATAAACCGTGTCACTCAATATGATAGTCTTCCTTGGAGTGATTTTAGAAAGGAGATGCTCAAAGAACTCTATCTTGAAGATTATAGCCAACATAATCGAGATGGATTCTTACGATGGGTCAATTCTCCAAAGCCTAGTAGCTCTATTACTCACTTACAAAATGAGTATATTAGACGCTATGAACAACTTATTGATGAGGATAAGATAACTTTGGAACCTGATCTTGTGATCAATTTTCTTAAGCTTCTTCATCCTGAAACTCGTAGGGAAGTTGAACGGCGATTAGAAGAACCAGATAAGTGCTATGGTCTTACTGACAATTGGCAAAAAGTGCGTAAAGTAGTAGAGGTTGTAGCCCATAGACATCAAAGACAATCCATGCTTTATGAGCAAACTAGTCTTCCTCAAGCTAGCCTTCCACAAACTAAGGAGCAAGTTAGAGAACAATCCCATGCTATGCTTTTTGACTCTACTCATATTCCTCAAATGATGGAGCCTAATCAAGGTTTTAAAGTAGAGCCAAATAAAAGTGTAGTTGAACAATCTCAAGTGGATATTCTCACTAAGCAAATGGAAAGTCTTATTGCTACACAATCCAATTTGGCCAAGACTATAGATGCCTTACAATCTAATTACACCAAAACTTTCCAAAATCAAATGAACCCAATGACTTTTCAAGAGCCTAATCAACATGTTATAGCTACCAATCAAAATCCACAAGTAGCTCCCACTCAAGCATATCAAGTTCCTCCAATGCATAATCCTTCAATGCAAAATCCTCATCCTCATGTGCAAAATCCTCAAATGTATCAAAACATGTATCCTCAAGCTTCTCAAATAGTTTTTCAAAATCCTCAAAATCAAAATTTTCAAAATCATCAACCGTATAATATGGAAGCTCCTCTTGCACCTCAAGTACCACATGTTGCTCCCCAAGCTCCTCAAATAAATCAATTGCATTTTCAAAATCCTAATTATCCTGTTCAAGCAATACCTTATCAACAAAATCCTCAATTTCAAAATTTCCCATCACAAGTTAATCAAAATCCTCAAAATCAAAACGGTTTTGTGTGTGGCCCTCGTAGGTGTCCTTGGTGTGATTCGTTAGAGCACTTTTTGAGAGATTGTGAACTATTGAAGGCTGCTAAGGAGCAACGACTAGTAATAGACATAGACAAGAAAATCTATGACTATCGATCTAGGCTACCTTTGCAAGGAAATTATGGTAAGGGAGGAATGAAAAAACACTATGAAAATATAACCATAACGGATGTAGGAACTAGAGGAGTGAAACTAGAAGCTCTTGATGAACAAGTGGAATCAAGTAAACCCACAAAGGAAGGTGATTTTTCCATAGAGGCTTTAGTAAGAGCACGAGATGAGATTAGGAGAATAACGGCTTGGGAATCACCAATAGAAGATCAATCTCTTATTTCTCACATATCCAATGTAGAAGAAAAACAAAAAAGAGATGAAGCTGAGCCTAGTGAAAGAAGAGTGACTCGAAAACAAACCTCAGAGGGAATAGAAACAATCATAGAGCAAAGAGAAACATCACAATCTAAAGATAAAAAACAAGAATCAGAACCCAATGAACAAAAACAAGAGGAGAAACAAAAAGGGAAGAAGACAAAGCAAAGAAAAACAGAACCAAAGCCTTTAGATAAACCAGAACATTCAAAACAAATTGAAGACCAAATACGAGAACATGAACAAAAACAAGATCTTGAGCAAAAACAAAAGAAACCAAAGAGAAAATCTAAAGCCATCTTGATTGCAAAAATTGAGAGAAAAATAGATCCTATGGAGATTTTAGATGACATTTTGCTTAAGAGTCAAGTGACTATGTCTTTAGAACAAGTTTTCTCTATTGCAAAGCTTGTTTTTAAAGATAAATTTATCGGCCTAATTAAAAGGAAGAGGTTTCCGCTTAATCTAGATACTGAGATGCAAGATTCTCTAGATCAAGATCAAGCTATGAATGAAGCCTTAAACTTTGATGAATCTGATGAAGAGGACTTTGATGATGATGAAGTAAATGTTAATAAAAATTTCTTAGGACCTATTCAACCTGACCATGAAAATCATGAAAACAATCCTGAAAGTCACTTTAAAAGAACATTTTGGTCTAGAGGTACATCAGAGATGCATGTTAAAATAGGAAATGATAAGAACACTATCAGTGTAAATGCATTAATAGATTCCGGCTCTGAAATCAATGTGATTTCAAGAGAAGTCTATGATAAGTTTCGATGGTCCATAGATAAAGATTGTGGATGGCGTATGAAAACTGCAGATAATGGTGTAGGTACCCTGTATGGAGCTTGTGCTAGTGTGCCCATATCCATAAGAGGAATCACAGAAGAATTTCACTTTTTTATTCAAGATAATTGCTCCTATGAAGTTCTCTTAGGTCAACCCTTTATTTGTGAGAGTCGTATGGAAACTAAAGCCATGGATGATGGGTCTACCTATGCTAGATTCAAGTCTAAGGATGGAATGCAATCACTTCAAGTCATGACAGTAGGAGTGAATCATCCTAGGAATCGATTGTCAATTAGAAAGAAACCTATTGTTACTCACGGTCATGAGCATGCTTGTAGTGATTGTGCACCTCGATTCATGTTTGGAGCTACATATGATCAAAATTTCGGATAGAATCCATTGTTGAGCGGGACAACAGTGGATATTGGTTTGACATCTCGCAGCCAACCAACCTGTTCAATAGTTTGTCACTTTGTTTTCCACATTCTAGATTAGATTTTCTTCATAAGAGTCAATTGTCCAAGTCTTTTATCCAAAAAACCCAAAAAAATTATAAAAACAACAAAATCATGGAACATGATGAGAACATTGAGCATGTGATTGAAACATCTCATTGTTTCTCTACTCTTGAGGAGTTAGAGTTATGTCTTCAACAAAATTCTAATTCCCATATTATTCTTCTTTCTTCCCTTGATGAGTATGCTCTAATCCAAGAGTATGCTCTCAATGTTGACAAGTGCTCAAAATTTAACCAAACACATGATGCCTTAGTTGAAACAAAGTACAAAACTGTAGAAAAAAAAATCAAACCCATAGCTCAACCATTACCTCAAGGAAGTAATGAAAAAATTATTGATGTGAAAAATGATCCAACTCTTCAGGATAAGAAAAACATAGGACATACATTCACGGATGAGACAATCAAACAGGTGAAAATTGGTAGAGATGATGACTTTCTTTTGCCAGCAGAGAGAGATAAATTTGAGGGAGTCATACGTAGCCATGGAAAAGCCTTTACTATGTATCCTCATGAGATTGGTTGTGTAGATCCTAAGCTAGTTGCACCCATGATAATCTTTACTATTCCACATATTCCATGGAATCTTCGTCCTATACCTGTTCCAAAGGCTCACTTACCTAAGCTAATGAAACTACTTAAGGAGAAGATAAACATGAGAATTTTAGAGCCATCTTTTGCACCTTACTCAAACAGATGGTTCACTGTGCCTAAAAATAATGGGAAACTACGTTTTATTCAAGATCTCCAACCCGTCAATAAAGTCACCATAAGGAATGTAGGAACAGGACCCATTGTAGATGAGTTTGCTGAATCATTTTCAGGACATTCTATCTATTCGATGGGTGATCTATATTCTCGATATGACCAATTCCAATTAGCAATTGATAGTCGTGACATAACCACAATGAAAACTCCTTTAGGCTTAGTGCGAATGTGTACTTTACCTCAAGGAGCGACTAATTCTATGGCTCATATGATGAGTGCTATGAATATGGTCTTACATGACTTTATCCCTCATATAACTATGCCATTCATTGATGATATTCCAATTAAAGGGAGTGAGGAACGTGTAAAGGACAATACTTTAGATTCATCGGGATGTCGTAAATTTGTTCTTGACCATATCTCTGATTGTGAAAGAATATTTCAACGATTTGAAGAGGTAGGTCTCACATTTTCCATAGAGAAATCTGTTTTTGGTGTCAACGAGGTACTTATTGTTGGACATTTATGTGGCCATTATGGTCGAAAGCCATACCCACAAAAAGTTGATGCCATTAGCAAGATTTCTGAAACATGTAACAACGTGAGTGAGGTACGTAGATTTCTTGGTGCTTGCATCTTTTATGTTATTTGGATCCCTCACTTTGCTCATGTTGCTGATTGTCTTTATGACTTGTTGAGGAAGAAACAAAAATTTATTTGGACTAACAAACACACTCAAGCTATGCATAAATTGAAGAAATTATTGCTTAAAGCTCCCATCCTTAAGCGTGTAGACTATTCTGCTAACAAACCTATTATATTGACTGTTGATACTAGTCCTATTGGTATAGGTTGGGTCATAAGTCAAGATGATAGTGAAGGGAATAGATATGCAATTAGGTTTGGTGCGGAAATTCTACATGAAACACAACGAAAATATCCACAAATCAAACGAGAACTATGGGGTATGGTAACAGATTTGAAAACAGACAAAGAATATTTCATTGGTGCAAATGTCAAAGTGGAGACTGATTGTTTGTCTCTCATTGGGATGATAGCCAATTGTTCATCTCCTGATATAGCCATGCTTAGATGGATCTCATATATTAAGTTCATAAATCGTGAGTTAGTTCATATTTCAGGTAAGTCAAACTCAGTTGCTGATATGTTATCGAGAGCTAGATTTGATGATGATCTTGAAAGTGATCTAATAAAGAATGTGAACTTAATTGACTATGTTCCACATATATATGATTATGAGAAATTTCATGAGTCTGAGTACGAAGATGAATGGAGAGACATAGGAAAGTATCTCAGTACACTACAACCATTACCTAGCTGGACTACGAATAGATTCCCTAACATTAGGAAACGAGCTTATAACTTTTTCCTATGTAATGGTTATCTTTGGAGACATGCTAAGGGTAAGGTTAAGAATCCACAACGAGTCCTGGGAAAATGAGGTCTTCAATTGCAAGTAATGAAGGAAATGCATGAGACATTATGGGCCGGTCATAAAGGATTTTTTGGAACATATGAAAAAATTAGAAGTATCTATTATTGGCCTAGGATGTATGTTGACATTAGTAGCTATGTTTCTACATGTTCTACTTGTCAACTTCATTCATCAGTCAAACATAGAGATCCGTTGCATCCTACTTATCCACCTTGTATTCACTACAAGTGGGTAGTAGATCTTGTAACTATGCCTAAAGGTATTGACAAAATGTGTTACATTGTACTTGCAAGAGAAGATTTAACTAATCATGTAGAGGGACGTGCATTACGATCTAAGACCACTTACAATGTTTGCAAATTCTTGCTTGAAGATGTCATAAGTCGCTTTGGGTACATAGAGAAAGTAGTTGCCGATCGTGGAGAGTTAAATGCGAGAGAAGCTAAAGAGTTCTTTGAGCGTCACGGTATTCGTTTGTCTCTCACTACTGCATATAATCCAGAGGCCAATGGTAAAATAGAGAGAGGGCATCCACCTATTGTGAAAGCCATATCTAAAGCATGTAATGGTGACATCAAACAATGGCCTAAATTCTTACCTTTTGCACTTTGGGCAGATAGAATGACATGCACACGTACTACTGGATATATGCCTGTTGAACTCATGTACTCTCAAAAACCATTGTTTCCAATTCAGCCTCATATTTCTGCATGGTCAAATTTGCCTTGGTCTGAAAACATGTCTACTGATGATTTTTTGAGTTTGCGTATTAAACAGTTAGAACAAGGTAAATTAAGACTTGATGATGCTATTGAAAAATTAAGAGAATCTAGAATGAAGAACAAGCATTATTTTGATAAAACTCATTGATTGCGTCCTAAGCCAATTGAAGTAGGAGATTGGGTGCTCATTTATGATAGTACATTTGACTCTCAATATGATGCACGCAAAAAGCTCACTCAACGGTGGTTTGGGCCATACATTGTATCAAAAGTCAACAACAATGGTACGTATGCTCTTTGTGAATTAAATGGTGTTGCACTAAAAACTTTGATTGCAGGTAAAAGGATAAAGCTATTCAAGAAACGTGATAATGACGAGTACATTTTGGATGAGGACATTGAAGAAGATGACAACAATGAGGCCGATTCATAAACAGGAGTATCCATGTTATAAAAAATAAAAATATAAATAAAAAAAGGAAAAAAAAACATATAAAAAGATCATTAATTTTTCAAGTTCATGTTGCTTTGTTTTTTTTCAAGTTCATTCTATTTTTTTTCCATGCATGTTTTTTTTCAGTCTTTGCATTGCATCGCATATCCACATTACTTGAGTAAAAAAAAAGGGCAAATGATGATTTCTCTACTTGTGTAAAATTGTATCTTAAGTAGTAACTTATCTACTAAGGAATTGATTATAATATAGGATTATGGAAAGATAGGGCATGTAGATTTGGAGGTTTATTTTGGTGACATGACTTTCATATATAAACATGCATATGTATCCTATATCGAAAGCATAATTGTTGAAATCCTAGCTCCTGCTATTGCATGTTTCTACATCTTTAGTCCACCTCACAGCACTTGTATCGGAGTTTAAACGACTGTTCTCCGTCATCAAAAATGGTTGTACCTTGTATCGGGGTTTAATTTTTCCTCGTCAAAAAAAAAAATTGCTACATGTTACCAAGAAGTTTACACTTTCTTCCACCCCAAAAAAGTGATCGTAACCAGAAAGTTGCCGAATCATCATCATCATCAAAAAAAAAAGAGCAAGCTAAAGGAGGATAAAGAGGCATAGTAGAATAAATCACCGGTTATATAGGCAGATTTATGCATTAGTGGAGTTTAGTTAGATTTCCTTGCATGTTATTAGAGAAAGAGCATATTCATATTTATGTAGGAAAGGAGCTGATCTAAAATAAGCTAAAGATGAAAGATGTCTCTTGAAAATCCTAAATCTTTCTTTATAATCATATTTAAGGTAGATTGCTTTATGAAAAAGGTACAAAATTTTCTTCAAGTTGAGAGGAACTGATGCTCAAAACGACTCAATACATCCACTTCCACTTCATATTGATGCTTGTTTTTTTTCTTTCTTGTTGCCAATGTTGCTTGTTCATTTGCATATATGTTGCCTGTTTCAATTCTTTCTTTCATGCAAATTTTGCTTCATGTCACGTTACCTACTGATTCATGCATATAATCAATTTTCCTTCCATGTTTCTTATGTTACCTATAAAAGAATTTGATGCTTGGAACATTTTGCTTTTCACAGATGCTAGAGTGGCGCTTCCGGAGGAATCGCAGGTTTAGTGGGGGCGAATGTCGTCGAGATTTGCTCTCCTCTCTCACTTGTGAAGGCCTACAAAAAAACATATTTGGTGAAGGTAGCCGGAATTCCCCGAGAAGTCCAGGATGCATCAAGGATGTCAAAGGAAGGTCACATACAAAGTTTCAAAGAAATCAAGAAAGTCCATGGTAGCGGTCAAAGCTGGTCAAAGCTGGTCAAAGTTGGGAAATTAGGGCAAAAATTTCATTGTCACCAAATTAGATGAAAATCCATATACTTTTAAAGATTGTCAAAGGCAGTCTATAGCCCAAATTTCAGCAGAAAATGGATTTTGTAGCACATTGATATGCTATGTTCATTTTGTAAAAATGTAATTTTTCTAGTTTGACCCTACAAATTCTTGTATAGAAATTTATGTTAGCCATATGGTTTGGAATGTATAAAGATCATATGTGGCTACATATTTGTACAAATTTTCAAGGCTATCAGAGCTTCCTAGAGACCTTAATGCCACCTTGCAAGCTTCCAAATGTAGTCAAACTTGTACAAGGGAGATTGAGATGGGAGTTTTTTCTGCATATTCCTGAAGGAGATCTTTGGAAACATAGTCCTACAAAGTTTCATCTTCATCAAAGCCTATTTGGAGGGTCAAAGAGTACAAAGTCCAGTTTTCAGGATCACCGCAGTTTTCTAGTTTAAGCAAATTGAAGGGTTGAAGGGCCACCACATGACGAAAGATGATTGAGCCATGTTGTACGATCAAGATGAGCTCAAATTCAAGGGTGGAGATGCACTTATGCTTAAAGCAAGGAGGATCCACGAGTTTTTCCATAAAAGAAGACTTTTTTTACAATCAAAGATCAATAATGCAGTGTTTCTCCAAAAATAGTGGCTTATCTTATCCGAATTGATGTCAGCACTGATCCGACGGTCCAGATCATCCCCACATCCAATGGTGGAGAATGAGGGCGCCTAAATTTCACTCCTTTACACTAGATTTGATAGAAAGAACAATTCCAAGCCATTGATTTGATTAATCAAATGGTTGTAATCAAAAGTAGTGATCCTAGAGTTGAGAGTTGATTTCTCTAGATCTAAGGGCCCAAATTCATTCAAAAAACTATATAAACCCCCCTCCAAACTCCTAGAGCATCATTGTTAGGCATCCATAGGGCTCATGCTAGCTTACGGTGTCCTTGAGACGATCACCCTCGGTTGAGCAAGTGAGGATCCAAGGTGAGCTAGTATCCTCACGTCATGCATACATATCATCCAAAGAAGACTATGCATATGAATTAGAATTAGGAAGTGTTTAAGAAGCTCCTTCAATGGACCATTCTTCCTTCCAAATTTGATTCGTGTGTATGGTTCTCTTTCATTCTAATCATTCATGTTCATAAATCTAAATTGCACTCCTACTTTCCCATTCCCATAATCATTTCAACATCTCTCTCTTCTCCATACTCAACATTAATTTCACTTTCATATCCTTTAACCATCCAACATTCATTAGCTTCATACACCCTGTGTGTGCCACGACTGGACCCGATCCACCCGGATTGCGATCACCTCCACATCGGTTGATTCCGTTGTGATGGTGGTGGCTTGATAGACAGGGTTTTCAAAGGAGGAGAACAAGGTTGAACCGAAGGTGGGAGTATGGAAGATGAAGGCTTGCTCTGTGGGTTGGGCAGTCAAGGTGGTGTCTCCAGCTTCACTTCGAGGAGGTAACGGTGGCGGTATGGGTGGTAGTGGCTCGGTATACTCTTCAGTGGTGACTCTGTGTTCTTGGTCAAGAGTTCTTGGTCAAGAGTTCTTGGTCAAGAGTTCTTGGTCAAGAGTTCTTGGTCAAGAGTTCTTGCTTCTTGGGAGGTTGTCTCAATCGGTCCAGATGTAATAATAGCTTCTTCTATGGTAGTAATGGGAATCTGGATGTTTTTATCGGACCATGGTTGGGTTTGGAATCTTTATGGATCATATTGAATGGGAGGTCTCTATATCGCTGATCGAATGGCTTCCACTACACCATAAGTTTTTGCCATCAACAAGAGACCCTCACTATATTCCGAGTCGACTCATGCTTCTTCCAAGAGCTGAGCCATGAGCATTCTACTATTTTGTTTGTTGAGCAATTGTTGTGCCCGCACTTGCTCCATGATCTGATACAGCCTTCGGAGTTCTGCTGTATATGCTAGGGCCCTGGTAGTTTCTTCTTCTTCTACTTCTTCATCCTCTTCTTCTCCTTTTGGGTGTCCTAGTTGTTGAGATGAAGTTCTCTGTTGATCTTCATCCCAATGTACATGGAGGTCTTCTGTGGATTTCCTCTATCTTTGGGAAGAGGTGCCCTATTCTTTTGTGTCTGAAAAGAATTCTACATCAGAGGGTTGTGTTGTTTGTTGTTACCCTTTGGAGTTGTCCTCTCCAATCATTATAGCACAAAGGATTAAGTACACATCTTTAGATTGTCAATTCGGGAAGTATGCAAAGACCATAGCCTCTTGTAGTTAATGGAATCCAAGAATAAGGATTAAGATGACTGTTTTTCTGAGAAATTATGAAGAAGGAGAGAAATATCTAGAGTTTTGATTATCTTGAGTTCTACAACAGCATTTTCAATGATCTTTGTGCCTAAATTGTGCCATTTCCATAGTAGAATACAATTATGAAGTCAAATTTCAAAAACAGTACCTGTATCACACAGACGAGACAATCGCGATTCTGTGAAAACTAAGAATTTTCATTTTTAGCTGTGTTCTTCTGCACTTTCTTACTCAATACACTGAGAATCACCTCTCTTCATACATCTTACTCAGAAATACACAACTAAAGCTTACAAATTCCATGGATCACACAAAGAATAGACTCAACAAATCAAAGGAAAGAACATGAAAGGAGAAAACATGATTTTCTGGAGGAGAGCTCTTCACATTACATGGATAGCAAAAATAATACAACCAACCCTCTCAAAATAGAGGAAATTATCTTTTATACTTTTTCAAGTGTGCTTTTTCACACTTGAATTTTGGTCCTTTTCCCTTCTAATCTAAAAATATGCTATCAAAGAGCTTCCAAAAATTCTAGAAAAAATACATATGATTTTAATTTACATGAGGAAGACTCTTCCTCAATTTTACATCATTTGTATAAATAATTCTATAAATTTTTGACATTTTTACAAATAATTTCCCTTCAAAAAAATGCTTCTTCTAACATTCTTCCCCTCCTAGACTTTTTTGGCTCCTGACAAAAAATATTCTTGCAGATAAGTAGTGAGAGCTTCCTTCACTTCTTTTTTCTTTGATAAACCTGTGACAATAGATCATGACTTTTTCTTTCTGTAATGTTCAAATTATTCACCATCTCAAATAAAGCTTTTCTCAATTGTATGGCCAGCTCTGGTTTGTCTGTAACATCTTTCTTCAAATATTCAGTATATGCAGCTTCATATGCAGTGAGTCTAGATTTTGTGACTATTGATAAATTTCCAAAGATTTCTGACTCTCTTTCAAAAAATACATAATCGAAGGTATCCTAGAAAATTTGGAGATACTGGCTACCCAAAAATATTGTTCTGCTGTAATATGCCATTAAGCAAATCCTGTCTGGAGTTTCACTTAGATCAAAAAGTAAAGCATCGGTCGGTGAATTGAACCCAATGTAGTTGCGAGTTCTTACATCTGTATCTGTAAATGTTTCTATACATGCCATTATGAGTCGCATCACTATGATTAATAGAATACAGGTTGGATCATTTACATCTTTATATGTAGATATAACAGACTCTGCTGTGTCAATCATATACTTCTTTGTTGGTCATGTTCCTACTTTAGGTCCTGATACCTTTGGAAAGTTCAGCCATTTTGCTTGTCCATTCCCTTCTCCTTGCTACTGGACAATAGGTTGGATTTATCTTTAGCTAAATAGGTGCCTCTTTCTAGATTTTCCTACACTCTTTGTTGGCATCTAACCACCTCTTCCTCCATTTAGGATTAGCCTTTTCAAATAACTCCTTAGTGACAATTTTCTTCATATTTGTACAATCTTACTCTCTTCTTTCATTTGGCCTTCCTCCAATAGCAATCTGTTTATTTCTTCATTTGCTTTGACCATGATTTGATATGATCTTTGAAGAGTTCTGAATCTTCCTTCCATTTTCTTAAGCTCCATTTCTACTTTGCTACTATGCTCCATCTTGTTAGCACATTTATCTTCAAGAAATTGAATTTTATTTTGTTGTTGAACCTCCAATTCTTCTAATGAAATTATCCTTTAAGTCAAATCTTCATTTCTTCCCTAAACAATTCTTAGTTGTTCCTCTAACTGTTCCTTTTCTTTCTTTTGCTCAGTAATAATTCTACTGCCTTTCACAAACTCTGATTCAACCACCATTCTTGATATAATCATATTTCTACTAGATGGTCTGAATTGCTCTATATTACTCATGATAACTTTGCAGGCAATCCTGATATCCTTGGGTATCCTTTCTAACCCAGCTTCTAGCTCCACTTGCTTTACCTCTATCTGCTTTTCCTTTCTGCATTCATTTTCTTCTTCATCCTCTTCCTCATATTCTATGACCTGATTCTCTTGCTCTCCATAGCCCTTTTCTTCACTTTTCCTCAATTTCCTGTTGTTTCTCTTCAATGACCTGTCTTTCCTCTTTCTGTACTGTGTTATCATGAGTTGAGGTTGGTTCATTCTCCACTGAGTTTTGTATCTGATCATTTATTTGCTACTCCTTTTGTTCCACTTCCTGCTCATCTATGTCCATAAGGTCTAATTCCTCTTCTTTTTCGTGATTTTCTGTATGTGTGGACTCTTCATTATGATTTAGATCATAAATTATCTCTTCTATACTTTGATTTATATCTCTTTCTGTATTCCCTTCTTTAACCTCTTTGAAATCCATCTTTTCCAATACTTCCTCTGTTTCCTCAATCTGACCTTTATCTTCTTTATTGTGCATTGGGCTGCATATCTAAGCTTCCTTTTCTACTTTTAGCTTTTCCTCATTTATTTGGAAATAGGTTTGCTGAGATGGTTTTGTCCATATTGCTTTGAACCCTATATCCACCAATCCACTACTGAATTCTTTCCTTGCTTCTTTTGCTTCACCCTCTTCTTCTTCCCCCATTACTACTTTACCTTTTAATATCATTTTTTCCTCCCAGGACTAACTTGTTTTGCTGCTTCTTCATGGACCTGTATCCCTGGTGACTTCTGACTCAAATCTCTGTTGTTTTATTTTTTTTAGAGGCTTGTACTGTCACTATTAGTGTGCTAGGTACTAAGAGATTTAAACTTTTCAACAAAAAGTTCTCAATGTCACTTTCTGAATCTGAAGAAAATTGTGAGGAACTGGCTATCCCTTGTTTGTCCATTCTATGTTCTTTGAATGCAATTGATTCCTCCTTATTCTTTTCTTCTAATGACAATTTTACTGATTCCTCCGTTTGGACCTGTTCAACTACTTTTCTCTTATTCTTTTTGGTTAACTTCTTTTTCTAAACAGGTTTTTTCTGAACCTTCTTCTTCACTACTACTGTAGTTCTGGTTTCAAGAGGACCTTCTAACTCCCTAAAATATGCAAGTAATTCCACTTTTTTGTTTACAAACACTTCTTCAGATTCTGCAGCCTTCATCTGATCATGTAGCTCTTCATAATGTTCCACTTCTTCTTTTATCTAGTTAGTTGCTTTACAAGAATATTCTTCCAACATTTTTTGAAACTGGGCTTCATAGATTGCCCTCTTATTGTTTCCTTTAGTCAGATAAGCATACAATTGTTCCTTACTTGTTTGAGGTGGATGAGGTTCCTTTGAGGACTGTACTTCCTTCTGAGCAGCTTCATGCTCTTCTTTTGTTGCTTCCTCCTGTTCCAATTCTACTTTCCTCGGATCCAATCTTCTCTTCTTTACTGGAATAACTTCTTCTGATATCCCTTTCCTTTTCCTTTATGATCCCCTCATGCTTGTTTGAGCTTCTGCTTCTCTTATAGACATTACTTTAGAAGGACTTTTGAATCCTGACATCAAGCTCCTGAAATATTGAGCTTCTGGAGCCAATTTCAGCTGATCCTCCATATCCAAGATATGATATATAATCCTGGTTAGAAACTGTGCTCCATTCATAAACTTCTTCTGTTCCCAATGCTTTGCTGCTTCCTTCAATTGGTCATGGATGTAAGAAGTTACATCCATTACTCCAAATGGTTTGATTATGTCCTTATTATTGAACATGATCAATGTTACTGGCTTATGTGGCATTGTATATCTAGGTAGCTAAATATTGAAGAAACATCCTGATAACATATTCTTCATTCTCTTTTCCTTTGAAATCCATAAATTTGGAATATCCTGCATAGGTTTCTTTATTCTTCTTGACAAAATTGTTATCCAACTTAGTTCCCATGGAATAGAATTGGAGAGCTACCTTGATGTGCTCTGCTTTTATAGTGATATGTACCTCTTTGTTTTCTTTGTCCTTGACTAAACACCTGAAATATGCTTCATTGCCTTTACCAACTTCCAGTAAACTATTCATAACTTGTGATACTCTTTCAAAATCTACAAAGAAAAGAGGTTCATCTAGTAGTCTGTGTAACCCTACTGCTTTCCATCTTTTATAATTGACTGCAATTTTTTGAAATTTATAGAATTCTTGACACAGCATTGTATACTTATGACCTCCAACTCCTACTATAAAAATGTGCTGACCAATGATACTAAGGGTTTCCTTCAGTTCTTTGGCTATCTTCTCGTCTTCTGGGATATCTTGTTCTTCATCAGACTCCAGCTCCACCCTTTCCACTGTTGCTTCACTGTCTAAGAACCAATGTCCTCTTGACAAAGTTACAGAGTCAGCTTTGAAGTCATGAATTGGCAGTTCCTTTGGATTCACCATTCTGGAGAAAATATAACATAACCAAAAAGAAAACTCCAACCACATGAGTTACAAGAAACATAAAAGAAATCACATTTGCCTTGAGGTGTAATGAAAAAGCAAAACTAAAATCTCAGATGAATCCTGACTTCCTTATTTGTATCACAAATCTAACTCAATTGAAGTGATCATCACATGTGTAGCAAGATGTCTAGTGCTCTCTTCCCTTATCTCTTTTTTATTTTTTATTTTTTTAATAATAAAAAGAAAAAATGAATGAATTTTTAAGAAAATCTATATTTTTATAGGAAAAACAATTGAACAATGACTAAAAGAATAGTGACTGCTTTAAGCCTGCCAAATTATAACCTATATCTTGCTCGTGCTATATATCTTATGTAAACAAAAAGAGTTGTTATTTTTTCTTGATCTTTTTCTTTCTCTTCTCTCTCTTTTTTTTTTTTAACAAAAGAATTGTTATTTTTTCTCTCTTTTTCTTTCTCTTTTCTCTCTTTTTTTATTAATAATTTCCACTTTTCTCTCTTCCCCTCCTATTTCTTTTCCTAGAAAAAGGATGAGGTAAAATAAATGGAAATAATTTCTAGGATGTCATAATTCCTTTCTAATGAAATTCTGAATTCTTTTATAAGAATCCAAAGTGTATGTCTGATGACCATTTTGCCCTTTCCTTCATTTGTGACTCATCATGCTTTTGCACTATTTTTGTATCTTGATCCTTATTTTCTTTCCATTGAAGCAGATCATATTTTTTTACCCAAAAATACTTAATTCCTGTTGATTCCTTTTTTGGAGTATAAAAATCTTCTTTTAACACACAGTACTTGGATGTCTTTGGTTTCCACATCCACTTAGTGTTACTGCATTTTGTTAATAAGCAATGCTTGGACTTTCTAGGTCTCCTCATCCTTTCAGCCTTGATATCTTGATGTTTCTGAGTATTCCACACTTGAAACTATGTGACCTAACATTCTCCCTTGCCTTACAAAAAACACACATTTCTCTGGATTTAAACATACTCTGTATGTTCTACATTTTTTCAATATATTTTCCAGATCCTTCAAATGATCTTGTCTTTTTAATGAAAAAGTGCAAAGATCATCCACATAAATTTCCATTATATTTCTAAGGAATTCTTTGAATATGTGACACATCAGTCTTTGAAAAGTTGCTAGGGCATTAGTTAAACCAAAGGGCATAACCCTAAAAGCATAGATTCCCCATTCTATGGAAAAGGCAGTTTTATGTTGGTCTTCCAAAGCTAATGGTACCTGATTATATCCTGAAAAACCATCCAAGAAACTGTAGACCTCTTTACTTGCAACTCTTTCCAAAAGATGGTCTGTTATGGGTAATGGATAGCTATCCCTTATAGTTGCAGCATTGACTTTTTTCAAGTTAATACATACCCTAAGTTTCCCATTCTTTTTAGGTACCACAACTATAGGAGATATCCACTGGGAGCCAGCAGCTTTTCAATTTCTTCCTTTATTTTAGCAGAGTATTTGTCATTAAATGTATAGTGTCTTTGTTTGCTAGGTTTTGCATCAAGAGTAATAGGAATCTTATGTTCACAGATCTTAGGGTCAATTCCTTTCAAATCTCTATAGCTGTAAGCAAACACATCTCTATATGTCTTTGCCAGTTTTCTCAATGCTTCCTCCTCTTGATTTGTCATGTCATCAACTATTACAATATGTCTCTCTTCCTCCTCTTCTTGAGTGATCATCACCTTCTTAGTTTGTTCCTCATTGTCATATGCCTCCCCCTTTTTCTTTTCTCTTTTTGGTTTCATTTTTAGAAGTAGTCTGTCTTCTACTTCATAGGTCTTGAAATTTGAAGGTACATCAAATTTTTTATCTTCTTTCTTTATTTTTCTATTTTTTTCAACTTCTTGTTCTTTTTCTATTTCTTTGTGTTTATTTTTTCTATATGTTCCTGAGATTTTGTCTTTTATAGCATCAGTAGCTTCCACTTCTTCCAGATATTGTGTTTTCCCATTTTTTAATATTATTGCTTCCTCCTGGTCTTCCTCTATTTTTGACACCTTTATCATTTGTATTCCCATGTGAAAGATATCATATCCTTCTTCATTTTGAAATTTTATTCCCACATACTCATGATTAGCTAGATCCATGGTGGTCAAAATCTGATTCCAACCATAAGGCTCAAATTCTTCATCCTTAAGTTTATGTGGTATGTAGCTTTCATCTTGTGATTTCCTTTCTCCTAGACAATTTCCTTTTTTTTTAACATTCTTTTTTTATCTGTGAGATTCCTTATCACATTACATTTCCATATTGATGATTCTGTCTCATTTTAATCTTCACTCCTTGATTCTTCACTTAATTCCTAATCTTGTGTTGTAAGTGAGGATTTTGTTTTACTATCTCCTCCATTGTGGTGTGATATAAAATTGTACAGTGTTTGTCTAGATTGATTTGGAAGGTTATTTGTGAAATATCTTCCTGATCAAATTGTTTCTTAGTTTTTGTTGCATTTGGTCCTTCAACTATTTTTTGATGATTGTCTAGTTCCCCCATTTTGAGTTTTGCTTCCTGTATGATTTGTTTACATCTTTGCATCCTTTCATCCTCTAAATCTGGCATAGGATATGCCATCACATGATTTGTAGGATTGGGTCCATCTTGAATTCTTCCCTTGTATGCTCTTATTAGAGTTTCCAGACTTTGTGAAATTTTTCCCTCTTCCTGAGTCTGTGTATTTTGTGGTTGACTATTGTTTGAATGTTCCATAGTTTCTTCTTCCAAATTTTTACCCATTCTCATCTTTCTTTCCCATCTTTCTTTTTGTCTGTTTTTCTTTTCTTTTGAAAATGGGATTTTCTTATGTTGATGTGTGTATGGCTCCTTTGTTGTTTCTTGTTGTTTAACTTGTGCTCTTGTTATAGCATTTACAGTTGCTTGATCATGGTCACTCAATTGTTCTTGCTCCGTTATGTTAGCTGTTTTTAATGGTATGTTACTAGATGTGTTCTGTTGTTTTTAAGGGTTTCTTGGGCAATCCTTTATTAAGTGTTCCCTAGCACAATCCTTGCAATGGGCTCCTTCTATTCTTAGTGTAGGAGGTTGTGGGCAGTCTCTAATGAAATGTTCTCCTCCACATCTATAACAAGTTATCTTTTGACTTCCTTTGAATTGGGGTTTCTGATTGGACATGTAATTATTAGTTATGTACATGAATGTAGTTGTGTCCATTTCAATTCTCCCATTTCCCAAGTCCAAGGCTTGCAGTTTTGGTTCTCTCTGTTCATATCCTTCCCAATCTTCCTGATATCCTTCATTACAATGATAATCCTCTCTGTAAGATGATTTGAGTCTTGAGCTTTCTTCTTCTATTGGTGTGTATTTTATTGGTACTACATTTGTTGGTAATGGTGGTTGTTGTCCGAGTACAGGTCTTGGTTGCTCAACAAATCCAAATTCTCTTTGTAAGTTTAATTCTATTTTTTGAAAATTCCCCTATAAAGGCTTCAAGGAAAGGTTCAATATCTGGGTACATTTCCTTTCTCAATGGAATAAACCAAGATAGTGCAGGTCGAGTTAGGGTTAGACCAAATGCTTCAAATTGTACTTTGTAATCCTCTACTTCTTTTGCCCTAATTAATTGTCTGAATTCTGCAGCATGAGCATCAAGATCATAATATCCTTCATATTGATTCTTCATGCATTTAACTACTTGATATGGCCTAAGCATTCTTCCATGGTTTTGTCGCCGATGTCTCCTTCTGATTGGAAAATCATTCATTCCTTCTGCTTCTCTTTCAAAAGGATTTGGGGAAGTGTGTACTCTCCTACCCTATTGTTGTTCCATATTAGTGTGAGTTTCATTTTGTCTTGGCAAGTCTGGTTGCCCTAGGTTTTGTTCCCAAGGTCTCTTGTCTGCACATTGCCCTGAATCATCCAACTAATTCACGATTTTGTAAAGAGAATCGTGTTTGTCACGATCTTGTGAATAGAATCGTGTTTTTTCAAGATCTTGTGAATATGTTGAATTTTCCACGATTCTGTGAATAGAATCGTCTTTTTCACGATTCTGTGAATAGAATTGTGTTTCTCACGATTCTGTTAATAGAATCGTGTTACTCATGATCTTGTGAATAGACTAGCTTTTCCATGATTCTGTGAATAGAATCGTGTTTCTCACGATTCTATGAATAGAATCGTCTTTTTCACAATTCACGATTCTGTGAATAGAATCATGTATCTCACGATTATGTGAATAAGATCGTGTTTCTCACGATTCTGTGAATAGAATCGTGTTTCTCAAGATTCTGTGAATAGAATCGTGTTTACCATGATTTTGTGAATAGAATCGTGTTTACCACGATTCTGTGAATAGAGTCCTCTTTTCCACGATTCTGTGAATAGAATCATCTTTTCCACGATTCTATGAATAGAATCGTCTTTTCCACGATTCTGTGAATAGAATCATCTTTTTCACGATTCTGTGAATATAATCGTCTTTTTCACGATTCTGTGAGTAGAATCGTGTTTACCACAATTCTGTAAATAGAATCGTGTTTCTCACCATTTTGTGAATAGAATCGTGTTTACAACGATTCTGTGAATAGAATCGTGTTTCTCACGATTCTGTGAATAGGATCATGATTCCCAAGATCATGTGAAGGGAATCGTGATTTTCACGATCCTGATCCCAGACAATCGTGATTGATCACAATCATTCAAAACACAATTTTCTTATAAAAATCGTATTCTGGGAATCATGATTTTGTGTTTGATTACAGAATCATGATTCTGTCAAAATTTTTGGTTTTCGTTTTTCTGATTTCTTCTTACTCTAATGGAAGCACCTTAGCAAAATAATGACATGCAATAAAGGACTTTTGACAAAACAATGATTTTTTCTGCCAAAAAATTCAAAAAATAAAAAGTTGCAATTTTGTGTTTTCCATTTTTCTATGCATTTTTTGAGTTTTTTCCAGTACTTCTAACTTGAAAATATGTAAAATCTTTATGTTAAGAAGATTACCTTGTAGCGTGATCCACCACTGTTCAAAAACTTCATGTTTGTTGGAAGTCACGCTTCTGTCAATGCTCTCTGCACTCACTCCCTCACTCAAATGAATAATTTTCTGAGATTTCAAGCTTTTATAGTCTTTAGATGATCGCGATTGTGTGTGCTTTTCACCAAATTTTAAATTCTCACTGTATGATTCTTGTCCTTTAGCAATTTTGTGGTTTTAATTCACAAATCTCATTCCTTCCAACAAAATTTTCTTTCTTTATTCTACTGACGAAAGTCGCAATTCTGTACCCAATTCTCCAATCTAATCACTTGATGCTCAATTCTTACTAAAATTTTGCAATTTTGATTTCCTTTACTCATGCAACTTATGAAACCTTTTAAAATCACTTACCTCAGTACCCAATAATGCAACTAAGTCAAATTCTTTATCTTACTGAAAATCGTGATTCTATGAAGAGAATCGTGTTTTCCTCTGAACTTCTTGCTTTTGTACTTTTTGACTTTTCTTTCTACCTGGTCTTCTCCAATGTTCTTCACCAACTCCAGATCACTTCTCACCTGCAATTATTCACCACCAAATTCATTCAAAGAGATTTTTGAAAATTTTAAACAGCAACTTTTACTCTATACATTTTTGTTTATTTTCTTTCAATTTCTAGATTTTTTTTTCACTTTTCCCCTTCCACTTCCCACAACAATCCTCCTGTCCAACTTCCTAAGAGAAAAGAAATTTGTTTGAATTTTTAATGGATTTTATAAATTTTGTAGTATTTTGAACCCTAAATCAAGGTAAACACTCCACTTAGGGTTTTCTTGTTTCAAGATCCATTGATCTTTTGTTTCATGATTGGTTATACTCTTTTATGCTGGCAATCGAATCAATTTGGAAGTAGAGCTTTTCAAGAAAATATGTGCTAAGAAGTACAGTATCAATTCATGCAAAGATAAACTCAAATACCTTTTTTTTCAAGAGCCAAATAAAATTTTTCAAGATTATTATCCTTCCTTGAATAAACAAATGGATCAATCAATTTGCACATAGCTACTTTCCTTGACTTTCCTCATTGCAAACATGTCATCTTGTCCAAGATTTGATAAATTTGCTTGGTACTTAGTCAAAAAGCACTCTACATATGCAAAGATAGTCACATTTTACCTTCCCTTTAACAATCTTGCTTCAATTTTTTCCACACACCTTCACGGTCCAAACTTCAATGAAGCTTTTGCTTTGATTCCCTGGCAACGGTGCCAAAAAATGTTTGTTCGTTACCCTTTGGAGTTGTCCTCTCCAATCATTATAGCACAAAGGATCAACTACACATCTTTAAATTGTCAATCCGGGAAGTATGCAAAGATCACATTTCCTTCTAGTTAATGGAATCCAAGAATAAGGATTAAGATGACTGTTTTTCTGAGAAATTATGAAGAAGGAGAGAAATATCTAGAGTTTTGATTATCTTGAGTTCTACAACAGCTGTGCCATTTCTATAGTAGAATACAATTATGAAGTCAAATTTCAAAAGCAGTACCTGTATCACACAGACGAGACAATCGCGGTTCTGTGAAAACTGAGAATTTCCATTTTCAACTTTGTTCTTCTACACTTTCTTACTCAAGACACTGAGAATCACCTCTCTTCATACATCTTACTCAGAAATACAGAACTGAAGCTTACAAATTCCATGGATCACACAAAGAATAGACTCAACAAATCAAAGGAAAGAACATGAAAGGAGAAAACACGATTTTCTGCAAGAGAGCTCTTCACATTACTTGGATAGCAAAAATAATACAACCAACCCTCTCAAAATAGAGGAAATTATCTTTTATACTTTTTCAAGTGTCCTCTTTCACACTTGAATTTTGGTCCTTTTCCCTTATAATCTAAAAATATGCTATCAAAGAGCTTCCAAAAATTCTAGAAAAAATACATATGATTCTAATTTACATGAGGAAGACTCTTCCTCAATTTTACATCATTTGTATAAATAATTCTACAAATTTTTGACATTTTTACAAATAATTTCCCTTCAAAAAAATGCTTCTTCTAACATGTGTATTCTAGAAGAATGATTCAAAGTCGAAGGTGCTCATCCCCTCAACATCTCCGGTGGTAGCAAATTCAAATTCAAGTGGGGCGAGAGGAGCCAATGGAGCAGCTTATGATGTGCCTTTGGATCCAGATCTAGGTATTCGAATGGTAAAGGGAGGCACAGTGGCATCCCTTTGTGGCAAGACTTCTGGAGTTGTTAGAACTTCGCATGTCTGGACACAAGGAATCGAGCCCCTCATGCGCTTGGATTGATGTGTGGCAATTTTGATTCTCTTAAACATTTGTAGTTGTGACCAAGTTAAAGCACGTTCAATGGGTACATCATATGCTAAGCACCTGTAGATAATGCGCATGATTCCACAACAACCATTCACCACTAGCTTTCTAGATGACCTTTTATTTCCTTCATATAGCTGCTCCAGAATCCATACAGGAAGCTTAATAGATAGTTGTTGCTCTAGCACAATGGTGAGAACCACGTTAAGAAGCTTCACCTCCTTAATGTCAATCCGAGGGAGAGGTAGGAGTGATATGAAGATCGTGAACGTGAGATGATGTGAGAGTGAAGGTGAGAAGCACAAAGATGCACACACACATACACACACACAATGAAGAGACAAGCAAGACACAATGGAAGGTGGGAAATTCGCTCTATTACTCAAGAATACTCTTACAAGCTCAAACTAGCTCTAATCTCCAACAAGCTACAATGAACCAACCTCAAAAATGAGCTCTCTAGCTCTTTTTATAGTTTCTAGACTAGTTTTGACCGGTTTCACATCTAGTGACCGGCCTAGTTAAAAATTAGGTCCTAGAGGCTATTTGGGAGGGTAAACGATGTCTAAAAATAACGAAATTTGGTACGAGTATTCTACCTAAGCTCCTCAAGCTCGAGGACTCCTCGGCTTGCACAAAATGGAGCTATGGATTACAAAAATGGGGTTTTGTCTATATTACATATGTTACAAGAGTGATGAAAATCACTGTTGGATGTTTGAAGAAGTAATAAAAATATAATTGTTTTGAAAAAATGGTCCGACTGGCTCCCTGCTTCGTCTTCACATGCTTCCGTGGCGTCTGTGCCTCTGACTGCTTCCAACACCCCCCTCCCTCTCGCTTCTGTCGTCCCTGACAGAACCTTGTTGTGAGATCTGCCGGATGTAATTCTGTAGGAGGTCTTGAGCGAGGGTGTGCTCTGATACACGAATACCTCGGGCTAGATCAGCCTCGAGTTTCTCCCAGTCGATAGGTTGCGGCTCGTCTGGTGGTGGGAGCTGATAGTGTGTGGAGTACACCATTCGTTCACAGGCGAATAATTGCAATAAATGTGTCGGCCTGCTTATGAATACTTCTGAATGGTACTCCCAAAAACCGGTGGTGAACATTTCTTCGAATGTTTGCTTGTAACATGCCGGTAGATACTTGATCCTGCAGTGCCAGGCGTAACACACCCGGAGCGATGGCGTTGTGCTCATATCATAGACTAAATCCAAATTGCCATGCTCAAAGCCCGGAGTGTTGACATGGGGAGCCTTGATGCGCCGGAAGACTTTAAAGACCATCTGCATCATGTCAAAGATTTTGACAGTCATTTGCGCGGCTATATCATCCATAGGTTTTAATCGAGGGAGCCAGTGGCGGATCGTCGCCATCATATAGCCAACTGTGGGTAACGCGACTGGTGGCTTGAAATAGGGGTAGTTCAGCCAGTCTTGGCACTGCTTATTGTTCTGTAGCTTTATAGCGAAGGCAGTCCAAGAGCGGCGTCGTGGTACTGGTCCCCAGCACGGATTGAATTTTAAGTGAAGAGGCGCTTTTACCCACGTGCTCATCATTTCTGGATAATTTTGCAGTAAATCTTTGCGCCAGTCTGGTTGGAGGATTGCACCTCTCTGCGCCCTTGGTGGTAAGTCCTCTGGCTCGAATTGAGTTGCATGCGTAGGTTTCTTGCCGGTTTCTTTCTCTATGGTTAATTGATATTCTGCCATTAACATAAAGTATGGTTTATACTGAAGCTCATGCCCGGATATGTATCTTCGCGGGGCCATGTGAGCAAAGAATGGTGATTGTAAAATTTTTTCTTCAATTATGGCCATGGCATGTAGCTGTGCCTCTACTCTGGCCGAGTGTGTCGTTCCGAGTTCTTCTACTGTCTTCATCCACGCGGGGGTAGGTAGTTCGTAGGTCATCTGGCCTTCGGCCGTGACACGTCCGCCTGGGATGGGTATCGGTTCATAAGCCTCTTCGAAGGTCTCCTCCACCGGGATAGTGACAGTTTCTTCCTCAGCTGGTAGCTCAGGTGGGGAGTCTGGCCTTGGTGGTGCTTCATAGATGGCGATTCGAGATTCAAGATTCACTACCTGGGCCCGGAGTGCGTTGAGTTCCTCTAAAACTTCAGGGGCAGGGTCCACAGGCGCCGGTAATTCCGCTGCTGCTGGTACCTGTTGTGTGGCTGGTTCTCTGAGCTGTAGCAGTTTGTGATCTTCCTTTAACTTTTGATATTCTTCATTCATCCGATCATAGTCCTCGAGCAATCTGACATGGTCGTCTAGCAACATCCGCATCGACTCAGATGGGATGGCCTTGAATCTGCTCGGACTTAGTGGCGTGTCTGGATGATCTAAAGCCGCCTCCAGGTTTTCTCTGTTCTGCTCTTGGAGTCGCTGGTTCTCCTCTTTAGCTGCGGCTAAATGTCTTCTTAATAAGCCCATATTTCTAGTAAGCGTCGCATTGCGGACAGTCTGGGCTCTAAGTAGGTTATCTAAATCTGCGGTGGCCTCTTTGCTTTTTTCCTCACTTTCTATTTCTAACTTGTGATAAGCCTCGCGTAACTCTTGGTACCGGCTGTTCAGTGAGGCATTCTCAATTGACAACAAATTAAGCTGCGTTTGTAAGTCGTTCGTCGTTTTCTGCAGCTGTTGATAATTGGTGTCGAGTGATGCAAACTCATCTCGGACTTGCGTCATACATGCGAACATGTGTTGAAATGCTGTGTCGATGGTGGGCGATAGTAGTAGTGAAGTGCTAAATGAGGATGCAGTGATAGTAGATGCAGTGGGAATGGGGAGCGGGGTTGGGACTGTGGATGCAGTGGTGATTGTGGAAAATTGTGAAGTGCCTAAATACGAGGGTGCTGTGAGTGTAGTGGGTGGTGGTGAGGTGGGCGGTGATATATCCATGCCATTGGACGTGTTTAATGTTGTGACTGTGAACAGTGGTGTGATTGGGGGTGGTTGCGTAGGTGTGAATACGGGATTTACAAACGTAGAGTAGTTTACAGGGGGAATGGTGGGAGTAGTTTGGTGAAACGGGGAAATAGGGGTTATGGCAGGTTGGGGAGGTGAGACGGGTGAGAAGGTTAGCGGGGTTAGGAAGGGAAATGGGGTTCTTAGAGGTGGGGGAAACGCTGGGAAGGATGAAGGGGCGAAGGGGTTAATATAGGGATGCAGAGGGCTGGGTGTGGGCCTGGTGGTATGAATGGGTAAGGAAGAGGTTGGGGCTATATTGCTTTGTACAGGTGTGGATGTGGGGAAAGCAGGTGGGTGTGCGGGTGAGACAGGATGAGTTGGTGAAGGATGAGGTGAAAGAGGAGTCGAAGGGGTGGAGGTTATTTCGAGGATTGTAGTGGTATGTACAATGGTGGTACGGGGTGGCGAATCTACAAGAATGGTTTCTGCGGTTACTGAACGTTCGGGGGCGAGGCGTGCCTCCCTGGCTTGTGCTGAAGATTGGGCTCCTGTTGGTACACGAATATACTCCCCAGGTTTTGAGAGTAGTCGCACTCGGCGGGGATCAAATTGAGGTAATTGCTTTCTTTGTAAAAATCTGAGTGCTTCATGGGAGCCTACTGATTGGACCAACTCTCGGAACCCTCTGATATAGGCGTCTTCGAATCCTCCTGAGATGAGTTCCTGTTCAATTAATGCCTGGCTCTCCTCTTCAGTTAACTTCTTTCGTGCCCAGACTTTCTCCATGGTACGATATAGTTTCTTTATGGCCAATGTATACGCTGCGGCTTCAAAAGTTTCATCTTCATATGTGCTGGTGTCGCCGTGTGTGTCAGTCTGTTGGCCTTGGCCCTCTGTCTGTTCCTCTTGTGAGCCCTGGCTGGCTTCATCGTCGCCTTGATCGTCGTCTGTTTCGGTTCTTTCTTCTTCAGAGCCCGACACAGCTTGTCCCTGTGGCAAGTCTCGCGGCGTAGTGGGGTAGCTGGGGCGCTCATATTCCTGGGAGAACAGTGGTGCTTCTGAATACTGAAACTCGTTTGAGAATGCATCAGGCATCTCAAAATCAAATGTCGTGTTTATGGGGTCGTTCTCCATATGTGGTATCGGGAAAGAAAACGCTTCCGCACCAATGGTGGTGGGAGCTTCTGCGGTTGTGGTGGCGGGTTGTGAGGTGGTAGTTGCCTGAGGTGCAGCGGTACTCGTGGTGGCCTCCGTAATTACTGGTCTGGACAACCGTATGCGAATAGGTTGTACAGTGGGCTCAGCTTCTGTCTGTGGTCGCTCGGGAGAGGGTTGTGGTGACGGCGACTCTGGCACTTGGAGACAAGGGATGGTGCCTCGCATGCGCTTACCAGCCCGTGTCCTACTGGGCTTCTTAGCTTTCTTCGCTGTGCTCTTGAATGCCTTCAATTCCTCTCCTGTTAATGCACGCTCGATGGGCAAGTCATAAGCCAAACACATATACACAATTCTTGTGAGTGCACAACATCCGTTAAGCACTTTTTTACGCTCCCATCTGTGCTGTGCCAGGTACATCTGATCTATGATCCAGCTAGCCAGATCAACTGTTTGAGGTCCCGTACATGCCAAATATAATCCGAACCATATTCTTTTGTGTGGCATGGTAAATCTGTCCTGAGCTGGAAAGGCAAAATGTTGCATGCATATTCTTAGTGGCTTTGACAACTCAGGTGTGATGGCCGAAATCTCTTCCCACTTCGTGACATCCCCACGTTTCATCGGTTCTGGAATCAATCTCTCTCGGTCTGTGGGAGTGTGGGTTCCATGAATCTTGATGGCTGCTCTGATTAGGTCCTTAGAGAGATAAAATCTCTTGTAAGGTGGATCATCCACTAGGGTAGGCAAGATGAAGGTTCCTGGGATGTCCTTATTCTCTGATGCCAGTAAGGTAGTGATCAAGTAATAGCACCTATAAAAATCTGGTTTGGGTAGAGGATCACTGAAATATTCTGTGAAACCGGCTCTAGCCCAAACATGAGTTAAATCTTGGGTGTTTTGTAGGGCTTCGAATTCTCTGGAGAAAAACTGGTACTTTCCCCACGTGCGGTCATCAAAAGTCAGAGAGGATTCAAAGATAAAGTCTGCGTCCGCGAGGGGTCCTGCCAGGCCCTGAAACCAATGAGAGTTCCTGTGTATCTTTTCGGTGTAGCCCATAGGGGGGTTATCGATAGGCATGGGCCCTGGAAATCCCTGAAATTCCGGCGGTGGAGCAGTAGGGTGGGACTCTGCTCGTAGCACGTTGAGTGGTACTGCTGCTACACTGGGGCCTACTCCTGATGTTCCTTCGTCAGTTTGCATGGTGGCTGGTGCGCTAGTGAGAAAGATCTGCTACAAAAGATTAACACATTAGCATGGAAATTAATCATGATCCCATTAAAGTGAGACCGCAATCCCTTTCCATAACTGATGCGTAACCCGTGTAGCCAAGTGCTGTGAGGTGATGGATGCAATGTTTTTTTTTTGCAGCACCAGTGCAGGTCTCTAGACACCTATATGTTTCAGATCATGCATACATTTCTTGATGAGATGAGATTACGAGTGATGTGGGATGACGGTGTGTGAATTTATACAAGGTTTAAAGGTTAGTAATTGAGTACAAGGTTGTATGTTAGTCGGGGGGTAGTTAGGCAATGGGTTAGGGGAAGACGGGTGGACACGTTTCGGTATCCATTTCCTAAGAGTCTTTGAATGGGTGGTGGGTTTCTGCTGAGGGGTAAAAGGTGGTATCGGGTGTGGTGGTGTCGAGGGATGAAAAGGTTTGTGAGGATTATATATTACATGGCATAGGGGTTGAGCTATGATACATGGTTTGGGTACCCAAATCTGCGTGGGCGTGGGTCTATGGGTAAGGTACTTCTTGGCGATCCACATTTGTCGGATGCTTGGACCTGTAGAAGAAGGTCGAGGGGAGGGTGGATATCGACTTTGTTTCTGTTCTGTTTTTTTCTTGTTGACCTCTGCTTGGTTGGAGATCTTTGGTGCTTTTTGTCCTTTTGGCACCCACATTTGTCTGGTGCCGCTGCCGTTGGGTGGCCTGAACTGCTTTCCTTGTTGTTGCCTCTGATACTGCAATCGGTCTGGGTTCCTTCGTCGTGGTTGCCTCTGTCGTAGTTGGGGTTGAGAGGTCGGATGGACACTCTGCTTTGGAAAAGAAGGGAGTTCCAACACTTGCGTGACCTGCCCATCAGGAAGTGATGCCTTTTGTAACTTTAATCTGGGCCAGTCCGCAACAAGCTTGGAAGGATGAGCACCGTAGGGTGTTGTGCTCATTTGGCCGCTGATGCAACCCACCTGACCTCTGATTGTGCCCTTCTGCCCTTGCTATTGGGTAACTGTCTCTTCTAGTTTGCAGGAAGTCCCCGGGAAGATCTCTTGTCGTCCTTCTGACTGACAACTGTCTATAGCCAAGCCCGAGTGGGTTGGTGTAGACGTAACGTGACTGGTCTGATTAAAGATCTTCCGGTCTTCCGTCGCATGCGTTTCATAGGGTCTAGGGTCGCAACCGTCAAGCGGAGTGCGGTTAGGGAAGTCAAGCGGTATCACTCGCTTCTGCTCTAAGGTTCCAATCTGTAAGGAGCCTTGTCTAAGATTTAGGTCCACTGAGTGATCGTATAGCCAATCTTGGCCAAGGATTAGGGGTTCTATCAGGTCGTCATCATGGCACACTAGTAATTTCGCTGTCATCGTCAAATCCTTAATGAGGATAGGAAGGTCCACCTCACCCATGCAAGGGGTTTCCATGCCTCCTAGGCCTATGAGGTATGCCTCAATTGGCCGCATTTCTATCCCTGAATCTTTATAATGGGACCATCTAATCGCACTAGTCGCAGCACCCGAGTCAATTAAAGCCCTGAGTTCTTGGTTATATTTACCGTGCTCTAGCCTTACCGTAAGGAATGGTCTCCTGTCCACTATGCTAGGATGAGTGGTTGACTTTACTTGACACATGGCCATGGGATATCTGGGTGATGTTTCCAGATGGTTATAACGTTCTCTCCCTAGTCCTTGTCTTCTTAGCTTCATGCGCTTAATGCGTTCTATGGCTTCTGCCTGAGCTTCTGCTCGTATTCTATTTTCTTCCTCCTTACGCTTCTTTGCCAATGTGAGTCGTCTTAGCATGTCCTCAGTAAGAGGTTCTTGATATAACCTGACTCTGCAGCCACTAATGTAATTAGGCATTATATCTCCTTCTAAGGTGGCTAACTGTACTGCTCCACTAGTCGAGAGTCTGTTAATGATCATAGGTCCATAACCTCGCTTTTCTAACTTCCGTGCGTGTTGTTTCAGCGTATACACTAGAACTAAATCTCCTTCTTTTAGGCCTTTATCTTTCACATGCGCATCAAAATATGCTTTCTGTCGCTTCTTCGCTGCGTATATTCCCGCTGCTGCTTTCAGCCTGGTTTCTCCTAATCGTTCCAAGTCCATTATTCTCGCTGATAATTCATGGCCGGTCCACTCATGTTCTTGTGCAACCTTAAGGGTCGGTATCAAGAAGTCCAAAGGAAGCACTGCATTCTGACCAAAAACCATCTGAAAGGGAGTTGCATTGAGTACGGTCTTGTAGGCCACTCGATATGCCCAAACAGCGTGGTGTAGCTGTTTGTCCCAATCTGAGCGTTTATTGTTCACGAGTTTCGTCAGTACGGTACATAGTATCTTGTTAGTGCTTTCAGCCTGACCATTGGCCTGAGGATGATATGGTGCAGATTTCTTGTGAATCACAATAAAATCCTGTAACAAACATTCAATGACCTGATTTAGAAAGTGAGTGCCTCGATCGCTCACCAACTCTATGGGCAGTCCATATCTTGTAAAGACATTTTCAAATAAGAATTTTGCAGTCGTATGAGCATCATTCTTTTTTGTAGCCTTTGCCTCTACCCATTTCGTCAGATAATCTGTAGCAACAATAATGTATTCCGCATGTGTACCTTTTGCAGGGGGGTTAATGGGTCCTACAAAGTCTATACCCCACTTAGAAAATGCACGTCCGCCCATCATGGGTTTTAATGGCATTTCATCTCTGCGAGTAGGAAACTGAGTTCTTTGGCACACGTCACATCTCTTTACATAGGTATGTGCATCCATGTGAAGAGTGGGCCACCATAATCCTGCAAAGAGGATGGCTTTGATTATCCTATCTGGTCCAAAATGACCTCCTGCAACACCTTGGTGTGCAGTCTCTAGTATTCTTAGATAATCGCTCTCATGAACACATTGTCTTAGATATCCGTCTCGTCCTCGTTTGTATAGATTATCGCCAATAAGTGAATAGTCTTGAGCTTCCTGCTCTAGACTGCGTTGTCGAGCTAAGGTCATTCCTTGAGGGAATGTGTTCGTCCTCAAGTATGTCACTAAAGGCTCACTCCAGTCTGGTGTGAGAGACACGTGATATAATGTCGCATGCTCTACTGGTGGTCTTTCACCACAATCATGGCATTCCTTACACAATTTGTAGACATCTGCTTCCATCGTAGGCCAAAATACTCCTAATCTATGCAGAGTCTGTAGTGTTCTACGTTTTGAATGATGTTGCTTTAGTGCACCTAAGTGTGCTAATTGCAACCAATTCGCCTGTTCTGAGTCATCTATACAACAAGCAAGAATCTTTTGATTATCCTGTTTATATATGCTTCCTGCTATTATTTGATATCTCTGAGATTTGGTAATCTCTCCTTCTTTGATCTTTATCCTAGAACTCTTGGGTCCGTATGTCAGAATAGGGACTAACGGCTTAGCCCATTCTGGTGCTATCTCCAGGTTAAACAAGTATGCATCTGGTAGATCATCCGCTACTCCTTGAGGGGCTTCTCCCGAGGTTAATCTTGAGAGGTGGTCAGCTCTAAGATGCGTCTTTCCCTTCCTAACTACCACTTCAAAATCATACTCCATGAGTAATAGAAACCAGCGTATTAATCGTCCTGTGTTACATGGTTTGTTGACTAAATATAATAGGGCTTGATGATCTGTAAAGAACTTGAATTTGTTGGCCAACAAGTAGTGCCTAAACTTCTTTACCGCGTAGATCATCCCTAATCCTTCTCGTTCCGTCGTGGTGTAATTTCTCTCTGCTGCGTTCAGTTGTCTGCTAGCGTAAGCTATGGGGAGATCTATGTTACCTTCATTCGTGGGTTGTGCTAACACACATCCTATGGCGTAATTGGATGCATCCACATGTACATGGAATGGCTTACTCCAATCTGGAGTTGTCAATATAGGTGCTGAACACAAACGTCGTTTGAGTTCATTGAATGAATTTTCGCATTCATCAGTCCACTCAAAATTGGTCAAAAGAGAGTACAGAGGCTTGGCTATGATTGCATACATGTGTATGAATCTCCTATAATAGCCGCAATGGCCCATAAAGGCCTGTACCTCTTTCACATTAGTTGGTCTAGGTAATTCTGCAATTACCTTCACCTTTTCCTCGTCCGTAGAGATTCCATTTTTTGACACAATGTGTCCTAGAATTTTGCCTTGTCTGACCATGAAAACACACTTTTCTGGGTTCAAACAAACCTGATATTCTCGACATTTGTCAAATATTTGTCTTAACTCTGGAATATGTGTCTGCCTTACATTTGAATGAGCACATAAGTCATCGACATAAACTTCCAAGCTCTTGCGTAAAAATTCCTTAAAAACATGACACATAAGTCGCTGGAAAGTGGCAGGTGCATTTGTTAAGCCAAATGGCATCACACAAAATGCAAATATGCCCCATTCTGTGGCAAAAGCCGTCTTGTGTTGGTCTTCTGGAGCAATGGCTACTTGGTTATAGCCTGAGAATCCATCAAGAAAGCTGTAAACTTCCTTGCCCGCAACTCTTTCCAATAGGTGTTCCGTGATAGGAAGAGGATAACTATCTCTAATTGTGGCGGCATTAACTTTTTTAAGGTTAATACACACACGCAATTTTCCATTCTTCTTGGGCACAACCACAATGGGGGATACCCATTCGGTATGCTCAATTTCGTAAATGAATCCTGCTTCTATCAACCGATCTATCTCCTCTTTAATCTTCGCAGCGTAATTATCATTATACGTATAAGGTTTCTGTTTTGTCGGTTTTGCATCTGGAGTCATAGGGATTCTATGAGAACATATATCTGGGTCTACTCCTTTTAAATCTTTGTAACTCCAAGCAAAAACATCTCTATATTCGCGCAATAGGGCAACTAACTCTTCTTCTTCTTCAGTCGTCAAATCGTGCCCTATGTAGGTGCATTTTTCTTCTTCTCCTTCTATGGCAACTATTACCTTCTTGGTTTTCTCTCGGTTATCATATACTTGTCCATCCTTCTCTTTTCTATTAGGCATTCGTACCATGATTCTTCTATCTTCGATTTCGTATTTCTTGAAATTCTCGGGTACTTCAAATAAAGATTCTTCCTTTTCCGACATGGTTTCTTTCTTCTTTCTTTTCTTGCCTTCACTCTTGGTAGTCAGTTCCGTGGCCAATCTAACCTCGTTCGTGATGTCCTCGTGTCTCTGAGTGTGAGTCTCTACTTCGTAGAAATATTCTTCCTCTGATGCAAAGGGTGAGTCCATGATAATTGATTCTAAATCAAAATCGCTTGCATCCTCAAATGCATCAGTGTTTGGTTCGCACTCTTCTAAAATTGCCTCGCACATGATTGGCTCTATCGTGAAAACTGAAATGTCATAGCCATCCTCGTCACAGTGGGGTGTCCATTGTTCTTCATTGATGGCTACATCCATGGTTGCTAGTATTTCCGCCCATCCATGGGGTTCAAACTCCTCGTCAGGGAATACTACAGGTGCATAGGCTGGATCCTGAAGGGTTCGTGGATGTTGTTCTGCACCTAAGGTCCTGGCTTCTAATCGTTCTTCCTCTTGTTTGGCTACTTTACACATCCATAAATGAGTATCCTCATGCAACCAAGAAGGATCTGATTCTAATGAGTGCACGGATTCCGTCTCTACCGGTGTCTTATGGATGGTATTCCATTGTATTGGGGGTACATCTCTATGTGAATAGTCTTTAAGATTGACTTTGGTAGTCACTCCTACATGTTGCAAGTACAAAGAATTAGTTCCCCAATCTTGTACGATTTGCAGCTGACGCATGAATGGTCGTCCCAATATCATCTCATACGCATGATTTTTAGCAAAGTCACAAATGGCGAAAGTATGCTCAAATTCTACACCACAAGTGGTGAGGGATATGCCTTCTAGTAAGCCTAACGGTTTTTCTATGTGTCCATCAGCCATTTGCAGCTTCATCCTGGTGGGTCTGAGTGCTGGCTTACCCCAACGTTTCCATAAGGCAGTAGTAGCGATAGCTACTCCGGCTCCTGAATCTAAGATGGCTTTCGTGGTGTAGCCCTGATGGGTTATTGGAAGATATGTGTTACCTTCCTCTCCTTCGCTTACGTCTCCAATCTTTTCCACGGGTATCTCTGGTACCTTCTTATGTGATCCTATCTGAGAGAGTGTGGTGTCTAGCTCAGGGAATTGATTTGCTACGTGCTTCCACAATTCTGGTTTTGCCTTTAGCAGTTCCTCCAGAGTGAGGTTACATTGTACTTTGGTATTCTTGATCACTTCCGTATTTCTAGGGATCACTGATTCTTCATTCCTCACTATTATCGTGGGTGCTCTCATACTAATAGACTTTGCTTCCCAAGGCCCTGTGAACTGAGGTAATTCTTGTAAAGAGTTAGACTCAAATCCTGTGGGTTCACTCAGTTGTTCCACCTCTACATCACCATATATAGAGGGGATGTCTTGGGGAAATTGTTCCTGTAAGTCGTTTATTTCTTGAATAGGAGGATGAGTTCCTTGTTCTTTTCTCCATTTCTCTTCTTGGATTTCTCTTAAAAATTCATGAGAGTACTTATGTATGGAAGATAGGTTATCTTGACTCTCTGTATTGGGTACTTGAGACAGGGATGGTGGATTCCTTTCCTGTGTCTCTGGGACAATAGGGTTCCTATGCTGATCCTCTCTCTCTTTGCTTTCAATCAAGTGTTCTAGCCTCTCCATTAGTCCTTGAAAGTGTAGTTCTGGTTTTGCCATGTTATTCCAATTAAGATATCTAGAGGCTTCGAACAACGCTTGGGCTAGTTCTACCATCTTCATGCAAAGTTTAGTTCTCTCAATTTCTAGATCAGCTCGAGGGTAGTTTTTACTCATTTCCGTGACTTGAGGTCCCTCTTTTATTCTAGCCTGATATGCATGAAACATCATGTCTAGATCTTCCGGTATGGGTTCCGCTAAGACTGATCCTGATTTCTGAGCTGGGATTTCTTGGTTTGATTCTTGTGAAGCCAATTCTTGTATCCTGGCTCTAGATTCTCTTAGACTTCCTTCCAACTCACTTATCTTTTTACTCCACTTTCTCTTTAACCTTTCTCTAGAATCTTTCCAAGATTTCGTCTTCTTGCTACTCGATTCCGCAACTTCACTAGTTTCGGCTATTTTCTCATGATTAAGCTGTTGGTTTTGTAAGAGCGCCTGGGCTCTGGTTATAGCTTGGATAGGCACGTATGTAGGGTTAGATCCATCTGCGTTGTTTACAATACCTATCACGTTGATCGATGTCACATTCGAAGAGTTAACTGGGTTCTTAGGACAATCTTTGATTATGTGCTCCTTGCCACAATCGGCGCAAAAGCCTTGGATGCTATAGTACTGCGATTGCCTTGCTATTGGAGGATGTGGACAATCCTTTATGAAGTGATCTCCTTGGCATCTAAAGCATGGTCCTCTAGGGCCCTGTGGTCTCTGCTGTCTCAATTGGGGCCGTGGGTTTGGGTTTGCATACATCACATTAGTATAATCTGGCTCCCAACTAGGTTCCATTGGTGGACTATCATAATGATATGTCTCCACATGCTCTGGTGACTCCGTGTAATAAGCGGGTGGACTAGTTACATGGGTAGAGTCAAAACTGTTTGAGTTCGGGTCACTTTCGGTGATCAGGGGTGAAGAAGGCACTAAGGCCCTACTTAGGTTCTCTTCTGCAGCCGCATATTTGACTGAGATGACATTCGCTGGTGGGGGTGGCTGTTGAGTTAAGACGGGTTGAGGTCTTTGTTGAGCCTGGTATGGGTAGTTCTGAGGAGGCCTATAGTAATAAGGCTGAGCATTGTATTGGCCTTGATACCTACCTGGCTGCTGGTATGCTTGCGGGTAGTTCTGTCTCACGGTTTGTTTGTTGTATGGGCAGTCCTGAGCCGTATGATTCGTGTATCTTCTCTCAATTGTGCAATATTGGCCACTAGGGTTGGCGTGAGGTTGAGGTGCATTGGGGCACATGTTTGCCAAATGATTTCCACCACAAGTGTAACAACGTACATTTGTAGGTAGCTTGGGCACCTGTTTACTAGAAACTCCTAGTTTTTGGGCCACTTTTTCTGCTAGGTCCTCTATCGAATTAGACAATTTTGTGGATGCTAGAGAAGAACAATCTGAGTCCTTATAGACCTTTGAGAGTTCTAATTCATCTCCTAAGTTGTCCTCAATGTCTATACATATTCTTACACATTCTTCCAGCGTTCTGGGTTCTTTTAGGTACACATAAGAGCGTAGTTTAGCGCTCAACAAGCCATCTAGGAACAGTGATACTTGTTTGGCTTGTGAGGGTAGCTCTTGCATTGGACATCGCTCGACATACTGTCTGAATCTACGACCTGCCAGTCTTACTGTTTCCTGAGGGGTTTGTTTAAAGCTATGAATAAGCGAAGACGTGTCATGTCTAACCCCACTTTTAGAGAATTCAGTAATGAATGACTCTAAAAAGTGATGGATGTCTCTAAATTGCCTTTGTTGCAATGGTTGGAACCAAGTTAAAGCGGTATTCTTTAACGTTAGTCCAAATGCATTGTACTGCGTGAACATGTCTTCAACTTGTTCTGCTCTTAGTACTTGCTTGAATTCTGCGACATGGTCATAGGGATCTCCTGTCCCATCAAAGTAATTCTTCATTGATTTTACCAACTGCGTGGGTCTCAATACTCTTGCGTGTTCACGTGGTCTAGGGAGAGGAAAATCATCTCTACCACCTGGTACTCCATGTTCTCTTTGTCTATCCGTCCTATTAGTGTTCGTGGTTGTTCCATCTCTCCCTATGGGGTGAATGAAGCTTACTTCCGGTCTCTCGTGATTTCCATGGGCTGAGGATGTTCCTGCCCCTTGTTGATTTGTATTCACGTTTGTTCTAGGTGGAGGGAATATCAATTCACCTCTCCATGTGTATGTGTTTTTAGCGCGCTCAGGCACCACAAAGACTCTTTCTGAAGTCTCATCCAGGTATACAACCTTTCCAGGTGTATCTGGGTCCTTGAATTCATAGATTGTAATGATGCCTACCTCACTGGGGTTTTCCTTTCTGTACCTCCAAAAGGCTTCGTCTGTTTCTTTATTTACGAACAACTCGGTGCTCCTGTTGTCTTGAGGGATCCATTCTGGGATGAGTACTCTTGTTAATACGGATTTCCCTCTAGGTGTTCTAGGTTCTTCTAACGGTTCTTTTCCTTGAAATTTCCCTTCTGTCTCTAATTGGATTGTGCCAAACTCATTAGTATCGTTTGGCTGCGTACTCAAGATATACATGGTTCCTTCTTTGTCTATGTAAGCGTCTCTCTCAAATTTCACCACTGGTCTTTCCAATCCAATGGGTTGATCAGGGTTGTGCAGTTGCACCACTTGCCTTTGCAGACCATCCTCATAGATGCGAGCACCTAATCGGTTGGTTCGGAGAAACTCTAGCTGCGTTCTATAGGGTCCTTCAGGCTTTTCTAAGTATGCTACATTAGACCCTCCTGCTGGTCTGTCAGTGCTAAATGCCATTTCTGACTCACTTGATTCTGAGCTCAACTCGTAGGGATAACTACTGTTCAATTGCTGAGCCCAAGATCGTGCGGTGGTTCTTACACTCGCCTCTGATGATCTAAGGCTTCTTCTATCCGACTTACCTATATGTTTGCCCGATCTAAGGTTCATTAATTTCCTTCCTTGCTCACTCAATCACACACTTAGATCGTCAATGGTTCTTTGTGATTAATTCTTGGTCCCTTTCAATTTCTCTTTGGATTCTTGTCTTAATTTATGCGTCAGGAATTCGACTTTCGTGATGATTTTAAGTTTTTCGTTCCGTCAGACTTATGTTCTTTTCTTTAGGTTTTCGCGTCACACACACCTTTACTTTAAGTCTTAAACTTGGTAGAATTAGGTATCTTGAACTTGAGGCGTTCCTATCGACTTAATCCACAACTACCGTTTAGCCTAAGCTAAAAATTGACTGAGGGGGTTGAGTAATCTTCCAACCTCGAGTCGGCTTTTCTGGTTGCTCTGATGCTCTGTTGCCCAAGAAGCCGTGCTTCCCAAGCTCTGCTGTCTTCACTGCCTTGCTCGCTTGCCTTTGATTGCCCTTGCTAGACCTGGAAAATTCCAATGTTAGACCAATTCACAAGATGATTAAACACTTGAGTATATACACCTTTTTAGCTCAAATTTCCAATATGTGCCCCCTGACTTCCTAGTCCCAGACTAGGTGAACCTCAAAATAGCTTATCCAAAGGTAGATGTATTCTTTATGAAAAAAACAGTTGAGGTCACGTAGTACTCTTCACGAGCTTTCTAACGAGCTATTAAGCTCAAAAAACGGACTTCGGATGAAAAAGTTATACGCGTTCAGGCCCTGGGGGGGTAAAAATTGACAATCAAATTTTCCTTCAAATATGAGCTAAGGGGTCTCCTATGAGTCTAATGGTCCAAAAATTTTCCAAAAATACCCCCAAATTTGGTCAAAAATTGAAGTTTAAAATTTGCGATGGGGGTGGGCAATCGCGATGGTCTGGGACCGTCGCGATGGTCCGAGCGAACCGTCGCGATGGCGTGGGATTTGGACAATCGCGATGGCCCGAAAAAGCGAACCGTCGCGATGGCTCGAAGTGAACGATCGCGATGGCGTGAGGTCGAACCGTCGCGATGGTCCAAAAATGAACCGTCGCGATGGCGTGATCGGGCGGACAATCGCGATGGCGCGGTCAACGGTCAACGGTGGACAATCGCGATGGTCCGAAGTGAACCGTCGCGATGGTCCGCGATGCGATGGCTTGAGCCAATCGCGATGGTCCGATTTTGGGCTGTCGCGATGGTCCGAAAAAACGAACCGTCGCGATGGTTCAACGTGACACGTGGCACTGTCGTGGCGATGGCATAGGCCAATCGCGATGGTCCGGGCTCAAATGAACCGTCGCGATGGTTCAAGTGGACCGTCGCGATGGCTCAAGTGAACCGTCACGATGGTCCGAAAAAGCGAACCGTCGCGATGGTCCGGCCGAGCCGTCGCGATGGCGTGAGCCTATCGCGATGGTGCGACACAATCGCGATGGTCCGAGCCAATCGCGATGGTCCACCAAATGACGAATTTTTGGGATGCGAGTATGGATTCCTAGTGGCGCAGGTGTGCTCTTCACGCTGGTGTGGTCGCCTTCTCCAAATTCCGAACTTGGCGGACCATCGCGATGGTCCAACACAGTCGGAAATTTCTGACAGAAACTGAAATTTTTACCTTTTGGAAGCTTTCCTGATGCTCTGAAGCTCTGTACCTGCAAGAAAACTCAAGAAAACACAAGTGCATACAAGCGCAAAAACTCTCTCTCGCTCTCTCGCACGCACAAATGAGGGGAAATGAGGTGAATGGGTGGATATGGTGAATTTTCTGATTTTTTTGGAAATGGAGATGATGATGCGATGATGAAGATGGAGTGTGGGGAAGGTGGAAAACACTAAAAATTAAGTAAAAACAACAACAAAAACTGAAATTTTTACCTTCCAACGCCACTTCTTGCTATACTCTTACCATCACACATTCGTCCTAGACTCGATCCCCGGCAACGGCGCCAAATTTGGTGTTGCTCTAGCACAATGGTGAGAACCACGTTAAGAAGCTTCACCTCCTTAATGTCAATCCGAGGGAGAGGTAGGAGTGATATGAAGATCGTGAACGTGAGATGATGTGAGAGTGAAGGTGAGAAGCACAAAGATGCACACACACATACACACACACAATGAAGAGACAAGCAAGACACAATGGAAGGTGGGAAATTCGCTCTATTACTCAAGAATACTCTTACAAGCTCAAACTAGCTCTAATCTCCAACAAGCTACAATGAACCAACCTCAAAAATGAGCTCTCTAGCTCTTTTTATAGTTTCTAGACTAGTTTTGACCGGTTTCACATCTAGTGACCGGCCTAGTTAAAAATTAGGTCCTAGAGGCTATTTGGGAGGGTAAACGATGTCTAAAAATAACGAAATTTGGTACGAGTATTCTACCTAAGCTCCTCAAGCTCGAGGACTCCTCGGCTTGCACAAAATGGAGCTATGGATTACAAAAATGGGGTTTTGTCTATATTACATATGTTACAAGAGTGATGAAAATCACTGTTGGATGTTTGAAGAAGTAATAAAAATATAATTGTTTTGAAAAAAATGGTCCGACTGGCTCCCTGCTTCGTCTTCACATGCTTCCGTGGCGTCTGTGCCTCTGACTGCTTCCAACAATAGTGCACCTATCTCCGCCAAGTAAAGAGCGAACCAGATCCATTTGTGGGGCTGAGTGAATCGATCTTGACCAGGAAACGCAAAATGTTGCATGCACATACGAAGAGGAATGGACACATTTGGTGTGATTTCTCCCATATCTTTCAGCTTTTGTAATTTTTGGTTCTTCATGTTAGTGGGTATTAGCGCATCCTTTTTCAACAGTACATGCGTGCCATGCATGTTCAAAGTAGAGCTCACCAATTCCGACGTAAGTTCAAACCTTTTCAACTCATTATTTCCTAATAAAGAAGGAAGGACAAATGTTCCTGTTTTATCTTTTTAATCGTTTGCCTATAATGTTGAGACCAAGTAGTAACATCGTAGGAGATCTGGATTGGGTGAGGGTGCTGCAAAGTACTCCGCCAGCCCTGCATGCTGCCATATGATTTGAAGTTCTTGTCTATTGTGGAGAGTCTCAAACTACTTGGAAAAGAAATGGAATTGGACCCATGACTTGTCATACTCACACTTGGACTCCCAGATATACTTCGCCTTCCCTAAGGGTCTTGGCATGCCATTGAACCAATGAGAATTTGCATGGAATCTCTCTGTTATTCTTGTGGGAGGGTCTAGTATAGGCATTTTTTGGAGCTGTTGCACCTCTACAGGTCATTCAGTTGGTGGCACATCAATAGGTAGACTCTCCACATTAATCCCCATCGACTTACTCTTGCCTGTGAGCTTGGGCCTACTACTTCTGCCATGAGACTGCTCGTAGCTATTGATGCTTATCTGCTAGAAGAAGAGAGACACGTTAGCATTGCATAGGAAACAGGATGTTATGGTGTTCCCTACACAATACTAACATGGCATTCCAAGTGGTTAGGGGTTAGTGGGTGAAGTGTTTGTGATTTGTGTGAATGTTGGTTAGTAGGTCAGCATGCACCTACATGAGAGTGGACTGCTTTATAAAATTGGGTCAGGGGGTTTGATACGGGGTTTAAGTTTCCAAACCTTGATTATGGAATCGTATCTTTTAGTGGTAACAACATGTAAAGGTTTGTGGACTAGATTGTGTTGGATTTGGGACCGTTTGGGTATCCATTTCTTGACATTCCTAGGTTTGACCGAAGATGTAATGGTGTGGAGTGTAGGTGTTTACCCTGCCATTTGTGCCAAGAGTGCCTCCAAATGTTGACTCAATCTTGTGAATGGAGGTGAAGGTGTTTGAGCTTCTAAGCAGGTCTTGGGCACCCATATTTGTTTAGCATTTGGTATAGCCTTCATTGACCGCTTCGGGACCCAAATAGAAATGGTATGTCTAGAGTGTTGCCTAGGGTACTCCTTCATTGTAATCCTCGATGGTGTAGCTCATTTGGTGCATCTTTGAGAACCTATCTCTGGAGCCGTGGGTTTTCCACCCTTGCATATCCAAATCTGCTTCATGCCAAGAGGTACTTTATATTGCATAGGTTGGTGATCATGCTTCTTGATCATTGGCCTCCTCTATGTCATGTGTTGTCTTGCTTGCTTTCCTAGGAATCTCTTTGGAAAAAAAGGGAACTCCTTATTGACTTCTGCACCTTCGTAAAGAGTGAAAATCTTCTGTACCATAGAACTTTGAACAAGAATAGCATTGTTATCTTCATGTGGGTTGCTCCACCTCCTTAATGTCAATCCGCAGAAGAGATAGGAGTGATGTGAACATCGTGAATGTAAGATGGAGTGAGAGTGAAGGTGAGAAGCATAGAGATGCACACACACATACACACACAATGAAGAGACAAGCAAGACACAATGGAAGGTAGGAAATTAGACTCTATTACTCAAGATCTCAATTACAAGCTCAAGCTCACTCTAGCTCATACAAGTCTACACCAGCTAACCTAAAAAATGAGGTCTCTAGCTCTATTTATAGTTTTTAGACTAGTTTTGACCGGTTTCACATCTAGTGACTGGCATAGTTAAAAAATAGGTTCTAGGTGCTATTTGAAAGGGTAAACGATGTCTAAAAAAATCCAAAATTGGTAGGCTCATTCTTCCTAAGCTCCTCAAGCTTGAGGACTCCTCGGCTTGCACAAAATGGAACTACAAATTACAAAAAGGGTTTTTCTATGTTACATATGGTACAAAAGTGATGAAAATCTGTGTTGGGAGTTTTTGAAAGGTGTTTATAAAACATATTTGTTTGAAAAAGCATTCGTCTAGCTCCCCGCTACTTTATTTTGCTCTGTCTTTACATGCTTCCTCAACATCTGTGCCTCTGGCTACTGCCAATACCCCCTCCTCTCGCTTCTATCGTCCGCGATAGAACCTTGTTGTGGGAGGGTTTCTTGCCTGTTTCCTATTTGATGGCCAACTGATATTCTACCATTAACATTAAATATGGTTTGTGTTGTAGGTCATGCCCAGATATATACCTGCGAGGGTCCAAATGAGCGAAATACGGTGATTGTAGTATGCATTCCTCTATCATGGCCATTGCATGTAACTAAGCTTCCACATGTGCTGAGTGGGTCCTGTCAAGTTCTTCTACCATCTTCATCCATGCGGGAGTAAGGAGTTCAAAGGTCGTCTGGACCTCAACCGTGACACGTCCACCTGGGATGGGTTGGGGTTCGTAGGCTTCTTCAAAAGTGTCCTCCACCGGGATAGTCATTGTTTCTTCATCCACTGGTAGTTCCGGTGGGGACTCTAGCCTAGGGGGTGCTTCATATGTTGCTATCTGTGTTTGAAGAGTCAATACCTAGGCCCATAAAGTGTTGAGTTCCTCTATGATTTCAGGAGATGTGGATGTAGGAGCTGGTGGTGCCTGCTGTACAAGATCTCGTAACTGTAATATTTTGTGTTCCTCTTTGAGATTCTGGTATTCCTCATTCATACTGTCGTACTCCTCTAATAATGTGACATGATCTTCTAATAACATCTGCATAGATTTAGAGGGGACAACTTTGAAATGATTGGGACTCAAGGGTTCATCCGGTTGATCTCGAGCAGCTTCCAAGTTTTCTCTATTCTGTTCCTGTAGACGTTGGTTCTCTTCTTTAGCTGCTGCCAAGTGGCATTTGAGCAGTCCCATGTTTCTCTTAAGCATCGCATTGCAAATAGTTTGAGCCCTTAACAAATTATCGATGTTTGTAATGGCCTCTTTTGTCTTATGTTCACTCTCTAATTCAAGTGTATGGTAGGCCTCGCATAGCTCTTGGTAGCGTGTGTTAAGGGAGGAATTCTCAATTGTTAAAGAATTGAGCTGCGACTGTAAATCGTTCGTTGTCTGCTGTAGCGTCTGGTAACTAGTCCCAAGAGATGCAAACTCATCTCTCACTTGAGTCATGCATGCGAACATCTGATGAAATGCGGTGTTGATAGTGGGTGATAAAATGAATGGTGTAGTGAATGCAGATGCTATGGGTGTGGGTGTCGATGCAAGGGGAAGGGGAAATAGGGATGGGAAAGTGGATGCAGTGGTGACTGTGGAGAAATGTGATGTGCCTAAATGTGGTGGTGAAATGGATGAAGTGAGTGGTGGTGCAGTGGGTGGTGATATGTCCATGTCACTGGACGTGGTGTCGAGTGCTGTGACTGTGAATAGTGGAGTGATAGTCGGTGCATGAGTGGGTGTGAATAAAGGATTTACAAAGGTTGTCGAATAATGTACAGATGGGGTCTCTTGTACTGCTTGGTGGAGAGGGGAAAGAGGAAATATGGTGGTTCTAGGAGGTGAGATGGGGGAGAAGGTCAATGGAGGGGGAAATGGGAATAAGGGTCTTGGAGGGATGGGGAAGGAAGGGAAGGATGGATGGAGAAATGGACTAGATAGAAGGGTGGAAGTCCTAGAAGGGAGGCTAGGTTGTGTAGGTGCGGAAAGGGTGAGAGGAATGGAGGCAACAAAGGCTTCTACTATCGCACTATCGAAAGACGTAGATGGTCTAGGAGAGGCGGGATGTACAGGAGAGATTGGATGGGTGGGGGGTGAAAGAGGAGCAGTGGGTACTTTGATAACAATGGTGGCATGTAAAATAGAAGTGTAGGGCGGGGAGTCGACGATGATTGTTTCTTCTGCCAAAGAGCCCATAGGAATAAGACGTGCTTCCCTGTCCTGTTGGGATGACTGAGCATCTGTTGGTACACGAATATATTGACCTGGTTTGGATAATAATCGAACTCGGCGTGGGTCAAACTTGATGAAGAGTGTTAATCTCCAAAAGAACAACCTACTCTTGAATTTAGAACACCTCTATATCAAGAGTAAGTCAAAACCTTCACCAATTTAAGCTATCAATGACCAAATATCAATTTCTTGACTAAACTGTGAAGAAGGAATTTCCTCAGAAAGTCTGCTACATAGATCTTGCTCATTGACTGAGTAAATGTGTAAAGTTTTTGATGAAACTTTGCACAAGGTGTCGCCTAAAGATTGCGCACCTTCTCCAAGTCGAATTACTTCAAAAGGTTCAGTAGATCTTGAGAAATCTACTTACCAAGTCAGCTATGTCTAAATCTGCATTGAGTAGCTTACCTTCCAACTTAAAGATTAAGTGCTTATTTGCACAAAACTTTAAACTTACCTTCCAACTTAAAGATTAAGTGCTTATTTGCACAAAACTTTAAACTGTGGAGTGAGAAATGATCAAATCATTAAGATCAAATTTGCGCCTGTTTCAGGAACCAGTGAGTACTTTCTCACATGTAAATGTTCCTACACACAATTCTCTTAGCCTGATCACAATTAGACTCTCAAACTCTAGCCATAGATTGATTAACTATGGACTTAGATATCTCCAAAAAGAATTCACAAAAGATCTATCACACAGGGAGAAAACACAGAAACATCGGGCACAATTTTTCCCTTCTATTTCTCAGAAATTTACAACTGAGTGAGGATGGAGAGTTCAACTCACTTCACACATGTCTAATGACATTTTCTAGTACTCAATACACTAATTTCATGATCTCCTATTGTCTCTCCTTGTCTTATCTCTTTGCCCCGACATTTTCAAAAGTATTTATAGGCAATTATGTACAGACTTATATCAAAGCATAAGTATAAGTAACCTATGTCTTAACTAATGTACATATGTGTACATGTCTTTCACTCTGTGAATGTATCCATCTTCTTTGCTTCAAAACTTGATCTCATCTCCATCCTTTGTCCTTTAAATCTTCAATTGGTGATTGGTCTGCACCAACAGCTCCCCCTCAATCATCAATTGAGGTTTCTCTTATCTTCTTTATACCTGCCATGTCTTTAAACTTCTGTAGCTTTGGTCCATACAAGCTCTTTGTAAGCATATCAGCTATCTGATCTTTTGTTGAAGTATGTAAGACTTCAATCTCCTTATCCATCACCTTCTCTCTTAGAAAGTGATACTCTATCTCAATGTGTTTAGTCCTGGCATGAAAAACAGGATTAGCAGCTAGATATAATGAACTCATGTTATCACCATAAATGATAGGTATGTTCTGTATAGTGTCAAAACTCTTCATTAGAGTCTTAAGCCATATCACTTCTTTTGCAGCTTCAACCATGCCTTTGTACTCTGCTTCTGTAGATGACAAAGCAACTGTATGTTGCTACTTTGAGCACCAGGAGATTAACTTATCTCCCACATAACACATGTATCCATAGGTTGATCTTCTATCATCTGGATTACCTGCCCAATCTGCATCACTATAGATCTTGATGTTTGTATCTGATGTAAACCCATAATACAAACCTTCTTTGAGTGTACCCTTAATGTACCTCAACACTCTTTGACCTGCAATCCAATGCTCTTTCCTAGGACAATGCATGAATTGAGACAAAACCCCTACTGCATATGATAAATCAGGTCTAGTTAAAGTAGCATAGATAAGACTACCAACCAAACTCTGATATTGTCTCATGTCCTTGAATTCTTCACCTCCAAATTTACTCAATTTGTGATTCACCTCCATTGGTGTAGGTGCTACCCTGCAATCATCCATTTTAAACTTGATTAACAAGTTCTTCAAATACCTTTCTTGGGTCACAAATACTCCATGTTGAGTATATGTAATCTCCATGCCCAAGAAGTATGACAAGTCTCCCAAGTCACTTATTTTGAACTCCTTTTCCATTTGCTTCTTTAGTCTTTGTATTCCTTCCTCATCTGTACCTGTAAGGATTATATCATCAACATATATGCACATGTATATGAAACCATTATCACTTGCTTTGACAAGCAAGCTACTATCTGCTTTAGACACCTGAAATCCAAGTTCTTTCAAGAACTTTACAAGTCTATAATTCCATGCCCTTGGGGCCTGCTTCAAGCCATACAAAGCTCTCTTGAGCTTGCACACATGATCTGGATACCTTTTATCTCTGAACCCTTGAGGTTGCTCCATGAATACATCATCTGAAATATAACCATTCAAAAAAGCATTTTTCACATCTAATTGACACAATTTCCAACCTTTACATGCAGCAATTGCTATAAGTGTCCTGATGGTTGTCATCTTTGCCACAGGACTATAAGTCTCATCATAGTCAACACCATATGTCTGAGCAAACCCTTTGACAACAAGTCTAGCTTTGTACCTAGACACACTTCCATCTGCAAATCTTTTTGTCTTATAAACCCACTTACATCCAATGATCTTCTGGCTATTTGGTTTTGGAACCAAATCCCATGTTTGATTCTCCAATAATGCATCATATTCTTCTTGCATAGCTTTCTCCCAATTTTCTTTACCTTTTGCCTCTTCATATGTAGAAGGGTCTTCATCTGTTTTAATCATGTAAGCATAATCTTTGGTAGCCAGAAATGAAGTATCATAGCTATACCTTGTAGGTTGCCATTTGTTCCTTGTAGACCTCCTAAGTTCTCCACTTCTTGAGGTTTCTGGTTCTTCATATTCAGGATCAAACCTAGGTGTTTCTTCCACTTCAACCTGCACTTCATTATTCTCTTCTTCATCAATTATTTGAACCTTTGACTTACCTTTCCTTTGGCTCACAACCTCTTCATCATCTGTATTAATATTGATAGTACCTGCATACCAAGTACCTTGCTCATCAAATGTAACATCTTTTGATACAAGAAAATGTTTTGTGGATGGATTCCACAACCTGTATCCCATCTGCTTATCATCATAACCAATAAACACATATTTTTCAGCTTTAGGTTCCAATTTGTGCCTTAACTGTGATGGCACATATGCATAGGCCAAACATCCAAATACTTTGCAATGGTCTAGTGTAGGTCTCTTACCCCACCATGCCTCATAAGGTGACATTCCCTGCAAAGCTTTACATGGTAACCTATTGACCAAATAAGTAGTTGTATTTACAGCCTCAGCCCACAAATAATTAGGGCAATTTTTCTCCTTCATCATGGACCTTGCAAACTCAACAAGAGTTCTATTTCTCCTTTCTACTACACCATTTTGTTGAGGAGAGTACTGCAAGTAACTTCCCTTTTTATACCTGCATCCCACAAGTAATTACTGAATTCATTAGAAAAATACTCTCCCCCTCCATCTGACCTTAGTCTTTTCAACTTATGTCCTGTAATTCTTTCTGCATATGCATGATAGTGTTTAAATGTATTAAACACTTCTGACTTATCTTTCATCACATAAATGGTGATCCATCTAGTAGCATCATCAACATAAATCACATAATATCTTGACCCATTTATACTGAAATCCTTTGATGGTCCCCACACATTTGTATGTACCAACTCAAGCTTCTCTGAGTACATAAAACCATGCTTGGAGTAGGAATGCTTATGAGCCTTACCTAATTGACATGCCTCACATCTGTATGTCATATGTTGACCTGCAACATTAGGCAAACCAAGCACTGAACCATTGTTAATCATGTCTTTAATACCTCTTTCATTGAAATGTCCAAGCCTCTTGTGCCAAAGATCTAACTCAGAGATCTTATGTCCTCCATATGTGAACATGGCATGACCAATATTACCTTGAATCTTCAATGTGAACAATCTTCCTTCTTTCTTCCCTGAAACAATTTGTTTATACCCATTGCTAGGGTCTTCCACAAACACTCCTTCATTAGTGAACCTTACTTCATAACCTTTTTCCACAATTTGTCCTACACTTATCAAATTCTTAGGAATTGTAGGAACATACAAGACCTTACTCAATAAGGTGCTTCCATCCTTGGCCTTCACTGATCCAATTGACTTCACATTGTGCTTTGTGTTGTCACCTGTTTGAACAACATGATTAGATACCTTATTCTCCAAATCAGTCATCAAGGCTATATTACCACTCAGGTGATTGCTACACCCTGAATCAATGTAGAAGACTCTTTGATCTTCATTCTGCCTTTCACAAGTTGCATTCATTATCAATGTTGAATCTTCCTTTTGATCTGAAGCATAATTGTAGTAGGTGTTGTTATATTGTTGACTTTGGAAACCTCTACCTGCATTTCTTCCAAAGTAACCCCTACTACCTCTGCCTCTGAAATTACCTCTTTGATTTCTGCCACCTCTTCCTCTTGTATTATAGTTCTGATTATATCCACCATTACTCTGATTATTATGCCAACAATCATTAGCTAAATGATTTGTCTTACCACAAATCCAACAAGCTTTGCCTCCATCTTTGTTGTTTCTGCCTCTTCCTTTACCTTTGCCACCTCCTCTACCTCTTAGGAAGTTGGCTTGACTAGTTGTACCTTCATCTTCACCTGCTTGTTGCTTTCCTTTGTTAGCTTTCTTCTTCTCCTTTGAGTACATTGCATGACCTATACTTTTGTCACCATCTCCTTTAACATCCTACTCAAATGTTAGCATATGACCTAGCAACTGATTTAAATCAGGAGTGACATGATCAAGTGATAATTCTGTAGACAAAATGAATGGCTTCCATTTTTTATCACCTCTTAAACCTGTAAGCATTTGCCTTACCAATTTATCCTCCTCAATGTCTTCATCAACAGCTCCTAAAGCATCTGCAATATCTTTCATTCTTGTCACATAGTCTGAAATGGATTGAGAAGCCTTCTTCTTAAAGGTGGTAAACTCTGCCCATAAGGATGCCTTCCTTGACTTAGTAGTATTCTGGAAATGCTCCTCCAAAGCATTCCAAATATCAGTTGCACTTTCAAGACCTCGAATATGAGGTAACAAGTAATCATTGACTGCCATATATATAATGCTCCTAGCTTGAGCATCTTTCTTCATCCAATTTTTCAAATCTGCTAACTCTTCCCTAGTTGGAACACTAGGATCTCTGAATTGTGGCTTCTCTTCTTCTCCTGTGATGTAAGCTATTAAATCTTTGCTGATAAGATGAGCTTCCATCCTCATTGACCATGCAGGATAGTTTTCCGTATCCAATTTCTCTATCTGTAGAGAATCTCCCATCTTGTGTCCACCTGTGTATTGAAATCTTCAAGCTTTATGAATAATATATGTACCTTTACTTCAAATTAGAGTCCTTTTGTCTTTCTTGATGTCGTATAGTCTCCTCCTCAAGCTTTGCCTTCAAGCTTTCACCTTTTAGTTCTTCAGTTGTTGAATTTCTTGAATCTGCAACAGTCGGGATCCTCCTTTCCTTGATTTTGATGTTTCCTGCTCTGATACCACTGATGAAGAGTGTTAATCTCCAAAAGAACAACCTACTCTTGAATTTAGAACACCTCTATATCAAGAGTAAGTCAAAACCTTCACCAATTTAAGCTATCAATGACCAAATATCAATTTCTTGACTAAACTGTGAAGAAGGAATTTCCTCAGAAAGTCTGCTGCATAGATCTTGCTCATTGACTGAGTAAATGTGTAAATTTTTTTATGAAACTTTGCACAAGGTGTTGCCTAAAGATTGCGCACCTTCTCCAAGTCGAATTACTTCAAAAGGTTCAGTAGATCTTGAGAAATCTACTTACCAAGTCAGCTATGTCTAAATCTGCACTTTTGAGAAGTCGATTTGGACACCCCTAACTTCTGAACTTTAATTCTCTCAGTATAAAACCCGTTTAAGCAAATGCTTTTAGCCACGAGTAGCTTACCTTCCAACTTAAAGGTTAAGTGCTTAGTTGCACAAAACTTTAAACTGTGGAGTGAGAAATGATCAAATCATTAAGATCAAAATTTGCGCCTGTTTCAGGAACCAGTGAGTACTTTCTCACATGTAAATGTTCCTACACACAATTCTCTTAGCCTGATCACAATTAGACTCTCAAACTCTAGCCATAGATTGATTAACTATGGACTTAGATATCTCCAAAAAGAATTCACAAAAGATCTATCACACAGGGAGAAAACACAGAAACATCGGGCGCAATTTTTCCCTTCTATTTCTCAGAAATTTACAACTGAGTGAGGATGGAGAGTTCAACTCACTTCACACATGTCTAATGACATTTTCTACTACTCAATACACTAATTTCATGATCTCCTATTGTCTCTCCTTGTCTTCTCTCTTTGCCCCGACATTTTCAAAAGTATTTATAGGCAATTATGTACAGACTTATATCAAAGCATAAGTATAAGTAACCTATGTCTTAACTAATGTACATATGTGTACATGTCTTTCACTCTGTGAATGTATCCATCTTCTTTGCTTCAAAACTTGATCTCATCTCCATCCTTTGTCCTTCAAATCTTCAATTGGTGATTGGTCTGCACCAACAAAACTGTGGTAGTGGTTTTCTCTAAAAATATCTTAATGCTTCATTTGTGCCCACAGACTTCATTATCTCTCTGAATCCTTGAATGTAGGTTGCTTCAAAGCCTCCTATGGCGAGTTCCTGTTCTACTAGAGCTTGGCTTTCTTCTACCGATAGCTTCTTACGCACCTAAACTGCTTGCATGGTTCGATATAGCTTACTGATCGCCAACGTATATGTAGCTGCTTCAAACATCTCATCTTCATAAGTGCTTGTGTCACCTTGGGTGTCAGTATGTTGTTCTTGCTCATTAGTCTGCACATTCTCTTGAGAGTCATGCATGCCTTGGTTGGCTTCATCATCGCCGTCTTCATCGTCTATTTCTATCCTTTCTTCTTCTGAACTGGAGACTACTTGCCCTTGCTGTTGATCAGGGGGTGTGGTAGGGTAACTCGGTCGTTCATATTCCTGAGAGAAAAAATGTCCTTTAGAAAACTGAAATTCGTTTGAAAAAGCATCTGGCATTTCAAAATCAAATGTGGTGTTCATTGGTTCAGCTTCGAGATTGGGTAGCAGAAAAGTAAACGCTTCTGCACCGATGGTGGTGGGAATTTGTGCTACAGTGGTGATAGGTGCTTGGATAGTAGTAGCCTGAGAAGTAACTGCTGTGGTAGTGCCTTCCGTGATTATCAGTCATGACAGTCGTTGCGAATGGGTTGTATCACTGCAAGGGGTTTCGTGGGTGACTGTTCTGGAGATGGTTGAGGTGACGGGGACTCTAGAACTTGTAGGCATAGGATAGATCCTCTCATGCACTTGCCTGCCCATCCCTTGCTGGACTTTCTGGCCTTCTTGGTAGTTCCTTTGAAATCCTTCAATTCATCACTTGTCATCGCATACTCTATTGGCAAGTCATATGCTAAACACATATAAACAATTCTCGTAAGAGCGCAACATGCATGGATGATTTTTTTTCATTTCCCATATGTGATGTGCTAAATACAACTGATCAATAATCCAAATTGCAAGATCAACTATTTGTGGCCCCATACAAGCTAAATACAGTCCAAACCAAATGCGTTTGTGGGGCATGGTGAATTGATCCTGAGCTGGGAATGCGAAATGTTGCATACAGATTCTTAGTGGCTTAGATAGCTCAGGTGTGATAGCCGAAATATCTTCCCATTTGGTGACATCACCACGCTTCATAGGCTCTAGAATTAGCCTTTCTCGCTCTGTCGGCGTGTGAGTTCCATGTATCTTGATTGCAGCTCTAATCAAATCTTTAGAAAGATAGAACTTCTTAAAGGGTGGGTCATTTACTAAGGATGGCAAAATAAAGGTGCCTGGCAAATCCCTGTTCTCCGAGGCAGTCAATGTGGTTACCAAGTAGTAGCATCTGTAGAAATCTGGTTTAGGCAATGGATCATTGAAGTATTCAGTGAAGCCTGCTCTAGCCCAAACATGCTTTAAATCTTTTGTATTCTGGAGTGCTTCAAATTCTCTGGAGAAGAACTAATACTTTCCCCACTTACTTCTATCAAAAGTCAAATTGGCATCAAAAGTGAAATTTGCATCTGCCAAAGGTCCTGCTAAACCTTGAAACCAATGTGAATTATGATGGAGCTTTTCCGTGTATCCCCTTGGTGGATCGTCAATGGGCATCGGTCTTGGGAATCCTTGGAATTCAGGTGGTTGTTCAGTAGGATGTGGCTCTACCAGTAAGTCGGAAAAATTTACTACAGGTACACTAGGGCCAGCTTCAGACGCTCCTTCTATCTGCATGATGAGTGATGCGAGTGTAGAGAAGATATGCTACAAAAGATTAGCACATTAGCATGGAAATTAATCATGATGCCATTAAAGTGAGACCGCAATCCCTTTCCATAACCGATGTGTAACCAGTGTAGCCAAGTGTTGTGATGTGGTTTATGGAATGATTATTACAAAACTAATGTAGGTCTCTAGACACCTACATGCGTCAGATTGTTCATACATTGCTTGATGAGATGTTATTACAAGTGATGTTGGGTTATAGTGTGTGAATTTGTACAAAGTTCAGTTCTGAATGAGTTATTACAAGGGTGGTGTTTAGTCGGGGTGGAAGTAGTGTTAGGTAACGGGTTTTCAGGAGGCAACTAGATACGTTTCGGTATCCACTTCCTAAGAGTTGTTGAGTGGGTGGTATGTTTTTGCTGACCGAAAAAAGGTGATATAGGATGTGGTGGTATTGAGGGGTGAAAAGATTTATGAGGGATATATGTAACATGGCTTGAGTGTTGAGCTATAATGCACTGTTTTAGGTACCCAAATCTGCGTGGGTGTGGGTCGATTCGTAAGGTACTTCTTGGCGATCCAAATCTGTTGATTGTTCGTGCTTGTAGAAGAAGGTTGAGAAGACTTTGGATACTGCCTCTGATTTTGCTGAGACTTCATCTTATCCTTGTCTGCACTACTGTAAATTGTCGATGGTTTCAGTCCTTTTGGCACCCATATTTGTCTTGTGATTCTTTCTTTGTGATACTAATACTACTTCCCTCCTTGTGTCGTCTGATATTGTCGTCAGTCTCGGTTCCTTTGTCGTGGTTGACTCCTTTGTGGTTGAGATTGAGAGGACAAATGGACACTCTGCTTTAGAAAAGAAGGGAGGTCCAACACTTGCGAAACCTTCCCATTAGGAAGTGCTTCGTTTTGTACCATTAATCTAGGTGAGTCCATAGTAAGTGTGGAAGGATGGGCCCACTTAGAAAATGCACATCCTCCCATCATGGGTTTCAATGGCATTTCATCTCTGCGAGTAGGAAATTGAGTTCTTTGGCACACATCACATCTCTTAACATAGGTATGTGCATCCATGTGAAGAGTGGGCCACCATAATCCTGCAAAGAGGATGGCTTTGATTTATCCTATCGGGACCAAAATGACACCCTGCAACACCTTGGTGTGCAGTCTCTAGTATGCTCAAATAATCGCTTTCATGAACACACTGTCGTAGGTATCCGTCTCGTCCTCGTTTGTATAGATTATCACCAATAAGTGAATTGTCTTGAGCTTCATGCTCTAGACTGCGTTGTCGTGCTAAGGTCATTTCTTGAGGGAATGTTTTCGTCCTCAAGTATGTCACTAAGGGTTCACTCCATTCTAGTGTGAGAGACATATGATATAATGTAGCATGTTCTACTGGTGGTCTTTCACAACAAACAGGGCATTCCTTACACAACTTGTAGACATCTGCTTCCATAGAAGGCCAATATACTCCTAGTCTTTGCAAAGTGTGCAAGGTATGATGTTTTGAATGATGTTGCTTTAATGCACCTATGTGTGCTAATTGCAACGAATTCGCATGTTCTGATTCATCTATACAACAAGCAAGAATCTTTTGATTATCCTGTTTATATATATATATATTTCTTGCTATTATTTGATATCTTTGTGACTTGGTAATCTCTCCTTCTTTGATCCTTATCCTAGGATTCTTGGGTCCATATGTGAGAATAGGGACAATAGGCTTAGCCCATTCTGGTACTATCTCAAGGTTAAACAAGTATGCATCCGGTAATTCATCCGCTATTCCTTGAGGAGCTTCTCCTGTGGTTAATCTGGAGAGGTGGTCAGCTCTAAGGTGTGTCTTTCCCTTTCTGACTACTACTTCAAAGTCATACTCCATGAGCAATAGAAACCAACATATCAGTCGTCCTGTGTTACATGGCTTATTGACTAAGAACAATAATGCTTGATGATTTGTAAAGAACTTGAATTTATTTGCCAATAAATAATGCCTGAATTTCTTTACTGCATAGATCATTCCTAATCCTTCTCGTTCTGTAGTGGTGTAATTTCTTTCTGCTGCATTCAACTGTCTGCTCGCATAAGCCATGGGGAGATCTATATTTCCTTCACTTGAGGGTTGTGCCAACACACATCCTATGGCATAGTTGGATGCATCCACATGTACATGGAATGGCTTGCTCCAATCTCGGGTTATCAATATAGGTGTTGAGCACAAATGTTGTTCATTAAATGAATTCTCACATTCATCTGTCCATTCAAACTTTGTCAAAAGAGAGTACAGAGGCTTGGCTATGATTGCATACATGTGTATGAATTGTCTGTAATAACCACAATGACCCATAAATGCTTGTACTTCTTTCATGTTACTTGGTCGAGCTAGTTCTGCAATGACTTTCACCTTTTCTTCATCCGTAGAGATTCCATTTTTTGACACAATGTGTCCTAGAATTTTGCCTTGTTTGACCATGAAAACACACTTTTCTGGGTTCAAACAAACTTGATATTCTCGACATTTGTCAAGCACTTGCCTTAATTTTGGGATATGTGTTTGCCTCATATTTGAATGAGCACATAGATCATCAACATAGACTTCCAAATTCTTGCATAAGAATTCCTTAAAAATGTGACACATGAGTCGCTGAAAAGTAGCGAGTGCATTTGTTAGCCCAAATGGCATCATGCAAAATGCGAATATGCCCCATTATGTGGCAAAAGCCATCTTATGTTGATCTTCTGGAGCAATGGCTACTTGATTATAGCCTGAGAAAACATCAAGAAAGCTGTAAACTTCCTTGCCTGCAACTCTTTCCAATAAATGTTCCATGATAGGAAGAGGATAACTGTCTCTAATTGTGGCAGCATTAACTTTTTTAAGTTTAATACACACACGCAATTTTCCATTCTTCTTGGTCACAACCAAAATGGGGGGTACCCATTTGATATGCTCAATTTTGTAAATGAATCCTGCTTCTATCAAGAGATCTATTTCTTCTTTAATCTTCGCAGCATAGTTATCATTGTACATGTATGGTTTCTGTTTCGTAGATTTTGCATCTAGAGTCATAGGGATTCTGTGGGAGCATATATCCGGGTCTACTCCTTTCAAGTCTTTGTAACTCCAAGCAAACACATCTCTATATTCTCGCAATAGGGCAACTAAGTCTTCTTCTTCTTCGTTCGTAAAATCATGCCCAATGTATGTACATTTTTCTTCTTCCCCTTCTATGATGACTATGATTTTTTTGGTTTTCTCTCGGTTATCGTATACTTCTCCAACGTCATCTTTTCTTTTAGGCATTCATACCATTATTCATCTATCTTCTATCTCATACTTCTTGAAATTTTCGGGAACCTCCATGAGTGGTTCTTCTTCCTCTGACATGGTTTCTTTCTTCTTTCTTTTCTTACCTTCAGTTTTGGCAGTCACTTGTGTGGCTAACCTCACATCATTCATAATTTCTTCGTGTCTCTGAGGGTGAGCTTCTACCTCGTAGAAGTATTCTTCATCTGATGCAAAGGGGGGGTCCATAATGATTGACTCTAGATCGAAGTCGCTTGCATCCTCAAATGCATCAGTGCTAGGTTCACATTCTTCTATAAGAAAATCGCACATGATTGGCTCTATTGTGAAGACTGAAATGTTATAGCCATCCTCGTCACAGTGGGGTGTCCATTGTTCTTCATTGATGGCTACATCCATTGTTGCTAAAATTTCTGCCCAACCATGAGGCTCGAATTCCTCGTCTGGAAATACTACAGGTGCATAAGCTGGGTCTTGAAGGGTTCGTGGATGTTGTTCTGAACGTAAGGTCCTGGCTTCTAACCGTTCTTCCTCTTGTTTGGCTACTTTACACATCCATAGATGAGTATCCTCGTGTAACCATGAGGGATCTGATTCCAATGAGTGTACCGATTTTGTTTCTTCTTGTGTCTTATGGATGGTATTCCATTGTATTGGGAGTACATCTCGATGGGAATAGTCTTTAAGATTGACTTTAGTAGTCACTCCTAAATGTTGCAAGTACAATGAGTTAGTTCCCCAATCTTGTACGATTTGCAACTGATGCATGAATGGTCATCCTAAAATCATCTCGTAAGCGTGATTTTTCCCTAAATCACAAATGGAAAAAGTATGCTCAAAATCCACACAAGTGGTGAGAGATATGCCTTCTAGTAAGCCTAATGGTTTCTCTATGTGTCCATCATCCATTTGTATCTTCATCCTGGTGGGTCTTAATGCTGGCTTACCCCAACGTTTCCATAAAGTTGTGGTAGCGATGGCTACTCCGGCTCTTGAATCTAATATGGCTTTGGTGGTGTAGCCCTCATGGGTTATTGGAAGATAAGTGTTACCTTCCTCTCCTTCGCTTACATATCCGATCCTTTCTACGGGTATCTCTCGCACCTTCTTGTGTGATCCTATCTGAGAGGGAGTAGTAGCAAGCTTAGGGAATTAATTTGCTACATGCTTCCACAATTCTGGTTTAACCTTCAAACAACTCCTCTAGAGTGAGGTGACATTGTACTTTATCATTCTTGATCACTTCCGTGTTTCTAGGGATTACTGATTCTTCATTCCTCACTATTATCGTGGGTGCTCTCATGCTAATAGACTTGGCTTCCCAAGGTCCTGTGAGCTGAGGTAATTCTTGCAAAGAATTGGATGTGTTCACTCAGTTGTCCTTTACATCATCGTAGATAGAGGGGATATCTTGGGGAAATTGCTCTTGCAAGTCGTCTATTTCTTGAATAGGAGGATGGGTTCCTTGTTCTTTTCTCCATTTCTCTTCCTGGATTTCTCTCAGAAATTCATGTGAATACTTATGTATGGAAGGCAGGTTGTCTTCACCCTTTGTGTTGGGTACTTGAGACAGGGATGGTGCACTCTTTTCTTGTGTCTCCAAAACAATAGGGTTCCTATGTAGATTCTTTTCTCCTTGCTATCGATCAAGTATTCTAACCTCTCTAATAGTCCTTGAAAGTGTAATTCAGGTTTTGCCATGTTATTCCAATTGAGATAACGAGAGGCTTCAAACATTGTTTGTGCTAGTTCTACCATCTTCATACAAAGTTTAGTTTTCTCAATTTCTAAGTCTACTCTCTGATAGTTCTTACTCATTTCAGTTATCTAGGGTCCTTCTTTTAATCTAGCCTGATATGCACAAAACATCATGTCTAACTTTTCTGGTATGGGTTCCGCTAGAACTGATCCTGATCTCTGAGCTAGGTTCTCGTGATTTGATTCTTGAGAAGTCAACTCTAGGATTCTAGCTCTAGATTCTTTGAGACTTCCTTCCAACTTAGTTATCTTTTTACTCCACTTTCTCTTAATTCTTTCTCTCGAATATTTCCCAGATTTTGTCTTTTTACTACTAGATTCTCCAACTTCACTAGTTCTAGCTATTTTCTCATGATTGAGCTATTGATTCTGTAAGAGCACCTGGGCTCTCGTTATAGCTTGGATAGGCATGTATTTAGGGTTGGATCCATCTGCGTTGTGTACAATACCTATCACGTTGATGAGTGTCACTTTTGAAGCATTAACAGGGTTCTTAGGACAATCTTTGATAACATGCTCTTTACCACAATTGGCACAAAAGCCTTGTATGTTATAGTATGGTGATTGTCCTGCTATCGGAGGATGTGGACAATCCTTTATGAAGTGATCTCCTTGGCACCTAAAGCATGGTCCTCTAGGGCCCTGTGGTCTTTGTTGTCTCAACTGGGGCCGCGGGTTAGGGTTGGTATACATCACATTAGCATAATCAGGCTCCAAACTGGGTTCCATTGGTGGACTATCGTATTGATATGTTTCCACATGTTCTAGTGACTCTATGTAATACACGCGTGGACTATCTACATGAGTAGAGTCAAAACTATTAGAATTCAGATCACTTTCTGTGATTAGGGCTAAAGAAGGCACTAAAGCCCTAGTGAGGTTTTCTTCTGCAGTAGTGTATTTCACTGAGATGACATTAGCTGGTGGGGGTGGCTTCTGAGCTAAAACAGGTTGTGGTCTCTGATGAGCCTGATAAGGATAGTTCTGAGGAGGCCTATAATAATGAGGTTGAGCATTGTATTGACCTTGATACCTACCTGGTTGTGGGTATGCTTGCGGGTAGTTCTGTCTTACTACTTGTTTGTTGTATGGGTAGTCTTGAGCCGTATGATTCGTGTATCATCTCTCAATTGTACACTATTGGCCACTAGGTTTGGTTTGCGGTTGTGTTGCATTGGGACACATATTTGCCATATGATCACCACCACAGGTGTAACAACGCTTGTTTGTTGTTAACCTAGGCATCTGTTTACTAGAAACTCTTAGTTTTTGAGCCACTTTTTGTGCTAGGTCCTCTATCGAGCTGGACAATTTTGAAGATGCTAGAGATGAACAATCTGAGTCCTTATAAACCTTTGAGAGTTCCAACTCATCTCCAAGGTTGTCCTCAATGTCTATGCAAATTCTTACACATTGCTCTAGCATTCTGGGTCACCTCAAATATACATAGGAGTGTAGTTTAGAGCTCAAGAGGCCATCCAAAAACAATGACACTTGCTTGGCCTGTAAGGGTAACTCTTGCACTGGACATCTTTCAACATATTTTCTAAACCTTTGTCCTACAAGTCTGACTGTTTCTTGAGGGGTCTGTTTGAAACTATGAATCAACGAAGACATATCATATCGGACTCCACTAGAGAATTCAGTGATGAATGACTCTATCAAGTGATGGATGTCTCTAAATTGCCTCTGTTGCAATGGTTGGAACCAAGGTAAAGCCATGTTCTTTAATGTTAGTCCAAATGCATTATATTGCGTGAACATGTCTTCTACTTGTTCTGCTCGTAGCACTTGCTTAAATTCCGCAACATGGTCATAGGGATCTCCTGTCCCATCAAAATAGTTTATCATGGACTTTACTAATTGAGTGGGTCTTAGTACCCTAGGGTGTTCACGTGGTCTAGGTAGAGGAAAATCGTCTCTACCACCTGGTATTCTTGGTTCTCTTTGTCTTTGCACTCTATCGGCGTCCATGGTGGTTCTATCTCTCCCTATAGGATGAGTGAAACTTACTTCCGGTCTCTCTTTGTTCTTATCTCTTTGAGTACCATGGGCTGAGGATATTCCAACACCTTGATGGCTCGTGTTTACATTTGCTTGAGATGGAGGGAAGACTAAATCACCTCTCCATGTGTAGGTATTTCTCATGTGGTCTAGTACTACAAATACTCGTTCTGAAGAGTCATCCAGGTATACAAATTTTCCAGGTGTATCTGGGTCCTTGAATTTGTAAATCATGATGGAGCCTACCTCGCTAGGTTGTTCCATTCTGTATCTCCAAAATGCTTCATCAGTTTCCTTATTCAGGAACAACTCTATGCTTCTATTATCCTGAGGGATCCAATTTGGAATTAGTACTCTTGTCAATATAGATTTTCCTCTAGGTGTCCTAGGTTCTCCTACTGGTTCTTTTCCTTGGGTTCTTGCTTCTGTTTCTGGCTGAACTACACCAAACTCATTAGTATGATTTGGCTGAGTACTTATGATGTACATTGTTCCTTCTTTGTCTATATACGCGTCTCCCTTAAATTTCACCACTAGATGATCCAATCCAATGGGTTGATCAGGGTTGTGCATTTGCACCATGGATCTTCGCAAACCATCCTCATAGATGCGAGCACCTAAGTGATTGGTTCGGACATATTCCACTTGAGTTCTATAAGGTCCTTTAGGTCTTTCTAGATATGCTATGTTTAACCCTCCTTCTAGTATTTCCATGCTAAATTCCATCTCTGATTCACTCGTATCTGAGCCCAGCTCATAAGGATATTTATTCAATTGCTCAGCCCACGAATGTGCAGTAGTTCCTACACTTGCTTCTAATGATCTAAGGCCTCATCGTTCTGACTTACCTATATGCTTGCCCGATCTAAGGTTCATGAATTTCGTTCCTAGCACTCTCTGATCGTCAACGGTTCTTTGTTCTTTTGTTGCTTGTTTCTTTTTAAATTCCTTTAAATTCTTGTCTGAATGTATGCGTGAAGAATCGAATTTTCGTTATATTTTTGAGTTCTCGTTCCGTCAGACTTGGGCTCTTTCTTTTAGGTTTTTGTATCGCACACTTTTACTTTAGTCTTGGGCTTGCAAAATTAAGTCTCTTGAACTTGATGTGTTCCTATCCTCTTTAATCCAAAATGCTAATATTTAGCCTAAGCTAATAATTGACTAGGGGTTTGATTATTCTTTCAACCTCAAGTCAGCTGCTTTGAGTGCTTTGATGCCCAAGAAGTCTCACTTCCCAAGCCCTGCGTTCTTCACTGCCTTGCCTTTGCTTGCCCTTGATAGCCCTTGCTAGAACTGTAAAAATTCGATGTTTAGACCACTTCTTAAATGGATGCTCAAGCACTTTAATATATACAACTTTTAGTCCTTTCTCCTTTGCCCAAAATTTTAATGTCCCCTAGCTTTCCTAGTCCCTCAAATGGTTCTACCTCATATTATCCTCTCAAAAAATCAACGTCTTCAGATTTCTAATGAGCTATAAAGCTCAAAAAACAGACTTCGGATAAAAAAGATATGAGCGTTCAGGTCCTTGGGGGTGAAAACTGACAATTAGGTTTCTCTTCAAATATGAGCTAAGGGGTCTCTTATGAGTCTAATCACCCAAAAATTCTTCAAAATAGCCTCAAATTTGCCCAAAAAATGAAACCCTAATTTTTGCGCTTGGGGTGGACAATCACGATGGTCTGGGACAATCGTGATGGTCTGGGACCGTCGCGATGGATCAGGTGAACTATCGCGATGGCATGGTACAATCGCGATGGTCCGAAGGCGTGAACCATCACGATGGTCTAAATGAAGCGTCGCGATGGTCTATCAGTCGAGCAATCACGATGGTCTGAGTTAAGCATCACAATGGTGTGATCGGCGGACAACCACGATGGCTTCAATCAATGGTCAACGCAACAATCGCGATGGCGTGAGCCTGTTGCGATGGTCACGAGGCGCGATGGCTTGAGCCAATTGCGATGGTCCAACTTTCGCGGCGTCGTGATGGCATACCTGGTATTGTCATGATGGTCTGGCTTGACACGTGGTAGATGATCGTCGCAATGGCATGGGCCAATCGCGATGGTGTGGGGTTGACGGGATCGTCGTGATGGTTAGGGATTTCTGCGATGGTTCAAGTGAACCGTCGCAATGGTGTGAGACCGTCGCGATGGTCCGGCCGAGCCATCGCGATGGTGTGAGCCAATCGCGATGGTGTGACAATCGCGATGGCGTGAGCCAATCGGGATGGTCCACCAAAATGCAAATTTTTGAAATGCAAATGTGGATTCCTATGTGCGCAAGGATCCCCTATACGATGATGAACTCGCTTACCAAAAATTCCAAGTTTGGCAGACCATCGTGATGGTCTCACACAGTCGGTAGTTTCTGACAGAAATGGATTTTCTTACCTTTTGGAAGCTTTCCTGATGCTCTGGAGCACTGTACTTGCAAGAAAACTCAAAAGTACACAAGTACATACAAGCACAAAATCTCTCTCTCTCTCGCATGCATAAATGAGGGGAAATGAGGAGAACGGGTGGATATGGTGAATTTTTTGATTTTTTTTAGAGTGGAAGAAGATGATGCGGTGGTGAAGAAGGAGTATAGAGGAGATGAAAAACACAAAAAATAATTAAAAACAATAACAAAAACTGAAATTTTTACTTTCCAACGCCACTTCTTGCTATACTCTTACCATCACACATTCATCCTAGACTCGCTCCCCGACAACGACGCCAAATTTGGTGTTGCTCTAGCACAATGGTAAGTACCATGTTAAGAAGCTCCACCTCCTTAAAGTCAATCCATGGAAGAGATAGGAGTGATATGAAGATCGTGAATGTAAGATGGAGTGAGAGTGAAGGTGAGGAGCATAGAGATGCAACACACATACACACACACACACACAATGAAGAGACAAGCAAGACATAATGGAAGGTAGGAAATTAGACTGTATTACTCAAGATCTCAATTACAAGCTCAAGCTCACTCTAGCTCATACAAGTCTACACTAGCTAACCTAAAACATGAGCTCTCTAGCTCTATTTATAGTTTTTAGACTAGTTTTGACTGGTTTCACATGTAGTGACCGGCATAGTTAAAAAAAAGGTTCTAGGTGCTATTTGAAAGGGTAAACGATGTTTAAAAATAGCCAAAATTGGTAGGCTCATTCTATCTAAGCTCATCAAGCTCGAGGACTCCTCGACTTGCACAAAATGGAACTACAAATTACAAAAGAGTTTTTGTATGTTACATATGGTACAAAAGTAATGAAAATCACTATTGGGAGTTTTTGAAAGGCATTTATAAAACATATTTGTTTGAAAAAGCATTTGTCTGGCTCCCCACTACTTTATTGTGCTCTGTCTTTACATGCTTCCTCGATGTCTGTGCCTCTGGCTACTGCCAACACTGCTCTTGAGTCAATTAAAGCTCTCACGGTCCTTGCACTCTCTCCTTGTCCTACCTCTAGGGTAACAAAAGGTTGCGGATCGACTATCCTAACTGCTAGAAGCAAATGGCAAGGCACCCAAATACAAAGGATATAATATAAAATGGAAATATAATGGAAATGGAATGGAAATAGAGTGACTCCAAGATACAAAAGGGAGATGCACTCTCATATTCTCAACACCCCCTCTGCATCTCCATTTTGTAGAGTATGGAGGCTGCTAGGGTATGAGAGGAAGGTCCACCAAGAATGTATCATTAACAACATGAGCACCAAATAGGAAGTCCTCGTTTGGGAATCCATAGCCTCCAAGTGGTATCGACCATGCGGGATTGCCAATTACTCCATAATATGTCCACCAGATGGATCAAGTGCATGCTCTAGAGGTACGCCAACAACGAGGCATAGATATGAAACAAGACATCATTGGATGAGATCACTTCCATGCGAGATAGGTAGTATGACTCCATGTGGTACATAGGAACCTCCAAAGCTTTGATAGTATCCACCACGAGATGTGTATCGCCAAGAAGTAGGTCTTGCAAGAGTGAAACATACAGCATGAAGCATAAAATAATAGTCACATGGTAGTACATTTGTTTGCCGTAATCTTCCATGGAGTGTACAAAGTCCTGATGTGTGTCACTAGGACCATCAAAGCCCCCTCTGAATTGAGAAGCAGGCTCAGAAAAGGATCCAACTGAGTGATGAACACAGGTAGATGTAGGAGTATCATGTGGCGAGTGGAAAGATGTTGGATTCCATGAATGGAAAAGTATATGCTGAGAAAGTATATGCTGATATCATTGATTCCTCCTGCTCCAAAACTGTATCATGGTCAGGAAAGTCATGTACAAAGAGAGCATGCTCTACAAAGTGTGACTGTTCAAAACTGGAGTGATCCCCCTCTGAAGCTGAAATGGGAGGATCCAAAAAGGATGAATACTTATAGTATTCATCAAAGGTGCAATCTTTGGTTACTGTAGTCTGTAACTGAGTGACTCTTTGGGTCGTAGAGTTTGTATGCCTTTTGTCGGTCACTGTACCTGATGAAAATATATTGTTTAGGCCTATCATCATAGCCATGGACACAAACATCACTACCAAAGACATGAAAATAGCTCACACTTGGCTTCTTCTTAAAGTAAGCTTCAAATGGTGTTTGGTTCCTCAAGGCATCTAAAAGTCCTCTATTTTCAATATGTACTACTATCTATACTACTTCACCCCAAAACATTATTTGGAAGTTCCTTTTGATTGAGCATAACTTTGGTCATCTCGATTACACTTTGACTCTTCTATATGACAATACCTTGTCGAGTATCATGCGTTGCTTGATACTTGATTCCTTGTTGCTTCAAGTACTTGGAGAAGTTATGATTGACAAAGCTACTATCTCCATCAGATCGGATGATCTTCAAAGAACTTGGATAGTTTTCTTGAACAGTTTATATCCACTCCTGAAACTTGGAAAGAGCATCCTCTATATGCTTGAGTGAATAAACCCATGTGTATCTAGTGAAGTCATCTACTATCAGGAAGAAGTAGATTGACTCACTTAGAGAAGGTGTACACATAGGTCAACAAATGTTGGCATGAACTAATGCTAAGGGTTTATTTGGAAAAATGGATGCTTCTTTAGGCAAAGGGGCAAATGTTTGCTTAGCACATGCTTTGCAATTCAATTCCACTTGTGCAATCGTGAGTAGACCTTTGACAAGATCATTGGAAGATGATCTTAACTAAGCAAGAGGTATGTCCAAATCTGCAATGCCACAAGCTAAGACTTGAATCTTTGGCCATAAAACTTGAAAGCTTGTAGAGACCTTTGTCTTCATATCCTTTAGCTATCACTTCATTTGATTCACATTCAATGGCTTGTAATTTGTTGTGATTGAATTGGATGGTTATGTTACACTTTGTAATGGCCTTCACTAAGAGAAGGTTTTTACAAAGGCTTGGTACATAAAGAACATCTTTGATGAATTGTTCTTGCCTTGAGAGTTGATGACTTGAACTTTTCCTCTTCCTTGGATTTCAATGTACTTGTTGTCTCCAAGATACACTTGAACTTTATGCTCTTTAAAATCATGAAAATCATCTTTACCATGGCACATCTGGGATGAAGCACCACTATCAAAAATCCATTCTATCTTGGGAGTGGTTGCCACAAGTGCTTTGTGTTCAATTGTGAACAATAGATCTTCACTTGTGTAGTGAGAATCATGTTCACTCTTTGAATTAGACTTAGACTTGTCTTTGTTCTTTTTCTTGAAGCAATCTTTCTCGATCTGGCCTAGCTTGCCATAGAAATTGCAAGTGAACTTTTTCTTGCCTTTCTCCTTTGATTCTTGATCGCCTTTTTGCCCTTTATGTTTGTGGAAGATGGCTTTAGCCTTCATGGCTGTTTCTTGGGTAGCATGGGTCTGCTGTCGAGAGTCATGAAGAAGCAACAATCTCCTAGCTTCTTCCCAAGTGAGTGTTTGTCATCGATTGTATAAAGGAGTTACAAAGGTTTTATATGACCTAGGTAGTTTGTTAAGTAGCTTAATGGCCATATCCTCACTAAAAATGTGCCGGTCACAAAGTGCTAACCAGCATTGGTAGTCTTTGAACTCAGTTATGACTTTTCTGATTGTATCTTGTGGCTGAATACTAAGATTATGGAATTCTACTTCTAAAGCATAGATCCTTGAGGGTGTTTTATCTTGAACATATAAGGCAGCTAAAATATCCCAGGCTTCCTTCGATGTTTTACATGCTGTGATATCCTCTTTGGTCAGTTCATCATAGGCAAGTAGAAGTTGGCCTAATGCCCTTTTATCCTTATCACTGTAGATATGCCAGGATTTTTGGTTGTTAGCCTTATTGGGTTCGGGTTCAGACCCATCGACTGCATCATGAAGGAGATTGGTGTACAGGTATGCTCTCATTACATCTTTCCAAAGATTATAATTTTGCCCATGTAATCTTTCATCCTTGCGCATGAATATGGGTGTAAAGGAAGGTAAAAAATGGCCATAGATGAGGTGCTATCTTCACTATTTAACATGACAAAGTTTGAGTGAACTTGAACTTGTGAGTTTGTGCTTGGCAAGATTAAGTCTCGTGTTGAGAAACACTTTCAAGAACCCTTGTGTGCGAAGAAAGTACTTGAAAATAATCGCAAAAGATGTTGAAAAGCTTGGCACCACACTGAAAATCCTTGGGGAGGGGTGGGAGGGGGGGGGGTTAGATTAGCCCTACTCTTGCAAAATCACCAAGATGAGTCGACGCAAGAGGAGAGGGCTTAGATTAGACCATTGTACACCACACTTGCCTTAGAGTAGGTGTGAGACTCGAAAAGGCTTATGAGTGGGCTTAGACTAGCCTCTAACTCACAGATGCACACACACACAATATCTTGTTGCTTGCATTTTTGAGTTTACAGAGAGGGCACTTAGTGCCAAATAAGGTCCCCAAGAGAGAGGGTCAGAAATCCCTTGGAAAAATTTGAAGTCCTTAGGTACAAAGGTTGATGCATTAGTAGGGGCACCAAACAATATCATCAAGAAGAAACAAGCTATTACTCTAGCCTTCACACGAAAAAAGGTAATGTTGTATGTTCTTTGAGATAGTGATGCCCAAGTGGAGTTTACAACAAGATGAACGTCTCATTGAACTATCACAAAGTACTTGTTTCAAGATCTACACGAAGCAATGAATATAGATGGAGATATGAATAACTAGGTATCCAATTCTTGGATCCACAGCCCAAGCTTTGTGAATAGTTTCATGTCAAAAAAAAAATCATATCATCAACAATTAGGAGCAATCATGCTGAGCAAATAGGAGCAATCATGCTGTCCAATGGCGATGTGAAAAGTCTCAAAGCATCAACTGGACCTGTCCCATATATGAAGAGGTGCAAAGAACCACAAGGATAGATTATTAACTTACATTGAAAGAAGATTCTCTTAAGCGATGAAGTAGCTGGAGACAACTTTGACCGGCCACCCAAAATAGACTATTCAGGGAATCAAGACGATAGACAAAATAGAATTACAAGCTCTGACAGGCTTGGTCCGACATTGATTCTTAATGATACGACAAGTTATTGAAAAATCATAGTAAGTGCATTGGAATACTCTATTTGACTATGAAAGCCATGTTCATGTGCCAGATTCTTGCCTTTGCTTCTGTTGCATGCTTGCCTTACAGGTTACTTGGAGAGCAATGGCATGTCATTTGCACCCTCCCTCTACCCAACTATATTTTGGTAATCATTCACATCTATTGCATGGAGGATATGCTTTCTCGGGAGCTGCCATAGTGAAATGCTCTTCATACCAGAGGAGGTGTGTTATCAGCATGTCGCATAATGCACATGGACGTTCGCATAACGAGCATGGACCTTCTATAGCAGTTGTTGGGGTCACTCGAGCTTGCTCAAATAATTATAGAGAGTAAGGAGGAGTTGATTTAGGGAATGGTATCATCAAGGTGAAAGAAGTGTTTATGAGCACTCCATGATTATCATGTGAACCACTCAAACAGGCAAAAGTGCCCCTAAAAATGATGTAAGACCAAAATAATAAAAGGGAAAAACAACATAAAGTGATTATAACCACTACTTAATCTAAAGATATCACGAAGGCCAGGAACAATATCATAGGATCATAAAGCACCTCCTAAAATACGTCAAGAACAAGGTTTAGAGGGTGGGAAAGCTAGGTGAAAGAGAAGGGTGGGAGGGTGGGCAAATGGGCAAAATGAGGCCCAAAAGAGTGTAAAATAATGGCAAAAGCTTCTCCAAATGGGTGGAGAGCAACACCACCAAACTCTAGCAGCACCACCACCAAAATCACCGCCAAATGGACCAGTAAGACTTCCACCTATTGCTCTAATACCATGTAGAGAGTACACACATAGAAGCAAAATGAAAATAAGAGTGTACTCACAAAAAAAAGAGTGTGTGAGACTCTAAATGAGTAGATCATGAAATGGGTAAACTCATGTGGATTAGAAACGAGCTTGCCAAAAGCATGGAGTAGGCTCCTCAAGCTTCTAACCAAGTACAAATGAGGGGAGAGGCCCTCCTTATATAGATTTAGGAGGGGCTTTCAAAAGTACATCTCATTGGGATAATTGTCACGAGGAAGGAGATAAGGAAGAGAGCTCACACACACACATTCTCACAATCAAAGAGAAGCACACACTCAGATTGAGACAAGGAAGAATCTTCTTCTTCTTCTTCTTCTATTACATGAATAGGAATGTACAAGAATGACCTAAAAACAAGAATACAACAAGTTCAATATATAAAGACCAGTACATAAGGAAAACCCTAATGTTCGTGAATGAGTGAGCTGGAAAGAAACAAATGTGCCATCAGTCTTGGTAGATAAATCTAGTACAACTCAATGAAGTATCCCTGACATATACCGGTGTGACCACTATACATGTCAGAGAAACGAAAAACTAATATGTGTCATCCTGGATCATCACATGTTGAGCTTGATATCTCAATAGTCCCCCCAAGCTCAATGTCATGTCTTCTAATCCAAGCATCTTCTGAAACATCTTTAGCTTCTCTGTTCCAAGTGCTTTAGTAAAAATATCAGCAACTTGCTCATCTATTCTCACATAAACAAGATAAATATCACCTATTAATACCTTCTCTCTGATGAAGTGATGATGTACCTCAATATTCTTTGTTCTAGCATGAAGAATAGGGTGTGATGCTAACTGTATACTGTTAAGATTATCACAATAGATAGTGATGGCCTTTTGCACTTCCATGCCTAAATCTTCAAGTAGCATCTCCAGCCATGATGCCTCACATGCTGCCATTGCACCACCTCTATACCTTGTCTCTGTACTCGACAAAGCAACAGTGGCGCTCCATATAATAGTTGCACTCCCAAGTAAGAATAGAAGGACACTAGTAGATCTTCTATCTGGAATACTACTAGCCCAATTTGCATCGGTGTATCCATGAAACTACAAATCTACACTAGCTTCATAAAGCAATGCATAATCCAAAGTAGCACTCACATAACGTAGAGTGTGCCTCATAGCATCCAAATGTGGCTTCTTGGGAACCTGCATAAACTGACTTTCAAGTCCAACAATGTAGCTAAGATTAGGCCTCGTAATTGTGAGATATATCAAACTTCCCACAATTTTCCTGTACATGGTAGCATTTTCCAATGGTTCACCTGATGTAGTATCTAACTTCAAATTCTGATCTAATGGCATAGAAATTGGCTTACAATCAGCCATACCATACTTTCACAACATATTCAAGGCATATTGCCTTTGCGACATCCATATACCTGTTTCTGTACGTATAAATTCAATGCCCAAGAAATAGCACACCACACCAAGATCTTTCATGTCAAATTCTTGCATAAGGTGTTACCTCTTTGATTCTTTCTTCATTATCACCACCTACAATCAATTCATCAACATAAATAGCCACAATTGTGATGCCATCATCACCCTTCCTTACATATAGTGAATGACCTGCATCACACATAGAAAACCTAATGGTGGTTAACTATTCAGCAATCCTTGCATGCTATGCACGAGGAGCTTGCTTCAGCCCAAACAAAGCCTTTTGCAACCTGCAAACATATTGTGGATGCTTTGAGTCTTCATATCCTTGTGGTTGGTCCATGTATACTCCTTCTTGTAACTCACCATGTAAGAATGCATTCTTCACGGGTTGAATGTTTCCTCATAATCAATTCCATAAGTTTTTGCATATCCTTTTGCTACCAAAGGTGCTTTATACCTACTTATGCTACCATCAGCATTATGCTTTACCTTGTAAATCCACTTACAGCCTATAGGTTTCTTTCCTTGTGGCAATGGAACCAGCTTCCATGTATCATTTGCATAAAGTTCAACCATCTCCTCATCCATAGCTTTTTCCCAATCTACATTTCCAATTGCATCTTCAAAACAAGAAGGTTCATCATCTTGTATTACCTTTGTCATGTTGGCACAATGACGAGCCATGTAACTATCATATGTCAATCGTTGCACTGAGTTATGTATCCTCCTAGATCTTCTTGGTCGTGGGTCACTTCTCCTTGTATCATCTGCATGTGCCTTTCTAACTCTTGGAGTCTTCACCAAGGGCAATCCAAGTTCCTCATCAAGGATCTTTTTCAAACCGCTTGAATCTCCATCAACATCTTCAAAACCTGCACATGTTTTATGACCAGCAGAAAGCTTTTCTTTGCCTTTCTTGGATGTATTTGATGAATTTTCTGGACTGAAATTTCCACACAATCTTTCACTCCATGGATTTGCGTTGGAACTATTTCTTGGTGATGCATCGGGTCCACTCAAGCCTTGAGATTCTACACTTGATTTGTCTACATTTTCTTTATCATTTGGTTCAAGATTCAGTCCTTCTTTGGCATCTGCATAGAAGCTTGACATTTCATCAAATACCACATCTCTGCTCACCTTAACCTATCGTATGAGTGGGTTATAACATTTATATCCCTTTTGCTCAAGGGAGTATCCAATGAAGACACATTTTTCTGCTTTTGGGTCAAGCTTTTTCCTCAATTCATCTAGAACATGTACATATGCAGTATAGCCAAAAACTTTCATATGTGATAAATTTGGCTTTTTACCTGTGAACTTTTCTTTAGGTGTAACTTGATGTACAGCAGCAATTGGAGTTCTCTTCATAATCTATACAACCTTACACAGCTTCTGCCCAATAACAATGAGGTATATTCTTCTCAGCCATCAAGGCTCTTGCTACTTCTACAATATGTCTATTTTTGCATTCAACAATGCCATTTTGTTGTGGTCAGTGCCTGCATGAAAACTAACATCGAATTCCATGAGTTTTTAGAAAAGTGCTAAACTCATTTGACATGTATTCACCTCCTCCATTAGATCTTAAAGTCTGAATATGCTTCCCTCTCTGCTTTTCCACCATAGCTTTAAAATTCTGAAAGTCAGTGAATACCTCACTCTTCCCTTGCATGAAATATACCCACACTTTCCGTGTATGGTCATCAATGAAAGTAACATAAAACCTGCAACTACCCATAGATGTAGTCTTTGCAAGACCCCAAACATTTGTATGTACTATTTCTAGTACATTCTCACTAACATGCTTGTCAGCGGAAACGATGATCTTGACTATTTACCAAATTAACATGCTACACATACCTTTTGCATCTCTGCAACCTTAAAATTTGGTAGACCATGGAGAATCTCCTTTGAATGCATCAATTTCAGCCTTTGCAAGTTTGCATGTTCAATCCGTTTGTGCCAAATATCTATATCATCAATGACTCTTGCACCTTTTGCAAACATGGCTACATTCATTTTAGGAATTTTCACATTTAAGGTGAACATCCTACCCACTTTGTTTCCTTTGGCAATCAATCTTCCATCCTGTTTGTATTCTTCTACATATAACCCATCAGCATTGAACATGACTTGTAATCCTTGGTCAACCATTTGTCCAACATAAACCAAATTCTTTGTTATATTTGGAACATGCAACACATCAGCAAGGTGTTTTACCTTCCAATCCTCCATTGACAGTGTTATATTTCTTGTATGTTCGATAGGGTGTGATGTGTCATCACTTGTTTCAACATATCCACGAACCGGCGATTTCTGCAAAGTACTAAACCCTTCTACATGATTGGTCATGTGATTTGAAACACCGGAATCAACATACTAGACATTATCATTTGATTTTGAAACATCAATAGACATTGTATTCATCATGTGATGTTGAATGATGAACAACTTCTTAGAATCATCTGCACTTGTGGATGTATAGTTGTTTTGTTGTCTTTAGTTATTTTGATTTTTCAACCTGCAATCATGTTCAAAGTGTCCAAGTTTACCACAATTCCAACACCCTTTACTGTCATTACCTCAATCATTTCTTTGAAAATTTCTGCGACCTCTTTGGCTCCCCCTACCTTGAAGTTGTCCTCTTCCTCCTGCATGATTCTGTTGTTGACTTTGGTCTTGGTTATTGTTTCCTCTTCCACTTTTGAAACCTCTATCTCTACCTCTTCCTCTACCAGAGTAGAATATCTACTCAGAACTAGATTTTCCTTGGGAGTTTGAATCCTCTCCAATCTTTTCTTCAATAATCAGCATAGATACCAGATCCGCAAAATTTGGAATATTTTCCTTGGTCTGTATAGGAGTTTTGAACTGCTTATATGCAGCTCCTAAACCATGAAGGCACACTTCCACCTTATCATCATCATCTACATTAATGCCAATACATGAAAGTGACTTACATATGCTTTTGATTTTTAGGTTGTAGTCACTTATCAACATGCTCTTTTTCTCCAATGTATGCAGCTCGTTTTTGAGTTGAAACTTTTGTGCCTTTGTATTGGTCTCATACAATGTGACCAAACTATTCCAAGCCTCTATCAGAGCCTTGGTATCCTGTATGTGCCCAATCATACTATCCTATATGCTAACAGATAGCCAATACATTAACTTTCATGTTCCTTGATTCCATTCCTCATATGCTCTTAAGTGTTCTACAGTCCGATTCCTCTTTGGTAACTACAGAGCATTTTTGTTCTCTCCTTTGGTGTACTTCTAGTAGCCTTTTCCCATCAAGAAATTAGTCATTCTGAATCTCCAAGCATGGAAGTCATTCTTATCCAGCTTATCGCTCATAAGCTGACTCATTCCATCTGTGTTTGCCATTTCTGTAGCAATTCACAACATTGCAAAACACTACAAGCAGCACTTTTGCTTGAACACTGTCGCACTATGACATGACAGTTTGATCTTAGGAAAATGCAGTTTTTGTGTATCAACAGTACACAGAATCGCTTGAAATTATGGATTTGGAATATATGAGTGTTTCTGAACACAACGCAAGTTATAGTTTCTAAAACTCTAAAACTTTGATCTGACAAAAACAAGTGACCCTAAAGGGATAAATCCTGAAAATATTTTGAGGTCTTCTACCTTCATGCCAATTTTTGTAGCAATCTGAGGTCGTTTGTGAATCCCACTTTCTCCACGACGTCTCGCGTACTCTTCACCGTTGGCCCTCTCCACAAGCTCTCTACAGGCACACTGGCTCTGATACCTTGTCACGAGGAAGGAGATAAGGAAGAGAGCTCACACACACTCTGACAATCAAAGATAAGCACACACTCAGATTGAGGCAAGGAAGAATGATCTTTTTCTTCTTCTTCTATTACATAAAAAGGAATGTACAAGAATGACCTAAAAACAAGAATACAACAAGTGCAATATATAAATACGAGTACATAAGAAAAAACCTAATGTCCGCGAATGAGTGAGCTGGCAAGAAACAAATGTGCCATCACTCTTGGTAGAGAAATCTAGTACATCTCAATAAAGTATCCCTAACATATACCGGTGTGACCACTATACATGTCAGAGAAACGAAAAATTGATATGTGTCATCCTCGATTATCACATGTTGAGCTTGATATCTCAACAATAATTTGCCTGAAAGGAGAATGAACACAATTGGTAGAAGAAAATGGCAAGGTACCCAAATACAAAGGATATAATATAAAATGGAAATATAATGGAAATCGAATGGAAATAGAGTGACTCCAAGATACAAAAGGGAGATGCACTCTCATATTCTCAACATTTTTCTCTATATAAGGAAAGGACAAAGTGGAATAGGGAACATACACGCGATAGAGACAAAGGATACATACATATAGTACAATACTATCGGCTCCACTCTTGGTGATCTTTCATACCATCTTCAGTATCCATTGGCTCTTGTATTGTCCACCCCTTTATTTGGTAGGAGTAATGCAAGGGGTTCTCTGTTTGGGGAGAAGGGTGGTCAAGAGTTGGTGCTCATGTGGTTCACTGCCCACTCTAGCTTCTCAAGATCCTTTTGTGCCATCCAATTTTGGGTTGTGACTATTGTACTTGCTTTTCTCTTGGCTATTTAATGCAATTCGCTAGTTTCACCCCTTATTTGACTCTTTACTCTTCCTTGTGATTGTGTTCTTGTTTGTGCTTATGATTAGTATACTTTTGAGTGTAATTAATGTATTTTAGTATTTTTGCACTGTGGAGTGGTTTCCTCGTCTTGTTATTACCATTGAGATCTAGTATAACAATTGACCAAGGGTGCTCAAACCGTCGTCATATCCCCTTAAGATTGATCCACCACCATCTACAAAATTTGACACATGGTAGCACCATAGGTAGTGGTTCTGTTATGTCTTGTTGTCTTCTGTGTCTTAAAGTGTCTTCATGCGTTCTAACCAAATTTTGTTCTTTCATAGCTCTTTTAGCCCCATTCAAAATCCTCATGAGCCTCATTTCCACATGAGGAGAAAACTCTCCTACTCATCTCCAGAGGGAAACCATTTGTGAGCCTCATTGCTTGAACAACCCATTGCCCAAGGGGATCTAGTTTTGCTACTATTAAGGATCAACATCTACTTTCCCACATTTAGGGGAGCAGCAAAGGAAGACATGGATGAAATTTATTGAGATTCCTAGCATTATGCAAAAATAGACTCCTTGAGGGAAGAAAAGATGCATTTTTTGCTCTATTTCTAGAGACTCTGGATTGATTAGTCAAAAAATAGTTCAGTCAATTTGAAGACGAACACTTCCTCACATCTGATTCCCTAAAAGAAGAACTTCCTACTACCTTCACACCAAGTAACTACACATAACACATCGTGGACCAATTGGAGAATTTATAACTTAACTTTGGTGAGTCCTTCCCTAAACTATTGATACTCACAATGGCATTGGTAGCCAAGTTCTCAGAGGCCTCCCTTGAATTTTTACTCAAAACTTGGTCAGAAAAGGCCTTGCCACTCAAGTCTAAGCATACACTTAGGAACTTGCTATCATCAAGTGCTTTCTTCGATGATCTCATCATTTCCACCACATGCATTGGGTAGGTTAACATCCCGTTTTGGGAAACACCTTCTCATCAGCAACAATGGAAAACCTAGGGGCATAACTATTGAGGGAGCTTGAAGGGTCTAAATTGCAACAAAGCAAAGTTGTTGTGGATGTCGACACCATATCAATGACGATAGGAGAAAGAGGTGAGAACTACTCTTTTTTGTACTATATGTAATACACATGGACATGCACTCATGGAATGCCCCATGAAGGTCACCTACAAATTTTGTCATAAGAGTGGTCAAGAAGGATCTCAGCTGATGGATTCATGGTTTTAGGTAGTTAGAGCCACGAATTTCCTTTTTACATCATGGATGACCTAATCCATTCTTTCTTTCACAATTACAAGAGTTAAAATATACTCTTTTACAAGAGGTGTTCATATGTCTACACATATGACTACAAATGAACATAAATCAAATCATATCACGCATGTAGGCTTGGGTAAAGTGCACCAATAGCTCCCCTCAAGCCTAACATGTTTGGCCTCCAAATAATTCTTCAAGTGTCATTGATTTCCTGCAAGCGAGTCATCAACTTGAATCTACTCAATTTTGTACCATCAAGAGCTTTAGTCAACATGTCCACACATTGCATATCTATAGAGACATAGGATAGTTGAATATCCTTGCTCATTATCTTCTCCCTTACATAATGGTAGTGGACTTCAATATGTGGTTCTAGCATGGTATACCGGATTAGTTGCAAGATGTAGTGAGCTTGTGTTGTCACAAAAAATGTGAGGTGTTGAAGACTGAAGTCTAAGATCTGTATACAAAGATTTTAACCACATGATTTATTGAGTTGCATTAGCCAAACCTCTATATTCGGCTTCAATAGAGGATAATGCCACCGATGGTTGCTTCTTGGATGACCAAGAAATCATTTTTGAACCTGCAAATGATACATACCCAGATGTGCTTCTTCTATCATCTCTAGATCCGGCCCAATCCACATCTGAGTAGGCCTTTAGTTCAATACCTGAAGTAAATGGATAAAAAAGAACCTTCATTCATGGTTCTCTTTAGGCACTTGAGAACTCTCTTGGCTGCTTTCATATGGGGCCTTCTCGGCTTATGCATAATCTGACTTAATATGCTAACACTATAGCATATGTCCACCCTTGTGAGTGTTGCATAGTTCAAACTTCCAACCAAGCTTTGATAGTTTGTGATGTCTTCAATTGGCTCTCCTTCATAAGCACTAAGCTTACAATTTTGCTCCATAGATGTACCTTCACACTTGGTGTTTTCCATATTGAACTTGATGAGCATGTCATGCACATACTTCCTTTGTGTGATGTATATACCTAAATCTGTGTAGATTAACTCCAATCCAAGAAAATAAGTGAGTGGTTCAAGATCACTTATTTTGAACTCCTCCTTCATTTGATTCTTTACCTATTTGATTCCTTCAAGATCATTCCCTATGATAATAATATCATCAATATACACACATTGATAGAACACTTCAGGTCCATTCCTCTTTATGAACAAAGAGGTATCCGCCTTGCTAGCTTTGAATCCTTGGTCCTACAAATAAGTCACCAATCTTAAATTCCAAGCTCTTGGAGATTGATTCAACCCATACAAGGCTTTCTTTAATTTGCGTACATAGTTAGGATGATGTGCATCCTCATATCTAGGAGATTGTGCCATATACACTTCCTCAGAAATCCATCCATTTAAGAAAGCATTCTTTACATCAAGTTGATAGCGCTTCCAATTTCTAGATGTAGCAAGACTAATGAGAACCCTAATTGTAGGCATTTTTGCAACAGGAGAGAAAGTCTCCTCATAATCAATACCATGGGTTTGAGCAAACCCTTTAGCAACTAACCTTGCTTTATTTCTATTTATACTTCTATCTCGATTCCTCTTGATTTTGTATATCCATGAAGATCCAATTACCTTCCTAGATGGCTTGTTAGGTACAAGCTCCCAAGTGTCATTCTCCTTCAAGGCTTCCATTTCTTCATCCATTGCATCTCTCCAAGCTTTCTTGTTTGTGCTTCTTCAAATGTGGTAGGTTCTAAATTGGTGGAATGCTTTTGAATGTAGATTGAGTGCTTGGTGACCAAAGATGTATCATAACCATCCCTCTCTTGTTTCTTCTTCTTCCTTGAAGACCTTCTTAGTGGTTGATGTGAGCTCTCGGGTCCATATGTAGCATCTTGCATCTTTGCTTTACCTTTGCTCTTCCATAGCTTTAGTCTTTCCAAGTCTTCTAGTTCAATCTCCGAATCACTTTCTTCAATTTGCTTTGGCTCCTTTGGTTGCAGTGATGGAAAATCTTCATCCAAGTCATAAGGCAGCTTCACTTTCATGTCATCATCAAAACATGATTTGTTCTCATAAAAAATTACATCTCTACTCATAGAAAATCCTTTATTGATTGGATTGTACAATCTATATCCTTTTTTGTTTTTGGTCATAACCAATAAATATGCACTTCTCTACCTTCGGATCCAATTTCCCTCTTACTTAAGAAAGAATGCGAGCATAGGTTAAGCATCACAAGAGCAACATATTTCTTAAAGCAATTAAAAACTTCATCCTTGTGCTTCATGAAAAATAGAATGGTCCACCTACTACAATCATCTATGAAAGACACATAATATCTTGAGTGTGATATAGATGGCTCCTTACTAGGACCCCACACATCCGTGTGCACTGGATCCAAAAGCTTTTGATACACATATCCCTTCCTATTGAAAGTTTTTCTATGACCCTTATCGAATTGACAAGATTCTGACCAATGTGAGCAAGCCATTTGTGCCATATCTCCAACTCTATGAGAGTTTGACATCCATAACTAAATAAAGCTATGTCCTTTGTATCTTCCACTTCAAAAGTGAAAAGCCTTCCTGTCTTTTCTCCTTTGGCAATCCTTCTAAAGCCTTGCCTTGGGTCTTCAACATATGCTCCGAATTAGTTGAATCTAACCTGTAATCCTTTTTCAACAATCTGCCCAACACTTAATAAATTTTTGGACTTATAGGGACATACACGACTTTACTTAAGAGGTTCATATTCCCATCTGATGTCTTTAGATTACCTATCTTCTCCACTAAGTGCTTTGTATCATCTCCTATTTGCACTTCATGTTTGTTGTGAGGATCTTCCAAATAAAAAAATAAAGCCATATTTACTGCTACATGATTTGAGCATCCTGAATCAATGTAAAAGATGAGATCATCATCCTTACCCTTCTTCACTCATAGATTCATAATCAATTATGAATCTTCTTGACTTTATTCCTCTGCATGAAGGATTATAGAGCTGGTAACCATTCTGAGTTTAGTCATACCCAATAAACACCACCTTTGTTGTCATTTCATCCATCTTACCTCTTATTGGTGATCGTGTTGGAGCAAGTCTATGACAAGGCTAAGTATTCGCTTGAGTCCCACAAAGTCATAGAAGAAGCCTTAAAATGAAGACAATGTAAAGTTCACTTGTGAACTACCTCTTGTAACTTTTGAAGACTTTACTTAATGTAAAAGTGAAAGAATCTTAAGTGGTTGAGTCCACTTGATCAAAAAGGGAAAGAGGAGCCACGAATTCGTGATTTTTGGTAGATAGAGAATCAAATCAATCACTGATTGATTGGAGAGTGATTGAGGGGAGTTAGCCTCCCAAACTCAACTATAAATAGATGGAAGCTTTAGTCGTGGTTAAAGAGACCTATGTGAAGACCTCCAAGAGCTAAGCTTTATGCCATATCAAGGTGTGTTCCAAGGCACACATATGTATCAGTAAGTCCATTGTATTGTACAAGCAATATACTTTCATTTTCATGATCATTTGAGTTCATACTTCCATGTTCTTGTGAAGTGTACTACTCACTGCCATATCTCAATTTTCTCAGTCAGATTGCAGAGATCGTTGCTCTACGCTTGGTGCATCATTTTTAGTGACTTAACTTGTTAAAGTTTGCTCTATAAGTCTACTATATGCTCATCAATTTTCATTTCATTTACATATTGCAATCTTCAGTTATGTTCAGTTGAAGTCAACCCTGTCTGTTCATTTTCACTTCTTTGTCTGGTACCCAACTTTTGTACTCATCTTGTCAGAGCTGTTTCTCCATGTCTCCTTATCCAACTTCAATGATTTAAAGCGTGTTGGATTCAGCTTACTGTCTAGTACAATCATACAAATTTTCATAATCATAGGGTTCTTACAGTTTGAGTTATGTTCATTTTGCGGCTCACTCGTCTCATTACTATAGCAGCCCGTGAAAATTGGGATGATGTCATCAGTTGTTAAACATCATTCTCAATGTGTGGTTCATTATTTTTTATTAGATTACTCTTGAAAGTTAGCTCTTTAAGTTAAATATACTTACCCAAAAGGAATTAAGCTCATTGCTGCTGTGCTCAAAGAATTATGCAAAACACTAGATAGGTGTATGAACCAAAATAACAAGTTCTTCACCTCTGAGCTAACTCCAACTTATCTCTTTTGATCTATCTTTTTGAGATTGATCTTCCAAGGTACATAGGGTGTCTAATACATCCATTGGCAAGCTAAAAGGGCCCACCATATACTCCTGGAGTTCATTTGGCTGGTGTAGATCAAAGATTTTACAACACCTCTTCATCTTCAAGCACATACCTATCCATCTCTTCATAGTGGTATCAAAGCAAGGTTGGACAACATGGCAGATGGATTTCCTTCATCAATTGAAAAATTGGATAGAGGTAATTACTCAGCTTAGTCATTAAGAATGGAAGATTATCTCCAAGGTAGAAGTTTATATGGTTATGTGGCTGGAGATGAAGTTATGCCAAGTTTCAGGAACAAAAGTCGACCAACACAAGAAGAGCAAGAAAGATTGAGCACATGGTGCTCCAAGGATGCACTTGCAAGGTCTTTTCTCCTCAACTCTATCTCAGATTTTTTGTTGCCTCACATTAGAAGTTGTAAAACATCTCAAGAAGTGTGGGATGCACTTGAAGCCTTCTTCTCTTCAAGTACCAAAGCTAGGAAGCATCAACTATGGCTAGATTTCACAACTCTCAAGAAGGCTCCCAAACAAAATGTGACTTATTTTGTCACAAAGCTCAAGGACATAGCAGATCAGTTGGGAAGCATTGGAGAGGTAATAGAGCAAGTTGTACAGCAGGTCATCAATATCTTGAAGGTAGATTACAAGTGGGAAGCATTCACCACAGCCATGGATTTATACATGGACATGCATGTACCTAATTTCAATACACTCATTGGACAACTACTTACTCAAGAGGCAAAGCTTATAAAAAATGGAGAAATCTCTAAAGGTAATCAATCTTCAACTTTATACACTGATAAAAGCAAGTCCAAAGGTAACAAAGGAAAGGCAAAGAAAGTGGATGATGAAGCAGGTACATATCAAGCTAACTATGCAGGTAGAGGAAGACATGGCAGAGGTAGAGGAAGAGGAGGTAGACAAGGCAGGGGGAGATCCCAAGACTCCAACCCATGTTCTATTTGTGGACTAACTAATCATGCAACTGAAAATTGCTTTAGGAATTCTAGGAATCAAAGAGGCAGAGGATACAATAGAGGAATCTATGGCTACTCAAGAGGAAGGTTCAACAATTATCATGGCAGCTACAACAGCGAAAATCATTCAAACTATCAAGGAGGCTACAAAGGAAAGAGAGACTTCAATAACTACATAGAAGACTCAAACAAAGAGGATTCATTATTGATCATGAACATGGCTATGCCACAAGGTAAATCTGATGAGCATGTTTTCTACATAGATTCAGGTTGTTCAAATCATGTGGCAGGAAATGTGGCACTCCTATCAGATTTAGAAGATCGAAGGAATAAGCATGAGGTACAAACAGGAGATGATACAAGGCATCTTGTGGAGAAAATAGGCAATGTCAAAGCACCTGATGGAAACATCAACCTACTCAATAAGGTACTCTATGTCCCTACCATTACAAATAATTTGATAAGTGTTGGACAGATAGTAGAGAAAGGGTTGCAAGTCAGGTTCACAAAAACAGGAGCATTTGTTGAACATCCAAGTCAAGGATTCAGAAGAATTGCAAAAGGTGAAAAGACAGGTAGATTGTTCACATTTGAATTACAAGACACTAGAAACATTGCTCTCTTTAATTATGGTAGTCAGACACTCAGAGAATCGGAAGTATGGCACAAAAGGTTAGCACATATTGGTGAAAGGTCATTAAAGCAAATTTGCAGGGACCAAAGTGTACTTGAACTCCATAATTTTTCAACACAACATATGATTTATAAGTGTAGTGCATGTCAATTTGGAAAGTCTCACAGGTTACCATTCATGAAGAAAGGTTATATGCATGGAGATCTCTTGGAGTTGGTTCATAGAGATGTATGGGGACCTAGCAAGGAAGCTTCAATATCTGGATCAAGGTATTATGTCTCCTTTATTGATGATTGCAGCAGATGGACTATCCTATCCTTTATGAAACACAAAGATGAAGTTTTTTCATGTTTCAAAAGATATTTGGCTCTTGTGGAGAATCAAACAGGTAAATCACTAAAAAGGCTAAGGTCAGATGGAGGGGGAGAATACTTCTCCCATGAGTTTGATTCTTTTCTTCAAGAAAGAGGAGTCAAAAGAGAGGTAACTACAAGGTACACTCCTGAGCAAAATGGAGTGGCAGAAAGGAGGAATAGGACAATTGTTGAAGCTGCAAGGTCCATGTTAAATGAAAAGCATTTGCCTAATTATCTATGGGTTGAGGCTGTATCTATAGCCACTTACTTGATTAACAGGTTGCCTTCAAAATCCCTTGATGGGATGACTCCATATGAGGCTTGGAATGGAAGAAGACCAAGCTTAGATCATTGTAAAATTTTTGGATGTATTGCTTTTGCTCATGTGCCTTCACAAGTTAGAGGCAAGATGGATCCAAAGGCAAAAAGGTGTGTATTTATTGGATATGACAACAATCAAAAGGGTTACAGGTTATACAACCCTACCAACAAAGGATTCTTGGTAAGCAGAGATGTAGTTTTTGATGAAAACAATTCATGGTATGAAGATTCATGCAGCAAGGTCAATTTACCATATGATCTTGAAGAAGATTTTCCAAAGCTTGGTAGAGAACAACCGAAGATTGAAGAACAAGACACCTCAGAGGATGATGAAGAATCTCAGATGGAAAAGATCAAAGCATGGAAGTCTAAAGGTAAAGAAAAATTGCAGGAACTTGGACATGAGGCAAAATCATCACATCATGGCTTAAGAAGATCTATGAGGGAAAAGAAAAAACCAGAAAGGTATGGGTTTGACACCTCATTAGTAACTAAACATTCTATCTACATAGCACAGGACATAAACCAAGAGGAGCCATCATCCTTTGAAGAGGCCAAAGCAAAAACAGAATGGAAGCATGCAATGAAGGAAGAGATTGAAGCACTTGAGGAAAACAACACTTGGGATTTGGTGCCCAAGACTTCATCCATGAAGGTAATAGGCTCAAGATGGGTCTATAAACTCAAGAAGAATTCTGATGGTTCCATTAACAGGTATAAGGCAAGGCTTGTAGCAAAAGGCTTTGCACAAACTCAGGGAATTGATTATGAGGAGACCTTCTCTCCTGTGGCAAAGATGCCTACTATTAGGGTTTTGCTTAGTATTGCCTCTTCCAAGAATTGGAAGATACTTCAACTAGATGTAAATAATGCATTCTTGAATGGTTCGATAATAGAAGAGGTATATATGGCACAATCACCTGGTTTTGAGAATCAAGTTTATCCTGATTATGTGTGTAAACTTAACAAAGCATTGTATGGTCTCAAGCAAGCTCCAAGAGCTTGGAATTTCAGGCTTGTTTCATTCTTGCAGAACAAAGGCTTTCAACCAAGCAAGGTAGATCCTTCACTCTTTATCAAAAAGAGTAATTCTGAGATCATCTACCTATCTGTATATGTAGATGATATTATATTGACAAGAAATGATGTAGATGGTATGAAGAAGATCAAAGATCAGATGAGAGAAGAGTCACGATAAGTGATTTGGGTTCACTTACCTACTTCCTAGGTATGGAAGTTGTCTACAAAGATCATGGTTTGTTTCTCACTCAAAGAAAGTACATTAAGGACATGTTGGCAATATTCAAGATGCAAGATTGTAAGATTGCAGGTACTCTAATGGAGGCCAATCACAAATTGAGCTCACATGAAGGTGAACTCATAGAGGACATCACATCATATCAAAGTCTAGTGGGTAGTCTCAACTATGCCACATTGACAAGAGTAGATATATGTTACAGTGTGAGTGTGCTAAGTCAATTTATGCACACACCAAGGAAACCACATATGGATGCTGCCAAAAGGATTCTCAAGTATCTCAAAGGAACCATAAATGAAGGACTTTATTATCCTTATGTATGTGATTTAGGTTTGAAGCTATTTTCTAATGCAGATTGGGCTAGCTCCAAGGAAGATAGAAGGAGCACTTCAGGTTATCTTACCTTTGCAGGTTCAAAGCTTATTTCATGGTCATCCAAGAAGCACCCCACAGTTGGTCTCTCTTCTACTGAAGCTGAATATAGAGGTCTTGCCATAGCTACACAAGAAGCTATGTGGATGAAGACATTATTCAAAGATCTTGGATTGGAGTTTGGAACTCCAACTATTTTTGGTGACAATATGAGTTCTATTCATTTGGCTGCTAATCCCATTTTTCATGCAAGGACTAAACATATTGAAGTTCATTATCACTATGTACGAGAGAAGGTTCTAAGAAAAGAGATTCAAATATCATATGTGTCCACTCATCAACAATGTGCAGATATTCTAACCAAAGCATTGGATGGTACAAAGCTCTACAAATTCAAGGCTATGATTGGTTTGCAGGTAATCTTGGAAGATTGAAGACCTCAAGCATACTTGGCTTGAGGGGGAGCTGTTGGAGCAAGTCTATGACAAGCCTAAGAATTGGCTTGAGTCCCACAAAGTCATAGAAGAAGCCTTAAAATGAAGACAATGTAAAGTTCACTTGTGAACTACCTCTTGTAACTTTTGAAGACTTTACTTAATGTAGAAGTGAAAGAATCTTAAGTGGTTGAGTCCACGATCAAAAAGGGAAAGAGGAGCCATAAATTTGTGATTTGTGGTAGATAGAGAATCAAATCAATCACTGATTGATTGGAGAGTGATTGAGGGAAGTTAGCCTCCCAAACTCAATTATAAATAGATGTTAGCTTTAGTCGTTTATCAATTTGTTGCATCAACAAACTTCCTATTGCTATATCTGAAGCATCAACAAATACATGAAATGGGTGATCCCAGTCCGGCGGTTGTAAGATAGGAACTTGTGTTAATAGACTCTTTAAACGATCAAATGCTATCTGACATTCCTGGGTCCATTCAAATTGTCGAGGAGTCTTGGTGATTAGCTTGTTCAGTGGTATTGCCAAATGAGCAAGCCACCGTAAGTGTCTTCCATGCCACCGTACTTGACCCATGAAGCGCATAACTTCCTTTGGTGTAGTGGGCACCGGAGCTTCTAATACTGCCGAAATTTTATCTGGATCCACCTGTATACCTTGTGCAGATACAATGTGGCCAAGTAACTTGCCACATGACACCGCAAACACCGATTTGTTTGGATTCAAACAAAGTCTATACTCTCTGCATTTCTGAAAGCAGCACCGTAAATGGAACATGTGTGCTATCATCTTACCGAAAATTGAGAAATCGTCAAGATAAACTTGCATAAAAGAGGTGAGGTAAGGAGAAAATATTTCCTGCATACATCTTTGAAATGTGCTTGGTACGTTTCTCAATCCAAACCACATTAGAATACAAGCAAATACACCCCAGTTGGTAATGAATGCAGTTTTCGGTATATCCTGTTCAGCCATTCTAACTTGATTATAGCCACTGTATCCATCTAGGAATGAATACATCTCATGGCCTGCTACTCTATCCAGCATAGTATCTAAAAAGGGGATTGGAAAGGGATCTGGTATGGTTGCTGCGTTTAATTTCCGGTAATCTACACAGATTCGCAGTTGCTTGTTTTCCTTTGGCACAATCACAATTGGAGAGATCCATTCAGCATGCTCTACTGGCACGATGAATCCGACTTTTACTAACGTGTCAAGTTCTGCCTTTACCTGAGATGCATAATGGGGATTCATCCGGTAGCTGGGTTGCTTTATCGGTCTTGCTTCTGGCTTTAGCATGACCCTGTGCTGGTAGATGCGGGGGTCCAATCCTTTCATGTCTTTGTAGTCCCATGCAAACACATCGGAAAATTCACGGAGTAGTTGGATTAGATCAGCTTCAAATAATTTCGGTAAATTTTGCTTTATCTTTACAGGACGTGGTTGATCTTCATCTCCTAAATTGTAAGTGATCAGCTGATCCTCGGGGACATAGAACTGTTGAGGTTTCTCTGTGTCGTCTGTTGGTTTAAGAAGTTTTTGCAGTTCATCATCATGTGTCGAAACAGTGTCTTCCTTCTTAGCCTCTTCTGTGATGGGTATTACTGTACAGACTGAAGCGTTCCAATTATCTACAACGGACTGTAAATCAATAGTCCCTAAGGAAATTAAGTCAGCATTACTCTTTAGAAACTCTTCTTCTTCATCATCTGACAATCCATCTAGCATATGGACTGGTTCAGCAAAATATGGTCTAGCGTGTAGCTCGCAAGGTTGTATAGCATCTAATTTTACCACATATTTACGATTGGCATCTTTAAACGTAAGCTCTTGTGCAGACCAGTACTGTATTACCTTCGCATGCTTCAGCCAAGGTCGGCCGAAAAGAAGGTTGTAATCCAAAGTGGATTCAGGCAGATCTAGTATAACAAAGGTCATTTTAAGGTCGTACCTTGTAAAGTGATGGGTATATTCCGCACAAGCCCTAAGGGATGGACTCTTGATTGATCTGCCATTCTGACAAAAAATTGAACTGGTTCGATTTCGGTCCATCCTAACCTTTTGCATAATGCCGCAGTCGCAATGTTAACACCAGAGCCTCCATCAATTAATACCTGCGTAATCTTATGATTCTTATGCCATACTATAATCAAGGGAACTGAATGATCCACCGTAGAGTCAGGTTCCGGTTGAACTGCTGCTATTGCTGGAATACAAGAAGGCACCGGACTGAACTGTTGTTGGAACTGCTGTCGAATTCCAGGTACTAATGCCAGTAATTGGCCCAGAGGCAGGGTGATAGATGCCTTAGATAAGATTTCCTAGGCCTGTTGAGATTGGTTGATAGGCTCTACTGATGTTGAAGTTGATGCCTCTGCTAATGCGGAGGTGTCTACTGCTGGTAATATGTCTGCTGCTGATGATGTTCCTGCTGCTGACTCCCGTTGTTGTGTTCCTTCCTTTGTTAATGAGGGCTGGGTTACCGGAATAGGCTCTGGGAAGACTGGTGGTTCTGCTGTGGTCCATTGACTAGCCTTGTTGTACATTCTATGTTGTTCACATATCCATGGTTCAAATATTTCTGCTGCCGGCTGCAGTTGTTTATCGGATCGGGTCTGGACTGCAGCAGCCTGTGTTTCCACCGGTGTGATTTGTACCATGTTGGCCATTGGATTTTGACGTTCCTTCTTCCTTTGATCATACTCAGCTGCATCCTTGCAAAATCTCCTAATATATCCATACTCACCACAAAAATGGCAGCGCGGTGGTGGTAAATTGGGATTTTTCGGTGGTGGTCCGTTCTGCCAGCGGTTTGTATTATAGTTGTTATTCCTCTGTCCTCTGTAATTTTGATATCCTTGCTGCTGGTTGTTTCTCATTTGCGGAGGCACATAGTGGTTGGCTGGCTGCCCTTGTTCCTGGATAATTGCATTGACAGTCGCTGTTCCCTGTATTCTAGCGTTGTATGCGCAATTTTTGGTGGTATGTCCGGTAGTGTTGCAGATAGAGCAAAATGTCTGATTAAGTGCACAATTCGCACTAGTATGTCCTGAATTTTTGCATGTGATGCAGTATACTTGTCTGGTCATATCTTCGGTAACATTTTTGTTTGTTTTTAACCACTCCAGATCTTCTGTAAATCCATCGACTTTGTTTTCCAGTTGCAGAGTCATTGCGATGACTGCATCGAGTGTCATAGCTCTGACACATCTTATGATCATGATCTGCTTAAGTTGTGGAGTCAAGCCATTGATGAACCACTGAGTGATAACGTCATCTGGTAAGTTAGCATGGGCCGGTGGTAGCTGCCTTAAGTGCGTTCTGAAGAGAGTAGCATACTCCTGTACGGTTTGATTTGCCTTTTGTCTGTTGTTTTGTAGATAGTCAAAAATTTCGGCTGGATTCTTTTTCAGCCTGAATCGCTGCAGAAAAGCATCTCGTACTGCTTCGTAGGTGCCCAATGTAGCTTGAAAGACAATAGCCTTATAGGCCTGATCCAGTGGATGGTTGAGAACTGCGTAGCTTATCTCGAAAGTGCGTACGTGAGCATCCGGATCATCTCCTGGGAATCCACCGAATTTCGTGTATGTCACACCTGTTGGAGGCGGCCTGGGTGGACATAACTGTTGTTGTTGTTGTTGTTGTTGCCCGTTCATCGTGAGTGTATTATACCTTCCTTCTGTATCTCAGGGCTGAATAGTTGAACTATCGGAATTCGTATCGTTGGATGGTGCACTTTCCGGTGCGATGATCTTGCTTAATATGCTTCGAATCTCTGTCTCAAACAGCTTTCCTTCCTTCTTGATGTCCAGTGTAGGCGAACTCACTTCAAAAAGTGGTGGCTGAGCTGAAGATTCACCAAAAAATGGTAAACCGTCGCCGAAAAACTGTGATTCTGTTACCGAAATATCACCGAAATGTATCAAAATTTCGCCAAAATAAGGTGTTTTTTCGCTTTCGCCGATTTCTTTGGCTAATGTGTTTCTAATCGTAAACAAATTCGAATCCTTATCTAAGATTGTTAAACTAACTTCAGACTGCATTCTGGTAGATTCTGGAGTTACTATATCTTCGACAGACTGTGCCGAAATAGTACCGGAATGTACTAGAGGCGTAACAAGTTCCGTCGGAATATGACCGGAATCAGTTCTAACGTTCTTAACTCTCTTGACAACTGAGTCAGAGCGAGTTGTAGCTTTTTCTCCCAGAGTTGTCTTTAGTACATTAAGTACTCCAGACTGATGGTTCTTGGGGTACGTTTCACCGGATCGAGTAACCGGCATGTATCATCTTTTGTACTAATCGTGTAGTATTACTATCAAAATAGTTTGCAACAATCTGGTTCTGTTGCTACTTCCAATCAATCGAACGATAATCTGGATGCTCGATTCTGACAGGCAACTGGCATTCTTGATGCCACTTTCCCACAGCCGGCGCCAAGTGTTAAACGTTAAGTATCGTTACTGACTAGCCGAAAGTCGTTACTAGACCAACGTGGGTTCTTGGGAGTGGTAGGGGTCTGTTAGACAGAGGCCCTGTACTTATTTCCCAAATCTTCATCACAACAATAAAAGCACTAATACGCGTCTTTAGCTCAGTTACTAGCATCAACTGGACAATACTCCATTTCTATGTACCTGAGTACCAAACTTCTTCAAATTGATCTGCTATTGGAACAGAGCAGTATTCTGATCTACAGACTCAACAATATGTAGTAATCAACCCGAGAGAACACTATAGCCGACAGATTCATTCGTCACAACAACTTACAGTGATCTTCAGATAAAAGGTTCACGTTTACCGAAGGTACTAGTTCTTCCTTGTATTCAGTGTCAATAGATAATAACACCGAATACAATGAATCAGGTAGAACAACAGAACACACTACAGCAACGCTTCAAGTTGCCTATTCAACTCACACAATAATCTAATTCCTCAAAACGACTTAGAGTATTTAAACAACTGAAGAACATACAATCAACGCAACATAACGACACTAATCAGACACACAATCCGTTACTCAAACACTCGTTACGGTGAACTACAATATGAGCAGATGATGTAGAACGTACTCAATACCAACAGTACTCAAGACTTCACAACAGTATTAAACAACGCTCTCCCGCATATTCAGGCGATCAGTCTGGCAATTCCAGAAAAGACGTCTCTCTGACCATTCTCTTTACATTGCTTTATATAGATTTTACAAGATGTGCGTACCAACTTTTCGTGCGTATTTCAAAAAACTCTGTTACATCTGGCATCCGTTACATCTGTCCCACTCTGGCGGCCGACTAACAGAAAGCAAGAGGAAAACATGAGTAAAATCGGACCAAATCCTGACCTATTTGAGGTCCCGGAGCATTTTAAAAGATACAAAGTGGAAGAGCGAAAGATAGCCATTCAAATACCTAAGAGAGAGGCTCGAGAAGGAGAAGCGTACGACAACAAAGAACAAAAAAAAAAGATCATAGTAACAGTGGAAGATGGAGAAGAAAGATGTACATACATAGGTAAAGATGTGTCCATTAAAGAGGAAGAACAATTAATACAATTGATCCGAGAATATTGAGATGTATTCACGTGGACATATAAGGATCTCAAGGGTGTGGAACCCTCGATTTGCTCTCGTAGAATACCAATGATGGCAGAGGCAAAACCATCAAAACAACGCCCTTATACATACAATGAGGTCTATGCTGCAAAAATTAAAGAAGAAATAGACAAGCTACTAGTGGCAGGATTCATATCTGAAATAGAACATACCGAGTGGGTTTCGCCATTAGTAGTTGTGCCTAAGAAGAACGGAAAATTGAGAGTGTGCATTAACTTGAAAAAGGTCAACACAGCCACCATACGTGATAGCTACCCATTACCCATCATTGACCATCTATTGGAAAGAGTTGTAGGAAAAGTCTATTGTTTCTTAGATGGATTCTCTGGATACAACCAAGTAGCAATTGCTACCGAGGATCAACATAAGACTACATTCGCGACTGAATGGGGAGTCTATGCTTTCTGAGTGATACCTTTTGGACTCACTAATGTGACTGCTACTTTCCAACGACTAATGTGTCATGTTTTCAAGGAATTCTTGAAAAAGAGCATGGAAGTGTGTGTAGATGACCTATGTACATATTCCAATCAAAGACATGACCACATTCTTGAATTGCGGAAGATATTTAATAAATGCAGACAGTACAGGGTCTACCTAAACCCTGAAAAGTGTGTCTTCATGGTAAGACAAGGGAAGATCTTAGGACACATAGTCTCTAGAAATGGAATCTCCACGGATGAAGACAAGATTAAGGTTATTTTGGAGCTTCCTAGACCTAAGAACATGAAGGAGGTGCAAGCATTTACGGGGCATTGCGGATATTATCGTCGATTTATCCACATGTATGCCATAATTGCCAAACCCTTGTATGGACTCCAATTCTGAAAACACCGAATTGGAATAAGCCTTTTCATATCCATGTAGATGCTTCTAATTACACAATAGGATGTAGCTTAGCCCAGCCAACCGATGAAGGAAAGTTAGATCACCCAATTGCTTATGCGAGTAGACAACCGAATCAAGCTAAGAGGAACTATACAACTACGGAGCGAGAGGGATTAGGAATGGTCTATGCAGTGAAGAAATTTAGACACTATCTCTTAGCCAACAAATTCAAGTTCTTCATAGACCATCAGGCCTTATTGTACCTAGTCAATAAGCCTTGTAACATGGGGAGACTGGCATGATGGTTTCTACTATTGATGGAATTTGACTTTGAAGTGATAGTGAAAAAGGGAAATACCCATGTAAGAGCAGATCACCTTTCTAGGTAAACACATGGAGAACCACCAAGTGGAGTACCCGATGATCTGCCAGACACTTATTTGTTTAATTTGGAAGTGTGTCCAAAGTGGGTAGAGAAACTAATTCTGATACTTAATCACGGCCCACAACATTCAATCAATAAAGAGAGTAAAAAGGAAATTCTGCAGTCAAGGAATTTGCATATTATTGCGAGAAGTGTGTACTACAAGGAACCCAATGGGGTATTACTCAGATGTGTTGAGGAAGACGAACAGTTGAAGGTGATGGAACAAGCTCATGTAAACAAATGGAGAACACACAAGGGAACCCATGGAACTATTAGGGAGTTAAAGCGATTAGGAGTATACTGGCCTGACCTGCCTAAGGATGTCCATGATTATGTAAGTAACTGTGCAGAATGCCAGGAGATGATTCTCGAGGATCATACATCCATTCCTTTCTCAAAAATAGCACCCAATTGGAGCAAAACATTGGTAAAATTCATAAAGACAAGAGAACACGAGGAAGGAGTTAGCTTAGCGAGAAAACGATCCCTAGAAGAAATGAGCAAGGATTATGTGCTCATAGGAAGAAACTTGTTTAAGAGAGGAAGAGACAACCAATTACGACTATGTGTGCACGAGGGAGAATATTTACCCGTATTAGAGATGGCACACGCAGGTGCGGCAGGAGGTCATTTTTCAGCTGAAAGAATCGTGAAAATGATCCTCTTTGCAAGCTTGTGGTGGCCAACTTTACATATGGATGCGGAGACCTATGTAAGAAGCTGTGAAACATACCAAAGGGCTAAATACAATATTCGAAGAGATGACATGCCTTTGAGACCTATGGTTTGTGCTAGAGCATTTTCTAAATGGGGTATAGATTTCATAGGACCGATTAACCCACCGGCCAAAGGGTCACATGCCAAATATATCATAGTAGCCACCGATTACTTGACAAAATGGGTAGAGGCAAAGGCCACTAGAAGGAACGATGCTCAAACAACTGCTAAGTTTCTTTTTGAGCATATATTCACTCATTTCGGATTACCAATTGAAATTTTGAGTGATCGAGGAACACACTTCATTAATGAGGTGATAGAGTCTCTAATGAATGAGTTTTTAGTGATCCATAAAAAATCAGCCCCATACCACCCTCAAGCCAATGGTCAAGTAGAAAGTTCCAATAAGGTGTTATGCATAGTATTGACAAAGATTTTCAATAATGGGAGGTCTGACTGGGACAAGCAATTGCATCATGCAATTTGGGCATTCTGAGCTACGTACAAAACTACCATTGGAACTACCCCATTCAATCTAGTATATGGACAAAACGCAATTTTACCAATTGATTTTTTGATACCCACGTTGAGAGTAGCCCACCAGCATGAATGGACAGGGCATGAATTATCCCAATAACTAGACCAAATAGAGAAGCTGCATGAAACTAGGTTGCAAGCTGTCGCAAGAATATATGCGGCAAAGAGAAGGCAAAAGTATTATGATGCTCACATAAAAGACAAAGGACTAAAAGAAGGAGACTTAGTCTTGGTCTACACCTTGAAGCAACATACCAAGAAATTACAAAAACGTGGATATGGACCTCTAATCATTAATAGGATCTCGACGAGTGGAGCAATTACTCTAGCCACTCTGGATGGAGACATTCTTCCTAACTACATAAGTGGATGTAGAGTGAAACGATTCATGGAGCCATTGATGGACCAAATGTTAGCACGTCTCGTAGGTGCGCAAAATAGGAAGAAAGAGGAAGAACGGATTAGAGAAGAAGCAAGGCAAGAAGCCTTGGAACGCATTAAGAAACGGAAAGAGTGGATTAGGCAAAGAGAGGAACGGTATCTCCAAGGAGAAGAGCCTATTCCCATGGCTAATTACCAAGTCCATAAGTCTAACACGACAAATGCCTACATGTCATAGCCTTGTCTAAACCTAGGAATTGGAACCACGGAGTATCAGTTGATAGATGCTTTGATAGACTCAAGAGCAGGACTCAATTGCATACATGATACGGTCATCCGAGATCTTCAAACGATTATGACTCCCACGAAAGCCCATATGATAGGTATCAGAGGTCAAATCATAGAATGTATTGGAGAAACTACAATATCCCTCCACCTAGGAAATTCCTCCATGAAACAACGAGTCTTAGTGTACAAGGATGAAGTCTTGATAGAAAGCTTGATCCTAGGACAAGATTGGATCATTGAAAATGAAGTAAGCATCCACCTAGCGCAAGGCTATATTTCAGCCCAGATAGGACACAAGGAAGCTTTTAGTCTATTAGGGAAGAAGCCTTCACCAAAACCCGAGACCATCAAGAGTGCAGAAGACCTCAAGGAAGAGCTATTAGAACATGGTTCCAGCCATAATCTCTCAAAAGCAAGTTTGGAAGAAGCCGAAAGTTCAAACCCTAACTTGTCAAAGGTAGACATGAATTCATCTTATTCAATTGGTGAATGGCCAAACACTAGGGAAACCAACAATTGGAGAGTCTCTCACACGATAGAAGGATCACCAATTTGGAAAACCAAAATCAAATACTCGCATCCAGGAAAGGTCAGGTTCAAATGGGTATGCAAGGATCAAGTGTAAAAATTAGAATCCTCAACACCAGTTCATGAGGAGAAAAAGGAGGACAAGAAGTCAGCTTTACCAAGATCCAAACCAAAAAGACTCTTGCAAGTATGGCTCCCTAAGCCTTTGATTGAAGCTCAGAAGGCACGACAACAGACATGGATTCCCAAGAAGGTCAAACAAGCAGCCAATCAAGAGATAAGCAAATAGGAGGATACATTACATCGAGACATTCGGACAACGAAGCCAAGACAAACTCGTCATAGAAATATGCAGAGAAAAACCTCTATCACTAGGACATCAGAAGAAACAAAAGAAACACCTAAAGCTCAAAGGACCAGAGAGAAGACACAGCCTATCAATACGACCACGAAATGGATTTGGAAACCAAAGCAACTACGAGGAATGGACCATCAGAACAACGAAGATTCCAATTGCACTCCTGAAGTATTGAATGCACCTAAAGTATGCATACTAGGGCCACATTATGAGGCTAGACATTCGGCACATGATGTACATAATAAAATTAGTGGTGCACATTCTTCAATGGGGAATAGGTCATACCTTCAACTTCCTTAGGAATGGACATACTATGTAAATAAATAAATGCTTCCGCTATACTAATACTTGTTTTCTTTTAGGAAAGAAATAAAACAATGTGGTAAGAGATATCACTTATAGAAGCAAGGGAAACGGAGTGACGAAACAACATGTCACTGCAATGCACCGCACAATTGCTATATTTTCTATTAAAGCTAATGCACTTTTCATTACAAGTGCAGATGGCTTCTGAAGATTCTAAAGCAACGATTCAGGAGGAAGTATTGGAATTTCCTCTACAGAGTGTAACCAAAGCAAAGGGACATTGGTTTAGAGAAGACCAACCTGCCGGGGAGTACCTCTTCCTGGTGAATATCAAAATCATGGATACGGATCATCAATTCCCGATTATGTCTCAAGATTTTAAAGTAGTACATGAGCTCCCGTCTACAATTGACATAATGAAAAAAGCGAGTATACACAAATACTTTGAACTGCCGATCTACAAGCCCGACTTTCAAAGGTGCACACAAGTCATGAATACATTACAGCCAGCACTGCATGACCCATTGGTGCCAGAGGCCAGAGTCATGGATGGAGTAGGTGAATGGGTAGTTATTCAATTTACACATGATTTGATTAAGGAAGCTTTCGGATGGGAGAAGGATGGCATCACTGTCTTGAAGGAAGAGAGTCGAGGGGCAAAAACCAGAACATTCACTGACATAAATAGAGCTGACATAGAAGAGGAAGTCACGCTCATTCATCAGCACTTCTGCTTCCCAAACATGCATCGATACACTACCTCTCAAAAGATAATTGTTCAACTACTCTCATGCTATCAAGCAGATTGGCAATGAAGTTAATCTGACTTCATACATACAGGAAAGGCTATTTGAGGTGAAGAAGCAATGGAATAACAAGAAGTTCCTGAACGGCAGTGTAGCTCTCACAATATTGATCTATCATGCTTTAGGTATTAGAGAGCACCTTCAAGAAATGCCATCATCGACTGCTATGGCTAAGTTTTCCAAGGTTGCCACAGTCCCCAAAAAGAAGAGAGGAGTCAAGATTGTTGAGGAGGCAGGAACCAGCTCTCAACCAAGAATGAGAGGTACAAAGAGATTAAGGGAGGTAAAGCAAGTAGAAGAAGAAGTTCCAGCCACGAAAAGGGCACATGTACTTCCAAAGACCAGGATTGAAGAGCAAAGGCCTATTACAGAAGAAGAGTTAACTAAAGCCTTGGAAGACACACACCAATATACAGAAGGGCAAGTTAATCTACCACTACATGGGCACCATTACCAGCAGGCCCACCCAGATATGGATGCAAAAAAGAAGCTCACCAAAGTACATTGATACAGAGAATTAGGGTTGGATAATTCAAGCTCATCTTCGTATGCACAAGAAGAACCCGACACATCCTTATTAAATGTGGATATTCAAAGTGAATCCAAGGATGATGGACAATGGGAGGAACTTAATGCAGTTAACTACAATGAAGCAAAGGGGAACATGAAGATGAATGACAACACTGTCCACACCGATCAAGACAAATGCAAACAAAGAAGCAAACCAAGAAGAAATACATGTCATACAAATAAATGAGACTTCAAAAATTCAAATCAAAGAGACATCTCTTAAAGAAGAGGAATCAATCAAAAATCCAAAGCAAGAACCAAAAGAAGCTACAGTGGCAGAATCAGAACCCTTCACTCCGATAAGGGTTTTGGCAGAACCCTCCCCCATGGATGTTACTTTTCAAGGGAGAACCCTCCCCCTCAAGCCAAGTATGCTTGAGGTCTTCAATCTTCAAGAATAACCTGCAATCCAATCATAGCCTTGAATTTGCAAAGTTTTGTACCATCCAATGCTTTGGTCAAAATATGTGCACATTGTTGATGAGTGGACACATATGATATCTGAATGTCCTTGCTTAGAACCTTTTCTCTTACATAGTGATAATGAACTTCGATGTGTTTAGTCCTTGCATGAAAAATAGGGTTAGCAACTAAATAAATAGAACTCATGTTGTCACAAAAAATAGTTGGAGTTCCAAACTCCAATCCAAGATCTTTGAATAATGTCTTTATCCACATAGCTTCTTGTGTAGCTATGGCAAGGCCTCTGTATTCAGCTTCAGTAGAAGAGAGAGCAATTGTGGGTTGCTTCTTGAATGACCATGAAATAAGCTTTGAACCTGCAAAGGTAAGATAACTTGAAGTGTTCCTTCTATCTTCCTTGGAGCCAGCCCAATTTGCATCAAAAGATAGCTTCAACCCTAAATCAGATACATAAGGATAATAAAGTCCTTTATTTATGGTTCCTTTGAGATATTTGAGTATCCTCTTAGCAGCATCCATGTGTGGTTTCCTTGGTGTGTGCATGAATTGACTTAGCACACCCACACTATAGCATATATCTACCCTTGTTAATGTGGCATAGTTGAGACTACCCACAAGGCTTTGATATGATGTGATGTTGTTGGCAGCAGTCAGGGAACCGAAGGAGCCACAAGACAAAGAGGGTCGGAACGAAGAGATAGCACAAGCAGACACAGTAGCCAACGAAGATCCGGCAAGTAGGCCATCAAAAATTTTCAGACATCAAGGAGTTGAGCACACAAGAAGAAGGAGCAAGTAGAGAGCTCAAAGATGTGTATGACAAATCAACAGAGAAAATCCCTACACAAATAGTGATTTTAATCACTAAACACCATTGTAAATACCATTTCGTATTTTTGTAGCTCCATTTTGTGCAAGCCAAGGAGTCCTTGAGCTTGAGGAGCTTTAGAAGTATCTACCTACTAATTTTTGTATTTTTTAGATCTCGTTTGAGCCCTCAAATAAGCCCTGGAACCTAATTTTTAACTAGGCCGGACACTAGGTCTGGATAGGGCCAAAGCTAGTCAAAAACTATAAAAGGAGCTAGAGAGCTCATTTTTGAGGTTAGATTGTAATTGAATGAACTTGTAAGAGCTTTTTGAAAGTAAGCTAAGAACTCCATTGCTTCTCACTCTTTGTCTTGCCTTGTGTGCGCGTGTGTGTGTATGTGTGTGTATGGTTGTGTGCTTCTCACTCATGCATTTGTGCCTTCACTTGTTCGAGGTCTTCATACCATCCTCATGTCTTCCCGGATTGACATTAAAGGAGGTGCTACTTATCACTGAGCTACACCAAATTTTGGCGCCATTGCCGGGGATCGAGCTTTGAGGACGAGCGTGTGATGGTAAGATGTAGATTTGAGACGTTGGCGTTGTAGGTAATTTCTTCACTCTTCTTATTTTCTTTTTCTTACCTCACCACCATCATCACCATCATCATCACCATATCCGACCTCCATCTCCATCATCGCAAAAATTTCAGTTTTTGACTATATCTCCTTCCCCCTTTCACTTCCCTCATTTCACTTGTGAGAGAGAGCGAGAGAGCGATATTGTGTGTGCTGTTTTTGCATGTTTCTTGAGCTGTCTTGCAGGTACATGCTGCATCATCTTCTCCAACACCCCGTGCAGGTACGGAAATCTTGGCAACTGTCTCTGTGTCGCCGATCTCTGTCAATCGCGACTAACTGAAAAAATGCTCCATTTTCCAAACAAAGTACAAAACCATGATCTACAAGCCTAGAGCTTCCCAAAACTGTGTTTAGATTTTTGAAATTCATCAGATTTCTGTCAATCGCGATTGCTCTGTCAATCGCGATCGACAAACCAGGACGGACAGACCTGTCAATCGCGATTGACTCATCAATCGCGACTGACAGCCCACGACGGCTCTATCAATCGCGACCGATAGAGTCAACGACCGATTGACCACGATGGACAGATCATATGCGTGACACGTGTCAATCGCGATCGAGTCATCAATCGCGACTGACAGCCCACGACGGCTCTGTCAATCACGACCGACACAGTCAACGATTGTTTGATCACGATGGACAGACCCTCGCGATCGACCTGTCAATCGTGATCGACCCATCAATCGCGACTGACAGAGTCAATGACCCTTTGACCATGATTGATTGACTTTTCGAGCCACGTGTCAATCGCGATTGACTCATCAATCGCGACTGACAGCCACGACGGACCTGTCAATCGCGATCGACACATCAATCGCGATTGACCTGTCAATCGCGACTGACAGAACTTGCGAACGCGATAGAAGGGCAAATTTGGCCAATTTTTTAGGGCAAGGAATAGGGGGCTAATTTGGTCAATTTTGTGAAGAGAGATGGTGGATGCAATCCAAAGATGAGTAGGTGCCGCTACAACCAGCTTCACACCAGCCAACTGAGACTTCAGAGTTGATTAGTAGACCCTTTGAGCTTCCTAAATCCACCAAAATATCAGCCAAGTACTTTGGAACATGTATCCCAAAAGTTTAAGTCAAGACCGACAAGTTGCGAAATGACTAGCTCCCAAAACTTGCTATTTTTGGACATACACCTGCTGGAAAAAATGAACAGTGCTCTCAACCTGGAAGGAATTAGAAAAGTTCCTTTTGGGCATAGCAAATAGACTTAGCAAGCTTCCTATTCCAAGTTAAAACACTTCAAATGATGGACTGAGCACTGAGAACAAGTTTCATCAAGTTCTGGAACATTCCCACAATTCTCGGGGCTCTGCAGAGATAGACCAGTAAGCAGTAAAATGCAGATATCTCCACAAGTATAAATCCAATGACCTTGAAAATTTATAGGTAGAAACTAGACAGTGAGAGCTATCCAACGCACTTTAAAACACTGAAAAAGGTTCAGTAAAACTCGAGATATGACCTTTGGAAGTTACTGCTCTGAGTGAGTATAGCAGAGAACAAAACAGAGAGGTAGATGATAATAAATGTATAGATTCACATATGATTACAACCACATTGGCAATGAATCTTTGCACAATGGGAGTAGAATGATAGAGCTATGGAGTAAGCTCTTCAATCTCTACAAAATGACATGAAGTGGTCACGTACAAGGCTTGCTAATCGCCTCTTCCTTCTTGCTCCTTTTATAGCAATTCTTGGAGGGAGTTTTGAATTCGAATTCGAATGGCTCCACCTAAAAGTGATCCCCAAAGTTAGGAGAGATTCCCTCAGCTCAAAAATTCGTGATTTTGGTAGTTGGAGCCACGAATTTGCTTTTACATCATGGATGAGGTAAGCCATCCTTTTACTTTTTTCTTTTTCCATTTACAAGAGATAAAATGTACTCTTTTACAAGAGGTGTTCACATGACTACTCATGTGACTTACAAATGAGGATAATATCAAGCATATCAAGCATGTAGGCTTGGGCAAAATGCACCAACAGCTCCCCCTCAAGCCTAACATGCTTGGCCTCCAAATAAGTCTTCAATTGTCCTTGATTTCCTGCAAACCAATCATCAACTTGAATCTACTTAATTTCGTACCATCAAGAGCTTTCGTCAACATGTCTGCACATTGCATATCTGTAGAGACGTAGGATAGTTGAATATCCTTGCTCATTAGCTTCTCCCTTACATAATGGTAGTGGACTTCAATATGCTTGGTTCTAGCATGGTATACCGGATTAGCTGCTAGATGTAGTGAGCTTGTGTTGTCACCAAAAATGTGAGGTGTTGAAGAATGAAGTCCAAGATCTGTGTACAAAGATTTTAACCACATGATTTCTTGAGTTGCATTAGCCAAACCTCTATATTCAGCTTCAGTAGAAGATAATGCCACGGTTGGTTGCTTCTTCGATGACCAAGAAATGATTTTTGAACCTGCAAATGATATATACCCTGATGTGCTTCTTCTATCATCTTTAGATCCGGCCCAATCTGCATCTGAGTAGACCTTTAGCTCAATATCTGAAGTATATGAATAGAACAAACCTTCATTCATGGTCCCCTTTAGGTACTTGAGGACTCGCTTGGCTGCTTCCATATGTGGTCTTCTCGGCTTATGCATAAACTGACTCAATATGCTAACACTATAGCATATATCCACCCTTGTGAGTGTTGCATAGTTCAAACTTCCAACCAAGCTTTGATAGCTTGTGATGTCTTCAATTGGCTCTCCTTCATAAGCACTAAGCTTATGATTTTGCTCCATAGGTGTACCTGCACACTTGGTATTTTCCATCTTGAACTTGACGAGCATGTCATGGACATACTTCCTTTGTGTGATGTATATACCTGAATCTGTGTAGATCAACTCCAATCCAAGAAAATAAGTGAGTGGTCCGAGGTCACTTATCTTGAACTCCTCCTTCATTTGACTCTTTACCTGTTTGATTCCTTCAAGATCATTGCCTGTGATAATAATATCATCAACATACACACATAAATAGATCACTTCAGATCCATTCCTCTTTATGAACAAAGAGGTATCCGCCTTGCTAGCTTTGAATCCTTGGTCCTGCAAATAAGTAACCAATCTGAAATTCCAAGCTCTTGGAGCTTGCTTCAATCCATACAAAGCTTTCTTTAGTTTGCATACATAGTTAGGATGATGTGCATCCTCATATCCAGGAGGTTGTGCCATATACACTTCCTCAGAAATCCATCCATTCAAGAAAGCATTCTTTACATCAAGTTGATAAAGATTCCAATTTCTAGATGCAGCAAGACTAATGAGAACCCTAATTGTAGGCATTTTTGCAACAGGAGAGAAAGTCTCCTCATAATCAATACCATGGGTTTGAGCAAACCCTTTAGCAACTAACCTTGCTTTGTGTCTATTTATACTTCCATCTGGATTCTTCTTGATTTTGTATATCCATCGAGATCCGATTATCTTCATAGATGGCTTGTTAGGTACAAGCTCCCAAGTGTCATTCTCCTTCAAGGCTTCCATTTCTTCATCCATTGCATCTCTCCAAGCTTTCTTGCTTTGTGCTTCTTCGAATGTGGTAGGTTCTTCATTGGTTGAATCCTTTGCAATGTAGATTGAGTGCTTGGTGACCAAAGAAGTATCATAACCAAACCTCTCTGGTTTCTTCTTCTCCCTCGAAGACCTTCTAAGTGGTTGATATGAGCTCTCGGGTCCATATGTAGCATCCTGCATCTTTGCTTTACCTTTGTTCTTCCATAGTCTTTCCAAGTCTTCTAGGTCAATCTCCGAATCACTTTCTTCAATCTGCTTTGGCTCCTTTGGTTGAAGTGATGGAAAATCTTCATCCAAGTCATATGGCAGCTTCACTTTCCTGTCATCATCAAACCATGATTTGTTTTCATCAAAAATTACATCTCTACTCACAGAAAATCCTTTATTGGTTGGATTGTACAATCTATATCCTTTTTGGTTTTGATCATAACCAATGAATACACACTTCTCTGCCTTGGGATCCAATTTCCCTCTTACTTGAGAAGGAATGTGAGCATAGGCTAAGCATCCAAAGATTTTACAATGCTTTAGACTAGGTCTTCTTCCATTCCACACTTCATATGGAGTGGTTCCATCTAGTGACTTAGATGGAAGTCTATTTATGAGATATGTGGCTGTCGACACAGCCTCTGGCCATAGGTAGTTCGGCAATCCCTTTTCATTGAGCATGGACCTTGCAGCTTCGACGATAGCTCTATTCCTCCTCTCTGCTACACCATTGAGTTCAGGTGTATACCTTGTAGTGACTTCCCTTTTAATGCCTCTTTCATGCAAGAAGGCATCAAATTCAGAAGAGAAGTATTCTCCTCCACCATCTGATCTGAGTCTTTTCAAAGTCCTACCTGTTTGATTTTCAACAAGAGCAATATACTTCTTAAAGCAATTAAACACTTCATCCTTGTGCTTCATGAAAAACAGAATGGTCCACCTGCTACAATCATCTATGAAAGACACATAATATCTTGAGCCTGATATAGATGGCTCCTTACTTGGACCCCACACATCCGTGTGCACTAGATCCAAAGGATTTTGATACATATATCCTTTCTTATTGAAAGGTTGTCTATGAGCCTTGCCGAGTTGACAAGCTTCACACTTATAAATCATGTGTTGCCTTGTGATATTAGGCAAACCAAGTACACTTTGGTCCCTGCAAATCTGTTTGAGTGTCCTGTCACCAATGTGAGCAAGCCTTTTGTGCCATATCTCCAACTCTGTTAGAGTTTGAGATCCATAGCTAAACAAAGCTATGTTCTTTGTATCTTCCATTTCAAAAGTGAAAAGCCTTCCTGTCTTTTCTCCTTTCGCAATCCTTCGAAAGCCTTGCCTTGGGTCTTCAACATATGCTCCAAATCGATTGAATCTAACCTGCAATCCTTTTTCAACAATCTGTCCAACACTTATTAAATTTTTGGTAATTGTAGGGACATACAAGACTTTGCTTAAGAGGTTCATATTCCCATCTGATGTCTTCACATTACCTATCTTCTCCACTGAGTGCTTTGTGTCATCTCCTGTCTGCACTTCATGCTTGTTATGAGGATCTTCCAAATCAGAAAGTAAAGCCACATTTCTTGCTACATGGTTCGAGCATCCCGAATCAATGTAAAATATGTGATCATCATCCTTACCCTTCTTCGTTGATAGATTCATAATCAATAATGAATCTTCTTGACTTTGGTCCTCTGCATAGTTATTGTAATCTCTTCTTCCTCTATGGCCACTTTGATAGTTGTTGTTGTTGTTGTAATTGTTGTTGTAGTAGTTGTTGTTGTAGCCTCCATTGTACCTGCCTCTATTTGATCCATAGCCACCTCTATTGAATCCTCTTCCTCTTGAGTTCCTCGGGTTCCTGAAACATTCTTCAGTAGTATGGTTAGATAAGCCACATATGTTGCAAGGTTGAGATGATTGGAATCTCCCCCTGCCTTGCTTTCCACTTCTGCCTCTTCCTCTAGCTCGTCCTCTACCTGCAAAGTTTGCTTGGAAAGAGCTTCCTTCATCTTCATTCTTTCTATTCTTTGACTTATCCTTGACCTTAGCTTTATCAGAATATAAGGCAGAAGTTTGATTACCTCTTGAGGACTCACCACCTTTGCTAATCTTTGCTTCATGAGTGAAGAGTTGGCCCATGAGTGTGTTGAGGTCGGGTACATGCATATCCATGTATAAATCCATGGCTGTTGTGAATGACTCCCACTTGTCGTCTGCTTTGATTCCATTCATGATTTGTCTTATGATTTGCTCCTCTTCAATTACCTCTCCAATGCTTCCAAGTTGGTCGGAAATCTCCTTCATCTTTGTGACATAATCAGTCACATTTTGCTTCGGGCTTTTCTTCATTGTTGTGAACTCCATCCACAATTGGTTCTTCCTTGCTCGAGTGTTGGAAGAGAAGAAAGAAGCAAGTGCATTCCAGGTTTCTCTTGATGTCTTGCATCCCTTGACATGAGGTAAAAGAAAATCAGAGATTGAGTTTAGAATATAGGACCTTGCAAGTGCATCCTTCGAACACCAATTCGAAAGTCCTTCCACTTCTTCATGTGATGGTTGCCCTTTGTTCCTCATGGTTGGCATTGCTTCATCTCCGGATATGAATCCATATAGATTCCTCCCTTGAAGGTAAGCCTCCATCCTTAGAGACCATGCCGGATAGTTGTTTCGATCCAATTTGTCAATTGTTGATGGAAATCCATCTCCCATGTTGCTTGACTATGCTCTGATACCACTGTGAAGAGAGATGGTGGATGCAATCCAAAGATGAGTAGGTGCCGCTACAACCAGCTTCACACCAGCCAACTGAGACTTCAGAGTTGATTAGTAGACCCTTTGAGCTTCCTAAATCCACCAAAATATCAGCCAAGTACTTTGGAACATGTATCCCAAAAGTTTAAGTCAAGACCGACAAGTTGCGAAATGACTAGCTCCCAAAACTTGCTATTTTTGGACATACACCTGCTGGAAAAAATGAACAGTGCTCTCAACCTGGAAGGAATTAGAAAAATTCCTTTTGGGCATAGCAAATAGACTTAGCAAGCTTCCTATTCCAAGTTAAAACACTTCAAATGGACTGAGCACTGAGAACAAGTTTCATCAAGTTCTGGAACATTCCCACAATTCTCGGGGCTCTGCAGAGATAGACCAGTAAGCAGTAAAATGCAGATATCTCCAAAAGTATAAATCCAATGACCTTGAAAATTTATAGGTAGAAACTAGACAGTGAGAGCTATCCAACGCACTTTAAAACACTGAAAAAAGTTCAGTAAAACTCGAGATATGACCTTCTGAAGTTTCTGCTCTGAGTGAGTATAGCAGAGAACAAAACAGAGAGGTAGATGATAATAAATGTATAGATTCACATATGATTACAACCACATTGGCAATGAATCTTTGCACAATGGGAGTAGAATGATAGAGCTATGGAGTAAGCTCTTCAATCTCTACAAAATGACATGAAGTGGTCACGTACAAGGCTTGCTAATCGCCTCTTCCTTCTTGCTCCTTTTATAGCAATTCTTGGAGGGAGTTTTGAATTCGAATTCGAATGGCTCCACCTAAAAGTGATCCCCAAAGTTAGGAGAGATTCCCTCAGCTCAAAAATTCGTGATTTTGGTAGTTGGAGCCACGAATTTGCTTTTACATCATGGATGAGGTAAGCCATCCTTTTACTTTTTTCTTTTTCCATTTACAAGAGATAAAATGTACTCTTTTACAAGAGGTGTTCACATGACTACTCATGTGACTTACAAATGAGGATAATATCAAGCATATCAAGCATGTAGGCTTGGGCAAAATGCACCAACAAATTTGTGGGACAAACACTCGGGGTTAGCATTGCATGTGGAGGCCGTAACCCAAGTAATTCAAGAATTTTTGCCTGCCTTATTAAACTGTTTTGAACCCTGTTTTAATCCTTGAAGCCTGAACTGACATAACTTCCTCATACGAAATCCGTTTGCTGTGATTCTTGTTTGTTGGAAAGCTCGTGGGGAAAATTGAGGTAGGAAAATTGAGGGATCCTTGGGATTGATTTCCATAAGATCAAAGGATAATTTGGTCTGTGAGTTACGTGCATGAAAGTGGTCTATTGTGTCGTTTGAATCTAAGTCTTGAGCTAACCGTGGGACGTTTACAGGTCCAATAAGAGCACTTGAGGGCATTCAAGCAAGAGTAAGTGCAAGCTTGGGAATATGCATCCTGGGCACACCAGGGCAACAACACAAGGAAAGAAACTCAAGGTTGGAAAATCCTCAACTCGCTCTGTCAATTCCTAGCTTAGTCTAAGAACGACTAGTGATAGGAGTAGGCCAGGGCGGCGATAGGCATCAATCAAGTTGAAGACTACCTATGCACTCAAGTTCAGGATTAAACATAATCTCTTCGTGATGTGATAACCTTAAAGGAAAGGATCTAACGTGGAACGATCAACTTCAAGTGCGGAAAATACACTCAAGTATTCCTGACGACGTGAGTTCTGACAAGAGCATAAACACGGTAACCACTAAAAAGAATCAAGTAACTGATACAAAAGAACTCAGCAACGAGGTTGTACTTGGGAAAATTTGGGCTATTCAATTAGGCTTATGAACCTTAGATCAGGACGACATCTAGTAAGGGATAGACAAAGCCTTAGGTCTTCAGAGGCTAGTGTTAATCACACTGCTAGGTCTTGGGCCCAGCAGCTGAGCCACCATTCGCATTACCCTAGCTCTGAGACAAGTGAATCAGAGATGTCTCAAGGCATGGACAGACCTACAGGAAGTTCAAGAGTGCCATATCTGTATAGGGTGGAAGGCCCCTACAAGACGCAATTGGAATACATTAGGACTAACCGACTAGGTGCTAGCATCTATGAGGACGGCCTAGGAAGGTCCGTGATCCAGATTAAAAACCCTGACCAATCCATTGGACTAGAGCACCCCGCTGTCAAGTTTGAAAACGGAGCATACTTGGACAAAGAAGGAACCATATACGTACTCACCAATCACCCAGATAGGACAGACGAATTCGGAAATGTGATCTCAGAAGCGGATTTAGGTGACCTAGAGCAAGGAAACATGGGTGTAGAACCTAGAACCCCCCGAGGCAAATCTGTTCTCACCAGAATCCTCAATCCTGAGTGGGTTCCCCAAGACAACAAGAGTATAGATTTGCTTCTAAACCGAGAGACTGACGAAGCCTTTTGGAGGTATAAATCTGAGCGGCCAAATGACATAGGAACAATCATGATCTATGAGTTTAAAGATCCAGATCGCCCAGGCAGAGTGACCCACTTAGACCATGCCTCAGAGAAAATCTTTGTGGTTACGGAACATGATAGACATGCTTATACTTGGAAAGGGGAATTCGTTTTCCCCCAACCAAGATCGAACGTGTCCTATGGTCACCCGAGAGCTGGAACATCCCAAGCTCATGGAACGCAAAGAGACAGAAGTAGAGATAGGCCAGAAGTAAGCTTTGCCAACCCAGGGGGCAGAGAAAGAACGAGAATGGAGACAAATAGGGTGGAACCTGAGATACTTAGAGCCCCAGGAAATCGAAGAAATGCCGATGATTTCCCTTTGCCAAAACCAAGAGAGCACACGAGAACCCTGAGACCGACTCAGCTAGTTAAGTCCATGAAGAGCTACTTCGATGGCACTGGAGATCCATACGATCATGTGGCTGAGTTTAGGCAAGTCTTGAGAGCTGAACAAGTGGAGGATCTATTCACACAGTACAATGCCTTTGGTCTCACCCTTAGGAACACTGCCCTAACATGGTTTCAACCACTAAACGAGAGGCAGTTCAGGAATATAGACCAACTCCTAGAGGCTTTCATTATTGAATTCTCTAAGAGTGGCATAAGACATAATACCTCCTCGCTAATTCACAGCTTCAAGCAAGCCCCTCAAGAAACCGTGAGACTTGCAGGAAGAAGATTTAGGCAATACTTAGAAAGATGCCCTGTTTCGGAGCTACCCACACCAGCTAAGCAAGTGGCTTTATTCTTGGATGGATTGCTAAGTACAAAATTAAGATCATATGTGTACTTGAAGGACCCTAGGACCATAGAAGAGTGTGTACGCATGTGCATCGACATTGAGGATAACCTAGGGGAGGAGTTAGAGCTTTCCAAGATATACAAAGATTCAGATAGTGCCTCTAGCCTCTCTTCCACGCAATCCACATCCATAGAGGAACTTGCTGAGAAAGTAGCTCAGAAACTAGGTGTCTCTAGTAAACAAATTCCAAGGTTTGCCCCTGTAAAAAGATGCTATACTTGTGGAGGCGACCATATGGCGAATGTCTGTCCCATTACGACTCAACCCCAAGTAAATCCGAGTAGCCAATACTGTACCATAGAACGGAGATACACAAATCACACAGCCCAAGACTGTCCATACAATAAGCAAGCAATTAGGCAGCCCTACCCTCACCCATACCCTCAGCAGGGAAGATACCAGAATCAGTACCCACCGCAGCAGTATGCTAGGCCTCAACACACCTACCAACCCCAATACCAACAAAGGCCTCAGCGTGTGCTAGCACAACAACCCCCTGCCCCAGCTAATGTGATCCCAGTAAAATATGCAGCCGCAAAAGAGAACTTGAATAGAGCTATAGTCCCTGTAACACCATTGCTTTCGGAAAGTGATCCGAGTGATCATAGCTTCGATTCTACACATGTCGATAGTCCCCATGCTTACTACATGCAATCTCCTGAACATGGTGAGTCCTACTATAGTGAAGAGCCAAATGAACCCAGTTGGGAACCGGAGTACACCAATGTAATGTATACAAATCCTAACTCAAGACCCCAACCTAGGCAGGTAAGACCTCCATTCCCAAGAGGACCGTGCTACAGATGTTAGGGAGATCACCTTATTCGTGATTGTCCCTTACCTCCACCTACGCAACCCCAGTCAGTGACAATTCAAGGTTTTTGCCAAGAGTGTGGAAAGGAGCATCTCTTACGAGATTGCCCTAAGAATCCTAACAATATGCCAAAAATCACTCCTATTAACGTTATTGGGTTAGTTGTAGGCTCCACAGGGAGTGTCACTTCCACTGCACCCGTACAGGTAGTCACTAGAGCTCAAGCATTGCAACAAAACCAAGGGGTAGGCCAGGAAAAGGGCCCAGAGGCTAGTGAAACTGAGAGCATAACCAAGAAAAGGACTAGAGCTTGGCGAGATAGTCGCGAAAGAATGAAAAGACAATGGGCAAAAAAGATGAGTGAACTTGAGGAAAGCCTCAGAGAAACAAAGGCCAGGATAACTGAACTCACATCTCAAACTCCCTCTCTCACTACCCCACCTCCACCATTCCCAACTCCATCCGACCCGCCACCTTCCAACCCGCCTCACCTAATTCCACCACCCCCTAGAGTAGGATCAGTCCTAGCAGATCCCACTTCTGAGGACCTTAATATGATGCTTAAAGCATATCAGGCCAAAGTCCAAGAAGGGCCAAATGTAACTGATCATGAAAAGTGTTACCCTAGAGCAGAACTAGAGTTAGAACGAACCAAAATCTGTGCTAAGATGGTGGAATTGGCTCAGACCATGTTTGAGGCCAGTCGCCTATTTAACATCTCTAGTTCAGAGAAGACACAGTTGCACTTTGATGGATTACTAGAAAGAATAGAGAGACTAATTGCACAATCAGAAAAGGAACCCACTTCTCAACCTAAGGACAAGGCAAGTGAAAGAGCATGTCTTCCTGCCCAGAAAGCCTATGTGCCTGAAGCCTATGTGCCTAACTCTACGGAGCCAGACACATCATCTTCTATGAATCGGTTCACACCGGAATTCCTATGCGAGATTCAAGAAGACAAATGGGCTAAAGAGAGTGAAGTCCCTCCTCCTATTGAACTTGTGGATGATGCACACGACCAATTCCCACAAGACATCCCATCCTTTTATGAGGAGCAAGAGAGCACCCAATCTCAAGATTAGACTTTGAGTCTAACTCTCTACAAGAATTACCCCACTTCACATGCCCATGGGAAACTAAATCTACTTGTATGAGAGCACCCACGGTCATGGTACGAAATGAGGACTCAGTCTTACCTAGGAACACAGAGGTAGTGAAAAACATTAAAGTGCAGTGCAATCTCAAGTTAGAAGAGCTACTCAAGGTTAGACCTGAATCATGGAAACATGTAGCCAAACAAGTACCAGCGATAGTGAAACCTCATTCCCAGGTAGGATCCCAGAGAACAGTGCCAAAAATACCCTTGGACAAGATAGGAGATATGAGTGAAGGTGAAGAGGGAAACACTTATCTTCCCATTACACATCAAGGATACACAACCAAGGCGATTCTCGACTCAGGTGCAGGAGTTGCAATTGCTACCACTTCCCTATGGAAGCGTTGGGGCAAGCCACTACTCAGGCCCACGAGGATGAAATTGCAGATGGCTGATGGTCACATAGAAAGACCCTTAGGCCTGCTAGAAGGAATAACTCTCACCACATGTGGTGTTGAGTTCGAGCACACGTTTGCTATATGTGACTTTAGCAAAAATCATGCCTATGAGATGATTTTGGGAAGACCGTTTATGCGACAATTGCAAGTGGTACAGGATTGGGGAACCAACTCCTTGTATTTGCAACACTTAGGTGTCACGACCAAAGTGAATCTCAAAGATTACTCTCATGGAGATGTTCCCCCTATTCAATGGAATCCCATCCATAAAGCTAAAGATGATACAGAATTGGTGCATTCCATAGGATCAGGATCCTCATGGATGCATGAAGATACCCAGTTATGGATGTGCAAAGTAGCAGTAGAAGAGGAGAAGAGAGAGAAAGCCAAAGAGGTAGGTGCAAAAGAGACACATAGATCAATTCAAGACCCAGCCTATGCACCTGTAGTCTTTCCTGACGAAGAATTTGAACCCCACGGTTGGGCGGAAATCCTAGCAACAATGGATGTAGCCATCAATGAAGAACAATGGACACCCCACTGTGATGAGGATGGCTATGACATTTCAGTTTTCTCCATAGATCCAATCATGGGAGAGGCAGTGTTAGAAGAGTGCGAACCTAGGCCTGATGCATTTGAAGATGCGAGCGACTCCAATCTAGAGTCAATCATTATGGATCCACCTTTTGCATCAGATGAAGAATATTTCTATGAAGTAGAATTTCAACCCCAAAGGCACGGAGAGCTTACAAATGATGTAAGGTTAGCCACACATGTGACCCCGAAGGAAGAGGGGAAGAAAAGGAAGAAGAGAGCAGTCACACCAGAAGAGGAAGAATCTTTGTTTGAGGTCCCAGAAAATTTTAAGAAGTATGAGATAGATGACAGGAGAGTCATGATCAGAATGCCTAAACGAGAGGCGCAATCAGGGGAGGCCTATGACAACAAAGAAACCACCAAGAAAATAGTGGTAGCCATAGAGGAAGGAGAAGAGAGATGCACTTACATAGGACATGACCTGACGGAAGAAGAAGAGCAAGAATTGATAGCCTTGCTAAGAGAATACAGAGATGTATTCGCTTGGAGTTACAAGGATTTGAAAGGTGTTGATCCAGACATATGCTCACACACTATCCCCATGACCTCGGATGCCAAACCTTCTAAGCAAAAGCCATACACATATAATGATAATTATGCTGCTAAGATCAAAGAGGAGATAGATAGACTGGTTGAAGCTGGATTCATCTATGAAATTGAGCACACTGAGTGGGTATCCCCCATCGTAGTGGTGCCCAAGAAAAATGGGAAGCTGCATGTATGCATTAACTTAAAGAAGGTCAATGTAGCCACAATTCGAGATAACTATCCACTTCCGATCACAAAGCATCTCTTAGAAAGAGTAGCAGGCAAGGAATTGTACAGCTTCCTTGATGGGTTTTCGGGCTACAATCAAGTAGCCATAGCTCCAGAAGATCAGCATAAGACGGCTTTTGCCACTGAATGGGGCATATTTGCCTTTAGGGTAATGCCATTTGGGCTTACCAATGCACCAGCAACCTTCCAAAGGCTGATGTGCCATGTATTTAAAGAGTTCTTGAGGAAGAACTTAGAAGTCTATGTTGATGATCTTTGTGCTCATTCCAACATTAGGCACACCCATATTCCTGAACTCAGAAAAATCTTTGACAAATGTAGAGAATATCAAGTCTGCCTGAACCCAGAAAAGTGCATCTTTATGGTTAGGCAAGGCAAGATTCTAGGACACATAGTGTCAAAGAATGGCATATCCACTGATGAAGAGAAAGTGAGAGCCATAGCAGAGCTACCTAGGCCAAGGAATGTGAAGGAAGTACAAGCTTTCATGGGGCATTGTGGATATTACCCACGGTTTATACACATGTATGCCATCATAGCAAAGCCTCTGTATGGACTTTTGACTAACTTTGAGTGGATTGACGAATGTGAGAATTCCTTCCAAGAGCTTAAACGAAGATTATGTTCAGCACCAATCTTGACCACACCAGATTGGAACAAGCCATTCCATGTTCATGTGGATGCTTCCAATTATGCTATTGGATGTGTACTTGCACAACCTACTGGTGAAGGTAATATGGATCTTCCGATTGCCTATGCTAGTAGACAATTGAATGCAGCTGAACGAAATTACACCACTACTGAGAGAGAAGGCTTAGGCATGGTATATGCGGTTAAAAAGTTTAGACATTATTTGCTTGCGAATAAGTTTAAATTTTTTACTGACCATCAGGCACTACTGTATCTCGTGAACAAACCTTGCAACACAGGTAGATTAGTAAGATGGTTTCTCTTGCTAATGGAATATGATTTCGAGGTTGTGGTAAGAAAAGGAAAGACTCACTTGAGAGCAGAACATCTCTCTAGGCTCACATCTGGGGAAGCCCCACAAGGAGTGTCAAATGACCTTCTTGATGCTTACTTGTTTAATTTGGAAGTGGCGCCACAGTGGGCTAAGCCATTAGTGCCAGTATTGACATACAGGCCTAACCATCCAGTAGTAAACATACAGAATAGAGAGGTAGTAAAAGCCCAGAAATATCACATCATGGCAGGAAGTATGTACAAACACACAGATCAAGGGATCTTGGCTTGTTGTGTGGAAGAGGATGAGTACGCTAATTGGTTGCAATTAGCACATGTAGGTGCATTAGAGCAACACTATTCAAAGCAACGAACCCTACAGACACTAAGGAGACTCGGAGTGCATTGGCCGACTATGGAAGCTGATGTCCAAAAGTTGTGCAAGGAATGCCCAATCTGTTGCACTAAACCACCTGTGGAACATGCCACTCTTTATCAAGTGTCCATAGTGCCAGATTGGAGTGAACCACTAGTATCCTTCTTGAGGACAAAAACATTCCCTCTGGACATGACCCTGGTTAGGAAAAGGAATTTAGAACAGGAAGCCCAGGATTACTCACTCATCGGTGATAATCTATACAAGCGTGGTACTCCTCTAGACTTTTTGACCTTGAACGATTAGGAGAAACAAGACTGAGGGCGGCTGCAGGGATATATGCAGCTAAGAAACGACAGAAGGCATACTTTGATGCCCACATTAAGGATAAAGGTTTGAAGGCAGGCGACCTAGTATTAGTATACACGTTGAAACAACATGCGAGAAAACTAGAGAAGAGAGGCTACGGACCCATGATCATTAATAGAATCTCAACAAGTGGAGCAGTGCAGCTAGCCACATTAGAAGGCGATGTTCTTCCAAGTTACATTAGTGGATGCAGAGTCAAGTTGTATCAAGAACCTCTCACAGAGGAAATGCTAAGTCGACTCAACACTGCTAAGAAACGCAAAGAAGAAGAAAAGCGAATTCGAGAAGAAGCTCAAGCAGAAGCCCTAGAGCGCATACGGAGAATGAAATTAAGAAGACAAGGTAGAGAGCAACCTAGGCCAGAGGCCGACGCAGACCAAGGATATCACATGGCTATGTGTGACATTTCACGTATCAGCTCTCATAGGATAATTGATCGACGTCCTTTTATAACCTTAGATATAGGACAAGGAAAAAGTGCAAGGACTGTAAGAGCCTTGATTGACTCAGGTGCAGCCACTAGTGCTGTTCAATTGTCTTACTGTCAAGAGTTGAAATTAACTGTCAATCCTATAGAAGCGTATCTCATAGGATTGGGAGGTGTGGAAACCCCTTGCCTGCGCGAGGTGGATCTTCCCATCTCCATTCAAGACTAAGTATTGACAGTCAGAGTACTAGTGTGTCGAGATGAGGACCTCACTGAACCTCTTGTCTTGGCTCAAGACTAGATCTATGACCAAGCAGTCAACTTAAACCTAAGAAGTGGACTTCTTCAGGTATGGGTGAATCAGAGTAGAATTACCGTTGAGTTAGGTAATGGAGCACTCCAGGAACTAGGGAAGGCACAGACTCCTGGTCCCTCCAGGGGTACACATGAAGTTGACCATGCTGTTCTTGTCCAAAGCTATGTGATGCAGAGGAATGGAGATCCCAATAGAAAAGTCAAGGCATTGGTGGAACTCCCTTCTTTTCCAAAGGCCAGAAGGAGGCAGCAACTAAGGGCAGATCAATTACTGAAGACTATCTATGCGGGAGACCAAAAGAACGCGCGAAGCCGAACAACTCAACCAGTGAAACGAATGTGGGTGCGAAAAGATGAGCTGCCGACTGTAGCCAAGTTGCGACAACTATCTCAACTACCTATTAGTAATCAACGACATCATACTAATAAGAGGACTCCTAAAACCTCTGTTGAGAAAGTGAAATCTATCTGGGTGCCCAAGAAGTCGATGAAGGCTGACCCACAATCAAGACAAATTTGGGTGCCTAAGGCTTGCTTGCGGGCTCAACTAGTCCCACACAATTCACATCATACACGACAGGGTTCACTCGCTCAAGCAGCCGCCACCCACTCTTGTCTGATACACTCGAACACACTGCCACCTAGAAGCACGCACAGACTCACTCGTAAATGGGTCCCAAAGACACAACAACCCCCAGCAGAATTACTCACGCAACCCTCCCGAGTCTCTACAAACCCAAGACCAAAAGCCATCCATGGTGTTTGGCAACCTAAGACTTGTAATAAATCCCCCGACCCCAAATTGTGAATTCATCTCCACTTACTAACTGCATCAGTCAGACACCACATCTTTCCATCTAGCTCCTAGGACTATCCAGTCATTAACTACACACACTGTCATCGTGCACTCACTGACCACTGACCCATTACTCACCTCACGATAATATTGTAACGGGGGCAAAACGTGTTCTATCTTGTCCATTACAATATTAACGCATGCTCTATATTCTCGATAGAACCAGTAGCAAGCAATAACTATGGCAGAAGCTGGAGGCACCAGTTCCCAGGCAGGGTCCAGCGCATAGATTGTGGACATTGAAACCATTCTTCTGGAACCGCCACTCACCGAAAGGCCTCAAGAACTTCAAGCGGTGCATGTCCTTCCTATCCAGGACCCCCCTCAAGGACACACTTCTCAAGTGGGGAAACATGCTCATTGGTTTAGTGATGTAGCAGGACCATTGGGTGACGGCACCTACTTCTGGGAAGCAGAAATTGAATTTAATGGCAAATGGGGACGCTACCACTTTTTCACGAGGGAATTCGAGAACTATCAGCATGCAGAGGTAATGCGATCAGTTTGGACCAAGGCAGGCCTGGATAGATATTTCAGGGCACACTTGCCTAAACCTGATTTTCTACGTTGCTCCTATTTTATCAGCACCATCACTCCCAGCAGGGCCAAGGGAGGAGATAGTACTTTTGTACTACCATCATTGTTGCCAGGACACGAACTCAAGAGATTCAAACTGACTCTCAATCTGGTACGGGAGGCATTGAACATGCAAGGTATGCACATTCCCACCGAGAAAGAAACAATGGTCTTTTGCTTTTCCCGCACAGGAGCAATTCACGATGCCCCCTAAGAAAATTTGGTTCAGCTTATACTTGGCAGAAACTGAGAACCTCACCCTCAACATACCGCATTGGGTCATCGACCAGATACACCTAGCCCATCAGCGCTGGAATAAGAAGCAGAAAAATGTACTTCATGGATATTGTGCCTTAACAAGAATAATTTACAGGTGCCTAGCATATGACGTGCCCATTCAACAAGCACTAGTGTGGTCCAGGGCCCAAGAATTCCAAAGGCGACTATCAACAGCGGGTCCTCCATCGAAGAAGATGAGAGGGGGCGTCCAATTACCATGTGCTCAACCAAGAGGTGCTACTACCACACCTGAAGTAACTCCCCCTCAAACTAGGCATGTTCGGCCATTCACCATTCGTCTTCCCAGACCAAGTACAGAAGGACCCAACTTGGTGTTTCCCCCCATTCCATCAGATTTGGAATTTCCACAGGGATTTACTCTCAATGACCTCACGGATGAAGAAGTTGCCAGGCTGATATACGAATCTAATCTTGAAACAGAAGTAGACCAGACCCAGGAACCACATCCCACCACAACACCCGCCCCGACACAACCAGTCGTCGTAGACGTCGAAGGAGATGAACAAGAGGCAGGAGGAGAAGAAGAAGAAGCTGACGAAGAACAACATCAAGAATATGATGAACTCTCAGAGCTAGCGAGTGCCCCAGCATATTCGGCACAAATAAAAAGATTGTACCAAACCATGAAGCAAGTTCAGGAACAACATAAAATGTCACTTGAATTAAGCAAGGTGCTCATGAGCCAACTATTGGTAGAGGAAGGCATGGACGATATGTTTATCGAATCCATGAACCTACACGCAGAGGCGGTCGGCTTAGATGAAGCCATACATGCAGCCATGACATACATTAATCGATTCGAGAAACGTGTGCCTGCCCGACCCATGCGATCTGGAAAACAAATACACATCAATGTGTCAGAACCGGGAGGCCGCACACCAACAGAAGAACATCAGGAGGAACAACTCTCTCCACCCACCTCACCTCTCACTACACACTTCACCTCACCAACTGGCATGACCACACCCTTTTCTACCGTCACCATAGTCGTCACGGGGATTCCTCTCTCTCCCGGCATCCAATTCGGAGGAGTTTCCATGCCCACCTTCACGACACTCTTCACCAATATCACGTCCACCCCTCCCACGGTCCCCCTCTTTACTGTCACACCCACATTTGACACAATGGAGACATCACCCGCCACAGTACCACCCCCACCCCCCACACAACCTCAATCTCCCATACCCCCTCCACCAACTTCACCACTTGATTCCACAACATTCACAACTCCCTTCCCCATCCCCATTCCCCCTGCATCTTCATCTTTATCTGCATCTTTTAATGTAAATAGTATACTCCTGTCATTACATCAGTGTGTATATCAACTTCAGCGTAAGTACAGGGATCTCGAAGGCCGCCATCAACAGTTGACAACGAATCATCAGAACCTACAGAGCCAACTTACAACGCTAGCAGAAGAAAATGCGGAACTCAACCAGCGCTACACTACTCTCGAACAAGCCCATCAAACACTCCTGGAGACACCCCAACCATTAGCAGAACCCGGTGTCAAACAACTCGAAGCCTTGCTGGAGGTGTACCAATCAGATAACCTGAGAGTCCGGCGTAATTTAGCTCTACTTCGAAAGCATATGGCTACAACACTTGAAGAAAATAAACAGTTGCAGAAACAAAATGAAGAAAATCTGGAAGCGGCCATGGAAGGTTCCCCTCATGAGATCGATCCAGAACAGTTCAAAGCGGTTCCCACAGAAACAATGAAAACCATCTTGGAAAGTTATGCGGATTTATTAGAAGCACATGATGACTTGGAAAGGGAACGAGATGAGCTACGTAGCCAGCTCCGGGAACAGGAGGCTCCACCCAAGGTAATAGAAACGGCCTCGACTTCAGAGGAAGTAAAGGCATTGACAAAGTAGGTGGCGGAGCTCCAGAAAAAGTTACTAGAATATGAAAGGCAGCCCTCCCCAGTTGTAGAACCGGAGGACTTAGTACCCATTGAGGTGGATGAAACATATGAGGAACCATACGTTCCTATGCCGATGCCAGGTGGTGCACAAACCTCAGAAGGAATGGACACTGTTGCAGAGCCAAAGAGCGCACAAAGCAGAGAAAAAGACGGGCCCCAAAATTTTTCCGATTTGGACCAGATATTTTTGTAACATATTCATTTCTGTAATATATTTCCCTTGTAAAGGCACTAGAGGAGTCCTCTAGATGCATTCCCATAGAAGAATAGAAGCTTATCCATGTAAAATAGTAGGAAATTAGCTCTTAGTGAATAAAGTGCCGGTCACTTGTGTGAAAGGACCATTTTTAGGGCACTAGTATATAAGTCAAATGTGACTCTTTGTAAAGGACTTTTTGCCATTGTGAGAATAGAGAGCACAGAAATTCGAATTTGTGTCTTCTTCCCTCTTCTTCTTCTTCTTTGTGAGCTTGTATGCATGTGTATTGCTTGGAAAGAGTGCTTGTGAGTGTGATCTATCCTTGAGAGTGTTTCTTTGCTGTAGGAGAGGTGTGTGCGAGGTGTAGGAAGTGCTGAAGTGTAGGAAAGTATTCCCACGACTCAGTATTTCTGTCATAACTTGAAGTAGGAGTGTCGGAATTGCGTGAAACCACTGCCATTGGATGCGTCTTCTCGAGAGCTTCGAAACGCATATGCTATTCGCTATGTTTGGAGCTCGGAGCTAGGAGAAAAGTCCAAAATACTGACGGCTGCTGCACCAAGTATCGTTTCGTCTTGACCTACAGTTGAAGCTTGTTAGGATAAGTGATTTCCTCATTTTCACTTTAGAGTAATACTTTTGCATTGACCATTACGCATTTGCATGTCTTCATACACTCGGCTAGGTTAGTATACTCTTCGGATTGATAAATTAAAAGCGTGTATCCCCACTATATGCACTTGTGAGGGGATTGAGGTACAGTCTCTTTCTCCGCAAGTCCCTAAGTTGAAGCTTAGGTCAACACACTTTTTGGCGCCGTTGCCGGGGAGTGACGAATCAAACCGAGGCATTCGCGTGATGGTAAGTAGCTTTTTTGCTTTGAAGAACTTGGAGGGGCGGAAATTTTCTCTTCTTTGGTAAGTCAATTTCAACCGCACTTGCTACTTCTCATTCTTGGAATGTGTGTAGTAAGTTGATAGATTAGGGGAGTGAGTAGAAGAAGTAGAATAGGAGTGAGTGGAGATTAGAGTAGGCCTTAGGTTTGTTCAAGAATTTTCATTTTTCAGTAAGCTAGGAATTCCCAAGTATAAAAGCCAAAAATTTTTCATTTTCAAGTTACTTGTTGAACAAGTATCGTGGAGAGCTGCATCGAGTGTCGTGTGAGCCCAGCGGTCGTTTTGAGGCAAGCAAGCAATAGGGAAGAGTCCTGTGCAAAAGAGTTAGACCAAGTGATCATGGGTGCTTCCAAGGTAAACTAAACTACCTATTTGCTCAGAAATTTCCAGCATTTCAATTTAGGAAAAGGAAAAACGACCTGCGCTGAGTGTCGTTTGGGTTTTCAGGGGGTTAAAAGTCCTTGGATGATTGATACAGTGGGTGAGGGTAAGAGAGAGAACCTAGGAGAGAAAGGGGGAAACATCCAAACCTCAAAAAACAACACAAAAATTTGAAAAAGGGTCAAGTATCGCTTTGCTCCTGCGGTCGAGTATCGTTTTACTCCTGCGGTTGAGTATCGCGATATTTCCCAGCGGTCGTCGATCGTTTTGAGAGATATCGTAGATCGTTTCAGATAGAGATCGTAGATCGTTTTCAGACAGAGATCGTCGATCGTTTCGCTAGAGATCGTTTTGCTAGAGATCGTTTCAGACAGCGGTCGTAGATCGTTTCGCTAGAGATCGTTTTGATCAAAGGTCGTCGGTCGTGTATCGTTTGCCAAGTATCGTGATCCAGAGATCGCGATACCTGTCAAAGGTCGGTATCGTTTCAGTTAGGTATCGTCGATCGTTTCTAGTGAAGGTCGTAGATCGTTTACATTCGAGTATCGTGTATCGTCTAGTGAGAGATCGTGTATCGTTTCAACGAAGTATCGCCGATCGTTTCTCTCAGAGATCGTCGGTCGTGTATCGCTTTCTGCCAGAGATCGTTTGGCTAGAGATCGTTGGCCAAAGATCGTTTTCTAGCGATCGTTTTGATCAAGTAACGTTAGATCCAAGTGTCGATTTCCAGCGATCGTTTTGTTGAAGTATCGTTTGTGAGCGGTCGTTTTGGGTCAGAGATCGTAGATCGTCTTGTGGAAAGGTCGTGTATCGTTCCCAGTCAGAGATCGTTTGGGGAGAGGTCGTTTTCCAGCGATCGTTTCACCCAAGTATCGTCTGTCAGCGATCGTTTTCCAGAGGTCGTGAGAGTCAAGTATCGTGACTTGAAATTTTCTTTCAGTCACTTTCCAACCTAAGTTCTCCCTGGACTTCTGAGCCATAACTTAGAACTCTAGAGACTAAAGGTGGACAAGATTTGATTAGAGCTCTTAAGTGAATGAACTTGAGATCAGGAAGAACCCTAGGAAGCCGAAGAAGTGTAATTTCTTCCGTAGGGAGTGTTGCCGAACCAAGTAACCGATCACACTATTCTGAGACCTCCAGTGAGTCAGAAGGAGAAATCCCCATGGCTTCCGAGGATATGCAAAACACTGTGCCCATGATTGGCCAGATGTCCATCATTGAGGGCGAATACAGAACTTCCTTAGAATATGTGAGCACTAACCACAATGAGATCCCTATCTATTTAGATGGTCTAAACAGATCAGTGGCCAGATTGAGGAAGGCTTCAGAGGCCTACATAGTGCCAAGACCAGCTGTCAAGTACATAGGAGGACTGTACATGGATAAACGAGACATTCAATACATGGTCACTGAACACCCGGAAATCATTAATGAGCGTGGTGAGGAAAACGACACTTCAAGTTTAAATGGACATGGAACTGAGGAACAAGTAACAACTCCTAGAGGTAGATCAACAATTACCAAACTTTGGAGAGGAGACTTAGTCCCCCAGGATGACACTCTAATAGATGTGTATTTGATCAATGGGATGGAGCACCTGCTCAGAACCCATTCATCTATTTGGGACGCTGCTCCTAATCCAGTTACCATCTATGAGTTACAAGATCCTGAATTCCCCACCATCATTACATATTTGGACAAAGACCACAGAAGATATTGGCCAGTCACTGAATCAGAGAGAGCTGAGCTGAAATATCAGAACATTCCAGTGTTCCCCCCAAGGGACCAAGCAACCACTTCACGGAACCCACATGGAACTTCTCAATATGACTCAAGTCAACATTCGGGACAAACTCAACAAACTCAACAAACCCAGATCCGCATCAGACCTCATGTGCAATTTGCAATACCAGCCACTAATCCTAATTACCGGCCACAACCAGCTATGGACCCAAGACAAGGTGTTCGTGCTCCAGTCAGACCACAGGTAGTACGAGGACCAGGCATACCTATAGGAAGACCAAATTACCCTGTAATGCCGAGACAACCTGAAGTAGGAAGGAGACTAAGACCGATTCAAGTGGCCAAGTGCATGAGAAATCATTATGATGGCTCGAGTGAACCCTATAATCATATAGCAGAATTTAAACAAGTAGTTAGAGCCGAGCAGGTAGATGACTTCATGATTCAATACGAATCCTTTGGCCTCACCTTGTCAGACACAGCCCTGGCCTGGTTTCAGCCATTGGATCCAAATACCTTTCAGAACATGGATCAAGTGTATCAAGAAATGATTGAAGAATTTACCAAGTCTGGAATCAAGAACAATTCTTCGTCATTAATCCACAGCTTCAAGCAAGCTCCAACTGAGTCAGTCAGATTGGCTGCCAGGAGATTCAAGCAGTATGTGGATAGATGTCCCGTAGAGGAGAGACCAACACAAAACAAGATGGTATCATTGTTCTTAGAAGGACTATTGAACGGAACCTTGAGGTCATTAGTGTACGTGAAGAGAGTTCAAACTCTGCAAGAGTGTATGAAGGAATGTATAGACCTAGAGGATAACCTTGCAGGAGACTTGAAAATACCCCAAGGAAGTGTGAAAAGTGAAGAGTCATCAAATAGCACATCGAACCCTAAAAACAACATTGAGGAAATTGCCGACTTGCTAGCAAAAAAACTGAATATGCAAGGACAGAGGAATTATCCCACCAATCCGATGAGAACACCTATGCTTAGAAGATGCATGCAGTGCGGAGGGGATCATCCTTCTCACTTGTGTACTAGGGGAGTAGTCCCACCACCTGCCTATGCTCCTCATAGACCCTCTGTCCCAGGACCACTGCAGTATTGCAGCATAGAGCAGAGATACACAAATCATAGCACGGAGAACTGCCCTTACAATAGGCAAACCAGACCCACCCAGCCTTATGTGAGACCATATGGATATCCGCAGAACCAGCAAGGAGGAGAAGCCTTCAGATATCCCTCATATCAGCCACAGGCACCCATGCCACGACCATACGCATATCAGGGATATACGCAGCCTCAACCAGTGCTAGGACAACAACCGCCCCACCCTCAGAACGTTGTCCCAGTTAAGATAGCGCAGCCAGAGGAAAACTTAGAAAGGGCCATAGTGCCAGCAACACCGTTGACTAGTAGTGAACCATATGACTCATTTTATGAACCTAGTCAAGGAACATACCCAGGTTATGAGAACTCAATAATGGAATATGGGCAACAATACGACCCATATGCTTATGGCATGGAGACGCCGGAGAATGCATACAACTACGAGCAAGATTATGTACCATTAATGTACACCGCTCCTAGAGCAACCATGCCACCTCGACCAATGAATAGACCACCTGTACCTAGAGGACCATGCTACAGATGTGGAGGTGACCACTATATCAGAGAATGTACATTACCGAACCCACCACCACCACAACGAATTTGGGAAGGTTACTGTAGCGATTGTGGAAAGGAACATCTTTTCAGAGATTGTCCCAAGAACCCAAACAAAGTCACATCTAACATACAGATTAACGTGATAGAGGTAATTGAATCGTCAGGGAGTGATAAAGAGTACACTATACCATTAAAAGCCATAACAAGAGCAAAGACTAGAGAAAACCCCGATAAAACCGAAGAAAATAATCAAAGTGACAAAGGGGGAAATACCCCCATCCCTCATAGAGTAGAAGACTCAGAAGAACCAGGAAAAAGTATCACCAGTACACGATCCCAAAGATGGAAGCAAAGAAGAGACAGGATAAAAGAAAAAAAGTTAATACAAAAGAAGGAAAATGAAAAGAGTAAACAGAAATCAACAGAAGAAGCACGAGTGGAAGGAGACAATAAAAAGGAGAATAAAAGGGAGGAGGTAGAATCGGTATTAGCAGACACAATGCCTGAAGATTTAGCGATGTGGATTCAGGCATACAAAGAGAGAATTAAAGCCGGACCTACCATAGAACAACATGAGAGAGAGTATCCGAGAGGCGACTTAGAGAAAGAAAGATTGGAAATCTGCAAAAAATTAATAGAAGTTGCCCAACAAACATTAGAAAAACCCACATCACCATTACCAAACAACCGAATCTGCGAAGAAAGATTCCAAGAGTGTCTAAACAATCAGGGAAAGCCTAATGTAAATAGACCTCTGGATGATGAAATTGGTGTTGAAAGAAGGGAAGGATCCATAGTCCCTGAAACGGAAGGAGACTGGACTAAGGATTTATGGGCGAAAGTTCAAGAGGACAAGTGGAAAAAAGTAGAGGGAATGGAACCGCCCTTTGAAGAACTGAAAGCAGAAAACGAAATAGAGGATTCAATACCTGAACTTAATTCAGAAGAAATTTTTCCAATGGATGCAAGTGACAAAGAAGCCGAAGACGATGTAAAGGAGCTACCTAATTACACCGGGGAATACGAGCACAACTCAGAATTGTATCGCATTCCATCAATACAAAGACGGGAAACGAATCCATCAGTTCAAACATCGGAAATCATACAACGCCTTAGAGAAGTGAAAATCCCATGTACCTTAACATTCGAAGAACTGTTAAAGGTAAAACCACATCTAAAGGAAAAATTGATCAATCAGTGGGAAGTCAAGGAGGCAAAGAAGGAGGTAGATGACGAAGTGAAAACGGTGAGAGTTCCAGTGGATAAAGTAGGAGACTTTAGTGAAGGAGATGAAGGAAATACATGTCTACCAATCACTTACAAGGGTTACACAACCAAAGCCATATTAGATTCAGGAGCTGGTGTAGGCATTGCTACCAAAGAAATTTGGGAGAAATGGGGAAAACCAGCGTTGAGACCAACACGTATGAAAATTCAGATGGCCGACGGACATACAGAAAGACCCTTAGGATTGTTGGAACGAGTAGTCTTCACTACGTGCGGAGTGGAATTCGAGCATACCTTAGCAATTTGTCACTTTGAAAGGCCGAGCAACTATGAGATGATCTTGGGAAGGCCATTCATGAGACAGCTAAAGGTAGTACAAGATTGGGGAAAGGATGCAGTGTACCTACAACACGCAGGAGTCACCACTAGGATCAACCTACATACGTACACATATCAGGATGTACCACCTCTGCAATGGAATCAAGTCCATAAAGAGGAAGACGATCAATCGATTCATAGTGCAGGTTCTAGTGACCAATCCTGGATGAACGAGGACACTCATCTATGGATATGCCAAGCTGCTAAAAAGGAAGAAGAGAGAAGAAAAAGTTGGTAGCAGAAACAAGGTGTAGTGAGATCGGTACAAGATCCAGCTTATATGCCACAAGTATTTCCAGACGAGGAGTTCGAACCTCATGGTTGGATGGAAATCTTAGCCACCCTCGATGTTTGTGTAAACGAAGAAGTGGTAACTATGAACGAATGTATTGACGAGGAGGGTTATGACATTAGCCTGTATATGGTAGTCCTTCAGGAGGCAGAAGAAGGAGAAGTAATTGAGCAAAACTGGAAGGAGGACTACGAGAGCATTGAAATGGAACAAGAACCCATGGATTTAGGGATTAGTACCACCAACCTAGATATCACTGCCAATGAAAAACATAATGAATACACACCAAGAGAAGAATTAGAAGTTGAAAGGGAGATTGAAGATGAAGAAAACAAGCCACAAGACCAATTTGAGGTACCAGCTCATTTCAAAAAATATGAAGTGGAAGAGAGGAAAATTGCTATTCAAATGCCTAAAAGAGAAGCACAACCGGGAATAGCGTATGATAATAAAGAACAAACCAAAAAAATAGTCGTAACCATGGAAGGAGGAGAAGAACGATGTACCTTTATAGGACAGGATGTCTCAGAGGAAGAGGAGCAAGAGATAATTCGACTCATCAGAGAATACCGGGATGTCTTTGCTTGGACTTATAAGGATTTAAAAGGAGTAGATCCATCTATATGTGCGCATAGAATCCCCATGACTTCCGAGGCCAAACCTTCCAAACAGAGACCTTATACTTATAATGATGTATATTCAGCCAAGATAAAAGAAGAAATAGATAAGTTGTTAGACGCTGGATTCATCTACGAAATTGAGCACACGGAATGGGTATCACCTTTGGTAGTTGTACCAAAGAAAAATGGGAAGTTAAGAGTGTGCATCAATTTGAAAAAAGTGAACTCCGCCACCATAAGGGATAGCTATCCCTTACCGATCACTGACCATCTCTTGGAGAGAGTAGCAGGGAAGGAAGTTTATAGTTTTTTGGATGGCTTTTCAGGGTATAATCAGGTAGCCATTGCTCCTGAGGACCAACATAAGACTGCATTTGCAACTGAATGGGGAGTATACGCCTTTAGAGTCATGCCTTTTGGTTTAACGAATGCCCCAGCTACGTTCCAAAGACTGATGTGTCATGTGTTCAAGGAATTTTTGAGAAAGAGCATGGAGGTATACGTGGATGATCTGTGTACATATTCAGCTATACGATCAGAGCACATCCCTGAACTAGAAAAGATTTTTGCCAAATGTCGACAATATCGAGTATGCCTCAATCCAGAAAAATGTGTCTTCATGGTGCGACAAGGGAAAATCTTAGGACATATTGTTTCTAAGAATGGAATTTCCACGGATGAAGACAAAATCAAAGTCATTTTGGATTTACCGAGACCAAAAACTGCTAAAGAAGTTCAAGCATTTATGGGACATTGTGGTTACTATCGAAGATTCATACATATGTATGCCATAATTGCTAGACCTCTTTATGCATTGCTAACTCAATTCAATTGGACCGAAGAATGCGAAAAAGCTTTTAATGAGTTGAAGAATCGATTGAGTTCAGCACCCATTCTTCGAGTCCCTAACTGGGATAAACCGTTTCATATTCATGTTGATGCTTCCAAGTTTGCCATTGGTTGCATCTTAGCCCAACCAGCGGATACAGGTAAATTAGACCACCCGATAGCCTATGCCAGTAGACAGTTAAATCAAGCTGAACGCAATTATACTACCACGGAGAGAGAAGGCCTAGGAATGGTTTATGCCGTCAAGAAGTTTAGACATTACTTGTTGGCAAACAAATTCAAATTCTTCATTGACCACCAAGCTCTATTGTACTTAGTTAACAAGCCTTGCAATACAGGACGTCTAGTACGATGGTTTTTATTGCTAATGGAATTTGATTTTGAAGTAATAGTCAAGAAAGGAAACACACACATAAGGGCAGATCATTTATCTCGCATGACCCATGGAGAACCACCTATAGGAGTTCCTGATGATCTGCCAGACACTTATCTCTTTAACCTGGAAGTATGTCCTCAGTGGGCAGAAAAGTTGATCCCGATACTTACACATGGACCTAAAGATGGGATCACTCCAAACCGAAAGCAAGATTTATGGAAGACTAAAAACCTTCACATTATTGCTGGAAGTTTATACCACCAGGATTCAAGTGGATTACTGATGAGATGCGTGGAAGAAGGGGAACAAGAAATGTGGCTTCAGAAAGCACACATAAACCAATGGGACACTCATTTGAATGCAAATGGAACATGGCAAACACTCAAGAGATTCGGCATATATTGGCCAACCATGCAACGAGATGCACATCATTATGTGTCAACCTGTCAAACCTGTCAAGAACAAGTTCCAGATGAGAACTCTACGTTATGCTATTCTACAATAGCACCAAGCTGGAGCATGCCTTTAGTAAAGTTCTTGAAAACTCGAGAGTGCCCGGAGGGAGCTACCCTAGCAAGAAAACGTGCTCTTGAAGAACAGAGCAAAGATTACGTCATCCTAGGAAAACAACTCTTTAAACGCGGAAAGGATAACCAACTAAGATTGTGCATTCATGAGAATGAATATCTCTCAGTATTAGAAATGGCACACGCAGGAGCTGCGGGAGGACATTTCTCAGCAGATAGAACGGTCAAGATGATTCTCTTTGCAGGCCTGTGGTGGCCAACTCTACATATGGACGCAGAGACATACGTGAGAAGCTGTGAAACATGTCAGAGAGCAAAATATCCTATTAGAAGAGATGACATGCCTTTAAGACCCATGGTTTGTGCGAGAGCATTTACCAAATGGGGAATTGACTTCATAGGACCTATCAATCCACCTGCGAAAGGATCACATGCGGAATACATCATAGTAGCCACTGATTACTTGACTAAGTGGGTAGAAGCAAAAGCCACTAGAAAGAATGATGCTCAAACTACAGCAAAATTTCTCTTTGAGCACATATTCACACGCTTTGGACTACCGATCGAGATAGTGAGTGATCGAGGAACTCATTTCTTAAACGAAGTCATTGAATCGTTAATGAATGAATTCTTAGTGATTCATAAAAAGTCAGCCCCATACCACCCTCAAGCTAATGGGCAAGCTGAGAGTTCCAACAAAGTACTTTGTACGGTATTGACAAAGATTGTCAATAATGGAAGGTCAGACTGGGACAAACAATTGCATCACGCAATTTGGGCCTTCCGAGTGGCTTACAAAACGGCTATTGGAACTACACCTTTCAATTTAGTGTATGGGCAAAATGCAATTTTGCCAATTGACTTCTTAGTGCCTACATTAAGAGTGGCCCAACAGTATGAGTGGAACGGTCATGAATTGTCTCAGCAATTAGATCAAATAGAAAAGCTGCATGAGACGAGATTGCAAGCAGTAGCAGGCATCTATGCCGCTAAACGGAGACAAAAGGCATATTATGATGCACATATAAAAGACAAGGGACTGAAAGAAGGCGATTTAGTCCTAGTATACACACTCAAACAGCATGCAAAGAAGCTTCAAAAACGTGGATATGGACCTATGATCATAAATCGAATTTCCACTAGTGGTGCGGTCAATCTCGCCACACTAGACGGAGATATTCTTCCCAACTACATCAGTGGTTGCAGAGTGAAAAGATTTATGGAGCCTCTAACGGATCAAATGTTAGCACGACTCTTAGGAGCTCAGAATAGAAAAAAGGAAGAAGAACGCATACGTGAAGAAGCTAGACAGGAAGCCCTAGAACGTATCAAAAAACGGAAAGAGTGGATGAGAGAAAGAGACGAGAGATATCGAGTAGGAGAAGAACTCATCCCCATGGCTAATTTTAGAGCCACAGAGAACTCTGGACAACAAAGAAGACAACCTTATTTGAATCTGGGGGCAGGGCGAAAAGAGTACCACTTAGTGGATGCTCTTATAGACACAGGAGCAGCAATAAGTTGCATTAGATTCTCTTTGTCTCAGAGACTTAAAGAGGAGTTACGCCCATCGAAGGCACAGCTAATTGGAATAGGAGGAAAAGTTACTCAATGCATAGGTGAGATCACTCTACCTTTACATATGGGGAACAACACAATGGAGCAGAGACTTTTAGTATGTCAGGACCAAGATCTGCTTGAAGATGTGGTGCTAGGCCAAGATTGGATATATGAATATGAGGTAACCATTCAATTGGCTCTAGGATACATCTCGGCCAGAATAGGACCTCGAGAGGTATATAGTTTGCTAGACGAACGACCACCCAAAGCTGCTATTATAGAGCCAGAAGTTCATCTTAATGAACAAAGTCATGATTGTAAGTTCACTAGCAATATAGGAACCCCATCGTCAAGTACTTCAGGTGAAAATGCTGTGAATCCTGTGTGCACTCCATCCTTGAGTTTAGAGAATCACAAGAGTGCACAAGAACATGAAATCAAGCACAGAGAACCACAAAGTCCAAGAAAAAATATTCCTCTGCAAAACGTGAAGTCTACAACCGTGAAAGTGTATCCCATTCCATTTTCTACCCAAGCTTGGATAAGAAAGGACCAAAAGAAGGCCTATCTTCAGCAACAGAAGAGACTTCGACAGCAGCATGAGCACTTGTACAAGAAGACAAAGAATTTCAGACACTTTCAGCAACCACAACTCAAGAACATATGGATCCCAAAGGAGCTGATAACTGCACAACCTGACCGAACAAAGATTTGGATCCCAAAGTCATGTACCCAAAGGACGACCAGTACAAACAAGGAACATCCTCCGAAGAGCTATCATAATCACATTGGTCAACAGACACATCAGACGAGGGAAAGGACATATGGGAGGAAGAAGGAATCTCCAAATGCAATACAAACCGACTTGAGATTCCCAAAACAGAATCAGAAGACATACAGCCGAAAACGAACAGTATCCGTCAAGAAGGTGGAGAAACGTCGCACCCAAGTGAAGCAAATATGGATGCCGAAAGACAAGACAATCTGCATATATCAAGCAACTACTTCCAATTGCACACATGAGGAATTGCCAAGATCCAAAGTATGCATGATAGGGCCACGTTACAAGGCCAAGCATTCGGCACGTCCTTCTTCTATTTTTGGATAGTCACGCACACTTTCCCTTTGGAAATAGGAGAGCACTTGTACATACTTAAAATATTACCCCAATAACATCTCACTAACCGCTTCGGCTTCGTACTAACTTTTATGTTTTCTTTGCAGCAAAAAAGACAAAAAAAAAAATATAAAAATACATGAAAAATTCAGGTATTACCTTTCTCACACCCACGGGAAAGGGACGACACCATGCACTCGGAGCAACATCGAATTAATAATCAACATATGGAGGAGGATTTATGGAAAACATATGGATACTAATACATCCTCTATATTGAGTGCAGATGACATCTTCTGACTCAGAAGCTACACAGCAGGAAGAGGAGCTACTTCTTCCATTGGGATCAATAACCAAGGTCAGAGGACATTGGTTTCGAGACGACCAACCTATCTCGGAACTCTTATTCATGGCAACTATCAAGATCATGGACAGGGACCACTGTTTCCCTATTATGTCACAAGACTTCAAGACCATCATACAAGGGTTACCACATATCGAAGAAGTCTGGACTCAAGCTGGCATTGAAGCATTTTTGAAGATACCTATATGTGTACCCGACTTCCAAAGATGTACACAAGTATTGAATACTATGCAGCCGGCTGCTACAAAGATTTCAGTTCCCGAAGCAAAGGTTTTGGACAAGGTAGGCAAGTGGAAGACCATTCAATTCACTCATGAATTGATCAATAAGACTTTTGGATGGAATCAAGAAGGCATTACCAATGTCAAGGAGGAATGCCACGACCCCAAGAAAAGATCATTCCTGGAGATCAACAGAGTGGATATTGAGGATGCAGTACGTTTGGTACACCAACATTTTTGTTTTCCTGGCATGAACAGATACACTGCACCCCAGAAAATTGTAGTACAACTCCTATCGCATGCCATGAGACAGATAGGAAACAAAGTGAATCTCACAGGTTACGTACAAGAGCGATTGTTTGAAGCTCAGAAGAAATGGGGGCAAAAGAAGTTCCTGAACGGTGGTTCAGCTTTGACCTTAATGATATATGAAGCCCTAGACATGAGACACTGCTTACGAGAGATGCCAACAGCAGAAGGGCTAGCAAGGTATGCAAAATCCGCTTCTGTCCCTAAGAAAAAGAAAGCAGCAGTTGTAGTGGAAGAGGCTGGAACCAGTACACAGAAGCCCATGAGGGGTACAAAACGCTTGCGAGAAGAAGAAGCCCAAGCAACACCGCAGTCCAAGAGAACACATCTCTTGCCTAAGGTCACGACGGCTCAAATGCCGATTTCAAAAAGAGACTTGTCTGCCGCCCTCGAGCAAACACACCAGTATATGCAAGGGCAGGTAAATCTGAATGTCCAAGGACATCAGTATAGACAAGCGAGTCAAAGTCAGCAAAAACAGAGTACAGAAACACCTCCAAAGCAACCTGGAAGATACCAAGAATTGGGCATTGATGACTCAAGTACTAATACGGAATCCAGTCCTGAGAAAGACACGCTAGATACTGATATCAGGACAGAAACCTATGAAGAGGAAGGACCGGAAATCAATCAAATGGAAGTAACACCGGACAGCAAGAAGGAAAAAGAAAAGAAGGATGATGCTCAGGAACAGGAGCATGTCATTCAATTGAATGACACTACCAAAGTAAGCATCAAGGAGGACACAACTACTGGGGTTACACATGTCAAGATACCTATTAAAGAGGAAGAACAAACCCCAGTGAGTACGGAAATGACAGAGGTCCCACAAAAAGAACAAACAATAATTGAGGTGCCTGATGACACACCTCAAGCACAGGATGAAAACATGAAGGCTGAGCCACGGATACAGCTTCAAATCAGGCAGCCCCATGATACCACTTTACACATTTCTCAAGGTAAAGACGTGACTACCGGAGAAGAACCATCAATACCAAAAACATGGCTTAATGTGGATGTGACTCAACTGAAGCCGGTAGTGAAGCAAATGATCCAGACGGCTATGGATACGCAACAGCAAATGATGGACATAGATGCAGATTATGACAAAGCCATGAAAGAAAAGAACCAGTTTCAAGTCATGAGTGAACAATTATCTGCACAACTGATTCAGGTAAAAAAAAAAATAGTCACCAAAAGCACGGAGTTGCTAGAATCACAAACGATGTATGAATCATTAAGCACTCAGCATCACCAACTGCAAAAACAACTCGAAGACATGCAGAAATTATATGATGCTACGGTAGCAGAGAAAGACAGAATGAAAACCAGAAGCACTCTACTAGAAACACAACTAAAAGTATATCTGGACGAGAATGACACTTTACGGAACAGAAACAAAGAATTGATGAAATCATTGTTATATGACCAACCAATAAAGCAACTGGAGTTAACTGGCAATAAAGAAGATGACTTAAAAGATCAACTCGCACAGTGTGAAGCTTTACTAAAACAAGAGCGCGCAGCAAGAGAAGAGGCAGAACTTAAGCACAATCAGGAAATAAATGAACTCAAAAGGCAGCTGAATTCAGCACAGGCCAAACTGGTACAGAGCTACAGTGAAAACATGGATCACGTAGCCGACATAGGTAAGGAGCTCCTAGCCACTAAAGAGAAACTCGGTGAAGCCCTGCAAAAGATAAAAGAAAAAGAAGAATGCATTGAAGAGCTACAGAATCAGCAGAAAGGTAAGGAACCGATCGGGACATCAGTAGTGCCAGAAAAAGAACATCCTACTGACAAGGTAGAGGTAAGCCCTCTATCTCAACCGATCTATCATTCTCCAATGCATGAGCAGATGGCGGATATGCATGATGACCATCCAATGCCATACACTGCAGAAATAAGTCAGAAGGAACGGGCACTAGTGGTGTCCCGATTGACGGAAAATTTTGAGAATGAAGTCATCAAGGTCATGAAGGAAGCAAAAATCAAAGGTAAAGACTTGGAAAAGATCATAAAGCCTTTCAACATTCCCTATGGACTGCTGAAAGAGAAAACAAGGCAATATATAAAGAAGGTTACGCACAAAAGTCCAGATGAGCAGCTCAATTTCAAGAATGACACATTCATGTACACTCAAGCAGAGTTCGAAGCTGCACAGCCGGTGTGGAGGAGAAAATTTTTGGAGAAACATCCCACACTACGGGTGCACTGGGAGGCAGCACCTTATTTATTCCAGGTAAACCCTTCATTTTGCCCAATACCACGCAGAAGGGAGCCCACGGAATTTTTGGCTGTACAACGCAGCGGCAACATTAATAAACAGTGGCTCAACTATCCGATGCTACCGAGCCCGCCGCATAATTATTTGCCAACCGAGGATTACATGATCAAAACAATAGAATTTTGGCTACACAACTATGCGACAGTACCAGATTTAGCAGTTAAAATGACAAATAAAATACTTAGTATGCTACTTACAGTTTTGAAAGTCTTCAAACATGCGGCATATACATTTCTGAACTTCATCGGCATTAATCAAGGCACAGATGTACTTATTTTTGATCTATCAGTAATGCCGAGCCGCCCCACAATAATGGCATATTATTCTAGACTCATGTTTTTGCCAAGCTCGTATATGCAGACATTCGAAGAAGCGTTTTTTACAGGATTTTTTGAAATCGATTCAGAGATATTCTTGAAGATGTCATCCAATCTGAATGCCAGACTCGTGGCATACGAATTAAGCTTCTTCGCAGATCACAGACAACCGCCCAACGATGGAGTCAAAGCTGAACAGTGGAAACAGATCATGATACGTGAAGCTAATCAGCTAAACGATACAGAACAACAAGTATACAGAACCTATGCCCGGCGCTTATCAAAGCCTGTCGGGGACAACAGAGTTCAGGAGGGGGGCAGTGTTGAGGGCGAGACGCGTAAGAAGAGGAAAAAAAGAAAGCAACGAAAGAAACAGCTTCACTAAAAGCCAAATTTGAAGATAGACAAAGGTAAAGATACATCTCTGCAGGAAGCCCCGCAGGGGCGCAACATCCATCTCTGCACAGAGCCCCGCAGGGGCACGCACCAGGCCACAAAGCTAAACCCCAGGGTCCAGAGGAGTGGATTTTTCAAACATCAGAGTAGGACCAAAAGTTAGAAAGGGGTAGAGGCTGAAAAGTTGAAGAGGGTGACTAAGAATAGCACATTCCTAGTCACTGGTGGCGTGCGTGGCAACCCAAGTCAACAGGCAAGGCGACTACATCAGGCTCTCGAGTAGTAGAGCTTGAATCAAGAAGGCCATCGAATCTGCATGTCTGTTTAACTGCAGACAACACTGACCACAGGGCGCGTGCGCGAAGCAAAGTCTGTCAAAGGAAGCGAAGTCTGTCAAGGGACGACAGAGGCGAAGAGGGGGAGAGTGTTGCAGAGCCAAAGAGCGCACAAAGCAGAGAAAAAGACGGGCCCCAAAATTTTTCCGATTTGGACCAGATATTTTTGTAACATATTCATTTCTGTAATATATTTCCCTTGTAAAGGCACTAGAGGAGTCCTCTAGATGCATTCCCATAGAAGAATAGAAGCTTATCCATGTAAAATAGTAGGAAATTAGCTCTTAGTGAATAAAGTGCCGGTCACTTGTGTGAAAGGACCATTTTTAGGGCACTAGTATATAAGTCAAATGTGACTCTTTGTAAAGGACTTTTTGCCATTGTGAGAATAGAGAGCACAGAAATTCGAATTTGTGTCTTCTTCCCTCTTCTTCTTCTTCTTTGTGAGCTTGTATGCATGTGTATTGCTTGGAAAGAGTGCTTGTGAGTGTGATCTATCCTTGAGAGTGTTTCTTTGCTGTAGGACAGGTGTGTGCGAGGTGTAGGAAGTGCTGAAGTGTAGGAAAGTATTCCCGCGACTCAGTATTTCTGTCATAACTTGAAGTAGGAGTGTTGGAATTGCGTGAAACCACTGCCATTGGATGCGTCTTCTCGAGAGCTTCGAAACGCATATGCTATTCGCTATGTTTGGAGCTCGGAGCTAGGAGAAAAGTCCAAAATACTGACGGCTGCTGCACCAAGTATCGTTTCGTCTTGACCTACAGTTGAAGCTTGTTAGGATAAGTGATTTCCTCATTTTCACTTTAGAGTAATACTTTTGCATTGACCATTACGCATTTGCATGTCTTCATACACTCGGCTAGGTTAGTATACTCTTCGGATTGATAAATTAAAAGCGTGTATCCCCACTATATGCACTTGTGAGGGGATTGAGGTACAGTCTCTTTCTCCGCAAGTCCCTAAGTTGAAGCTTAGGTCAACAGACACATTAGAAGTTGAAGTACCTGAATGGCTCCAAGCACTAGAGAAAACAGCAACAACCCATGAAGATAGAGTGGCCATTCAAATCCAATCTATGGCAAAGTTAGAAGACACCATCATCAAGTCTGAATACTTTCGAAGCATGTCTCATCATAGATGGATCGGCACAAACGGTGATCAATATGTGCCATATTGTGTGCTCCTTGCGGATTACAATGCAGAGATTCAGCGCAAATGTGGCAAACCTCCAACTTTTGCCACACAATTTGGGCCAGAGGATATCCCAGAAAGTGCGAAGAAAGGCTCCATTCATCAACCAACCTGGAGAATCCATCTTCTTGAAACCTACCCGGAAATGGTTCGTACCTGGACTAACATGCCCCTTTTTATTAAATACAATCCTTGTTATGTTCCAGTATTCCGCCGGCGCACTTGGCCAGAGTTTACAATTACTGTCAAGAACGTCAAGGGTTGCGCAAAGTGGTTAAATTATGTTTATCTAGCACCGCCACAAGGCCCTCCCACTGTAAATTACATGATTTCTACCATCAGACACTAGAGCACTCGACTACGGAATACCCCCGATGTGATGGCACAAATGTGTATGAAAATCTTTGAACTAATGCTAATCACCTTCAGGACATTCAAGAATATTAAAGACCCCCACTTCTCAAGTGTCGGATTTCTTACAGGAAACCAAGATCTGGTATACGACATGAGCACAACCCCATCCATAGAGGTAATATATGCTTGGCACGCCAGAATAAAGTACCTCCCAGCTTGTTTTAAACAGACATTCGAGGAGATGTTCATAATGGGATTCTGGGAATATCACTCAGAAATATTTGTACCCACGCCCTCACATCTCCTCCACTTATTCGTTGTGGAGAGAACCATCCATTCATAACAACTGCGGGTGCCACATCCGGATGTACCAGGACCAGTAAATTGGGATGCATTATTAACAGATCTAGCACGGGGGCTCAGATTGGAAGAACATCACCTCGCTTCCGACGTTGTCCAATATTACGTTCAAAGAACATCTAGACAAGGGTCTGTCAGGGGCGACAGACGCGAGAGTGGGGGGGTGCAGCAGTCAGGGAACCGAAGGAGCCACAAGACAAAGAGGGTCAGAACGAAGAGATAGCACAAGCAGACACAGTAGCCAACGAAGATCCGGCAAGTAGGCCATCAAAATTTTTCAGACATCAAGGAGTTGAGCACACAAGAAGAAGGAGCAAGTAGAGAGCTCAAAGATGTGTATGACAAATCAACAGAGAAAATCCCTACACAAATAGTGATTTTAATCACTAAACACAATTGTAAATACCATTTCGTATTTTTGTAGCTCCATTTTGTGCAAGCCAAGGAGTCCTTGAGCTTGAGGAGCTTTAGAAGTATCTACCTGCTAATTTTCGTATTTTTTAGATCTTGTTTGAGCCCTCAAATAAGCCCTGGAACCTAATTTTTAACTAGGCCGGACACTAGGTCTGGACTGGGCCAAAGCTAGTCAAAAACTATAAAAGGAGCTAGAGAGCTCATTTTTGAGGTTAGATTGTAATTGAAATGAACTTGTAAGAGCTTTTTGAAAGTAAGCTAAGAACTCCATTGCTTTTCACTCTTTGTCTTGCCTTGTGTGCGCGTGTGTGTGTATGTGTGTGTATGGTTGTGTGCTTCTCACTCACGCATTTGTGCCTTCACTTGCTCGAGGTCTTCATACCATCCTCATGTCTTCCCGGATTGACATTAAAGGAGGTGATACTCATCACTGAGCTACAGATGTCCTCTATAAGTTCACCTTCATGTGAACTCAATTTATGGTTGACCTCCATTGGAGTACCTACAATTTTACAATCCTCCATCTTGAACTTTGCTAACATGTCCTTGATATACTTCCTTTGAGTGAGAAATAAACCATGATCTTTGTAAACAACTTCCAAACTTAGGAAGTAGGTAAGTGAACCTAAATCACTTATCTTGAATTCTTCTCTCATCTGATCTTTGATCTTCTTCATACCATCTGCATCATTTCCTGTCAATATAATATCATCTACATATACACATAGGTAGATGACCTCAGAATTACTCTTTTTAATAAAGACTGAAGGATCTGCCTTGCTTGGTTGAAAACCTTTGTCCTGCAAGAATGAAACAAGTCTAAAATTCCAAGCTCTTGGGGCTTGCTTGAGACCATAAAATGCTTTGTTAAGTTTACACACATAATCAGGATAAACTTGATTCTCAAAACTAGGGGGTTGTGCCATATATACCTCTTTTGTTATCCAACCATTCAAGAATGCATTCTTTACATCTAGTTGAAGTATCTTCCAATTCTTGGAAGAGGTAATACTAAGAAAAACCCTAATAGTAGGCATCTTTGCCACAGGAGAGAAGGTCTCCTCATAATCAATTACCTCAGTTTGTGCAAAGTCTTTTGCTACAAGCCTTGCCTTATACCTATTAATCGAAACATCAGAATTATTCTTGAGTTTATAGACCCATATTGAGCCTATTACCTTCCTATTATCTTCATAGATGAAGTCTTGGGCACCAAATCCCAAGTGTTGTTTTCCTCAAGTGCTTCAATGTCTTCCTTCATTGCATAATTCCATTTTGATTTTGCTTTGGCCTCTTCAAAGGATGATGCCTCCTCTTGATTTATGTCCTGTGCTATGTAAATAGAATGTTTAGTTCCTATGAGGTGTCAAACCCATAACCTTTTTGGTTTTTTTCTTTCCCTTATAGATCTTCTTAAGCTATATTGTGATGATTCTACCTCATGTCCTAGTTCCTGCAATTTTGCTTTACCTTTAGACTTCCATGATTTGATTTTTTCCATCGGAGTTTCTTCATCATCTTCTAAAGTATCTTGTTCTTCAATCTTTGGTTGAATTTCTCTGCCAAGCTTTGGAAAATCTTCTTCAAGGTCATATGGCAATTTGACCTTCCTGCGTGAATCTTGATACCATGAATTGTTTTTGTCAAAAACTACATCTCTCCTTACCAAGAATCCTTTGTTGGTAGGGTTGTATAACTGTAACCCTTTTGATTGTTGTCATATCCAATAAATACACACCTTTCTGCCTTTGGATCCATCTTGTCTCTAACCTTTGAAGGAACATGAGAAAAAGCAATACATCCAAAAATTTTACAATGATCTAAGCTAGGTCTTCTTCCATTCCAAGCCTCATATGGAGTCATCCCATCGAGGGATTTTCAAGGCAACCTGTTAATCAAGTAAGTGGTTGTAGATACAGCCTCAGCCCATAGATAATTAGGCAAATGCTTTTCATTTAACATGGACCTTACAACTTCAACAATTGTCCTATTCCTCCTTTCTGCCACTCCATTTTGCTTAGGAATGTACCTTGTAGTAACCTCTCTTTTGATTCCTCTTTCTTGAAGAAAAGAATCAAACTCATAGGAGAAGTATTCTCCCCCTCCATCTGGTCTTAGCCTTTTTAGCCATTTACCTGTTTGATTCTCCACAACAGCCAAATATATTTTGAAGCATGAAAAAACTTCATCTTTGTGTTTCATAAAGAATAGGATAGTCCATCTGCTGCAATCATGAATAAAGAAGACATAATACCTTGATCCAAATATTGAAGCATCCTTGCTAGGTCCCCATACATCTGTATGAACCAACTCCAAGAGATCTCCATGTATATAACCTTTTCTCATGAATGATAACCTATTAGACTTTCCAAATTGACATGCATTGCATTTATAAATAATGTGTTGTTTTGACAAGTTAGGGATTCCAAGTACACTTTGGTCCCTGCAAATTTGCTTTAATGATCTTTCACCAATATGTGCCAATCTCTTGTGCCATACCTCTACTTCTGTGAGGTTTGATTACCATTGTTGATGAGAGCTATGTTCCTCGTGTCTTGCAACTCAAAGGTGAATAATCTACCTATTTTTTCTCCCTTTGCTATTCTTCTGAACCCTTGGCTAGGTTCTTCCACATATGCTCCTCCTCTTATGAACCTAACTTGCAATCCTTTTTTCTACTATCCGCCCAACACTTATCAAATTCTTTGTAATGGTAGGGACATAGAGTACCTAATGAGTAGGTTGATGTTTCCATCAGGTGCTTTGACATTTCCAATTTTCTCCACAAGGTTTCTTGTATCATCTCCTGTTTGTACCTCATGCTTGCCCTTGGTTCTTCTAAATCTGATAGCAGGGCCACATTTCTTGCCACATGATTTGAACAACCTGAATCTATGTAGAAAACATGCTCATCAAATTTACCTTGTGGCATAGCCATGTTCATGATTAATAATGAATCCTCTTTGTTTGAGTCTTCTGTGTAGTTATTGAAGTCTCTCCTTCCTTTGTAGCCTCCTTGATAGTTTGAATTATTGTAGTTGTTGTAGTTGCCATGATAATTGTTGAACCTTCCTCTTGAGTAGCCATAAATTCCTCTATTGTATTCTCTGCCTCTTTGATTCTTGGAATTCCTAAAGCAATTCTCAGTTGTATGATTAGTTAGTCCACAAATAAAGAAAATGATACACTACACTGAGAGAAATGATCTCTGCAATCCGACTGAAAAAATCTGAGAAGCATAATAGCGAAGAGTAGACTCACACAACCATGAAGACATGAACTCGTATGATCATAAATATGAATGTATACTGATTATAGAATACAATGAACTTACAGATATGTGTGTGTGCCTTATATCCACACTTGATATAGCATATAGCTCAGCTTATGGATGCCTCTAAAAGTGCGACTAAACTGCCATGTATATATAGAGCGTTTTCGAGCCAAGATTTGAATTTGAATCTTGCTCACCTAAAAGTAGTTTCCTAATTTTTAGATGTTGATTGATTCTCCAACCTCCAAATCATGAATCATGGCTTCTCTCTCTATTTTTATCAAGTGAACTCAACCACTTTTGATTCCTTTTACTTTTACATCAAGTAAATGATCAAACAATTACAAGGGTGAGTTTACAAGTGAACTCTTAGATTTCCATACATTGTCTTCTCTTAGAAACTCAAGCCAATACTTAGGCTTGTAATGGATTTTTTCCAACACAGATGTCTAGGGAACAATGGAATGAGAGTGATACGATTTCAGTAGCATCTAAGGACCGTATCTCTTCTCACTTACGATAGAATTCGCACATTCATATATCACTAGGAGCCTTGTTGGAACATGTTCAGGCTTTTAAGGAGAAATTATTAAAGCAATTGCAGAAGAAATTTTCATTGGCCCCGACTCTAAAACTAATGGTTAGTATGGTAAAAGATGTTTTGGATAGAGTAGTGGATTATGCAATCCCCACCATCACGGTATTGTATAAAAATAAGGTTACTCCTAAGGTTTGGATTGATGGCAGATGGATCATAAATATTGCTTCAATGACTAGATGTAAACATATGGGTTGGAATAGTATTGAGCCAGCCCTACTTTCTATATGGATGCATGAATAGTCTTGAGTGCAACTAGGGGGACTGATCAAAGATATTCCCATCAAAATTTCTCATGTGGTGTTTCCTATTACATTCATGGTATTGGAGCTTAAAGGAAAGAATCTGGATTACAATTTACTACTTGGACGACCCTCGTGAGGAACACTAAGGTATGCCATCATTGGGATGCTAAGACCATTACATTCTAGAAAGGACATGCAAAGTTTTGGTTCAATTAGACAACGAACAATACTATCTTCTAGAACATAAGCCAATATTAGCAAAACCCTTGCACATGCTTGAGAGACTAGAGGAGGATGAAGAACGGCAATTTCTCAAAGCCAATAGAGACCTATTATCATTGAGAGTTATTGACGTAAACCTAATCATCTGTTCAGTCTATGTCAACATGGTTGCCTCTATCTACATAGGAATTTCGGAACCACAAGATGGAGACATTGGAGATCCAATAATGGAATGATGGGGGAAGTATGTCAACCCCTATGCAATGATGACGCTTGAATGACCTCCAGAACTATCCTTATTTGACCTCTGCATACCAAAAATGCTCTTTCTCAAAGCTTATGCCGAGAACTCCAGTGAGCTTTTGTATACCTATAGAAGACACCAAGAGCTTTCCAACAAAACATATTTCACTTCAAATAAATGCTTACACAAAGAGAAATAATGTCTAGAACATGAGCTACTTGAATGCTCACAACTACTAGTCAAACAGAGACCTCACTTCACTCCAGAAATGTTTTCTAAGAGATTATACACAGAACGAATCTCAAAATTGCGTCAACTTTAAAGAACTCTAATGGCTACTCAATGACACAAAAATCATAGCAAATTCATAAATAGAAAAGGAGAACCAGCCCTTACAATAGAGAGCAAAATATTTACAACAAAGCCTACACACACAGAGAGATATCAATCACACAACTTCACTAAAACAAATGTTTCTCCCAGATTACTTAGAAACTACTCCAAAGAATTGGTGAGCGTAAAATAGAGTCTAATAGCTATTCAATGATAGAAGAATCACATCAAATAGATACAATATGAGGGAGAACCAATGCTAATAATGCAGGGGTAGAGAGTTGCAACATTGCTTGCGCACACACATAGATATGCCTACTAAAAGAAAACAAACAAACAAGCAAGGGGCTTGCTTATCACAACTCGAGCACTTAGTGCTCACTTTACATCAGCTAAAACGCCAAGAAGATGGCCCAAAAGAAGTCGGGATACTTGCTCCTTTTATAGTGAGAAGTGTGCCCCTAAAATCTAGGAACTACCTTTCCAAATCAGCTTTCTAACTTGGAGCACTTAGTTGAGATCACTTGGGGAGTGGTTGAGTGACTTTTCTTGATGGAACCTTGTGGCTTTTGGCTTCCTTTGATTGCTCCACATGTCCATAAAAGATTCCCCACGAATTTGTAGCTTGAAGCTTGGCTTTTAACACTCCCCCTCAAGCTTCAATTCTTCGTCCTCATCCAAGCTCCTTCATGTTGATGCATTGCTTGAATTTTGAAATCTTCATTCCATCCAAATCCTTTGTAAACATGTCAGAAACTTCGTCCTCGGTACCAATATGATGTACTGAAGCTTCCTTGGATATCACATTTTCCCTTATGAAGTGATAGTGCACTTCAATATGCTTGGTTCTAGCATGATAGATAGGATTTGATGCTAGATGAATGCTACTCATATTGTCACAAAAAATTGGATATGTCTCAACCTACAAATTAAGCTCCATAAATAACTTCTTAATCCACATTAGCTCACATGTGACTTGCACCAAAACTCTATACTTAGCCTCGGTGGAAGATAATGCCACCATGGGTTACTTCTTTGAAATCCATGAGATAATCTTGCTACCTAGCATGACTAGGTAACCACTTGTACTCCTTCTATCCTCCTTCAAACTGGCCCCATCGGCATCGGAATAAGCTTTGACTTGCATATCATCATCAAATGAATAGAACAATCCTTCATTTATAGTGGCCTTGAGATATCGTAACATTCTTCTTGTAGCTTGCAAGTGCGTAGTCCTTGGACTATGCATAAATTGTGATAACACTCCAACTCCATATGCTATGTTGGGCCTAGTTATTGTGGCATAATTGAAAGAGCCTACAATAGATCGATCAAAGTTACATCCTCTAATGGTTCTTCATCAATGGAGCTTAGCTTTACATTAACTTCCATGGGACTGCAATGTAGCATCCGAAACCTCTCAAGTAGGTCTAGAATATACTTCCTTTGTATGAGCATAATACCTTCTTCTTTGTATACAACTTCAATGCCAAGAAAATACCTAAGATCTCCAAGATCAGAGATCCTAAGATGAAGAGAGATGGATCTACCTTGCATTGATTATAACCACATTTGATCAAATAGTCCACCAATCTTTGGTTCCAAGCCCTTGGAGCTTGCTTTAGGCCATAAAGTGCCTTCTTCAACCTACAAACATGATGTGTAAATTCTTTATGAACAAAACCAAATGGTTGCTCCATGTATACCTCTTCTTCCCATTCTCTATTGACAAAGGCATTCTTGATATCCAATTGCATCCTCATAACAATCGGGCTCATGATCTTATCATAAGTAAACCTTTGAGTTGGATACTTAACTCTACAAGGCTTCCTTTCTTCACCTTTTGGAGGAGTAAACCTACTTTGACCTGGGTACTTGATCTCTTTCTTTGATGTGGCTTCTTTCTCCATCATGTGTCCATCATCTTCAACTTCATTACCTTCTTGATCCAACTCCACCAATGTTGCTTTGCCTTTGTTGATGCAGTGTGCTTCATAGCTTGATGAAGATCTCCCCTCCATGGTGAGGTCATGCTTGAACTATCTTCATTGATGGAACACCTTGGGCTGCTTAGCTCTAGGCTAATTTGTTCTTCATCATGTGCATGCTTTTCATCTTCATATTCCTGCATACAATCATACTGCTTATACCAAGAGAGTAGCTCATCAAATGCTACATCCCTTGATATCCTCAAGTCCTTTTTGTTTGGGTTGAAGCACCTCTAACGTTTATGATCATTTGAATATCCTAGAAACACACTCTTTTCTGCCTTTGGTTGTAGCTTGTGCCTCAATTCACTTGGCACATGTACCTAACAAGTACATTCAAATATCTTCAAGTGGGAAAGATCAAGTTTCTTACCATAATAGGCTTGATATGGTGTCAAGCCATGGATCTCTGAGGTAGGAGATGTATTCATAAGATACATGACAGTATTTGCTGTATCACTCCAAAAAATGTTAGGTACATTCATCTCATTAAGCATTGCTCTAGTGATCTCGGCAATGTATCTATTCTTTCTCTCTGCTACTCGATTTTGTTGGGGTGTGTACCTGCATGTTACTTGCCTCTTGATGCCTTGATCCAATAAAAAATCAGAAATTTCATTGGATAAATATTCTCCCCCTCCGTCGGACCTTAGCTTCTTGATATGTGTACATGTTTCCTTCTCTACCATTGCCTTCAATGCTTTGAAACATGTAAACACATCTGATTTATTTTTTATGAAATAAACCCAAACCATCCTTCTGCAATCATCTATAAAAGTGACAAAGTACTTGTTACCTCTATAAGTCGCCGGATTGGCACTTTGTATTTTCATATCCCGCATGAATTGATAAGGTTTCATATTCCGCACGAACCGAAAGGTGGTTGTGAGAAGTTGTATCTCTTTATAAACTAATGAAAGGACGCTCTGGTAACGACCAGGAGAATCGCCAGACTGTCTGTCTGGGCGATTGCATTCTATGAAGTTGCCGTGGTGCAGTGCTGAGAAATCTGAGTAGTACTGTGTTTTTCTCATCTTTGTTTGATTACATCAACTTGTGGTTAGTCCAGCTCTATTAAGGTACAGTAATAAAGCCTGTGTTACGGTAATGAATAACTTCGGTGTTACGTACTGAGAAAATAGTAACCAGAGTACGAATAGTAAGTCTGTGAGAGAACAAACCAGAGTAGTGACAGTAATTTGTAGTAAACAGAGGTTTGAATGTTAATATACTACGGTGGGAAATTGGGAAAATTAAGTTATAGGGCATCTGATTAGCAGACCCCTACCACTCCCAAGAACCCGAAAGAGTTTAAATGCGCCTGTGACGGCAATGCACGTTTAACACTGGCGGCGTCTGTGGGAAGGTGGCAATAGAGTGTTGCAAATTGATTGTGGAAGGTGGCCATAGATTGTGAATCGACAGTAAGGTAGAGTAGTAAGCAGGTGTTGCAAAGGTAATATATGCATGTTACTCGGTCCGGCGAGTCGTATCCAAAGTACAAGAGAGACCGACAACCTTGGGAGGTACCAAATTTGCTAAGGACATCCCCAGGAGGCAAAAGCACAGATCGGTTAAGCCGAGTCGTAGAAGAAGTGATGCACATTAGCAGTGATTCCAGTAGCATTCCGGTGGAACATACTGCAATTTCGGTAGATTCCGGTGTAATTTCGGTACAATCTACAGAAGGTATAGAAACTTCGGAGTGTACAGGGACACATTGTGCAGGTGACCCGACACCGTCTAGTCAGGATTCGAACCTCTCTGAGGATAGAGATGTGTTATCGAGAGAGACCATTGCTGGTGAAAGAATATCTTGGTTTGGGGAAAGTTTGACTAATTCCGGTGACAGTTCGGTCCCAGTTACAGGGAATTTACAATTTTTCGGTGATAGTGTGATACTTCGTGGTGAATCTTCATTCCGGACACCACTGTTCGGGGTAAGCTTGCCCACCTTTGATACCAAGGAAGAGGACAGGCTATTTGAATTAGAGATCCATAAGAGGCTGAATGCTATTTTCAAGGCGGAAGGTGAGTAGTCTGACCATACAGACTCCAAAGGATCGGAAACACCTCCTCATAACTCAGGAGAAAGCAACGGTACCACTACTAGCACCATGAGTGGACAACAATAGCAGCCTTGTTTCCATATGTGAAGTAGACATGTTGAGTGGAATGAGAATTTACCTCCAAAGTGAAGAGTCTCCCTTGCTTCTTTCCTCTTTCTATGACCTTGTACCCTTGCTTAGGGTTCTCCACAAAGCATCCACATTTGTTGAACCTTACTTGATAGCCTCTTTCAACCATTTGCCCAACGAACACTAAGTTCTTTGTTATGGTAGGTACATGCAAGACATCCTTGAGACATCTTCCTTCCTCCTTGTCATCCAAAGCAACATCTCCAACATGGGAGATCTCATGGGCTGTATCATCACCTGTTTCTACATGTCCTTTACCTTTGGGAGAATGTAAATCAATAAAACAAGAAGCATTGCAACTCATATGGTTGCTACATCCACTATCAATATACCAAGTGTTATCTACTTTGCTTGAATTCCCATTCATGTGCATCATCAAAAGATTGTCATTTTCTGAACTTGTAGAAGCATAATTACCTTGGCCTTTGTATGAATAACCTTTGCTATAGCTCCTTTGGTTTCATCCTTGGTAGCAATCTCTAGCATAGTGGCCAAACTTGCCACATATGTAACATCCTTCTCAATCTTGATTCCTACAGTTTTGTTGATGCCTTCCTCCTCTTCCTCTTGATCTTCCTCTACCTCTTTGTGATGAGGTGCCTTGGTCATGTCCTTGATTGCTTGAGTGGCCTTGCCTTCCTCAAAACCTTCCTTTGCCCCTTCCTTGTCCTCATCTTCCTTTGCCCTTTTGATTACCTGCATAGAAAACTTCTCCATCCTTGATTTTAGTTGAACTTCCACCTATGTTCATCTCTTCGGTGACCATGAGAGCAACCAATTGATCAAAATCAAGAAGATTATTACTTACATATACTGAGGTGGTAAAGGGTTTCCACTTCTCATCATCTTGCAAACCATTGAGAGTATAAGCCACAAGATCGTCATCGTTACGTGGCTTCCAATGGATCCCAATGCATATGATAACTCCTTGACCTTAAGTATGTAGTCATTTATGCTAATCCTTGAGCTCTTCCTTAGGTTGTTGAGCTCATTCTTGAGTTGGATCTTCCTTGCTTTGGTGCTTTTTGAATAAAGCCTCTCAAGTGTCTCCCATACCTTCATGCTCGAATCCAAGTCTTGGATATGGCTGATCATGCTATTGCGAATGTGTTGGGAAAGGATAAAGATAACCCTCTTGTCTCTTTCATTATATTCCCTATAGGCCCTTCTCTGGACATTGGTTGGATTTTCATCCAACCTAGGTCTTGGCTCACTTCCACTAATCAATCCCCAAAGGCCCTTGCCCATAAGGTAGTTGGAGACCCTAAATCTCCATGGTTGATAGTTCCCCTTGTCTAGCTTTTCAATTTGAGCGCTGAAGTTTCCCATATCTAGTCTCTGCTACTTGATCTAGCCCTTGGCTAATGATCCAATGTGTGTAAAATGAAAATGAGGCTCTGAAGTTACCTCAATCCAAAGCTTTCCTTAGATGGACACCTTGTGCTCTTGAAAGTTTGAGTAGAATAGATCTCCTTGATGTGAGCTAACTCCAAGAAGCTTTTGTTGATGCAAATATTCAACCACCAACTCCAAGAGGTCTTGTTGCATGCATGTGATGCCTCGAAGATGCCAAAATGCTCTGATACCACTGATGGGGGAAGTATCTGAACCCCTATGCAACGACGAAGCGTGCATGACCTCCACAACTATCCTAAGGTCCTTCCAACAAAACAAATTTCACTTAAAATGGATGCTTACACAAAGAGAAACAATGTCTACAACATGAGCTAGTTGAATGCTCACAATTGCTAGTCAAATAGAGACCTCACTTCATTCCAGCAAGCTCTTCTTAGAGAGTATACAGAGAACGAATCTCAAAAGTGGTTCAACTTTATAGCACTCTAATAGCAATGACACAAAAATCATAGCAAATGAATAAACACAGAAGGAGAATGAGGCCTTACAACAGAGAGCAAAATATTTCCAACAAAGCCTACACATAGAGAGAGATATCAATCACACAACTTCACTAAAATGAATGCTGCTCCCAGAATACTCAGAGACTCCTCTAGATCATTGTCTAGCATAAAGTAGACTCTAATAGCTATCCAATGAGATACGAATCACATCAAATGGATACAGTATGAGGGAGAACCAATGCTACCGACTCAGGGGTAGAGAGTTGCAACATTGCTTGCACACAGACATAGATATGCCTACTAAAAGAAAACAAACAAACACGAAAAGGGCTAGCTTAAGCAAGTGGCTTGCTTATCATAACTCCAGCACTTAGTGCTCACTTTACATCAGGTAAAACTCCAAGAACATGGCCCAAACGAAGTAGGGATACATGCTCCTTTTATAGTGAGATGTGTGCCCCTAAAATCTAGGAACTACCTTTCCAAATCAGCCTCCTAACTTGGAGGACTTAGTTGAGATGACTTGGGGAGTGTTTGAGTGACTTTTCTTGATGGAATCTCGTGGATCTTGGCTTCCTTTGATTGCTCCACATGTCCATAAAATATTCCCCATGAATTTGTAGCTTGAAGCTTGACTTTTAACATTGATGACCCTATGGAGGTGGTCAAAATCCATGTTGAGGAAGACTCATTAGAAGTAGTGAATTTAGTGTAAAGAGTGATGGTGGACGCAATCCAAAGATGAGTTGGTGATGCTATAAGTAGCTTCACACCAGCAAACTGCGACTTCAGAATTGGTTACTAGAGCCTTTGAGCTTCCTGAATCCACAAAAAAATCACCCAAATGTTTTGGAACAAGTATCTCAAAATTTTGAGTCAAGACAGAGTAGTTTCAAAATGACTCTTGTTATTTTTGTACATACACCTGCTGGAAAAAATGAATAGTGCTCTCAACCTGGTAGGAATTAGAAAACTTTCTTTTGAGCATAAAAAATAGACTTAGATAGCTTGTTGATGCAAGTTAAAATACTTGAATTTATCAATAAATCACAGAGAAAAAGATTTAACAAAATCTGTAACACTCCCACCATTTTTGGGGCTCTATAGGGATTCGCCTAGTGAGTAGAAAAACACAGGTTTCTTAGAGACTGTAAACCAAATGAGCATACAATTTTGTGAGCATAGATTAGACTTAACAAGAACTCCAAACCTTTTTACAACTTGGAACAAAGTTATGTGCAGCTTGAGATATGAGCTCTTGAAGTTACTATTATGAGTGAGTATAACAGAGAATAAAATAGAGAAGAAGTAAATGATGAATGTATAGATTCACATATAATTACAACCCCATTGGCAATGAACACTTGCACAATGGGAGTAGAATGATAGAGATATGGAGTAAGCTCTTCAATCTTTACAAATAAGCATGAACTGGTCACGAATCAAGATCTCTCATGGTGACTTCCTTCTTGCTCTTTTTATAGCCACTTTTGGAGGTAGTTTTGAATTTGAATTCAAATAACTTCACCTAAAAGTGATGCTAAGAATTAGGAGATATTCTCTTAGCTGATGGATTCATGGTTTTATTTAGTTAGAGCTATAAATTTCCTTTTTACATCATGGATGACTTAAGCCATTCTTTATTTCACAATTACAAGAGATAAAGTATACTCTTTTACAAGAGGTGTTCATATGTCTACACATATGACTGCAAATGAACATAAATCAAATCAAATCAAGCATGTAGGCTTAGGTAAAATGCACCAACAGCTCCCCCTCAAGCCTAACATGCTTGGCCTCATAATAATTCTTCAGTTGTCGATTTCCTACAAGCCAATCATCAATTTGAACCCATCAAGAGCTTTAGTCAACATGTCTGCACATTGCATATCTATAGAGACATAGGGTAGTTGAATATCCTTGCTCATTAGCTTCTCCCTTACATAATGGTAGTGGACTTCAATATTCTTTGTTCTAGCATGGTATACCAGATTATCTACAAGATGTAGTGAGCTTGTGTTGCCACCAAAAATGTCAGGTGTTGAAGGAATAAGTCCAAGATCTGTATACAAAGATTTTAACCACGTGATTTCTTAAGTTGCATTAGCCAAATTTGTATATTTGGCTTAAGTAGAAGATAATGCCACTATTGGTTGCTTCTTGGATGACCAAGAAATGATTTTTGAACCTTCAAATGATACATACCTGGATGTGCTTCTTCCATCATCTCTAGATCCAACCCAATCCGCATCTGAGTAGGCCATTAGCTCAATATCTAAAGTAAATGGATTAAAAAACCCTTCATTCATGGTCCCCTTTAGGTACTTGAGGACTCTCTTGGCCGCTTCCATATGTGGTCTTCTTGGCTTATGCATAAACGGACTCAACATGCTAACTCTATAGCATATATCCACCCTTGTGAGTGTTGCATAGTTCAAACTTCCAACCAAGCTTTGATAGCTTGTGATGCCTTCAATTGGCTCTCCTTCATAAGCACTAAGCTTAATTTTGCTCCATAGGTGTACCTGCACACTTGTTGTTTTTGATTCCTTCATGATTATTCCATGTGATAATAATATCATCAACATACACATATAGATAGATCACTTCAGATCCATTCCTCTTTATGAACAAAGAGGTATCTGCCTTGCTAGCTTTGAATCCTTAGCCTTGCAAATAAGTCACCAATATGAAATTGGAAGCTCTTGGAGCTTTCCTCAATCCATACAAGGCTTTCTTTAATTTGCTTACATAGTTAGGATGATGTGCATCCTCATATCCAGGAGGTTGTGCCATATACACTTCCTCAAAAATCCATCCATTTAAGAAAGCATTCTTTACATCAAGTTGATAGAGATTCCAATTTCTAGATGCAGCAAGACTAATGAGAACCCTAATTGTAGGCATTTTTGCAACAAGAGAGAAAATCTCCTCATAATCAATACCATGGGTTTGAGTAAACCCTTTAGCAAATAACCTTGAATTATTTCTATTTATACTTCAATATAGATTCCTCTTGATTTTGTATATCCATTGAGATCCAACTACGTTCATAGATGGCTTGTTAGGTACAAGCTCCCAAGTGTCATTCTCCTTCAAGGCTTCCATTTATTCATCCATTGCATCTCCTTAAGCTTTATTGCTTTGTGCTTCTTCGAATGTGGTAAGTTCTTCATTGGTTGAATCCTTTGCAATGTAGATTGAGTGCTTGGTGACCAAATGTTGAAGCTCAAAGTCAAGGACAAAGAAGCTCAAATTCAAGGACAAAGCATGGAAGCACATCAAAAGGTGGACACACAAGGAAAGGGAGCAAGTAGGGAGCTCCAAGAAGTGTATGTCCAATTTTCAGAAGAATCCCCTACAAAAATAGTGATTTCCATCACTAAAACCATTGTAAATACCATTTTCTATTTTTGTAGCTCCATTTTGTTCAAGCCGAGGAGTTCTTGAGCTTGAGGAGTATTAGAAGTACCATCATACCAATTTTCATAATTTTTAGACTTCATTTGAGCCCTCAAATAAGCCCTCGAACCTAATTTTTAACTAGGCCGGACACTAGGTCTGGACAGGGCCAAAACTAGTCCAAAAACTATAAAAAGAGCTAGAGAGCTCATTTTTGAGGTTAGCTTCTTGTAGATTTCAGTTTTGTAATAGATTTCTTTGTAATCAAAGTCCTTCCATTGTTCCTCTCTTTGATCTTACCTTGTGCGTGTGTGTGTGTATGTGTGTGCATGCTTGTGTGCTTTCACTCACGCACTTGTGCCTTCACTTGCTCGTGGTCTTCATACCAGTCCTCACGTCTCCGCGGATTGACAAGTAAAGGAGGTGGTGCTTACGCTTGAGCTACACCAAATTTTGGCGCCGTTGCCGGGGACAGAGCTTCGAGGACGAGCGTTGTGATGGTAAGATCGTAGATTTGCAACGTTGGAAGGTAAAAAAACTGCCATTTTTGTTCATTTTCTGATTTTTCTTCTTCATCTTCTTCATCATCATCATCTCCACCTTCTTCCATCTTCTTCTTCATAGAAATTCATGTTAGAGTATAAAAGTGAGATTGAACTAACTTTATTCCTCCAACATTCTTGTTTTTTAGTGCATTTTCACCATTTTCATACCATTTTTCATGCACTATTGTGTGGGAAGGAGTTAGGAAGTGCAAGGGAGAACAAGCGCCTGTGTTTTTCATGATTTTCTGCTCATACGGAGCTCGCCATTGCTCTGCGCTCAAAAATTTGAAGTTCTCGCCAAAAAACGCGATTCTGTGACGAAAATCGCGATTCTGTGAAAATTCAAATTTTTTTGAAAATCACGATTTTCTGTTTCCCGCCTAAAAGCTTGCTGAAAGAATCATGATTCTGTGGTCATTCACAGAATCGCGATTCTGTGGTTGTGCTCAAAATCGCGATTTTCACAAATGACGATTTTCAGCCAAAAACACGATTCTGTGAGAACACAATTCTCTAAAAGACGATTTTGTGAAAACACGATTCTCTGAGACAAAATCGCGATTTTCATGTCAAAAAAAACGATTCTGAGAACCACGATTTTGTGAAAAACACGATTTTGTGAATCACGATTCTCTGAGACAAAATCGTGATTCTCTAGAACACAATTCTGTGAAACACGATTTTGTGAAAACACGATCCTGTGAAAACACGATTTTGTGAATCACGATTCTGTGAACCACGATTCTGTGAAACCAAAAATGTGTACAATCTGACCAAAAAGAACTATTGAGACATTGTTTGACCAATAGGATATTGATTCCAACAATCCCCCCTGCAATGTCATATTGGTACAACCTGGACTGGATCTGCAACTTATTACAAGCTGCAAATAATCACAAGCTTCAAGCTTGTACTCCCGCACTTCAGAACTTGTTCTTCAAAAGTCTTCTTCAAAACTGAATTTGACTTTCCTTCAAAAAACTTGAACTTGTTGAATATGAACCATAATACTTGAGAAAATATGCAAACTAGATATCCAATAGTGTTCTCATCAAGCAATGACTGCTTGACAACAAATATAGCATGAACTGTCTCTGAACCTGCTATCTCTTGTCTTCAAAAACCTGAAAACATACACTAGGATCCATATATTTGCATTTACCTTCCAAAAAAGGTTTCTCAACGTACTTCTGTTGTGTCATGTAAATACACTAAACAAAATCAGGAACTGAATCCTAGAACCTATGACTGTCAACTCACAACTTAGTGTATTATGAACACCGCTGGTTCATCTCTAACTGTACTCAAGTCCAATCAACTCAACTCAATTGAAATCAACTGAAATATGAGTCAAAAATCTATGATGTCATCATGTCTTCATCCTTGTTCTATCTGTAAGTGTTTCATACCTCTTTCCTTCAGAACCTGGTATAAACATATATGTGCGCACTTCTGAAATATACCTTTCTAAAATATCAAGCTTCTCTTTAAATAGAACTCTGGAACCTTCTCCTGAACAGGAACATCCTAACAGGAACTTTCTCCAAACATTCTTCTTCTTCCTTCTTCTTACAAAGCTGGAACATAAAGAGAACCTGACAAAGGAAATATAGGAATACCTGAAATAGGAATACCTGTAGGTATGACTCTGCATTCTTTTAGATATGGCTTGAAAATAAGTCTTCATGTTTCATCACCCCCCTGGATGATTAAACACTAGTATCCAATATTCTTCAAATATATCAGACTTTATGAAATCTGGAACATCTTCCTTCATAAATCTGATGTTCAGTGATCAATACCTGTATCTGGAACAAAAATTTTGAATCCTTTTTATTAGCATTGATCAGATGCCAATAGCTTTCCATGACATTCCTCAGCTTTCCAAAATCTAGATTAAGGTTAGCTGATCCTAACATAACAAAACCTTGCTGAAAGCTTTATAGGATTCATAACCTTCAGTAACATAACAAGTATCTTCTATCTCTCTGCAACACAAATCTAATAGAACTTGATCTTTGACTTACTTCTTGCAATGTTAAGAATCTTCACAAAAAAAGGATAGACAACTGAATCATAAATACTCAAGATACATGATCATTCAAGATCAATGATCTCTCCTGTGTAGAATCTTCTCTTATCAAACCTTCATGACTGAATGTTTGATTTACTTCCTGAATGTCTTCAAGTGTCCATGCTTCTTATAAAGTTGTAAAAACTTTTCTTCAAACAAATCCTTCCCAAGAATTTGTAATTCCTACTTGAAACATAAGTGGAAAAACTTCTCACCTTGAGAACTCCAAAAGCTGCAAGTTGATACTTCATAACTTTCATATTTTACCGGGGTGAAATGTGATAGTACCTGCTTGATTTTCTTTTGGCTAACTCCACTTCTTAATCAAGTGATAGGATATGATGGAACACCTTTTTGAATACAAACATGTATCCAAAAGTCTAGACAATCATAAAAAGTAGATTCTTTAACTAACTGGTACATCAACAAGATTTCTGAATTTTCTGAAGTTTTCTGAAAATATTGAATATGAGGTAACCTTTTCCAAACATAAAACCTCAACCCAAGTCTTCAACATCTGCTACAAAAAACTCTTTTACCTTAAGAGTTAGATAAAGAAGAAATATACTTCTCTGCAACTTATCATATACAAAGTAGCTCTGTATTGATACTCCAAGAATTCTTTGAGGGAACATATAAGCTGCCCGCTTAAAAAGCTTCAACATAACTCATACATATATGAGTGCTTTTGTTTCTCTCAATGCAATTCTTTGTCAAATCTACTAAATCATGACCAAGTGTAATGCAAAACAAGAAACTGCTTCTTCTTTAAACAAGATGTTCTCGTAGACTTGTCTTTGGATGTAGAGGATAAAATAGAAAAAGTATATGGAAAATATATGAGAAAAGGAAGCCTTACTTTTCTTTTGGAAATGATGGACTTTCTTTTTTTGCATCTTTCTTCCACCTGATGATGATATTGACATCTTCAAACTTCTCTTCCATACCTTTTGTTTTCTTCATCTTGAAGTAGAAAACACTCTTGACCTCTTCAAATGAACTTCTCCTCTTTCTCTAGTACTAAGAGTAAGAGATAAAACAAACATGGTATATAAATGGAAGTTGAATATAGAAACATGTTTTATCATCTCCTCATATCTCTGAATCAAAATTCTGCTTCAAATGTCTGAAATGACTAATTTCACCAAGCGTTGTCTGAATGATGAATTACCCTTCTAGAGATACCTCTCTAGATCACATTTGTACCTTGATATCCAACCAACTTACAACAGAAATTGGCTGGAAAACTCATCCCATCTTCAAATTTGTCTTCTTAGATGAGCTTTCTTGCCATGAAAGAGATCTCTCAAAACTCTCTAGAAAAAACCTCTAGATACCTATTTTGATGTAGCCTTTAACTTTCAAATAATGAAAGTGTATAAATGCACTCCTTGAAATTCTTCAAATCTCTTTATAACTGCTCTTCTAAGACATGACCTATAAATGATAATTTGATAGTAAAAATTGATACCTGTGATTTGATGTTGATTTGATTCCTTCATCTTCTCTAAACCATTGTTCTTCCTTGAATTTGAAGTAGTGTTCTCTTCATCAAGTCTGGGTCTTCAAATGATACTTTTGTAAAGTATTTGCATACTCTTCCAAAATATTTGACTGCTAAGAGATCATCAACTTCATACTCCACACTGATGAATACACATGTAACTGAATTGTCTAATTCTCAAATCTTTACTCATCAAGATTAAGTGTGTATGTCAAATGTCAAATGTTAGAAGATGCCCTTAAATCATATGTTGTAAACCTGGAATTCTGGGAACCTTAGCTATGAATGAGCCTTAATGCATTGATGCCAAAGATCTAAGGTTCTGAGTCTAGTTTCGTGTAGCTTCTCGATTTCGTCCAATTGATTAGAAACTCATGTCCAGTCCATTCGTAGTTTGAGGCTACTCTAAGAGTAGGAACTAGAAAATCAATTGGTAAGATGGCATTCTGGCCATACACTAGATTAAAAGGAGTAGTTCCTATGGCTGTTTTATATGCTACTCTCAATGCCCATAAAGGATGGTGCAATTGCCTATCCCAATTAGATCTTCCATTATTAACAATCTTTGTCTGCAACGTACACAAGATCTTGTTTAAACTTTCAGCCTGTCCATTGGCTTGTGGGTGATAAGGAGCTGATTTCTTATGAATCACCAGGAAATCATTCATCAAGCCTTCTATTACTTCATTGATGAAGTGTGTGCCTCTATCACTCACTATCTCTATTGGAAATCCAAATCTAGTGAATACGTTCTCAAAAAGAAACTTAGTCGTGGTCCTTGCATCATTCTTCTTTGTTGCCTTCGCTTCTACCCATTTGGTCAAATAGTCCATTGTTACAATTATATATTATGCATGGGAACCTTTTGCAGGTGGGCTAATAGGTACTACAAAATCTATTCCCCATTTGGTAAATGCTCTAGCACTTATCATAGGTCATAACAACATTTCATCTCTTCTAATAGGATACTTTGTTCGTTGACAAGTATCACATATTTGGACATATGTGGCTTCATCTTGATAAAACATTGGCCACCACATCCCAGCAAAGAGAATCATTTTTGCCATTTTATCTGCAGAAAAATGTCCTTCGAGAGCTCCTGTATGAGCCATTTCCAAGGCTGGAATATACTCGTCTTCATAAATGCACAATCTTAATTGGTTGTCCCTCACTCTTTTACAAAGTTGTTTGCCTATGAGTACATAATCCTTGCTTTGCTCCTCAAGGTCTCTCCTCCGTGCCAAATTAGCTCCTTCTAGGTACTCTTGTGTTCTCAAACATTTTACTAGAGGCATATTCCATCTAGGTGCTCTTGTAGAGTAACACAAAGTAGAGTTCTCTTCAGGTGTTCTCTCTTGACAAATGGGACATGCTAAGACATAAACATGTGCAGCTTTCTGCATATCTGGCCAATACACTCCTAATCTTATAAGCTCTTGCCAAGTCTTATTAACACTTCGATGAGTTTTCCATTAATTCACGTGTGCTCTCTGAAGCCACATTTCTTGCTCATCTTCTTCCACACATGTCAAAGGTAATCCACTTGACTCTTGGTGATATAAGCTTCCAGCTATGATATGGAGATTTTTAGTTTTCCATAACTCTTGGCTCTTGTTTAAATTGATCCTATGTTGAGGTCCATGCATGAGTATGGGAAACAATTTTTTAGCCCATTGTGGACATACTTCTAGGTTGAAAAAATAAGTATCTAGCAAATCATCTAGCACTCCTATAGGAGGTTCTCCATGTGTCATTCTTGATAGGTGGTCAAAATGGATGTGTGTATTTCCTTTTTTTACTACTACTTTAAAATCGTATTCCATTAACAATAGAAACCATCGTACTAGTCGTCCGGTATTATAAGGCTTATTGACTAGATACAATAGAGCCTGATGATCAATGAAGAAGCTGAATTTTTTTTGCCAATAAGTGGTGTCTAAATTTCTTCATTGCATATACCATTCCTAAACCTTCTCATACCATAGTGGTATAATTGGGCTCTGCTTGGTTTAATTGTCTAGTAGCATAGGCTATAGGGTGATCTAGCTTTCTTGTATTTGCTAGCTATGCTAAGATGCAACCAATGGCAAACTTGGAGGCATCCACATGGATATAAAATGGTTTATTCCAATCTGGTACTTTCAAAATTGGTGCTGAACTCAAATGACTCTTTAATTCGTTGAAGGCCTTTTCACATTCTTCTATCCAGATAAATTGAGTCAACAATCCACAAAGAGGTCTCACGATTATGGCATGCATGGGAATGAATCTACGATAATATGCACAATGTCCCATAAATGCTTGCACTTCTTTAGCGATCTTTGGTCTTGGCAAGTCCACAATTACTTTGATTTTGTCTTCATCAGTGGAAATTCCATTCTTAGAGGCAATTTCGGATTAAGGCATACTCTATACTGACGACATTTGCTAACTATTTTTCCTAGTTCTGGGATGTGCTCTGGTCTTATAGCTGAATTTTGGTGCATAAATCATCCACGTATACCTCCATACTTTTTCTCAAGAACTCCTTGAACACATGGCGCATCAGTCTTTGGAAAGTGGCTAGGGCATTAGTTAGACCAAATGGCATAACCCTAAAAGCATAAACTCCCCATTCAGTTGCAAGGGTTGTCTTATGTTCGTCTTCAGGAGCAATGGCTACCTTAGTATATCCTGAAAAGCCATCAAGAAAGCTATAGACTTCCTTGCCTACAACCCTTTCCAACTGATGATATGTGATGGGAAATGGGTATCTATTATCGATACTACCACTAGAGGTGATACCCATTCCATGTGTTCAATTTCATAAATGAAGCCCACTTCTAACAATTTATCTATCTCCTCCTCAATCTTTTCCAAATAAACATCATTATAGGTGTATGGTCTTTGTTTGGAGGGCTTGGCTTCTATTGTCAAAGGGATTTTATGAGCACAAATAGAAGGATCTACACCTTTTAAATCCTTATAAGTCCATGCAAAGATTGATACTCTCTTATAAGTTGTATTAATTCTTGTTCTTCCTCCAGCAAGACATCTTGTCCTATGAAGGTGCATCTCTCTTCTCCTTCTTCAATCGCGACTACAATCTTCTTTGTCTGCTCTTTATTGTCATATGCTATCGCTGGTTGAACTTCTCGTTTGTGCAGCTGAATAGCAGTCTTTCTTTCTTCTGCTTCGTACTTCTTGAAGTGCTTGGATACTTCAAATGGGTCTTGAGGTGTGTTTTTGTCTTTTTCATTTTCCATGTCTAATTCATTTTCTTCCATTTGCATCATTCCTTGGTTTGATTCATTAGTTATGGCACTTACTTCCTGTTTTTCATTTTCTTCCTCAAATGTTTCCCTTTCCATTTCTATGCTCTCATAGTCTTCATTCCACTCCTTTTCTATTACTTCTCCTTCATGAGCCTCTTGGATAACAACCATGTATAGATTTACATCATATCCTTCCTCATCTATGCATTCATTCATAGTTACTACTTCTTCATTTACACACACGTCAAGAGTGGCTAAAATGTCCATCCAACGATGAGGTTCAAACTCTTCATCTAAGAAGATTTGAGGCATGTAGGCGGGATCTTCTACAGGTCTAGATGCTCCTAGTCTTGGCTTCCATCTTTGTCTCCTTTCTTCTTCCCTTTTAGCTACCTTACACATCCATAAGTGAGTATCTTCGTTCATCCATGTTTGACTACTCGATCCTACACTATGAATGGATAAATTATCGTCTTCCTTTTGTATCAGGTTGCATTGCAAAGGAGGGACATCTTGATAAGTATAAGTATGGATGTTTATCCTATTTGTCATTCCTCCATGCTGTAAGTACACTGCGTCTTTTCCCCAATCTTGCACCACCTTGAGCTATCTCATGAAAGGCCTTCCAAGTATCATCTCATAATTGCTAGCCTTTTCAAATCGACATATTGCTAAGGTGTGCTCGAATTCGACTCCACAAGTGGTAAACACTACCTTTTCTAATATACCTAACTGTCATTCTGTGTGTCCATCTACCATTTGAATCTTCATCCTAGTGGGTCGTAAAGTTGGCTTTCCCCATTTCTCCCATATTTCTTTGGTTGCAATTCCTACTCTAGCTCCCGAATCTAATATGACTTTAGTAGAGTATCCTCTATAAGTGATAGGTAGGCATGTTTTTCCTTCATCTCCCTCACTAAAACCTCCAACCTTGTCAACAGGGATTTTAGTAGTGGCTACTTCATCTCGTATCTCGCTTTTGTGTGACTTTATCTCTAACTGGCTGGTGATTTTCTCTCTCAATTGAGGCTTCACTTTTAAGAGTTCTTCCAAAGTGAGTGTACATGGTATTTTTACTTTTTTAAGGTGTTGTATTATGTCAGAGGTTTGGATTGATGGGTTCTGCTCCTTTCTCCTCACTGAGGGAACACGATATAATTCATAGTTATGTTCATACTCCCCCATATAGTTTGGTAATGCATTCACACTGCCTTCATCATCTTTGTTGTCATCAAGTTGGCATGATCTTTCTAGGTTTAATTGAGGAATTCACCATTCAACCTCGCCTATTGCTTCTAACTCCTCAAAGGGAGGTTCAATTCGTTCTACTTTATTCCATCTATCTTCTTGGACTCTTGCCCATAATTTTCTAGGACATTCTACATCTACTTCTGGGATTACAAATCCTTCTTCTTTACTTTCATGGCATTTTTCTTCATAGTTTGCATCTCTCTTTCCTTCCTTAGAGTAACTAGGTGATGCACATTACCAAAATTCTTTTTTGGAAATCGTTGTGCTGGGTAGTGGCTAAAAAGGTTTTTCTAAAGTTTGCTAGGCCACTTCAATTAACTTCTTACATATTTCCGATCTATCTTTTTCTAAGTCACCTCTTGGGTATTCTCTTTCATGTTGCTCGATGGAGGGGCCTACCTTTATTCGTGCTTGATATGCTTTAATCCACATGACTAAATCTTTTGGCATTGGATCGGCTAAAACTGATCCCACCTCTTGTTTTTTATGCTTTTTGGTCTCCTTGGTAGGGTTTCCTTTAGGTTCTTGTTCCTTGTCTTGGTTCTGCTTGTTATTCTCATTCTCCAACTTTTGTTCCAGTTTTCTATCTTTTATCTTTTCTCTATGAGTCTTCCATCTTTGGGTTCATCTAGACTTAGCACTTTTCTTAGACTCTTCAGAATCCGCAACTACTTGTGGTGTTGAGGTGCTCAATTCTTTGTCTTGGTTATCATTTTCTTTGGATTTATCCAGCGTCTCTCTTGCTTTTGCCCTAGTTATGGATTTCTGTGGCATAGTGTACTCTTTATCACTTCCTGATGATTCTACCACTTCTATAACATTTATTTGTCCAGTGGGATTGATTTTATTGGGGTTTTTAGGGCAATCTTTAAAAAGATGTTCTCTACCACAATCACTGTAGTAACCCTCCCAAACTCTCTGAGGTGGTGGTGGGTTAGGGATGTACACGTCTTGATAAAGTGATCACCTCGGCATCTATAACATGGTCCTGGAGCAGGTGGTCTACTCATTGGTTGTGGTGGTACTGGAGCTCTAGGAGCAGTGTACATTAATGAAAGATAGTCCTGATCATATCCATAGGAGCTATCACAACCATCAGATCCATATGCATATGGCTCATAGGATTGTCCATACTCAGCCATATGAGTATTTTCATAGGGGGAATAATTTCCCTTGCTAAGGTCATAAGATTGATCATAAGTCTTAGTACTAGTCAATGGCGTGGCTGGTACTATTGATCTTTCAGGATTCTCTTCAATTTGAGTGATTTTCACTAGGACAACATTTTATGGGTGAGGCGGTTGTTGTCCTAACACTGGTTGAGGTTGATTGTATCCTTGATATGTGTAAGGCCTTGGTGCAGGTGCTTGCTATTGGAAAGGAGGGTATCTATAGGCTTCTCCGCCTTGATCTCTTGAGGAGTATCCATAAGGCCTAAATGGTGGTGGTTGTGTAGGTCCTAGTTGTCAATTGTAAGGATAATTCTCCATACTCTGATTTGTGTACCTCTGCTCTCTGCTACACTAATGAGTTGGGCCCTAGGTAGGTGGTCTGTTATAGGCATAAGGAGGTGGTGGGACTGCTCCCCTATTGCACAAATGAGAAGGGTGGTCACCTCCACAGTGAACACATCTCTTGAGCATAGGCACTCTCATAGGGTTGTTAGGATAATTCCTCTGTCCTTGAACATTCCGCTTTTTAGCCACTAAATCATCTATCTCTTCTAAATTTTTTCTGGGATTGGAAGTACTGCTAGCACTATCCTCACTCTTAACACTTCCTCGACATATCAAGCATGTAGGCTTGGGTAAAATGCACCAACATTCAGGCACTCTAGAAGAGCCTAAACCAATCCTGATTTGTGCAGAGATTGCTTTGGAATTTTGGATGGTGTTGATAGCACTACTAAAGTAGTACAAAAATGTGTTTCCTTGGACCTATGCCGATATGAAAGGACTCGATGGAAAATTATATCATCATCGGATCTTACTAAGACTAGACTTGACTCTAGTAATGCACCAAAGGTATAGAATGAACCTAAACTTTGCAAAGCAGGTTAAGCATGAGTTAGATCAATTCATCAAAGCCTGATATATTGTTCCCATAGAAAATCCAGAATGAGTCTCACCAATAGTCATTGTACCAAAGAAGAACAAGCAATTACGCATTTGTGTGGATTACAAGAAGTTGAATGTGGCTACAATACCCAATCCATTCCCAATGTCGTTTTGGATAGCATGTTAGACAAAGTAGTAGGCAGAGAAATGCTTTCTTTATTAGATGGTTTTAGTGGCTACAACCAAGTATGAATGGTAGAGGAGGACATATCTAAGATGGAATTCATCATGAATTGAAGGGTCTTCACATGTACAGTCATGTGGTTTGGTCTACGGAGTGCACCAAGCACCTTTCAACAATGTATACAATAGATCTTAGCCCCATATCTTATGCCTTTTATGCGAATATTTTTGGATGATTTCTTGGTGTCCAAAAAGATGGTCGCACATTTGGAGCACTTATGAGCTTGTTTTGATTCATGCAAGAAGGTACGCCTCTATCATAACTGTAACAAATCAACATTTGTAGTAAAATGTGGAAAATTATTAGGCCACATTGTTTCAAAGAATGGCATTGCCATGGATCTAGATAAAGTCAAGGTCAAACTAGAAACTCTAGCACCATGAAATTCGAAAGAGGTCTTGTAGTTCCTTGGTCATTTATGGTGGCATGAGTGGCACTTGCAAGGACTGGCACATATTTCCATACCACTAAATAAATAATTGCATGCTCTCTCGGTAGAATCCAAGTGGACAGAGAACATCCAACTTGCTTTTGAATGATTATAGAGGCTACTAGCTACTGCACCTATCCTAAAAATTATGGACTAGACACAACCCTTTCATGTACTCGTTGATGCATCAAATAGGGCCATTGGGAGTGTGGTTATGCAAAAGGAAGGTTGTAGCTAGTTCAGACTGTTCGGTGATTAACATTGGTAGAGAAGAATTATTCAACCACTAAACACGAATGACTTGGATTAATTTACTCAATAAAGAAATTTAGACATTACTTACTAGGAAGGTCATTCACTTTCCATGTGGATCATAGTGCCCTTCTATACTTGGTAAAGCAACATAATTCTTTAGGATGGTTAGCTAGGTGGATCCTCTTGCTTCAAGAATTGAATATGATATTGTCCATTGCCGAGGAGCAAGCCATGCCATCGCTGAATTTCTATCATGAAGTGATCACAAAGAACCACGAGAGGGTGTAGATAATGTTCTTCTAAATGCTAAGTTATTTGCAATGGCAAAGATCGAAGACGCATCAAAGTCTTCTCTAACCTCGTATGAAGAGATGTTGAGTTTTCTAGAGAATAAAATAGCCCCATATCATTTATGATCTACGACTCGAAAGAAAGGAGGTCTCTATAGTTGCGGATTTACTATCATCCTAGACCAGTTGTATCACGAAGATCCAACACGTATATGAGTACATTGGGTACCTCCACATGAGGTGGCCACAGTTATCTCGGACGCTCATGTAGGTGATGCAGGTAGTCACTTCAATCATTTGATAACAATATGAAAAATCTCAGAGGCCAACATATTTTAAATGTTTGGAAGGAATTGGTGCCTCCCTTCATGAGAGAGAAAAAGAAGAAGGGTGAGAGAGAGACTACAAATGGCATAGCTATGACAACCCACAATAGAAGAAGTGTGCATTGCCATTGCCATAATTACAAACAAAACAAAACCAAGAAGTTACTCGCATTCCTAGGACACAAAATTCAATAAGAAAGGATAACGAACTAAGCAAGGAACCAAGCTTCATGTCACATGCCATGGAATTGGTGATAGAAAAATGAGGAGGATTTTTTCATTAGTGGCAAGCCATATTTTTACAAAAAGTGACCTTAAAGGCTCTTCACACTCAATCTCTAACTTAGTCTCCAATCCAACCTTGCAATCATATAATCTCAAATCTAGAGTAGCCCAAAGGGTAGCAAGATCTCCATATGCCCCTAACACTGGCATGCATGGTGGACTTGAACTACCACTATCCCTTGATAAGTATTACACCTTCATCAAAATGAAAAGTACATGGAAACCATTTATAGGCTGGGAACCTTTAGACAACATGTCATATAAGAAAGAAAGGATGAGGCATATTACTTCTCAAAGCCTTCTCCAAAAGTGTTTCAATACATTAGCCTCCACATCTCTTGTGCTTGAGGACATCGGTTCCATTACACTCACTAAATTAAAACAAAGTTTCCAAAAATAAGAACTCAATCCATACACAATCTCCATGTAGATCTCCATAGTGGTAAAACAGTAGCACCTTCCTTGGGATAGAGTGGTCCAACTCCAAGAACATAGCCAATGCTAGTAGCAACCTGTGAATTAGAAAAGAAAGAGATGTACACACATTATCATGCTCTACCCTTATAAACAAGGCCTACAAATCAAAGTGCATGGTTAGACCATGGTATGGAGTGCAAATAAAGCCCATAACAAGTTCAAGACTAAGAACCATGTAAGATTCAAAGAAAAGTGCCTGGAACAAAATCCAATATATGCAAATAAAACCCACATAACTCATAGCTTGCCCTCCTTTACGAATCAAAATGAAAGATAAAGATGGATCATATGCAGATAAAACACAAGGTTCATGAAAAAATAAGGATCAATGGGTCCACTATCTCCAATCATCATGATCCATTGCTCTACTGTAATATTGTTCCATCACCCCAACCCTATTAGCTATTGTCCAAAACTACAAGTGCGAGCACATAAAACTCAAGATAAAGTGTCTCTATCTCTTGAGAATTAAGAGCTTAATGTGCAGATCGCTAAGAACATCTCATAACCAATCAGATCAGTACATTCAAGCTGATTCCAATGATGAATATTCAAAGGGTTTTCTATCTCTTCTGACAAAGCTTTTACCTCTGTGCATTGTTGCAAAAACGCCCGTCCAAGATTATGCACCTCTCTTTGAAGCACCTAAATCTTTTGAACTGATCTGCATAATACATTCAAGAGCTCAATGTCCCCAAGAGTTTGAGCATCTGGATTGTTGTGCTATCTGCCCCATTAAGGTCATTTTGCCTCCAAGAACACGTGAGAGAGTGTGGGTGGGAATAGAATTACTAGATTGGGCCATTACATGCACTAGCAAGACACGAAAAGAGCAGTTACACATCCAATTTTTGGACATTATTTTTCATGGATTTGAAATGCATTGTTGTGCATATCACCATAAAACGTGAAAGCATGAGCATGAATTCGGAATATATATTACCGTCAAGTGCCTTGGAATCAAGATTGCTTCTCTAGTGTTGTGAATGACATTGAAACTCTATGTTCTTGCGCTTCTTTCATCAACAATACTGAAGCAACAACGGATCTGTCGTCATTGCTTCGCAAATGTCTAATCATCAATGCCAGATCTTGTAAGGGAAGGCTCCTCAGTAGGGCATGCCAAATGTTTGATAGGAACTGGTGCCTCCCTACATGAGAGAGAAGACGAAGAAGAAGATGGAGAGAGACTGCAATTTCCATAACTAGGAACAAAACCAAACCAAGAAGTGACTTGCATTCCTAGGACACGAAATTCAAGAAGAAAAGATAACTAACTAAACAAGGAACCAAGATTCACATCACATGCCATGGAATTGATGATGGGAAAATGAAGAGGATTTGTTCATTAGTTGCAAGCCATATTTACACAAAAAGTGGCCTTACAGGTTCTTCACACTCAATCTCTAGCTCACCCTCCAATCCATTCTTACAATCATATAATCTGAAATCTAAACTAGCCCAAAGGGTAGCAAGACCTCCATATGCCCCTAACAATACCTGGGAAGTCTTTCTAATTAGAGGCAAAAATATCCTAAAATTTTTGCAAAAAAATGATAACCTTATTCATTAGGATGGGTTCATGCCATAACCATGTTTCCTATAGGACAAGCTTTGTTTTGCCATGACCTCCTAGCTTGACTTCATTTAGTTGTTGTATTGACTCACTAGTGTCAGTGCCTTTGCTGTTTGATGTATTGTCTTCGAACATCATTTTGGCATACACATGGGTTTCCCTTACTTTGATGACATTGGTGTTTATTTTGCAGCAACCCTAAGGGTATCATTTCAATAAGGATTTGATCCAAAGTCTCTTAATTGTTCTCCTTTAGTATCTTGCAACACCATATATTGTCATCATTCTCCCCTTGAGACATGTTTTTCTCGCCTCTTGTTTTGTCCCTCATGGTATACATGGTCTTCGTTTACCCCATCCGATCCTTTTGAGCTATACATGGTAGTGTCACATGGAAAAGATTCGAATCCCATCCAATTGAGTGAGTATTCATCTTGATAAATGCGATTGAATCTAGGGGAATTCGGATCTATTTCTTTGCATATAGAGAATGAGTTGGTTATTCCCATCCTAGAATGTTTTGGCCTTATTTCAATGTGCAGTGAATGATTACATTGTGCTCATGTAGCCACATGAAGTCTAACCCCTATTTGTGGATTACATTGGCATGGTGAAGCCAATCTTGCCTTAGACGTAGGGGAAGCCTATCAGTGTGTGGGAAAGTCTCAATACCACAAAATCTAGTGTGAATTGAGATCCTTGGACAATCAATATGACACTATTGACTGCTCCTATAGGATTTACCATGGTGTGATCCATCATTGTCATCATGAACTATGCATCCATGGAAGGCCAAAGTCCTAGTTTTAGCATGATCACTTCTTACATGAGCTTATACCAGAGCCACCATCAATGGTAACTTGAGACAACTCATGACCAAAAATTCTCACAATTACTTGTGTGTTACAATAGTCCATAAGCTGACCTTGTGTAATAAAGGAGGTGCCCTAACCACACTTATCAAGGTTGGAACACCAATAAAGTTCACTAGCCTCAAAACTCCAGTTGTGAACTGACCACCCATGCTCAAAAGTTCAAAGAGACTCACTTGTTCGTAAGTATTTTTCAATATTTCACCGATGAAGAAGAGAGTCTTGGGAATGCTCACTACTCGTTCAAGAGCATCAACTTCTAATTCCTAAGGAGTTATTGGAATGCATCATCTATACTCTTGCCTAACGAGTGATATGTACTCTTATCCTTGCTCACGCTAGTGGTCTATTCACATTCCTTTAGAGTGGGTCATTCGTAGACCCCTTCGATTTGTGCTTTATCTAGTATGTTGGGTGCCACCACTTTTCTTCCCTTTTACAATGTGAATACGGCCCAGGTGGACACTCCTTCTTGTGGTATCTTGCATAATTGGATTACATGGGTAGTGGGAAAGTCTATTGATGTGCACTAGGTTGGCACTTGGTTGAAGGAAACATGGAATGAGTTCTTTGGCTGTCTTGTGGAGGTGTGCTTTAGAAAATCGTTTCTGTAGTGGTTGCGAGTGTCTGAGTAGTTCACACATAGTGATGCATTCTCTAGTAGGGAACATTTACTTTGAAAATTCCATACTCACCACATTGGTAGGGCATAAATGGTCTTCGTGGTCAGTTTCATATTTCTTTGACTAGGTCAAAGGGACCACTCTGTATGCAAAGGGTGGAAGGAGTGGATTAGAACACTGAGGCACTAGGAGAGTTTCCAAGTATGGAGCTCTAGGTGGTGGGTATGTGTTAGGCAATGCAGATGGAGCTCTACGAGGTACCTGTGGGTTGGGCAAAGATGATGGAGCTCTAGGAGATTGATGTGGGTTCTCGTGAGTATAATGTGGGATTTGGAGTCAATAGTCACTTGAGATAGAAACACTCCTTGGCTTCATGTCCCATCTTCTCACAAAATTGGTAGATTATATTCTTTGGGCACTTCATATGTGGGTGGCCCTACTATTGACATAGTATGCACTAGAGAGTAGACCTTGCTTCCCTTTCCCATAGCTCTTAGATTTCCTAAAGCCTAGTGACTGTGTCATCCCCCACATTGGCAAGCCCCTTCTTCTACAATCTAAGATCTTCTAGCTCTTTTCTTTTGCACCACAAGATTGTCCCTCCTCCTGCCAAGGAGGAAGTCTTGTAAAAGTGAATCGTGGCTTGCTTCATGTTGTCATTGTGGCCATGAAATCTTCTAGTGAAGTGTTGGGAGCCATGAGGTCTCTATGTTTGTGCTCGGTGGCGATAGGAAGTGCCTTTTCTACTCATCTCTTGACAAGGAATTCATCTAGAGCTTTAGGTAGCTTAGTTACCAATGCCTTGTTCCTAGATATTAGTTTGGGGAAGGAATCTTCTTCTAGAGGGAGAGATTCTCTAGTTCACTGAGATCTTTCTCTGTAGAATTCACTAAGGGGAAGGCCAACAAGAACCCCTTTAGAGTCCTCCACGTGAGGAAATGGAATTCTTTGAATTGGCTAAAACTTTTATCCACCGATGTGACCAACATCATTGGAGAAAAGGCCATGAAGGCGTCCATCCTCTCTTCCAAGCCTCTGATCCTGCATAGTGCTAGGAAGAATCGTAGATGATCATTAGGGTCCTCTTTGGATGCTCCTCTAAAGGTGGGGAAGTTGACATTGATGTGTGACATTATAGAAGTGAGATATCCTTGCACCATGCTTGAGTCTAATGCAGAGGATTTGGGTCAAGAGATATGTAGATACTTATCCTTGCAATATGAGCACCAAACTAGGTTCTTGCTACGAGTGGAAAGTCCATGGGGATCTCAAATAGGACTGATATGTATGACTTGAGTGGGTTCCATATAATGTAGGAGATACACATAGTCAATAAAGTAATTGTGCCCCTAACTCCCACGAGATGTGCAAAAATTCTAGATCTACCTTTGATGGCTTATAGGGGTAGCTAGGACTATTCTAAGAGGGATGAGATGCAATAGTTTTGCATATGGTGTGCTTCATATGTAGCTACTACAAAAAACTCAAAAAGATGAAGACCTTAACACACAAGGCCTTTATAAAAATATACAAAGAAGAAGAAGACGAGAGGAAGGTAGTGTCAATTATATAGATAAATTACTGGGTTAGAACTTGGAATGGAAAATTGACAATGTGAATCTCCCTAAAGTTGTTGTGGGTAGCAACCCACAAAGCACCAACTCCTTGATGCTTCTACAAAGACTCCTTGTGAAAGTCTCACAGGTCAACTACACGGTTGTTTCTATGGGGGAAGTACAATGGAGTAGCAAGCACATAAGGGAGAAAGTTCCATCCATCCAGAGGATGATACACAAGAGGGAGAAGGGGTATGGAAGAGAGAGCAAGGGACTATGAATATATGTGTCTTTGTATAACTTTGTATCTCTAGGTATAGATCTATATTTGGTTTTTGTGCTTCTGCCATCTTATACTCGGGAGGAAAAGATAGTCTTGTTGAGCGTCTCCATAGCTTCACTGTTAGTTCTTGTGTTGTGCCATAATGAACCTTGACGGAGGAGCCTTATGCAAGATGCTTGTGCTCGAGAAATGAGGCAAGAGATATAGGGAATTGATGTTGTACATGAGTGAGATGGAGAGAGGGAATTCCCTTCAAGGTTGCTTTAGGTAAGTATTTGAGAGATGCCTATTGGCTGAGGGAAGTGTATCAAGAGGGAGAAAGGAGATTGCTTTGGGAGTGGGGAGGAAGGGATTCTACTATGAGGAGGAATATAGCAAGTTCTATTGGGAGTATGGACTTGTACTGTTGTCAAAGTCTCTTGAAAATTAAATTTTGGTAATGGGGTTATTTTGATCAATTCATAAAGACATGATAGGGATTCTACAATCTTCCTCATTCATATACTCACTCTCCAACTATTTTTGGAGGTAAGTAACATGAATCATGACCGAACGGATGTCAATGATGCCCTAGAAAAATTGAAAAGTTGTTCATATACGAATTGTTGGATTCTCAGGACTATAGAAGCACATGAACAACACATTGAAAAATAACAAGCTTGGAGTACAACACAACACTGATTGCATTACCAAGTGCATGTACAAAGATATGTGACATGTTAGGGTTATAGACGTATATACAAGCGAGGGGAAAGACCTTCTTAAGAAGGAAGAAAGTGCCTCAATAGTCCTAAGTTTGTTCACAATCACTACCAAAATATATCAATATGGATAAAAAACATGAATCCATTCTTATTGAATTTCAAAGTGTTATTGTGATAAGATGTTTAAGATCCTAGGCTGCAAAGCCATTGTCTACCCAAGATCACATCCATATGTTCCATATTCATTATTTGAAATCGAGTGTATCTTTAAAACCTGCATGTTACTTGCCTCTTGATGCCTTGATCCAATAAAAAATCAGAAAATTCATTGGATAAATATTCTCCCCCTCCATCGGACCTTAGCTTCTTGATATGTGTACATGTTTCCTTCTCTACCATTGCCTTGAATGCTTTGAAACATGTAAACACATCTGATTTGTTTTTTATGAAATAAACCCAAACCATCCTTCTGCAATCATCTATAAAAGTGACAAAATACTTGTTACCTCCAATGGATTGCTCTTTGGTTGGCCCCCACACATCTATATGTATCAACTCCAATGGATGTTGGCTTATGTAGCCACTCTTCTTGAATGGAAGTCTCCCTTGCTTCCCTAGTTGACAAGATTCACATAAATGCTTCACACCTTGTCCTTGGAAGTTGGGAAGAACTTCAACCAGCCTCTTGAATTGCATTTCCTTCATTCTTTGTATCTCAATGTGACCTATCCTCTTTTGCCACAAGTCCAACTCCCAAATCCTCTTGTTTCCATATGTGAAGTAGACATGTTGAGTGGAATGAGAATTTACCTCCAAAGTGAAGAGTCTCCCTTGCTTCTTTCCTCTTTCTATGACCTTGTACCCTTGCTTAGGGTTCTCCACAAAGCATCCACATTTGTTGAACCTTACTTGATAGCCTCTTTCAACCATTTTCCCAATGAACACCAAGTTCTTTGTGATGGTAGGTACATGCAAGACATCCTTGAGACATCTTCCTTCCTCCTTGTCATCCAAAGCAACATCTCCAACATGGGAGATCTCATGGGCTATATCATCACCTGTTTCTACATGTCCTTTACCTTTGGGAGCATGTAAATTAATAAACCAAAAAGCATTGCAAGTCATATGGTTGCTACATCCACTATCAATATACCAAGTGTTATCTACTTTGCTTGAATTCCCATTCATGTGCATCATCAAGAGATTGTCATTTTCTGAACTTGTAGAAGCATAATTACCTTGGCGTTTGTATGAATAACCTTTGCTATAGCTCCTTTGGTTTCATCCTTGGTAGCAATCTCTAGCATAGTGGCCAAGCTTGCCACATATGTAACATCCTTCTCAATCTTGATTCCTATAGTTTTGTTGATGCCTTCCTCCTCTTCCTCTTGATCTTCCTCTACCTCTTTGTGATGAGGTGCCCTGGTCATGTCCTTGATTTCTTGAGTGGCCTTGCCTTCCTCAAAACCTTCCTTTGACCCTTCCTTGTCCTCGTCTTCCTTTGCCCCTTTGATTACCTGCATAGAAAACTTCTGCATCCTTGCTTTTAGTTGAACTTCCACCTATGTTCATCTCTTCGGTGACCATGAGAGCAACCAATTGCTCAAAATCAAGAAGATTATCCCTTACATATACTGAGGTGGTAAAGGGTTTCTACTTCTCATCATCTCGCAAACCATTGAGAGTATAAGCCACAAGATCGTCATCGTTTACGTGGCTTCCAATGGATCCCAATGCATCTGATAACTCCTTGACCTTAAGTATGTAGTCATTTATGCTAATCCGTGAGCTCTTCCTTAGGTTGTTGAGCTCATTCTTGAGTTGGATCTTCCTTGCTTTGGTGCTTTTTGTATAAAGCCTCTCAAGTGTCTCCCATACCTTCATGCTCGAATCCAAGTCTTGGATATGGCCGATCATGCTATTGCGAATGTGTTGGGAAAGGATAAAGATAACCCTCTTGTCTCTTTCATTATATTCCCTATAGGCCCTTCTCTGGACATTGGTTGGATTTTCATCCAACCTAGGTCTTGGCTCACTTCCACTAATCAATCCCCAAAGGCGCTTGCCCATAAGGTAGTTGGAGAACCTAAATCTCCATGGTTGATAGTTCCCCTTGTCTAGCTTTTCAATTTGAGTGCTGAAGTTTCCCATATCTAGTCTCTGCTACTTGATCTAGCCCTTGGCTAATGATCCAATGTGTGTAAAATGAAAATGAGGCTCTGAAGTTACCTCAATCCAAAGCTTTCCTTAGATGGACACCTTGTGCTCTTGAAAGTTTGAGTAGAATAGCTCTCCTTGATGTGAGCTAACTCCAAGAAGCTTTTGTTGATGCAAATATTCAACCACCAACTCCAAGAGGTCTTGTTGCTTGTATGTGATGCCTCGAAGATGCCAAAATGCTCTGATACCACTGATGGGGGAAGTATCTGAACCAAATGCAATGACCAAGCGTGCATGACCTCCACAACTATCCTAAGGTCCTTCCAACAAAACAAATTTCACTTAAAATGGATGCTTACACAAAGAGAAACAATGTCTACAACATGAGCTAGTTGAATGCTCACAACTGCTAGTCAAACAGAGACCTCACTTCATTCCGGCAAGCTCTTCTTAGAGAGTATACAAAGAATGAATCTCAAAAGTGGTTCAACTTTATAGCACTCTAATAGCTACCCAATGACACAAAAATCATAGCAAATGAATAAACACAGAAGGAGAACGAGGCCTTACAACAGAGAGCAAAATATTTCCAACAAAGCCTACACATAGAGAGAGATATCAATCACACAACTTCACTAAAATGAATGCTACTCCCAGACTACTCAGACACTCCTCTAGATCATTGTCTAGCATAAAATAGACTCTAATAGCTATCCAATGAGATACGAGTCACATCAAATGGATACAGTATGAGGGAGAAACAATGCTAACAACTCAGGGGTAGAGAGTTGCAACATTGCTTGCACACAGACATAGATATGCCTACTAAAAGAAAACAAACAAACAAGAAAAGGGCTAGCTTAAGCAAGTGGCTTGCTTATGACAACTCCAGCACTTAGTGCTCACTTTACAGCAGGTAAAACTCCAAGAAGATGGACCAAAAGAAGTAGGGATACATGCTCCTTTTATAGTGAGGTGTGCCCCTAAAATCTAGGAACTACCTTTCCAAATCAGCCTCCTAACTTGGAGGACTTAGTTGAGATGAGTTGGGGAGTGGTTGAGTGACTTTTCTTGATGGAATCTCATGGATTTTGGCTTCCTTTGATTGCTCCACATGTCCATAAAATATTCCCCATGAATTTGTAGCTTGAAGCTTGACTTTTAACATGGATGACCCTATGGAGGTGGTCAAAATCCATGTTGAAGAAGACTCATTAGAAGTAGTGAATTTAGTGTAAAGAGAGATGGTGGATGCAATCCAAAGATGAGTTGGTGCTGCTATAAGTAGCTTCACACCAGCAAACTGCGACTTCAGAGTTGGTTACTAGAGCCTTTGAGCTTCCTAAATCCACAAAAAAATCACCCAAGTGTTTTGGAACAAGTATCTCAAAATTTTGAGTCAAGACAGAGTAGTTGCAAAATGACTCTTGTTATTTTTGTACATACACCTACTCGAAAAAATGAATAGTGCTCTCAACCTGGTAGGAATTAGAAAGCTTTCTTTTGAGCATAAAAAATAGACTTAGATAGCTTGTTGATGCAAGTTAAAACACTTGAATTTATCAATAAATCATGGAGAAAAAAATTTAACAAAATCTGTAACACTCGCACCATTTTTGGGGCTCTACAGGGATTCGCCTAGTGAGTAGAAAAACACAGGCTTCTCAGAGATGGTAAACCCAATGAGCATACAATTTTGTGAGCATAAATGAGACTTAACAAGAAATCCAAACCACTTTACAACTTGGAACAAAGTTATGTGTAGCTTGAGATATGAGCTCTTGAAGTTACTATTATGAGTGAGTATAACAGAGAATAAAATAGAGAAGAAGTAAATGATGAATGTATAGATTCACATATAATTACAACCCCATTGGCAATGAACACTTGCACAATGGGAGTAGAATGATAGAGATATGGAGTAAGCTCTTCAATCTCTACAAATAAGCATGAAGTGGTCACGAATCAAGCTCTCTCATGGTGACTTCTTTCTTGCTCTTTTTGTAGCCACTTTTGGAGGTAGTTTTGAATTTGAATTCAAATAACTTCACCTAAAAGTGATGCTAAGAATTAGGAGATATTCTCTTAGCTGATGGATTCATGGTTTTATTTAGTTAGAGCTATAAATTTCCTTTTTACATCAAGGATGACTTAAGCCATTCTTTATTTCACAATTACAAGAGATAAAATATACTCTTTTACAAGAGGTGTTCATATGTCTACACATATGACTACAAATGAACATAAATCAAATCAAATCAAGCATGTAGGCTTAGGTAAAATGCACCAACAACTCCCCCTCAAGCCTAACATGCTTGGCCTCAAAATAATTCTTCAGTTGTCCTTAATTTCCTACAAGCAAATCATCAATTTGAATCTACTCAATTTTGTACCATCAAGAGCTTTAGTCAACATGTCTGCACATTGCATATCTATAGAGACATAGGGTAGTTGAGTATCCTTGCTCATTAGCTTCTCCCTTACATAATGGTAGTGGACTTCAATATTCTTTGTTCTAGCATGGTATACCAGATTATCTACAAGATGTAGTGAGCTTGTGTTGCCACCAAAAATGTCAGGTGTTGAAGGAATAAGTCCAAGATCTATATACAAAGATTTTAACCACGTGATTTCTTGAGTTGCATTAGCCAAATTTGTATATTCGGCTTAAGTAGAAGATAATGCCACTATTGGTTGCTTCTTGGATGACCAAGAAATGATTTTTGAACCTTCAAATGATACATACCTGGATGTGCTTCTTCCATCATCTCTAGATCCAACCCAATCTGCATCTGAGTAGGCCATTAGCTCAATATCTAAAGTAAATGGATTGAAAAAACCTTCATTTATGGTCCCCTTTAGGTACTTGAGGACTCTCTTGGCCGCTTCCATATGTGGTCTTCTTGGCTTATGCATAAACTGACTCAACATGCTAACTCTATAGCTATGGGTGTTGCATAGTTCAAACTTCCAACCAAGCTTTGATAGCTTGTGATGCCTTCAATTGGCTCTCCTTCATAAGCATTAAGCTTATGATTTTGCTCCATAGGTGTACCTGCACACTTTTTGTTTTCCATCTTGAACTTGATGAGCATGTCATGCACATACTTCCTTTGTGTGATGTATATACCTGAACCTGTGTAGATTAACTGCAATCCAAGAAAATAAGTGAGTGGTCCAAGATCACTTATTTTGAACTCCTCGTTCATTTGGTTCTTTACCTATTTGATTCCCTCAAGATTATTCCCTGTGATAATAATATCATCAACAGACACATATAGATAGATCACTTCAAATCCATTCCTCTTTATGAACAAAGAGGTATCTACCTTGCTAGCTTTGAATCCTTAGCCCTGCAAATAAGTCACCATTATGAAATTGGAAGCTCTTGGAGCTTGCCTCAACCCATACAATGCTTTCTTTAATTTGCTTACATAAATAGGATGATGTGCATCCTCATATCCAGGAGGTTGTGCCATATACACTTCCTCAAAAATCCATCCATTTAAGAAAGCATTCTTTACATCAAGTTGATAGAGATTCCAATTTCTAGATGCAACAAGACTAATGAGAACCCTAATTGTAGGCATTTTTGCAACAAGAGAGAAAATCTCCTCATAATCAATACCATGGGTTTGAGCAAACCCTTTAGCAACTAACCTTGAATGATTTCTATTTATACTTCAATCTAGATTCCTCTTGATTTTGTATATCCATTGAGATCCAACTATGTTCATAGATGGCTTGTTAGGTACAAGTTCCAAGTGTCATTCTCCTTCAAGGCTTCCAGTTATTCATCCATTGCATCTCCTTAAGCTTTCTTGCTTTGTGCTTCTTGGAATGTGGTAAGTTCTTCATTGGTTGAATCCTTTGCAATGTAGATTGAGTGCTTGGTGACCAAAGAAGTATCATAACCATACCTGTCTAGTTTTTTCTTCTCCCTTGAAGACCTTCTAAGTGGTTGATGTGAGCTCTTGGGTCCATATGTAGCATCTTGCATCTTTGCTTTACCTTTGCTCCTCCATAGCTTTAGTCTTTCCAAGTCTTCTAGGTCGATCTCCGAATCATTTTTTTCAATTTGGTTTGGCTCCTTTGGTTGAAGTGATGGAAAATCTTCATCCAAGTCCTCTCTACTACACCATTGCATTTGGGTGTATACCTTGTAGTGACTTCCCTTTTAATGCCTTTTTTGTGCAAGTAGGCATCAAATTCAGAAGAGAAGTATTCTCCTCCACCATTTGATCTGAGTCTTTTCAAAGTCCTACCTATTTGGTTTTCAACAAGAGCAACATACTTCTTAAAGCAATTAAAAACTTCATCCTTGTGATTCATGAAAAACAAAATGGCCCACCTGCTACAATCATCTATGAAAGACACATAATATCTTGAGTCTGATATAGATGGCTCCTAACTAGGACCCCACACATCTGTGTGCACTAGATCCAAAAGATTCTGATACACATATCCCTTCCTATTGAAAGGTTGTCTATGAGCCTTGCCAAATTGCCAAATACCATAAGGATTTTGGCGAGTCACCTCTACCTGAGGTAACACTCGAGCAAAAACCGGGGCTCTTGTGGCACAAACTTCCAGGCACTCAGAACGAGATCCAACAACGGACGAAGTACTCCAAAAGATGCAAGCTGATGAAGACAACCTTTTGAGGGCGGTCAATGCTATTGTCTCTGCCCAATCAGATGGCACACATTCCAAGATTGCCATTAAGAATTACTAGTTTTTATGGTTTGATGGCTATAAGGATGGCCCATTAATCCTTTCATAGTTGTCAGAGTTTGATGATTTTTATACTGATGAAACATATGCTGAAAGTGAAAAAGTCAAACTTGCCACTAACTATTTAGTAGGAAAAGCTCAACTCTGGTGGAATGTCCTACAACATAGTACCAAGCGTCCAACACCATGGAAGGCTTTCCAAGATAAAGTAAAGGATTCTTTTCTTCCTCCTCAATACCATTTACATGTACAACGTGCATGGAAATGGAACGAGGATGATACGATTACTACATACATGGAGTAGTTCTGACAAAATTTACTATTGGTTCGAATGCTTGAAGATGTAACGAAGGATAGCTTGCAGCGGAAATATGAAGATGGTTTGGAGGTGGGAATCCAAGCTAAGCTTCAAACCCTATGACCTACAACCCTCAACAAGGCTATATCTTTTTTCTATGATGCAGAGAAAGAGTTCCAATCCATAATCAAGTAAATCCATCTACAACAACCGCGTCAACGACCACTTTTTGTTAGAACAGACCTTCCCATGAAACGTAATTTTCATTCCCCATCTTACTCTAGCTTTCCTTGTCCACCTCAATCCAACTGCTCAATTGCACATGTTGCTACATCTCTCCAACTTACCAAACCACCTACCCTACAAACGTCAGTGATGGATGCCCATTAGAAGCAACCATGAATCATCTGCTGGAATTGTGATAAACCTGGACATACAAAAACAAAGTGTCGATTGCCACCTCTTAACATGAAACCAACTGCAGATCAATTACATAACATGGAGGCCCATAATGAAGAAATTCTCATAACATAACATGGAGGCCCATAAGGACTTAAGTACCTTGGGTAATGATATCTCTCTTCATTCTCTATTTCTCTTCAATTTCTACTTTGCATGTAGGGTACTATAAACAACAAAATCGTTAAAAATTTACATGATGATGGTAGTTCACATGACTGCATTTCACATTTATTAGTACAAGAACTTACATTAAACATGTTTCCTTCCTTGTATAAAGTAAAAGCTGCATTCCAAGGTAATCATTATGATGTAACACGAGAAGTGCAAGATGTTACGATTAGCATGGGCCCATATGTTGATTCACAAACTTTTTTAATTGCACCTTTGAAATCTTACAATGTTATACTAGGTATGCCTTTTTGTCATCATTATAACCCACACATTGAATACCATACACATACCTTTAACTTTGAATTCAAAAATCAAATCATTACTTTGTCTCCACAACATGATTTCAAGCCATTTCCATTGATTAAGCATACTCAAGTAGAACGTGCATTTAGGAAATGATTCAATTCATGCATGGTTTTTATCAATGTCATCAATGAATATACTCATACACTTCCTGATGCACATAAACCTTTCATGAGTACTTATAAGGATTGTTTTATTTTTTAGTATCCTTCTGAACTACCCCCATCTCGAGGATCCTTTGACCATAGCATAGACTTAGTCCCTCGTTGTTCTCCTCCTCATAAAACACCTTATAGACATGGCCCACTACACCAAAAGGGAATAGAAAATCAATTAAAAGACTGTGTACCTAAGTATCAACTTACGGACTTGAGAAGAAGGAGACTATACCTCTATCCTCTGCAAGTGCATATAGTGGGGATTACACGCTTTAATTATCAATCCAAGAAGTATCTTAACCTAGCCGAGTGTATGAAGACATGCATTCAAGTTTACGTCAATGCAAAACATGAACTAACAAAGGTGCAATCAAGTGTAAACTATCATATTCTAAGCTTTCATGGTCCGCTATGGTGTCACGATACCTAGAGCAGTAGCCAACAATAAATCGAGCTTTTTTCTCAGCTTTGAACTCAAAATATAGCAAATAGCAAGTTCTTTCAAATCTCTAAAGAAGACGCATCCCATGGTGGTATTTTCACTTGATTCTGACACTTTTGCTTCAAGCTATGAGCAAAATACTGATCCTTGGGAATGACCTACTGGTGTAGCTCAGTGATGAGTAGCACCTCCTTTAATGTCAATCCGGGAAGAAGGATGGTATGATGACCTCGAGCAAGTGAAGGCACAAGTGCGTGAGTGAGAAGCACACAAACATGCACACACATACACACACACGCGCACACAAGGCAAGACAAAGAGTGAGAAGCAATGGAGTTCTTTAGATTACTTTCAACAAGCTCATACAAGTTCAAATCAATTACAGGCTAACCTCAAAAATGAGCTCTCTAGCTCTATTTATAGTTTTTAACTAGGTTTTGGCCTTGTCCAGACCTAGTGTCCGGCCTAGTTAAAAATTAGGTTCTCTACCCTATTTGGAGGTTCAAACGGAGTCTAAAAAATGTGAAAATTGATAGGTAGGTACTTCTAAAGCTCCTCAAGCTCAAGGACTCCTTGGCTTGCACAAAATGGAGCTACAAAAATATGAAATGGTATTTACAATGGTTTTTAGTGATGAAAATCACTATTTTTGTAGGGATTTCTTCTAACATTCTGACATACATTTCCTGGAGCTCCCTACTTGCTCCTTCTTTTTGTGTACCCAACTCTTTGATGCCTGAAAAATTTAAGTGGCCTACTTGCCAGATCTTCTTTGACTACTGTGTCTGCTTGTGCTTTGTCTTCGTTCCGACTCCCTACGTAGGCTTCCTTGTCTTGTGACTCCTTTAGTTCCTTGACTACTGCCAACACCCCCCCCTCTCTTGCGTCTATCGTCTCTGACAGACCCTTGTGTAGCTGTGTGTTGGACATAATATTGAACAACATCGACAACGAGGTGGTGTTCTTTTAATCGTAGCCCCCGTGCTAGGTCTGTTAACAATGCATCCCAATTCACTGGTCCTGGTACGTCCGGATGTGGCACCCGCAATTGTTCTAAATGGATGGTTCTTTCCACAGCGAATAAGTGGAGGAGATGTGAGGGCCTGTGTACAAATATTTCTGAGTGATATTCTCAGAATCCTGTTATGAACATCTCCTCGAATGTCTGTTTAAAGCAAGTTGGGAGGTACTTGATTTTGGCGTGCCAAGCATATATTACCTCTATTGATGGGTTGGTGCTCATGTCGTATACCAGATCTTGGTTTCTTGTAAGAAAGCCGACTCCTGAGAAGTGGGGGTCTTTAATATTCTTGAATGTCCTAAAAGTGATCAGCATTAATTCAAAGATTTTCATGCACATTTGGGCCATCACATCGAGGGTATTCCGTAGTCGAATGCTCCAGTGACGGATGGTAGAAATCATATAATTCACAGTGGGAGGTCCTTGTGGGGGTGCTAGATAAACATAATTTAACCACTTTTCACAGCCTTTGATGTTCTTGACAGCAATGGTAAACTCGGGCCAGGTGCGTCTGTGGAAGACTGGAACATAACAGGGATTGTATTTAATAAAGAGTAGCATGTTAGTCCAAGTACAAACCATCTCTGGGTAGGTCTCAAGAAGACGGATCCTCCAGGTGGGTTGATGAATGGATCCTTTTTTAGCACTCTCTGGGATATCATCGGGCCCAAATTGTGTGGCGAAAGTTGGAGGTTTGCCACATCGGCATTGGATCTCCGCGTTGTAATCTGCCAAGAGTACACAGTATGGCACATACTGATCGTCGTTGGTGCTGATCCATCTATGATGAGACATACTGCGGAAATATTCTGACTTTATGATGATGTCTTCTAATTTGGCCATTGATTGGATTTGGATTGCCACTCGATCTTCATGGGTTGTAGCTGTCTTTTCTAATGTCTAGAGCCATTCGGGTACTTTGACTTCCAAGGTGTCCATTCCTTCCGAGGTTTGCTGACCACCTGGCATCGGCATAGGAACATATGGTTCCTCATACGTTTCGTCCACCTCAATGGGTACCAATTCATCTGGCTCTGGTTCTACAACTGGAGAGGGCTACCTTTTGTATTCCAGTAACTTCTTCTGCAGTTCCACCACCTGCTCTGTTAATGTCTTTACTTCTGCTGAAGTCGAGGTCGTTTCTATGACTTTGGGTTGTGCCTCCTGTTCCCTGAGCTGGCGACGTAGCTCATCCCGTTCCCTTTCCAAATCATCATGTGCTTCTAATAAATCAGCATAGCTTTCCAAGATTGTTTTCATTGTTTCTGAGGGAACTGCTTTGAATTGTTCTGGGTCGATTTCATGGGGAGAGCCTTCCATGGCAACTTCTAGGTTTTCTTCGTTTTGTTTTTGCAGACGCTTGTTTTCTTCAAGGGCTGTAGCCATGTGTTTTCTGAGTAGAGTCAAATTTCACCGGACTCTCAGATTATCTGTTTGGTAAACCTCCAGTAAGGCTTCGAGTTGTTTGACACCTGACTCTTGTGATGGTTGGGGTGTCTCCAGTAGGGTTTGATGAGCTTGCTCGAGAGTGGTGTAGCGTTGATTGAGGTCTACATTTTCTTCTTCTATACTTGTAAGCCGTCTCTGTAGTTGTTGATGATTCATCATCAGTTGATGATGACGGTCTTCGAGAGCCTGATACTCACTCTGAAGTTGATACACGCATTGATGTAATGTCATGAATATACTATTTACATTAAACGATGCAGGGAAAGATGAAGATGCAGGGGGAATGGGGAAGGGGAAGGGAGTTGTGAATGTTGTGGAGTCAAGTGGTGAGGTAGGTGGAGGGGGTATGGGAGATTGAGGTTGCGTGGGGGGTGGGAGTGGTGCTGTGGCTGGTGATGTTTCCATTGTGTCGAACGTGTGTGTGACTGTATAGATGGGAACAGTGGGTGGGGTGGATGTGATATTTGTGAAGAGTGTTGTGAAGGTGGGCATGGTAACTCCTCCGAATTGGATGCTGGGAGAGAGAGGAATTCCCATGACTACTATGGTAATGGCAGAAATAGGTGTGGTAGTACCAGGTGGTGAGGTGACTTGTGTAGTGAGAGGTGAGGTGGGTGGTGAGAGTGGTTCCTCCTAATGTTCTTCTGTTTGTGTGTTACCTCCTGGTTCTGATACATTGATGTGGATTTGTTTGCCAGATCGCATGGGACGGGTAGGCACTCGTTTCTCAAATCGATGAATATAAGTCATGGCTGCATGAACAGCCTCATCTAAGCCTACTGCGTCAGCGTGCAGGTTCATTGATTCGATAAACATGTCATCCACACCTTCCTCGGCTAACATTTGGCTCATGATCATCTTTCCTGTCTCGAGCGATAGTTTGTGTTGCTCTTGGACCCGCTTCATGGTTTCGTATAATCTTTTTATTTGGGCCGAGTATGCCGGCGCACTTGCTAGTTCTGAAAGTTCTTCATATTCTTGATCATACTCCTTGTTTGCCTCTTGTTCTTCTGTCTCTTCTTCATCCTCTTCTACTTCTACTACTCCCGGTTGGGTCGGGACTAAAGTTGTAGTCGTGGGTTGTTGTCCTTGGGTCTGCTCTGCTTCTGTCTCCAGGTTAGATTAATTGATCAATCGGGCACTTTCTTCATCTGTCAGATCAGCAAGGGTGTAACCTTGAGGGAACTCCAAGTCTGATGGAATAGGAGGCAACACCAGGTTGGGTCCTTCTGCACTTGGTCTGGGTAGGCGAATGGTAAATGGTCGGACACGCCTCGTTTGTGGAGGAGTCACCTCGGGTGTGGTAGTGGCTCCCCTTGGTTGAGCGCATGGTAATTGAACTCCCCCTCTCATCTTCTTCGATGGAGGGCCCGCCGTTGATAGTCGTCTTTGGAACTCTTGGGCCCTGGACCATAATAGTGCTCTTTGAATGGGCACGTTGTATGCTAAGCACCTGTAAATTATTCTTGTGAGAGCACAACATCCATGAAGTACATTTTTCTGTTTCTTATTCCACGTTGATGGGCTAGGTGTATTTGATCGATGATCCAATGCGGTATGTTGATGGTGAGATTCTCTGTCTCTGCCAAGTACAAGCTGAACCATATCTTTTTTGGTGGCATAGTGAATCGTTCTTGGGCGGGAAAAGCAAAATGTTGCATAATCGTTCATAGGTGGAGAGCAATGGTAGGTGTCATTGCTACCATGTCCTTCAATTTGTTGAGATCCTTATGCTTCATCCTGCCTGGAACCATTGTTTCTTTCTCAGTGGGAATATGCATTCCTTGCATGTTCAATGCTGCCCGTACCAAATTGAGGGTCAGTTTGAATCTCTTGAGTTCGTGGCCTGGCAATAGTGAGGGCAGTACAAAAGTACTATCGCCTCCCTTGGCCCTGCTAGGAGTGATGGTACTGATAAAATAGGAGCAGTGTAGGAAATCTGGCTTAGGCAAATGTGCTCTAAAATAGCTATCCAATCCCGCTTTGGTCCAAACGGATCGCATTACTTCTGCATTCTGATAGTTCTCAAATTCACGAGTGAAGAAATGGTAACGTCCCCATTTGCCATTGAACTCAATTTCTGCTTCCCAGAAGTAGGTGCCATCACCCAATGGCCCTGCGACATCACTAAACCAATGAGCATGTTTCCCCACTTGAGAAGTGTGTCCCTGACGAGGGTCCTGAATAGGGAGAACATGCACCACTTGAAGTTCTTGAGGCCTCTCGGTGAGTGGTGGTTCCAGGAGGAGGGTTTCAATGTCCACAATCTATGCGCTAGACCCTACCTGGGAACTGGTGCCTCGTGCTTCTACCATTGTTATTGCTTGCTTGCTGGTTCTGTGAGAATATAGATCATGCGTTAATATTGTAATGGACAAGATAGAACACTTTTTGTCCCCGTTACAACATTATCATGAGGTGAGTAATGGGTTAGTGGGTCAGTGAGTGCTCGATGATTGTGTGTGTAGTTAATGAATGGATAGTTCTACGAGCTAGATGGAAAGATGCAGTGTATGAGTGATGTAGTTAGCAAGTGAGGATGAATTTACACATGGGGTTTGGGGGTTTTATTACAAGTTTTAGGTTGCCACACATAATGGATGGCTTTCGGTTTTGGTTTAGTGGAGACTCTGGAGGGCTTTATGAGTATGTCTGCTTGGGAATGATGCGTTTTGGGGACCCATTTACAAGTGAGTCTGTGCGTGCTTCTGGGCGACTGCGTGTTCGTGCGTATTAAACAAGAGTGGGTAACGGCTCCTTGAGTGAGTGAACCCTATTGTGTATGATGTGATTCGTGCGGGACTAGTTGAGCCCGCAAGCAAGCCTTAAGCACCCAAATTTGTCTTGATTGTATGGTCAACTTCATGTGTGCCCCTCGAAGGACCAGGAGTCTGTGCCTTTCCTAGTTCCTTGAGTGCTCCATTATCTAACTCAACTGTAAATCGACTCTGATTTACCCATACCTGAAGAAGTCCACTTCTTAGGTTTAAGTTGACTGCATGTTCATAGATCCAGTCTTGAGCCAAGACCAGAGGCTCAGTGAGATCCTCATCTTGACACACTAGTACCTTAACTATCATTGGAACATCTTGAATGGAGAGGGGAAGTTCCACTTCGCCCATGCAAGGGGTTTCCACACCTCCCAATCCTATGAGATATGCTTCTATAGGATTAACTTTTAATTTCAATTCTCGACAGTAAGAAAGTCTCACCGCACTAGTGGCTGCACCTGGTTCATGGCCTGTCCACTCATGCTCCTGTGCTATTCTCAATGTAGGAACAAGAAGTCCAAAGGTAGCACAACATTTTGGCCAAATACCATCTGAAAGGGTGTGGCTTGGAGTAGCGTTTTATAGGCCACTCGGTATGCCCAAACAGCATGGTGTAGCTGTTTGTCCCAATCAGAGCGTTTATTATTCACCAATTTGGTAAGCACATTGCATAGAATCTTGTTTGTGCTTTCGGCCTGGCCATTAGCTTGAGGGTGATAGGCGGCAGACTTCTTATGTACTACCAAGAACTCTTGGAGTAGATTTTCAATAACTTCATTCAAGAAGTGAGTGCCTCTATCACTTACCAGCTCTATAGGTAGCCCGTATCTCGTGAATACATTCTCGAATAAGAACTTAGCTGTCGTTTGGGCATCATTCTTTGTGGTAGCTTTCACTTCTACCCACTTGGTTAAATAGTCTGTGGCCACAATGATATATTCAGCATGTGAACCCTTGGTTGGGGGATTAATAGGACCTACAAAGTCTATTCCCCACTTAGAGAATGCACGTCCACCCATCATAGGTTTTAGTGGCATCTCATCTTTGCGTATAGGATACTGAGTTCTCTGAAAAACATCACACCATTTCACATAGGTATGTGCATCCATGTGAACGGTCGGCCACCAGAAGCCCGCAAATAGTATTGCCTTGATCACCCGATCTGGTCCAAAGTGTCCTCCTGCTACACCTTGGTGAGCAGTTTCCAAGATCTTGAGATATTCACTCTCATGGATACATAGTCTCAGGTAACCATCTTTACCATGCTTGTATAGATTATCACCAATGAGTGAGTAATCTAGGGCTTCTTGTTCTAGACTTCTTTGTCTCGTCAGGGTCATATCTTGAGGAATGTTTTCGTCCTCAAGAAGGCTACTAATGGTTCACTCCAATCTGGCACTATGGACACTTGATAAAGAGTGGCATGTTCCACAGGTGGTTTAGTGCAACAGATTGGGCATTCTTTACACATCTTATGTACATCAGCTTCCATAGTAGGCCAATGCACTCCGAGTCTCCTTAGTGTCTGTAGGGTTCGTTGTTTTGAGTAGTGTTGCTCTAATGCACCTACATGTGCCAATTGCAACCATTTAGCGTACTCATCCTCTTCCACACAACAAGCTAGGATCCCTTGATCTGTTTGTTTGTACATGCTTCCTGCCATGATATGGTACTTCTGGGCTTTTACTACCTCTCTATCTTGAGTGTTTATGACTGGGTGATTAGGCCCGTAGGTCAGTACTGGCACTAATGGCTTAGCCCACTGAGGTACAACTTCCAAATTATTAAACAAGTAAGCATCAGGAAGGTCATCTGATAGTCCTTGTGGGGCCTCTCCGGATGTGAGCCTAGAGAGGTGGTCTGCTCTCAAGTGAGTCTTCCCTTTCCTCACCACAACCTCGAAGTCGTATTCCATTAGTAAGAGAAACCATCTTACTAATCTACCTGTATTGCATGGCTTGTTTACCAAGTACAACAGTGCTTGATGATCAGTAAAAAATTTAAACTTAGTTGCAAGCAAATAGTGTCTAAACTTTTTAACTGCATATACCATGCCTAATCCCTCTCGTTCAGTGGTTGTATAGTTTCGTTCAACCGCATTCAACTGTCTACTAGCATAGGCAATCGGAAGATCCATATTGCCTTCGCCCGTAGGTTGTGCAAGTACACATCCAATAGCATAATTGGATGCATCCACATGAACAAGGAAGGGCTTATTCCAATCCGGTGTGGTCAAGATTGGTGCTGAACACAATCTTCTTTTAAGCTCATTGAAGAAGTTTTCACATTCATCAGTCCACTCGAAGTTAGTCAAAAGTCCATACAGAGGCTTTGCTATGATGGCATACATGTGTATAAACCGTCGGTAATAACCACAATGCCCCATGAAAGCTTGTACTTCCTTGACATTCTTTGGCCTAGGTAACTCGGCTATGGCTCTTACTTTCTCTTCATAGGTGGATATGCCATTCTTTGACACTATGTGTCCTAGAATCTTGCCTTGCCTGACCATGAAAACACACTTTTCTTGGTTCAAGCAGACTTGATATTCTCTACATTTGTCAAAGATTTGCATGAGTTCTGGTATATGTGTCTGTCTAATGTTGGAATGAGCACATAGGTCATCAACATAGACTTCCAAATTCTTCCTCAAGAACTCTTTAAACACGTGGCACATCAGTCTCTGAAAGGTTGCAGGAGCATTGGTAAGTCCAAATGGCATTACTTGAAAGGCAAATATACCCCACTCTGTGGCAAAAGCTGTCTTATGCTGATCTTCTGGAGCTATGGCTACTTGATTGTAACCCGAAAATCCATCAAGGAAGTTGTACACTTCCTTGCCTGCTACTCTTTCTAAGAGATGTTCTCTGATAGGAAGCGGATAGTTATCTCAAATTGTGGCTGCATTGACCTTCTTCAAGTTAATGCATACACGCAGCTTTCCATTCTTCTTGGGCACCACTACAATGGGGGATACCCATTTAGTGTGCTCAATTTCATAGATGAATCCAGCTTCTACCAGTCTATCTATCTCCTCTTTGATCTTAGCAGCATAGTTATCATTATATGTGTATGGCTTTTGCTTAGAGGGTTTCACATCTGAGGTCATGGGAATTGTGTGTGAGCATATGTCTGGGTCAACACCCTTCAAATCCTTGTAGCTCCAAGCGAACACATCTCTGTATTCTCCTAGCAAGGCTATCAATTCACGCTCTTCTTCTTCCGTCAGGTCATGTCCTATATAAGTACATCTCTCCTCTCCTTCTTCTAGGGCTACCACCATTTTCTTGGTGGTTTCTTTGTTATCATAGGCCTCTCCTGATTGTGCCTCTCGTTTAGGTATTCTGATCATGACTCTCCTGGCATCTATCTCATACTTCTTAAAATTTTCCGGGACCTCAAACAAAGATTCTTCCTCTTCTGGTGTGATTTCTCTCTTCTTTCTTTTCTTTCCTTCTTCCTTCGGGGTCACATGTGTGGCTAGCCTTACATCATTTGTAAGCTCTCCGTGCCTCTGGGGTTGAAATTCTATTTCATAGAAGTACTCTTCATCTGATGCAAAAGTTGGGTCCGTAATGATTGACTCTAGATCGGAGTCACTCGCATCCTCAAATGCATCAGGGCTAGGCTCACACTCTTCTAAAACTGCATCTCCCATGATTGGCTCTATGGAGAAAACTGAAATGTCATAGCCATCCTCATCACAGTGTGGTGTCCATTGTTCTTCATTGATGGCTACATCCATGTTTGCTAGGATTTTTGCCCAGCCATGGGGTTCAAATTCTTCATCAGGAAATACTACAGGTGCGTAGGCTGGGTCTTGAATGGATCTATGTGTTTCTTTTGCACCTATCTCTCTGGCTTTTTCTCTCTTCTCCTCTTCTACTGCCACTTTACACATCCATAAGTGAGTGTCTTCATGCATCCATGAGGATCCTGATCCTATGGAGTGCACTGACTCTGTATCATCTTTAGCTCTATGGATGGGATTCCATTGGATAGGAGGGACATCTCTATGAGAGTAATCTTTGAGATTAACCTTGGTCGTGACACGTAGGGTGTTGCAAATACAAGGAATTGGTTCCCCAATCTTGTACCACTTGCAACTGTCGCATAAATGGTCTTCCCAAAATCATCTCATAGGCATGATTCTTGCTGAAATCACATATGGCGAAAGTATGCTCAAACTCAACACAGCATGTAGTGAGAGTTATTCCTTCCAACAAGCCTAAGGGTCTTTCTATGTTGCCATCAGCCATCTACAATTTCATCCTCGTGGGCCTGAGTGCTGGCTTGCCCCAACGCTTCCATAGGGAAGTGGTGGCAATAGCAACTCCTGCTCCTGAGTCTAGAATTGCCTTGGTTGTGTACCCCTGATGGGTAATGGGAAGATAGGTGTTTCCTTCTTCTCCTTCACTCATATCTCCAATCTTGTCTAAGGAATTTTTGGCACCGTTCTATGAGAACCTACCTGGGAACGAGGTTTTGCTATCTCTGGTACTTGTTTGACTACATGTTTCCATAACTCTGGCCTAACTTTGAGTAGCTCTTCTAAATTGCACTGCACCTTAGTATTCTTTCCTACCTCCGTATTCCTGGGTATTATCGAGTCTTCCTTTCTTACCATGACTATGGGTGCCCTCATACAAGTCGACTTGGCTTCCCTTGGGCCTCTGAAGTGGGGTAATTCATGTAAAGAATTAGACTCAAAGTCTGATCTCTCTTGAGACTGGGTGCTCTCCTGCTCTCCATAAATGGATGGAATATCTTGTGGGAATTGATCCTCCGTGTCATCCACAAGTTCAATGGGAGGAGGGACTTCACTTTCTTTAGCCCATTTGTCTTCTTGAATCTCCCGTAGGAATTCTGGTGCGCACCTATTCATAGAAGAGGAGGTGTCTTGTTCAGTGGAATTGGGCACAAAAGCTTCCTATGGGGAAAGGCTTATTCTTCTGCTTGCCTCCTCTCTTCCTTGATTTTTTTTCTTCCTTGGCAACTTCTCTAGGAGCCCATCCAAGTGCAATTGTGTCTTAGCTGAGCCTGAGTAGTTGAAAAGGCGATTGGCTTCAAACATGGTCTGAGCCAATGCGACCATTTTCGCACACAGCTTGGTTCTCTCTATCTCTAGGTCAGCTCTAGGGTAACACTTGTCATGATCCGTCACATTTGGCCCTTCTTGGAGTCTGGCTTGATATGCCTTAAGCATCATGTCTATGTCTTTAGGAGTGGGGTCAGCTAGCACTGATCCTACTCTAGGGGGTGGTGGAATGGTCTGAGATAGGTGGACAGATGGTGGGTTAGATGGTGATGGAAATGAGGGTGGTGGTGGTATGTGAGAGTTTGTTTGAGAGGTGAGTTCAAAAATTTTGGCTTTTGTTTCTCTTATGCTTTCTTCTAAGTCGCTCATCTTTTTAGACCATTGTCTTTTCATTCTTTCTCAACTATCCCTCCAGGCTCTAGACCGTTTCTTGGCTATGCTCTCGGTTTCACTAACCTCTGCACTCTTCTCTTGACCTATTTCTGGGTTCTGTTGCAAAGCCTGGGCCCTAGTGACCACTTGCACTCGTGCAGTGGAAGTGACACTTCCTGTTGAGTCTACAACTAACCCAATAACGTTAATTGGAGTTATTTTTGGCATATTATTAGGATTCTTTGGGCAGTCTCGTAAGAGATGCTCCTTTCCACAATCTTGGCAAAAGCCTTGAATTGTCAGTGACTGGGGTTGCGTAGGTGGAGGTAAGGGGCAATCACGAATGAGGTGATCTCCCTGACATCTGTAGCATGGTCCCCTAGGGAATGGGGGTCTTACCTGCCTAGGTTGGGGTCTTGAGTTAGGGTTTGTGTACATTACATTTATGTACTCTGGCTCCCAACTAGGTTCACCTGGTTCTTCACTGTAGTAGGACTCACCATGTTTAGGAGATTGCATGTAGTAAGCCTGGGGACTATTGTTGGAGTTTATTGATCTCCAAAGTACAGCTAGAAGTAGGTGAAATCCAACAGGACCTAGTTGACTTTTTTCACAAACTTGTATGCACAAACCAATTTTCTTGCAGAGCAAATTTCTCTTTACTCACTTGGAATTTTCCAAAACTGATTCACACACATAAACTAGACTCTAAGAGCTTTCCAACAAGATATAGAACACCTCAAATGGATAAATACACAATGAGCTATGACCTCTGCAATATGCAGCTTTAATGGAGACCTTGAAACATAGATGAACTTGAGGAGACACATCACTTGCAGAGACTACTGCTCTTAACTCACAACTCCAATGACTTTGAAACTTTCCAGAATACAAGTAGACTTAAAGAGCTTTCTAACAAGCCAATGAACACATGATTTGGACACATATAGAAGGAGATATGACCTCTGCAAGTTTGAGGTTTAATGGAGACCTTCAGCAGGGATAAAAAACAGAGAACACACACTACTTGCAGAGAGTATTGCTCTCAGCTCACAAATCCAATGATTATGAAAATTTACAGGAAGAAAGTAGACAGTAAGAAAGCTTCTAATGAGCTATCAAACATGTAATTTGAATATATAATGAGGGAGATACAAGCTCTGCAATCTCTGCATACAAAACTACAGCAGTGTAGAGATACACATATGACTCTCTTGGACATCCCACAAGATCACGACTTTTCTCCTCTTTTTATAGCATGGGAAACTAATCTAAAACCTTCCTAATACATCTAAATTCGTGGTAGAAACTTGGATGGAGGTATTACATGACTCAAGTGCTCAAATAAGCAAAGTATTGATGGACTTTGAGAACTAGCCACATCGACCTTCCACTAGGACACCACTGAAGCTCCCTTGTGACTCACTAATTTGACTCACCATGTTCTAGAACTCACGTGGTATTTTTGCTACATTTTATGAATAATATGAGCCTTCTTGAAGTATTTGAAGACTTCCCAAAGGTATTTACATAATTTGAAACTTGTACCCTACATAAAACAAATGTTCGCAACAACGATCAATATGTGTAGAATCAAAGCTATGGTCACTAGGATCACTTTCTGAAAGCAGTGGTGTTACTGGCACTATAGCTCTATTCAAATTTTCCTCAGTTGCTGCATACTTTACAGGAATCACATTAGCTGGGGTTGGGGGTTGTTGAGCTAACACAGGTTGTGGCCTTTGTTGGTTTTGGTAGGGTTGTTGATAGGGTTGTTGCGGTCTACCATATTGTTGTGGAGGGTACTGGTTCTGGTATCTTCCCTATTGTGGATAGGGCTAAGGGTAGGTTTGTCTAACTGCTTGCTTATTGTATGGGCAATCTTGTGTTGTGGGATTGGTGTATCTCCGTTCTATGGTGCAATATTGGCTGCTAGGGTTCACTTGGGGTTGAGCCATGATGGGACATGCGTTCACCATATGGTCACCACCGCAAGTATAGCACCTCTTTACTAGGGCAAATCTAGGAATTTGTTTACTAGAGACACCTAGTTTTTGAGCTACTTTCTCCGCAAGTTCCTCAATTGATGTGGATTGTGAGGAAGAGAGGCTAGAAGCACTATCGAAATCTTTGTAGATTTTTGAAAGCTCTAGTTCCTCCCCTAGGTTATCCTCAATGTCAATGCACATGCGTACACACTCTTCTATAGTCCTAGGGTCATTTAAGTACACATAGGATCGCAACTTTGTACTTAGCAATCCATCCAAGAATAAAGCCACTTGTTTGGCAGGAGTGGGTAACTCAGGAACAGGGCATCTCTCAAGATATTGCCTAAATCTTCTTCCTGCAAGTCTCACGGTCTCTTGAGGGGTCTGCTTGAAGCTGTGTATCAATGAGGAAGTATTATGCCTTATGCCACTTTTAGAGAATTCGATGATGAAAGCCTCTAAGAGTTGGTCTATGCTCCTGAACTGTCTCTCATTCAATGGTTGAAACCACGTAAGGGCTGTGTTCCTAAGTGTTAGACCAAAGGCATTATATTGCGTGAATAGGTCCTCAACTTGTTCAGCTCTCAAGACTTGCCTAAACTCGGCCACATGATCATATGGGTCTCCTGTGCCATCGAAGTAATTTTTCATGGACTTAACTAACTGAGTCGGTCTCAAAATCCTGGTGTGTTCCCTAGGCCTTGGCAGAGGGAAGTCATCAGCATTCCTTTGGTTCCTTTGGGCTCTAAGTCCCTCAGGTTCCACTCTATTTGTTTCCGTTCTCGTTCTGTCTCTTCCCACTGGGTTGGCAAAGCTTACCTTCGGTCTATCTCTATGTCTGTCTCTTTGAGTTCCATGAGCGTGGGAGGTTCCAGCTCCTTGGTGACCAAAGGACACATTCAATCTTGGTTGGGGAAAAATAAATTCACCTTTCCAAGTGTAAGCATGCCTATCATTTTCTGTAACCACAAAGACCCTTTCTGAAGCATGGTCCAAGTAAGTCACTCTGCCTGGGTTATCAGGATCTTTGAACTCATATATCATGATTGTTCCTACCTCATTCGGCTGATTAGATCTATACCTCCAAAAGGCTTCATCAGTCTCTCGGTTCAGGAGTAGATCTATGCTCTTATTGTCTTGGGGAATCCACTCTCGTGTGATAATCCTAGTGAGAACAGATTTGCCTCGGGGGGTCTAGGTTCTACACCCATGTTTCCTTGTCCAAGTCACCTAAGTCCGCTTCTGGGACCACATTCCCAAATTCATATGTCCTATCTGGATGACTGGTGACTACATATATTATCCCTTCCTTGTCTAGGTATGCTCCGTTTTCAAACTTGATAGCTGGGTGCTCTAGTCCAATGGATTGGTCAGGGTTTTTGATCTGGACCACAGATCTTCCTAGGCCGTCCTCATAGATGCTTGCACCTAATCGGTTGGTCCTAAGGTATTCGAGTTGCATCTTGTAAGGGCCTTCCACCCTATGTAAATATGGCACTCCAGAACTTCTTGTAGGTCTCTCCATACCGTGGGACATCTCAGACTTGCTAGTCTCAGAGCTAGGGTAATACGAATGATGGCTCAACTACTCGGCCCAAGACCTAGTAGTATGATTAACACTAGCCTCTGAAGATCTAAGGCTTTGTCTATCTCTCCCTAGGTGTCGTCCTCATCTAAGGTTCATAAGCCCAATCGAATGATCTCAGATTTTCCCAAGTACACTTTGCATTGCTGAGTTCTTTTGTATCAGTCACTTGTTCTTTTTTAATTGCTCTTAGGTTGTCACTTCTTGTCCAATTAGTCTTCGTCGCAAGGAACACTTAAGTTTTTATCGTACTTTGAGTGCGGTCACTCGATTTAATTTCTTTTCCCTTAGGTTGTTTCGCAATTGTAATCTCCTAGCACTTGCACTTGAGTGATTAGAGTTCTTGGACTTGGTTGTTCTTAACATGTTCCTAATTAATCAAAACCTCTATCCGTACTTAGCCTATGCTAGGGATTGATAGAGGGTGTTGAGAATTTCCAACCTTAAGTTTCCTCCCTTGGTTGCCCTTGTATGCCCAGGAAGCGTGTTCCCAAGCTCGCACTTACTCTTGCTTCGAGTACCCTTCGATGCTCTCAAAGAACCTGAAAAAGTCCACAATTAGCTCAAGAATTGAATTCAGTTGACAGACAGATCACTTTCATGCATGTACTTCACAGACCCAATTGCCTTTTGCCTCTATGGAAAAAAATTCCAAGGGAAACTTAATTTTCCTACCCAAGGATATGGTCACTTCAAATTACCCTATCTAATAATCCTCACATTAATTCTACCGTAACCAGTGGAAGTTTTGGTTGTACTCCCCATGAGCTTTTCAACAAAACAGAAATCACCGCAATCGGATTTCGTATGAGGAGGTTATGTCCATTTAGGGTTTTGGGCCAAATCAGGATTTTAAACAGGTTAGCAGGTAGACAGGACTTCTCGAAATGCTTTGGGTATAGGCCTCACAATGCTCTACTAACCCTTAAAAGTTCCCCACAATTTGCCAAAAAATTAGACCACTATTTTTTGCCCTAAAAAATTGGCCAAATTTGCCCGTCTATCGCGTTCGCAAGCTCTGTCAGTCGCGATTGATAGGTCAATCGCGATCGACGTGTCGGTCGCGATTGACAGGTCCATCGTGGCTGCAAGTCGTGATTGATGGGTCCGTCCTGGCTGTCAGTCACGATTGATGGGTCAATCGCGATTGAGACGTGGCCCGGATTTTCAGTCGATCGTGGTCAAAGGGTCGTTGACTCTATCAGTCACGATTGATGGGTCGATCGCGATTGACAGGTCCGTCGCGAGGGTCTGTCCGTCGTGGTCAAGCAATCGTTGACTGGGTCGATCGCGATAAACAGGTCCGTCGGAGCTGTCAATCGTGATTGATTGGTCGATCGCGATTGATGGCTCGATCGCGATTGACACGTGTCACACGTAGGTTCTGTCAGTCATGGTCAGTCGGCCGTTGACTCTGTCGGTCGCGATTGACATGTCAGTCGCGATTGAAAGAGCCGTCGGCATGTGTCGGTCGTGGTTTGTCGATCACGATTGACACGGTGATCGCGATTGATAGAAATGTGAGGAATTTTAAGATTTTAAACACACATTTGGAAAGCTCTAGGCCTGTAGATTATGGTTATGTACTTAATGATATAGTTTTACCAATGGTCAAGGAACTGATCATAACTCGGGACCTGTTGCATTGGTTTTGGCTTGCTAAGTCGGGTTGCCATGGACACAACTAGTGGAAGGTATGAAGGTCTAGATTTTCAGCCTTCAATATGGACCTCCTAAAGATCAAGAGGTTGAAGCACCTTCTGGAGCTCGGAATATACCGGATATCTTCTTGCACTTCTTCATGGGTAGTTGCTGGCCTTGATCCATTCTTGCCTGTTGCATGCTTCCAAGTGTTGTGTGCCCTTGTGGGGCTCTGTGCAGCAGTAACAGATAATTTAGCCATTGATTAATTAATATACCTTGGTGTTGTGCTTCCCAAAACTGTGTCTAGGTAAGTCTTCATGGGACTGGGCAAAAAGCAAGATTCACTTGAAGTACATATGGTGCTGCTTCCCAATGTACCCGTAAAGTTTGATTCATTTCCAAAAATTTGCACCTCCAAATCGGATCTGCTTTGTCAAAGTTGGCATGTGTATACGTAGATGTCTGTAAATTGAATTGTAGATCCTGATCTATTCTTTATTGGTCATTTTCTTGATATATTGTTGTGCTTCTTCTTTTAGCAAGTCGTAAGGTAAATTAAATGGCTTCAGAATTTGCTTGAGATTTTTATTCGTGATGTGTGCTTCTCTCATGGATTTAATCACTTGACCTTCAAATTGTTTTGTAAGCTGGGACACCAATAGTGCCCGCTCCTTTCATGTATGGGGGGAGAAAGAGGATGTACCTTAGTCTCCACAGTACCCTCTTTGGAGCTTGGAACTACTGGTGTCCCCATTGTTGCCTGTTGTTTTGTTTGAGCTTCTAATTGTGCAATGAGTTCATCCTTTTCTTTGATTTCAGTGGTAGCCTTTGTTAGTGCTACTTTGGTAGTCAAAAGTTCATTTCCTATGGCGGCTATTTCATCAACGTCTCCATTATATACCACAATCAGTTTGTCTTCAACCGATTTCCATCGCTTTCTGAGTTCATTAGTGTCATGCATATACTTTCTTTCACATTCTTCTCTGATAGCTTGCTCTTGTTTGAGCTGATCTTCATACTTCGCCATTTGATCTTCCAATGCCTTTGTGTTGCTTGCGATCGTTGCTTGTGCTTCTATGGGTTAGTTGCACAGGATGGTAGTCATAAGTTCTTTATTTCTATTTCTTAAATGGTGTGTTTCCTCCATATATACTTTGATTTGAGTTTCAAGCAGCTTGCTTCTCGCATTCATTCTTGCTTTTTCCACCTCACCTGCTTCATATCTATTTTACAGCTCTTTGCGTTGATCTTGGAGCTTCTTGTTTTCCATCATTAGCATGTTGCATTTTTCCTTGGCTTTTTAAGCTTCTACTTCCTTGGCTTGGAGTGCCTTTTGAGCTTGAATTAATTGTGCAAACAAGTTTTCACTCATTACCTCAAATTTTCTTCTCTCTCTCTCATAGCCTTGTCATAGTCTGCATTTTTCTACAACTTGGGTTATTGCATATTTCTTGCTCCTTTGAATTCATTTTGGATGGATCCTTCCTTTGTACTAGTGTCTTTAGTTTCATTTTCTTCATTGGCATAGTTGATTTAGGAATCGATATTTGTGTTTTTGAGGGTTGAGAAGCAATCAGTTTCTTTGGGATCCATAATTGAACAGTCTTTTGTAGACCTAGCAATCGAGCTTGTCTCGATTAGTAGTCTTGACCTGGTTGTTGGTTCCTTTGTAGGTGATGGCTTTGTTGTTGATGATATGCTACTACTTGATCTTTCTGAATCCGTGCCTTTCTGGTTCCTTGAATGGGATATATTCTAATGTGGGAAGTTTTGGTTTCATTACTCTAACTAGTCGCTATTGGGCTCAATTCCTCACTAGGGCTCTCAATGAGAATGATGTTAGTTGAAAGGTCCTTTGGGTGATGAGGAGGTGTGAGATTAATAATTGGTGTAAACATAGGTGAAGTACTTGGAGGTGAGGGTTCTAGAGTGGAGGTAGATGCACAATCACCTTCATGCATGTTTACTTAATCTTTCACAGCTAAGCAAGTGGATTTGATTGGTCTTTCATCTAATAAACTAAACAATTCTTGATGTCCTATCTTGGCTGATATGTAGCCTAAGGCTAGTTGGATGGCTACCTCATGTTCGTATATCTAATCTTGTCCTAACACAAGTTCTTCTAATAGATCTTGATCATTTCACACTAATGGCTTTTGTTGCATCGTGTTATTTCCTAGGTGCAAAGATAAGGTAATCTCACCTATGCATGTAGTAACATTGCCTCCTATTCCAATCAGATGTGCTTTGGTTGGATGTAATTGAGCTTTAAGTTGATGAGTCAAAGAGGATCTGATGCATCTGATAGCTACTCCTGTGTCAATGAGGGCATCCACCAAGTGGTACTCCTCTGTTCCCACTCCTAAGTTCAAATATGGTTGCCTCACTTGATATCCTAGGGTTTTTGAGGCTCTAAAGTTAGCCACTAGGATGGGCTCTTCTCCTAACCGATATCTTTCATCCCTCTCTCTCATCCACTCTTTCCATTTCCTTATTCGTTCTAGGGCTTCCTGTCATCCTTCCTCTTGTATTTATTTGTCTTCTTCTCATGTACTCTTGTTGCTAGAAGTCTTGAAAACATCTCCTTTGTTAATGGCTCTAAATACTTCTTCACTCGACAGCCACTTATATAGTTTGGTAGTACTTCTCCATCTAGGGTTGCTACATTGATGGCTCCACTAGTTGATATATGACTGATTACCATGGGGCCATATTCTCTTTTTTACCATGGGGCCATATACGAGGACTAAATCTCCTTCTTTCAAACCTTTATCCTTGATATGAGCATCAATGTAGCCTAAATGCTTGCTACCGCTTGTAGTATAGTTTCATGTAGCTTCGCGATTTGGTCCAATTGATTAGATAACTCATGTCCAGTCGATTCGTAGCTCGAGGCTACTCTAAGAGTAGGAACTAGAAAATCAATTGGTAAGATGGCATTCTGGCCATACACTAGATTAAAAGGAGTAGTTCCTATGGCTGTTTTATATGCTACTCTGAATGCCCATAAAGCATGGTGCAACTGCATATCCCAATTAGATCTTCCATTATTAACAATCTTTGTTTGCAATGTACACAAGATCTTGTTTGAACTTTCATCCTGTCCATTGGCTTGTGGGTGATAGGGAGTTGATTTCTTATGAATCACCAAGAATTCATTCATCAAGCCTTCTATTACTTCATTGATGAAGTGTGTGCCTCTATCACTCACTATCTCTATTGGAAATCCAAATCTAGTGAATACGTTCTCAAAGAGAAACTTAGTCGTGGTCCTTGCATCGTTTTTCTTTGTTGCCTTGGCTTCTACCCATTTGGTCAAATAGTCCATTGTTACAATTATATATTCTGCATGGGAACCTTTTGCTGGTGGGCTAATAGGTACTACAAAATCTATTCCCCATTTGGTAAATGCTCTAGCACTTATCATAGGTTGTAACATCATTTCATATCTTCTAATAGGATACTTTGTTCGTTGAGAAGTATCACATATTTGGACATATGTGGCTTCATCTTGATACATCATTGGCCACCACATCCCAGCAAAGAGAATAATTTTTGCCATTTTATCTGCAGAAAAAAGTCCTTCGAGAGCTCCTGTATGAGCCGTTTCCAAGACTGGAATATACTCGTCTTCATGGATGCACAATCTTAATTGGTTGTCCCTCCCTCTTTTACAAAGTTGTTTGCCTATGAGTACATAATCCTTGCTTTGCTCCTCAAGGTCTCTCTTCCTTGCCAAACTAGCTCCTTCTGGGTACTCTTGTGTTCTCAAATATTTTACTAGAGGCATATTCCATCTAGGTGCTACTGTAGAGTAACACAGAGTAGAGTTCTCTTCAGGTGTTCTTTCTTGACAAATGGGACATGCTAAGACATAAACATGTGCAGCTTTCTACATATCTAGCCAATACACTCCTAATCTTATAAGCTCTTGCCAAGTCCTATTAACACTTCGATGAGTTTTCCATTGATTCACGTGTGCTCTCTGAAGCCACATTTCTTGCTCATCTTTTTCCACACATCTCAAAGGTAATCCACTTGACTCTTGGTGATATAAGCTTCCAGCTATGATATGGAGATTTTTTGTTTTCCATAACTCTTGGCTCTTGTTTAAATTGATCCTATGTTGAGGTCCATGCATGAGTATGGGAAACAATTTTTTAGCCCATTGTGGACATACTTCTAGGTTGAAAAAATAAGTATCTGGCAAATCATCTAGCACTCCTATAGGAGGTTCTCCATGTGTCATTTTGGATAGGTGGTAAAACGGATGTGTGTATTTCCTTTTTTTACTACTACTTTAAAATTGTATTCCATTAACAATAGAAACCATCGTACTAGTCGTCCGGTATTACAAGGCTTATTGACTAGATACAATAGAGCCTGATGATCAATGAAGAATTTGAATTTTTTTGCCGATAAGTGGTGTCTAAATTTCTTCATTGCATATACCATTCCTAAACCTTCTCATTCCGTAGTGGTATAATTCGGCTCTGCTTGGTTTAATTGTCTAGTAGCATAGGCTATAGGGTGATCTAGCTTTCTTGTATTTTCTGGCTGTGCTAAGATGCAACCAATGGCAAACTTGGAGGCATCCACATGGATATGAAATTTTTATTCCAATCTAGTACTTTCAAAATTGGTACTGAACTCAAATGACTCTTTAATTCGTTGAAGGCCTTTTCACATTCTTCTATCCAGATAAATTGAGTCAACAATCCACAAAGAGGTCCCGCAATTATGGAATGCATGGGAATGATTCTACAATAATATGCACAATGTCCCATAAATGCTTGCACTTCTTTAGCGGTCTTTGGTCTTGGCAAGTCCACAATTACTTTGATTTTGTCTTCATCAGTGGAAATTCCATTCTTAGAGGCAATTTCGGATTAAGGCATATTCTATACTGACGACATTCGGTAAATATTTTTCCTAGTTCTGGGATGTGCTCTAGTCTTATAGCTGAATTTTGGTGCATAAATCATCCACATATACCTCCATACTTTTTCTCAAGAATTCCTTGAACACATGGCACATCAATCTTTGGAAAGTGGCTAGGGCATTAGTTAGACCAAATGGCATAACCCTAAAAGCATAAACTCTCCATTCAGTTGCAAAGGTTGTCTTATGTTCATCTTTAGGAGCAATGGCTACCTGAGTATATCCTGAAAAGCCATCAAGAAAGTTGTAGACTTCCTTGCCTACAACCCTTTCCAACTGATGATATGTGATGGGAAATGGGTATCTATCACGTATTGTGGCTGTGTTTACCTTTTTAAGATTGATGCACACCCTTAATTTGCCATTTTTTTTCGATACTACCACTAGAGGTGATACCCATTCTGTGTATTCAATTTCAAAAATGAAGCCCGCTTCTAACAGTTTATCTATCTCCTCCTCAATCTTTGCCAAATAAACATCATTATAGGTGTATGGTCTTTGTTTGGAGGGCTTGGCTTCTGTTGTCAAAGGGATTTTATGAGCACAAATAGAAGGATCTACACCTTTTAAATCCTTAAAAGTCCATGCAAAGATTGATACTCTCTTATAAGTTGTATTAATTCTTGTTCTTCCTCCAGCAAGACATCTTGTCCTATGAAGGTGCATCTCTCTTCTCCTTCTTAATTCGCGACTACAATCTTCTTTGTCTGCTCTTTATTGTCAGATGCTATCGCTGGTTGAACTTCTCGTTTTTGCATCTGGATAGCAGTCTTTCTTTCTTCTACTTCGTACTTCTTGAAGTGCTTGGGTACTTCAAATGGGTCTTGAGGTGTGTTTTTGTCTTTTTCATTTTCCATGTCTGATTCATTTTCTTCCATTTGCATCATTCCTTGGTTTGATTCATTAGTTATGGCACTTACTTCCTGTTTTTCATTTTCTTCCTCAAATGTTTCCCTTTCCATTTCTATGCTCTCATAGTCTTCATTCCACTCCTTTTCTATTACTTCTCCTTCATTAGCCTCTTGGAGAACAACCATGTATAGATTTACATCATATCCTTCCTCATCTATGCATTTACACACACGTCAAGAGTGTGTAAAATGTCCATCCAACAATGAGGTTCAAACTCTTCATCTAAGACGATTTGAGGCATGTAGGCAGGATCATTTACAGGTCTAGACTTCTTCATTTACACACACGTCAAGAGTGGCTAAAATGTCCATCCAACAATGAGGATCAAACTCTTCATCTAAGACCATTTGAGGCATGTAGGCAGGATCTTCTACACGTCTAGACGCTCCTAGTCTTGGCTTCCATCTTTGTCTCCTTTCTTCTTCCCTTTTAGCTACCTTACACATCCATAAGTGAGTATCTTCATTCATCCATGTTTGACTACTCGATCCTACATTATGAATGGATAAATTATCGTCTTACTTTTGTATCAGGTTGCATTGCAAAGGAGGGACATCTTGATAAGTATAAGTATGGATGTTTATCCTATTTGTCGTTCCTCCATGCTGTAAGTACACTGCGTCTTTTCCCCAATCTTGCACTACCTTGAGCTGTCTCATGAAAGGCCTTCCAAGTATCATCTCACAAGTGCTAGCCTTTTCAAATCGACATATTACTAAGGTGTGCTCGAATTCGACTCCACAAGTGGTAAACACTACCTTTTCTAATATACCTAATGGTCATTCTGTGTGTCCATCTGCCATTTGAATCTTCATCCTAGTGGGTCATAAAGTTGGCTTTCCCCATTTCTCCCATATTTGTTTTGTCGCAATTCCTACTCTAGCTCTCGAATCTAATATGACTTTAGTAGTGTATCCTCTATAAGTGATAGGTAGGCATGTTTTTCCTTCATCTCCCTCACTAAAACCTCCAACCTTGTCAACTGGGATTTTAGCAGTGGCTACTTCATCTCGTATCTCGCTTTTGTGTGAATTTATCTCTAACTGGTTGGTGATTTTCTCTCTCAATTGAGGCTTCACTTTTAAGAGTTCTTCCAAAGTCAGTGTACATGGTACTTTTACTTTTTTAAGGTGTTGTATTATGTTAGAGGTTTGGATGGATGGGTTCTGCTCCTTTCTCCTCATTGAGGGAACACGATATAATTCATAGTTATGTTCATACTCCCCCATATAGTTTGGTAATGCATTCACACTTCCTTCATCATCTTTGTTGTCATCAAGTTGGCATGATCTTTCTAGGTTTAATTCAGGAATTCACCATTCAACCTCGCCTATTGCTTCTAACTCCTCAAAAGGAGGTTCAATTCATTCTACTTTATTCCATCTATCTTCTTGGACTCTTGTCGCATCTGTCTTTCCTTCCTTAGAGTAACTAGGTGCTGCACATTCCCAAAATTCTTTTTCGGAAATCGTTGTGCTGGGTAGTGGCTAAAAAGGTTTTTCTAAAGTTTGCTGGGCCACTTCAATTAACTTCTTACACATTTCCGATCTATCTTTTTCTATGTCACCTCTTGGGTATTCTCTTTCGTGTTGCTCGATGGAGAGGCCTGCCTTTATTCGTGCTTGATATGCTTTAATCCACATGACTAAATCTTTTGGCATTGGATTGGCTAAAACTGATCCCACCTCTTGTTTTTTATGTTTTTTAGTCTCCTTGGTAGGGTTTCCTTTATGTTCTTGTTCCTTGTCTTGGTTCTGCTTGTTATTCTCATTCTCCAACTTTTGTTCTAGTATTTTATCTTTTATCTTTTCTCCACGAGTCTTCCATCTTTGGGTTCATCTAGACTTAGCACTTTTCTCAGACTCTTCAGAATCCGCAACTCCTTGTCGTGTTGAGGTGCTCAATTCTTTGTCTTGGTTATCATTTTCTTTGGATTTATCCAGCGTCTCTCTTGCTTTTTCCCTAGTTATGGATTTCTGTGGCATAGTGTACTCTTTATCACTTCCTGATGATTCTACCACTTCTATAACATTTATTTGTGCAGTGGAATTGATTTTATTGGGGTTTTTAGGGCAATCTTTAAAAAGATGTTCTCTACCACAATCACTGTAGTAACCCTCCCAAACTCTCTGAGGTGGTGGTGGGTTAGGAATGTACACTTCTTGATAAAGTGATCACCTCGGCATCCATAACATGGTCCTCTAGGAGTAGGTGGTCTACTCATTGGTCGTGGTGGTACTGGAGCTCTAGGAGCAGTGTACATTAATGAAAGATAGTCTTGATCATATCCATAGGAGCTATCACAACCATCAGATCCATATGCATATGGCTCATAGGATTGTCCATACTCAGCCATATAAGTATTTTCATAGGGGGAATAATTTCCCTGGCTGTAATAAGATTGATCATAAGTCTTAGTACTAGTCAATGGCGTGGCTGGTACTATTGATGTTTCAGGATTCTCTTCAATTTGAGTGATTTTCACTAGGACAACATTTTATGGGTGAGGCGGTTGTTGTCCTAACACTGGTTGAGGTTGATTGTATCCTTGATATGTGTAAGTCCTTGGTGCAGGTGCTTGCTATTGGAAAGGAGGGTATGTATAGGCTTCTCCTCCTTGATCTCTCAAGGAGTATCCATAAGGCGTAAATGGTGGTGGTTGTGCAAGTCCTAGTTGTCAATTGTAAGGATAATTCTCCGTACTCTGATTTGTGTACCTTTGCTCTATGCAACACTAATGAGTTGGGCCCTGGGCAGGTGGTCTGTTATAGGCATAAGGAGGTGGTGGGACTGCTCCCCTATTGCACAAATGAGAAGGGTGGTCACCTCCATAGTGAACGCATCTCTTGAGCATAGGCACTCTCATAGGGTTGTTAGGATAATTCCTCTGTCCTTGAACATTCCGCTTCTTAGCCACTAAATCAGCTATCTCTTCTAAATTGTTCCTGGGATTGGAAGTACTGCTAGCACTATCCTCACTCTTAACACTTCCTCGACATATCAAGCATGTGTTGGTGCATGCCAATCATCAATTGAAGGTTTATGAAGAAATGAAGTCAAGAAATCAAGAAGAGAACAAAGTCAGAAGTTTGAAGGAAGGACATACTCAGAAATTCAAAGCTATATACATATATGCATATTAGTTCAAATATAGGTGACATATACTTTTGATTAGTCATAAGTTTGTACGTATTCGCCTATAAATGTTTTGGAAAAAGTAGGGGCATGTAGAATAGAAAATATGAAGAGAAAATCAGATGTAAAAAAAGTGTCATTGGACACATGAGAATTTGTACAGTTATCTCTCCAATGTAGTTGTAACTTTTCTGAGTAATCAATGGAAATCTTGCGCCCGATGTTTTGGTGTCTGCTACTTCTGTAGTTAATCTCTTGAGAAATCCTTCTGAACATATCTAAGTCCATAGTTAATCAATCTATGGCTAGAATTTGAGAGTCTAATTGTCATCAGATTAAGAGAATTTTACATAGGAACATTCATATGTGAAGATGTTCTGAGAGTCGACAAAACTGGCGCAGATTTCATGTTCAGAGAAATGAACATTGCTCAGTACATGGTGTAAAGTTTTACACAAGTGAGGGCTTAAAATCTAAGTTGAAAGGTAAGCCATCTATGGCTAAAAGATCTTGATCAAACGGGTTCGACATTGGGAGAACTATAGCTAAGAAGTTGCAGGTGTCAAAGTCGCTACTGCAGAGAAGGTGTTTTACACATAGGTAAATTGTTTGTATGATTTTTCAGAGTATACTGAATCATTTGCAGAGATTTAAGTTGGAGAAGGTGCGCAACCTTAAGGCGAAGTATTGTGCAAAGTCTTATTAAAAACTTTACAAGATTGATTAGTCAATGAGTGATTAATCTGCAGCAGACTTTTCAGAGAAGAGATTTCTTCACAGTTAATCAATTTCTTGGTAATATGATAATGGATTTCCAAAATCCTGTGGAGTCTAAAGTTATTCTTGGTCTAGAGGTGGTCTAATATCAAGAATAGCTTGTCCTTTTGGAGATTAACACTCTCCATCAGTGGTATCAGAGCAGGTTGTGTCAAAATTAAGGGAAGGAAGACTCCGACTGCTGCAGATATACAAATTCTACATCTTGAAGGTTCAGAAGGATAAAGTGTTGAAGAAAGATTGAAGGGAGACACGCAAAGATTATCAAAAGGATCAGAAGAAGAAATACTCGAAGTTAAGGTACATTTATTTCTTGTAAAGGCTAAAGTTTTGAGACTACAGGTGAAGCAAGGATGGGAGATAGTCTCCAAATTGAAAAGTTGGATAGAGAGAACTATCCAGCTTGGTCTATGAGAACAGAAGCTCATCTTATGAGCAAAGATTTGATAGCATACATTACAGGTGAAGAAGAGAAGCCTCAGTTCAGAGATCCTAGTGTTCCAACTAGGGAAGAATTGTCAGATCTAAAGAATTGGATGAAGAAGGATGCTCAAGCAAGGAGCATAATCTACATGGCAGTCAATGACTATTTGCTTCCTCACATTAGAGGACTTGAAAGTGCATTTGACATTTGGAATGCTTTGGAAGAGCATTTCCAAAACACAACCAAATCAAGGAAGGCTTCACTATGGGCAGAATTTACTACTTTCAAGAAGAAGGCCTCACAATCAATCTCTGATTATGTGACAAAGATGAAGGACATTGCAGATTCTTTAGGTGCAGTGGATGAAGATATTGAAGAAGATAAATTGGTAAGACAAATTCTCACAGGGCTAAGAGGAGATGAGAAGTGGAAACCTTTTATTTTGTCTACAGAACTTTCATTAGATCACTTCACTCCTGATTTGAATCAATTGTTAGGTCATATGCTAACTTTTGAGAATGATATCAAAGGAGATGTTGATAAGAGTGCAGGTCATGCAATGTACTCTAAAGACAAGAAGAAAGCTAACAAAGGAAAGCAACAATCAAGTGAAGAAGAAGGTACTTCAAACCAAGCAAATTCCATAAGAGGAAAAGGAAATGGCAGAAGTAGAGGAAGAGGCAGAAACAACAAAGATAATGCAAGAGCTTGTTGGATATGTGGTAAGACCAATCATCTATCTCATGATTGTTGGCACAATAATCAGAACAATGGTAATTATCAGAATTTTAATCAAAGAGCAAGAGGTGGTAGATTTCAGAGAGGAAACTTCAGAGGTAGAGGTGGTAGGAATTCTTTTGGAAGAGGTGGAGGAAGAAGCTTCCAAAATCAATCCTATAATAACACCTACTACAACTATGGATCAGACCAGAAGGAGGATTCGACTCTCATTATGAATGCAACATGTGAAACCTCACATGAGGACATGAGAGTGTTCTATATTGATTCAGGATGTAGTAATCATTTAAGTGGAAATATTGCTTTGATGACTGATCTAGATCATAATGCAATTAATCATACAGTTCAGACAGGTGATAATACAAAGCATAAGGTAAAGTCAATTGGTTCAGTCAAAGCTAAAGATGGGAGCACTCTTCTGAGTAAGGTTCTTTATGTTCCCACAATTCCAAAGAATTTGATCAGTGTAGGTCAAATTGTGGAAAAAGGATATGAGGTAAAGATCACCAATGATGGAGTCTATGTTGAAGACCCTAGTCAAGGGTATAAACAGGTTGTTACAAGAAAGAAAGAAGGAAGGCTCTTCACATTGAAGGTACAAGGAAAAGTTGGACATGCTATGTTCACATATGGAGAGCAGAAGGTATCTGAATTGGATCTTTGGCACAAAAGACTTGGACACTTCAATGAAAGAGGTATTAAAGAAATGATTAACAATGATTCACTGCTTGGGTTGCCTAACATTGCAGGTCAACACATGACATACAGATGTGAGGCATGTCAATTAGGTAAGGCCCATAAGCAACCTTATTCCAAGCATGGGTTTATGTATTCAGAAAGACTTGAGTTAGTGCATACAGATGTGTGGGGTCCTTCAAAGGACTTTAGTATAAATGGTTCAAGATATTATGTCATATATGTTGATGATGCTACCAGATGGATCACAATTTATGTGATTAAAGAAAAGTCAGAAGTGTTTAATACATTTAAACACTATCATGCATATGCAGAAAGGATTACAGGTCAGAAATTGAAGAGACTAAGGTCAGATGGAGGGGGAGAGTATTTTTCAAATGAATTCAATGATTACTTGTGGAATGCAGGTATAAAGAGAGAAGTTACTTGCAGGTACTCTCCTCAACAAAATGGGGTAGCAGAAAGAAGAAACAGGACACTTGTTGAATTTGCAAGGTCCATGATGAAAGAAAAGAATTGCCCAAATTATTTGTGGGCAGAGGCTGTTAACACAGCCACATATTTGGTCAATAGATTGCCTTGTAAAGTTTTACAAGGTATGACACCATATGAAGCTTGGTGGGGTAAGAGACCTACCTTGGATCATTGCAGAATATTTGGATGCTTGGCATATGCATATGTGCCATCTCAATTGAGGCATAAGTTGGAGCCTAAGGCAGAAAAGTATGTATTCATTGGTTATGATGATAAGCAAATGGGGTACAGGTTGTGGAGTCCATCCACAAAGCAATTTCTAGTATCCAAGGATGTTACATTTGATGAGCAAGGTACTTGGTATGCAGGTAAAATATAATATACATGCAGATGTTGAAGAAGTAGTGGATCAAAGGAAAGGTAAAGCAAAGATTCAATTACTTGATGAAAATGAGAATAATGAAGTACAGGTTGAAGTTGAAGAGAGGCCAAGGTTTGATCCAGAATGTGATGAACCAGAGACTTCAAAAAGTGCAGAAGTTAGGAGGTCATCTAGGCACAAAATGGCAACCTACAAGGTATAGCTATGACACCTCATTCTTGACTACTAAAGATTATGCTGATTTGGTAAAAGCAAATGAAGATCCATCTACATATGATGAAGCCAAAGGCAAGAGAAATTGGGAAGAAGCCATGCAAGAGGAGTATGATGCATTGATAGAGAATCAGACTTGGGATCTGGTTCCTAAACCTAATAGCCAGAAAATTATTGGATGTAAGTGGGTTTATAAAACAAAAAGATTTGCAGATGGAAGTGTGTCTAGGTACAAAGCTAGACTTGTTGTGAAAGGGTATGCACAGACATATGGAGTGGACTATGATGAGACCTATAGTCCTGTGGCAAAAATGACAACCATCAGAACTCTCATAGCAATTGCTGCTTGCAAAGGTTGGAAGTTATCTCAATTAGATGTTAAAAATGCTTTTTTGAATGGTTACATTTCAGATGAAGTTTACATGGAGCAACCAGATGGGTTCAAAGATCAAGTGAGTCCAAATTATGTGTGTAAGCTCAAGAGAGCTCTGTATGGATTAAAGCAGGCCCCAAGGGCATGGAATTATAGGCTTGTAAAGTTCTTGAAGGGTCTTGGATTTCAAGCATCAAAGGCAGATAGTAGCTTGCTAGTCAAAGCAAGTGAAGATGGATTCATTTATGTTTGTATTTATGTTGATGACATAATACTTACAGGAACAGATGATAAAGGAATACAAATGATCAAGAAGCAGATGGAGAAAGAGTTCAAAATCAGTGATTTGGGGAACTTGTCATTCTTCTTGGGAATGGAGATTTTATATACTCAACATGGAGTATATGTGACCCAAGAAAGGTATCTTAAAACTTTGCTAACCAAATTTAAAATGGAAGATTGCAGGGTTGCACCTACTGTTGGTGCATGTCAATCATCAATTGAAGGATTATGAAGAAATGAAGTCAAGGAGTCAAGAAGAGAACAAATTCAGAAGGTTGAAGGAAGGACATATTCAGAAACTCAAAGATATGTACACATATGTACATTAGCTGACTTATACTTTTGTCTAGTCATAAACTTGTATATATTTATCTATAAATACTATGAAAATGTCGGGGCAAAGAGAGCAGAAGAAGAATAGAGAATAGGAAGAAAGAAATGAGTAGTAGAGAGTGTCATTAGACACATGAGAAGTGAGTTGAATTGTCTATCCTCACTCAGATGTAATTTTTTTGAGGAATCAAGAAAACTTGCGCCCGATGTTTTGCTGTCTGCTCCTTCTGTGTTTAAGCTTTTGAGAAATCCTTCTGCACGTATCTAAGTCCATAGCTAATCTATCTATGGCTAGAATTTGAGAGGCTAATTGTAATCAGGTTGAGAGAATTTAGTTTAGGAACATTCATATGTGATGATGTTCTGAGAGTTGACAAAACTGGCACAGATTTCATGTTCAGAGAAATGAACATTACTCAGTGTGTGGTGTAAAGTTTTACACAAGTGAGGGCTTAAAATCTAATTTGGAAGGTAAGCCATCTATGGCTAAAAGATCTTGATCAAACGGGTTCGACATTGTGAGAGCTGTAGCTAAGAAGTTGCAGGTGTCAAAGTCGCTACTACAGAGAAGGTGTTTTACACATAAGTAACTTGTTTGTGTGATTTCTCAAAGTATACTAAACCATTTGCAGAGATTTAAGTTGGAGAAGGTGCGCAACCTTAAGGCGAAGTAGTCTACAAAGTTTTATCAAAAACTTTACAGGATTGAATAGTCAATGAGTGATTAATCTGCAGCAGACTTTTTTGAGAAGTTGAATTTTTCAGAATAATCAATTTTCTGATAAATTGGTGAATGATCTCTAAATTTGGTGGAGTCTAAAGTTGATCTTGATATAGAGGTGATCTAAATTCAAGGTTAACTTGTTCTTTTGGAGATTAACACTCTCCATCAGTGGTATCAGAGCAGGATGTGTCAAAATTGAAGTGAAGGAGACTCCGACTGCTGCAGACATACAAGTTCTACATTTCAAAGGTTCAGAAGGATAAAGTGTTGAAGAAAGATTGAAGGGAGACACGCAAAGATTATCAAAAGGATCAGAAGAAGCAATACTCGAAGTTAAGGTACATTTATTCCTTGAAAAGTCTAAAGTTTTGAGACTACAGGTGAAGCAAGGATGGGAGATAGTCTCCAAATTGAAAAGTTGGATAGAGAGAACTATCCTGCATGGTCAATGAGGATGGAAGCTCATCTTATGAGCAAAGATCTGATGGGATACATCACAGGAGATGAAGAAAAGCCAGAATTTAGAGACTCTAGTGTCCCAACTAGAGAGGAGCTTGCAGACTTGAAGAATTGGATGAAGAAGGATGCTCAAGCAAGGAGCATAATTTACATGGCAGTCAATGACTATTTGCTTCCTCACATTAGAGGACTTGAAAGTGCATGTGACATTTGGAATGCTTTGGAGGAACATTTCCAAAACACAACCAAATCAAGGAAGGCTTCACTATGGGCAGAATTTACTACCTTCAAGAAGAAGGCCTCACAATCAATCTCTGATTATGTGACAAAGATGAAGGACATTGCAGATTCTCTAGGTGCAGTGGATGAAGATATTGAAGAAGACAAATTGGTAAGAAAAATTCTCACAGGGCTAAGAGGAGATGAGAAGTGGAAGCCTTTCATTTTATCTACAGAACTTTCATTAGATCACTTTACTCCTGATTTGAATCAATTGTTAGGTCATATGCTAACTTTTGAGAATGATATCAAAGGAGATGTTGATAAGAGTGCAAGTCATGCAATGTATTCTAAAGACAAGAAGAAAGCTAATAAAGGGAAGCAACAATCAGGTGAAGAAGAAGGTACTTCAAACCAAGCAAATTTCATAAGAGGAAAAGGAAATGGCAGAAGTAGAGGAAGAGGCAGACACAACAAAGATAATGCAAGAGCTTGTTGGATATGTGGTAAGACTAATCATCTATCTCATGATTGTTGGCACAATAATCAGAATAATAGTAATTATCAGAACTTTAATCAAAGAGCAAAAGGTGGTAGATTTCAGAGAGGAAACTTCAGAGGTAGAGGTGGTAGGAATTCTTTTGGAAGAGGTGGAGGAAGAAGCTTCCAAAATCAATCCTATAATAACACCTACTATAACTATGCATCAGATCAGAAGGAGGATTCGACTCTCATTATGAATGCAACATATGAAACCTCACATGAGGACATGAGAGTGTTCTACATTGATTCAGGATGTAGTAATCATTTAAGTGGAAATATTGCTTTGATGACAGACCTAGATCATAATGCAATTAATCATACAGTTCAGACAGGTGATAATACAAAGTATAAGGTAAAGTCAATTGGTTCAGTCAAGGCTAAGGATGGGAGCACTCTTCTGAGTAAGGTTCTTTATGTTCCCACAATTCCAAAGAATTTGATCAGTGTAGGTCAAATTGTGGAAAAAGGTTATGAGGTAAGGTTCACCAATGATGGAGTCTATGTTGAAGACCCTAGTCAAGGGTATAAACAGGTTGTTACAGGAAAGAAAGAAGGAAGGCTCTTCACATTGAAGGTACAAGGAAATGTTGGACATGCTATGTTCACATATGGAGAGAAGAAGGTGTCAGAACTAGATCTTTGGCATAAAAGACTTGGACACTTCAATGAAAGAGGTATCAAAGAAATGATTAACAATGATTCAGTGCTTGGATTGCCTAACATTACAGGTCAACACATGACATATAGATGTGAGGCATGTCAATTAGGTAAGGCTCATAAGCAATCTTATTCCAAGCATGGGTTTATGTATTCAGAAAGACTTGAATTGGTGCATACAGATGTGTGGGGTCCTTCAAAGGACTTTAGTATAAATGTTTCAAGATATTATGTCATTTATGTTGATGATGCTACCAGATGGATCACAATTTATGTGATTAAAGAAAAGTCAGAAGTGTTTAATACATTTAAACACTATCATGCATATGCAGAAAGGATTACAGGTCAAAAATTAAAGAGACTAAGGTCAGATGGAGGGGGAGAGTATTTTTCAAATGAGTTCAATGATTACTTGTGGAATGCAGGTATAAAGAGAGAAGTTACTTGCAGGTACTCTCCTCAACAAAATGGGGTAGCAGAAAGAAGAAATATGACTCTTGTTGAGTTTGCAAGGTCCATGATGAAAGAGAAGAATTGCCCAAATTATTTGTGGGCAGAGGCTGTAAATACAGCTACTTATTTGGTCAATAGATTGCCTTGTAAAGCTTTGCAAGGTATGACACCATATGAAGCTTGGTGGGGTAAGAAACCTACCTTGGATCATTGCGGAATATTTGGATGCTTGGCATATGCATATGTGCCATCTCAATTGAGGCATAAGTTGGAGCCTAAGGCAGAAAAGTATGTATTCATTGGTTATGATGATAAACAAATGGGATACAGGTTGTGGAGTCCATCCACAAAGGAATTCCTTGTATCCAAGGATGTTACATTTGATGAGCAAGGTACTTGGTATGCAGGTAAATATAATGTACATGCAGATGATGAAGAAGTAGTGGATCAAAGGAAAGGTAAAGCAAAGATTCAATTACTTGATGAAAGTGAGAATAATGAAGTACAGGATGAAGTTGAAGAGAGGCCAAGATTTGATCCAGAATGTGATGAACCAGAGACTTCAAGAAGTGCAGAAGTTAGGAGGTCATCTAGGCACAAATGGCAACCTACAAGGTATAGCTATGACACCTCATTCTTAACTACTAAAGATTATGCTTATTTGATAAAAGCAGATGAAGATCCATCTACATATGATGAAGCTAAAGGTAAGAGAAATTGGGAAGAAGCTATGCAAGAGGAGTATGATGCATTGATAGAGAATCAGACTTGGGATCTGGTTCCTAAACCTAATAGCCAGAAAATTATTGGATGTAAGTGGGTTTACAAAACAAAAAGATTTGCAGATGGAAGTGTGTCTAGGTACAAAGCTAGACTTGTTGTGAAAGGGTATGCACAGACATATGGAGTGGACTATGATGAGACCTATAGTCCTGTGGCAAAGATGACAACAATCAGAACTCTCATAGCAATTGTTGCCTGCAAAGGTTGGAAGTTGTCTCAATTAGATGTTAAAAATGCTTTTTTGAATGGTTACATTTGAGATGAAGTTTACATGGAGCAACCAGATGGATTTAAAGATCAAGTGAATCCAAATTATGTGTGTAAGCTCAAGAGAGCTCTGTATGGATTAAAGCAGGCCCCAAGGGCATGGAATTATAGGCTTGTAAAGTTCTTGAATGATCTTGGATTTCAAGCATCAAAGGCAGATAGTAGCTTGCTAGTCAAAGCAAGTGAAGATGGATTCATTTATGTTTGTTTTTATGTTGATGACATAATACTTACAGGAACAGATGATAAGGGAATACAAATGATCAAGAAGCAGATGGAGAAAGAGTTCAAAATCAGTGATTTGGGGAACTTGTCATTCTTCTTGGGAATGGAGATTTCTTATACTCAACATGGAGTATATGTGACCCAAGAAAGGTATCTTAAAAATTTGCTAACCAAATTTAAAATGGAAGATTGCAGGGTTGCACCTACACCTTTGGAAGTGAACCATAAATTGTCTAGATTTGGACGAGAAGAATTCAGAGACATGAAGCTCTATCAAAGTTTGGTTGGTAGCTTGATTTATGCTACATTAACAAGGCCTGATTTGTCATATGCAGTTGGTGTGCTTTCACAATTTATGCATTGTCCTAGAAAGGAACATTGGATTGCAGGACAAAGAGTACTTAGGTACATCAAGGGTACACTCAGAGAAGGGTTGTACTATGGATTTACTTCTGATACAAGAGTGAAGATATATAGTGATGCAGATTGGGCAGGTAATGTGGATGATAGAAGATCAACCCATGGATATTTGTGCTATGTAGGAGACAAATTGATTTCATGGTGTTCTAAGAAGCAACATACAGTTGCTTTGTCATCTACAGAAGCAGAATACAAAGGTATGGTGGAAGCTGCAAAGGAGGTAATATGGCTAAAGACACTTATGAAGGTGTTTGATGTGATTCAAAGTACTCCAATTGTTTGTGGAGACAATATGAGTTCTTTATACTTGGCAGCTAATCCTGTGTTTCATGCTAGAACTAAGCATATTGAAATACAATATCATTTTCTGAGAGAGAAGGTCATTGATAAAGAAATTGAGGTTATGCATACACCTACAAAAGATCAACTTGCAGATATGATGACAAAAAGTCTAGATGGACCAAAGCTACAAAGATTCAAGGATATGGCAGGAATGAAGAAGATAGAGAAGAACCTCAATTAATGATTGAGGGGGAGCTCTTGGTGCATGTCAATCATCAATTGAAGGATTATGAAGAAATGAAGTCAAGGAGTCAAGACGAGAACAAATTCAGAAGGTTGAAGGAAGGACATATTCAGAAACTCAAAGATATGTACACATATGTACATTAGCTGACTTATACTTTTGTCTAGTCATAAACTTGTATATATTTATCTATAAATACTTTGAAAATGTCGGGGCAAATAGAGCAGAAGAAGAATAGAGAATAGGAAGAAAGAAATGAGTAGTAGAGAGTGTCATTAGACACATGATAAGTGAGTTGAATTGTCTATCCTCACTCAGATGTAATTTTTCTGAGGAATCAAGAAAACTTGCGCCCGATGTTTTGCTGTCTGCTCCTGTGTTTAATCTTTTGAGAAATCCTTCTGCACGTATCTAAATCCATAGCTAATCTATCTATGGCTAGAATTTGAGAGGCTAATTGTAATCAGGTTGAGAGAATTTAGTTTAGGAACATTCATATGTGATGATGTTCTGAGAGTCGACAAAACTGGCGCAGATTTCATGTTCAGAGAAATGAACATTACTCAGTGTGTGGTGTAAAGTTTTACACAAGTGAGGGCTTAAAATCTAAGTTGGAAGGTAAGCCATCTATGGCTAAAAGATCTTGATCAAACGGGTTCGACATTGTGAGAGCTGTAGCTAAGAAGTTGCACGTGTCAAAGTCGCTACTACAGAGAAGGTGTTTTACACATAGGTAACTTGTTTGTGTGATTTCTCAAAGTATACTAAACCATTTGCAGAGATTTAAGTTGGAGAAGGTGCGCAACCTTAAGGCAAAGTAGTCTACAAAGTTTTATCAAAAACTTTACAGGATTGAATAGTCAATGAGTGATTAATCTGCAGTAGACTTTTTTGAGAAGTTGAATTTTTCAGAATAATCAATTTTCTGATATAGAGGTGATCTAAATTCAAGGTTAACTTGTTCTTCTGGAGATTAACACTCTCCATCACCTACACCATTGGAAGTGAACCATAAATTGTCTAGATTTGGAGGAGAAGAATTCAGAGACATGAAGCTCTATCAAAGTTTGTTTGGTAGCTTGATTTATGCTACATTAACAAGGCCTGATTTGTCATATGCAGTTGGTGTGCTTTCACAATTTATGCATTGTCCTAGAAAGGAACATTGGATTGCAAGACAAAGAGTACTTAGGTACATCAAGGGTACACTCAGAGAAGGGTTGTACTATGGATTTACTTCTGATACAAGAGTGAAGATATATAGTGATGCAGATTGGGCAGGTAATGTGGATGATAGAAGATCAACACATGGATACTTGTGCTATGTAGGAGACAAATTGATTTCATGGTGTTCTAAGAAGCAACATACAGTTGCTTTGTCATCTACAGAAGCAGAATATAAAGGTATGGTGGAAGCTGCAAAGGAGGTAATATGGCTAAAGACACTTATGAAGAGTTTTGATGTTGTTCAGAGTATTCCTATCATTTGTGGAGACAATATGAGTTCTCTATACTTGGCAGCTAATCCTGTGTTTCATGCTAGAACTAAGCATATTGAAATACAATATCATTTTCTGAGAGAGAAGGTCATTGATAAGGAAATTGAAGTTATGCATACTCCTACAAAAGATCAACTTGCAGATATGATGACAAAAAGTTTAGATGGATCAAAGCTACAGAGATTCAAGGATATGGCAGTGTAGCTCAAGCGTAAGCACCACCTCCTTTACTTGTCAATCCGCGGAGACGTGAGGACCGGTATGAAGACCACGAGCAAGTGAAGGCACAAGTGCGTGAGTGAAAGCACACAAACATGCACACACATACACACACACGCGCACAAAGTAAGATCAAAGAGAGGAACAATGGAAAGCTTAGATTGCAAAAGAGTTCTCTTACAAAAGTTCTATTCTCTAACTAGCTAACCTCAAAAATGAGCTCTCTAGCTCTTTTTATAGTTTTTTGACTAGTTTTGGCCCTGTCCAGACCTAGTGTCCGGCCTAGTTAAAAATTAGGTTCCAGGGCTTATTTGAGGACTCAAACGAAGTCTAAAAATTATGAAAATTGGTACGATGGTACTTCTAATACTCCTCAAGCTCGAGGACTCCTCGGCTTGAACAAAATGGAGTTACTAAAAATAGATAATGGTATTTACAATGGTTTCTAGTGATGAAAATCACTATTTTTGTAGGGGATTCTTCTGAAAATTTGACATACACTTCTTGGAGCTCCCTACTTGCTCTCTCTTCTTCTATGTCCACTTCTTTGATGTGCTTCCATGCTTTGTCCTTGACCTTGAGCTTCAACACTCCCCCCCCTCTCGAGTCTGTCGTCCCTGACAGACCCTTGTTGTAGTGATTGTTCCAAGTAGTGCCTTGAGAGGGAGTGTCCCTTCTGTATGAACACAAGTCGTCCGACGTTCTTCATCTATCACTTGTGAGTCTTTGCAGGTTGTAGTCTCTTGGTATGTGCTTCTGCCTTGTATTCCAACATGACTGTGTCGTTGTGAGTCTCCGTTGATGTTTTCTAGATCTTCCAAAGTTGATCTTCATTATAGTCAAGCCAAGTACTCATAACCCATATTGAGTGATGGGTAAGTGTGTTCGTGCATGGGTTGAAAAAAGTATGTGCCTTGTGCACGGCCTTGTAATGTAGCCCTACGCATGCTTACTTGGAAAATGCATTGGAAGAAGTATGGTGCAAAAATTGCGGGTCTTGAGCTAAGTGCTCAAGGGTATGCTGACGAAGAGGTTTCCTAAACTATCATGGTTATGGTGTTTCCAGAGTAAAGATACTTACCATGGCGAAGGTTGATGGATGTTTGCCTCTTCGTGTTGTACACTCGGCCTTTGGGATGGAACCTTGTTGATGAATGTCCATGTTGATTGTCCACTGATGAGATCTTTTGAGTGGTGGATCCCCTCTCCTCTTTTCAAAGCAACATTTGTCACTAACAATGTGCATTTCTGAGCTTGGGCTCATGCACGTTCACTTCCCTATATTGACACTCAGAGGAATATTGGACACGTGCCGGTTTCTAAGAGATTACCATGCTGATTGACATAGACCATTCACCAGTGCTACTGTTCCATACTGGTTCAGGAAATACTGAGAATTGAATTGCTTTATATTCTTGGCAAGCAACATCGGGTAACTACACCAAGCTGTGTTTCACATATACTCTTTAGCTCACCATATGCAGGAGTCTTCTCCTCCAGAACTACCTTTTGCAGATATCTCCTTGGATGCTCTGGTACATGAAGTAGTTAAGCATCACGCAAGTTGCGGACCTTCAAGCTCTTCATTCATACCATGGTAAGAGAAAATCATAGCTGTAGATGCCATGTTCATGCCAAATGCTTGTCCTCTACCAGATAAGGCAACAATAATCTCACTGCTGGCCGAGACACACTGGGAACAAGCTCTCTCCCACTTCTCTCTTTTTTTTTTTTTTTTTTTTTTTTTCTTGAGGAACAGGATATCACAAAACAAGAACACAAAAGTTAGTATCAATAGAAATGTTCGACATATGTCACTGTGCTCTTGTGCATGGGATTCTCAAGTGTGTCTATGCACGGCCGTGTAATGTGGCCCTATATTAATGCATACTTTGGAAATGCATGACCTAAATGGTGCAAAAGACAGGGTTGTGCAAGGAGCACATGGTTGTTGCTCGTTCGAGGCTTTCGATGTTATTTGTGGAGGTTGATGCCGGCCTTAGTGGAGGTATCCATTGAGTCTCGAACTGATGTAATCCTCCTTATTGGAGTCCATTTTAGAACATCATTTGGCACTGTAGAGGTCACTTCAGGCGTCTTTCTCTTTGGATGCTTTCTGAACTGTGGTATCCAGTGTGGTTGATGCTTTGGTTCGGTGGAGGCTACTTGCACTTTTGGCTTCCAAACCCATATCCTTTTTGCATGTCTTCCTACTAATGTTGAAGAGCTGATTTGATCTTCCTTTGGTCTCTGTACGTGGTTCTTACCCTTTTCTCTTTTTGGCCTCTTTGTTGAAACCTTTTGCATGTGGGAGAACAAAGGTTGTTGTGGGTGTAGGATCTTCTTAGGTACCCACATCTGTAATTGCCCTTGTTGAGCTGCAACTAACTTCTTAGGCACCCAAACTTGTTGGATATCTTGTGACGGAGCTTGTCTGAGCTGCTTCCTTCGTCTTCTGGCTTGGTTAGTGTGCATGGATGGGATTTGTGGGGGTAAGGCTGGTGGTTGCTCTCCCTTGCGTACCCAGATCTGCTTCATGCCCGGAACCGCTTTTTTATCGAATGGTGTCTTTCTATTTGATGTAGCAGTTGTCGTGAACGGTTGTGTTTGCTTGTGTGGTGGGCTCACTACTGTGGCTACTTGAGTCTTTGGAGAAGAAGAAAGATCCACCCGCCTTCGAACCTGGTCTTCCACGATTGACTCCTTCTGCATCATAGAGCTTTTGACACATACAACATCTTCTTTCATATGATTAGTCTTGGAAGAACTAAGAGAGTGTGTGGTGCCATGATCTAGGAGCATGCAGTTCTCTAATTCTAATGTAATGCATTGTTCATGTACCCAAACTTGAAGAATTTGACTTCTTAGGTTTAAGTTAACTGCATGGTCATAGATCCAATCTTGACCCAAGACAAGTGGTTCTGTAAGGTTCTCATCTTGACATACTAGCGCTTTGACTTTCATTGGAACATCTTGAAGGTAGATGGGAAGTTCCACCTCGCTCAAACAAGGGGTTTCCACACCTCCCAATCCTATGAGATAAGCTTCTATGGGATTGATGTTCAACTCCAAGTCTTGGCAGTAGGAAAGTTTAACTGCACTACTTGCTGCACCTGAGTCAATCAATGCTTTCACCGTCCTTGCACCCTTCCCTTGTCCTATCTCTATGGTCACAAAGGGTCTTCGGTCAATGACCTGAGAAGTCGCAATGCCTGACTTTTGACACATATCCATGTGATATTTTGGGGCTTTTGAGTTGACATCTAGGCCTAATCGCCTTAACTTATTTTGCCTAATACGCTCTCTGGCCTCTTCCTGTGCTTCTTCTCTCACTCTTAACTCTTCTTCTTTTCGCTTCTTCGCAGTGTTGAGTCTCATTAGCATATCCTCAGTAAGAGGTTCTTGATATAGCTTGACTCTACAGCCACTAATATAGTTTGGCAAGATATCTCCTTCTAGAGTGGCCAACTGAACTGCACCACTAGTGGAAATTCTATTAATGATCATGGGTCCATAACCTCTTTTTTCCAACTTACGGGCATGTTGTTTTAGTGTGTATACCAACACTAGATCTCCCTCTTTCAATCCCTTATCCTTGATGTGTGCATCAAAGTATGCCTTTTGCCTCTTCTTTGCAGCGTAGATGCCTGCTGCCGCTCGTAGCCTCGTTTCACCCAAGCGTTCGAGATCAAAGATCCTAGAGGACAATTCATGCCCATTCCACTCATACTCTTGTGCTACTTTTAAGGCAGGGATTAAGAAATCTAATGGTAGCACAGCGTTCTGTCCGAAGACCATCTGAAATGGGGTGGCGTTGAGTACCGTTTTGTAGGCAACTCGATAAGCCCAAACAACATGATGAATTTGTTTGTCCCAATCAGAGCGTTTATTATTTACCAATTTTGTCAATACGTTACAGAGGATCTTATTGGTACTCTCGGCTTGTCCGTTGGCTTGTGGATGATAGGGGGCGGATTTCTTATGTATCACCAAGAATTCTTGGAGAAGATTTTCAATGACTTCATTCAAGAAGTGTGTGCCTCTATCGCTCACCAACTCTATTGGTAGTCCATATCTCGTGAACACATTCTCGAATAAGAACTTAGCCATAGTCTGAGCATCATTCTTTGTTGTGGCTTTGACTTCTACCCACTTTGTAAGGTAATCTGTGGCTACAATGATGTATTCTGCATGGGAGTTTCTAGCTGGGGGGTTAATAGGACCTATGAAGTCTATGCCCCACTTCGAAAATGCACGTCCTCCCATCATTGGCCTCAAGGGCATCTCGTCTTTTCTCACTGGATATTGTGCACGTTGGCATGTGTCACATTTCTTCACATAGGTATGTGCATCCATATGAAGAGTGGGCCACCAAAGTCCTGAGAATAGAATGGTTTTAATCACTCAGTCAGGGCCAAAATGTCCACCTGCAACACCACTGTGTGCAGTCTCTAAGACCCTTAAATAGTCTGATTCATGAACGCACAGTCTTAAGTAACCATCTTTACCTCTTCGGTATAGGTTTTCTCCTACTAAGGCATAGCCTTGAGCCTCTTGCTCCATATTTCGTCTTCTTGCTAGACTGGCCTCTTTGGGTAATCTTCCCGATCTCATAAACTCTACCAATGGAGTACTCCAATTTGGAATTAATGATACTTGATAAAGGGTCGCATGCTCCACTGGTGGTTTCTCTCTACACATTGGATAATTCTTGATCCACTCATGTATTTCTTTGTCCATGCTAGGCCAATACACTCCTAAACGTTTCAAATTCTGCAATGTTCGTTGTTTAGAATAGTGAGTTCCTAGCAATCCCTCATGAGCTTGCTGCAACCAACTACTATGTTCATCATCCTCGACACAACAAGCTAATACACCCTCAGTATCTTGTTTGTACATGCTTCCTGCCAATATGTGATATTTTTGTGATTTTACAATTTCTTCTTGTGATGTTTTCACATTCTTATTTGCAGGGCCGAAGGTTAGGACTGGTACCAACTTATTTGCCCATTTCGGAACAACTTCCAAATTGAACAGATAAGCATCAGGTAGTTCATCAGACACTCCTTGTGGTGACTCTCCTGAAGTAATGCGAGAAAGGTGATCTGCCCGAAGGTGGGTTCTACCTTTCCTGACAACAACTTCAAAGTCATACTCCATTAGTAAGAGGAACCATCTTACTAAGCGTCCAGTATTGCAAGGTTTATTGACCAAATATAACAAAGCTTGATGATCAGTGAAGAACTTGAACTTGTTGGCCAATAAATAGTGTCTAAACTTCTTTACAGCATATACCATGCCTAACCCTTCTTGCTCGGTTGTGGTATAATTTCTTTCGGCTGGGTTTAGTTGTCTACTAGCATATGCTATGGGCAAATCTAAATTCCCTTCACCTGTGGGTTGTGCCAGCACACATCCTATGGCATGATTGGATGCATCCACATGGACATGGAATGGTTTATTCCAATCAGGAGTGGTCAGTATTGGTGCTGTGCACAAACGTTTCTTCAGTTCATTGAAAGAATTCTCGCATTCGTCGTTCCACTCAAAATTAGACAACACGGCATAAAGGGGTCTAGCTATGATCGCGTACATGTGGATAAACCTACGGTAATATCCACAATGGCCCATAAAGGCTTGTACCTCTTTAACATTCCTTGGCCTTGGCAGCTCCGCTATGGCTCGTACCTTATCTTCATCCGTTGAGATTCCATTCTTAGAAACAATATGACTGAGGATTTTACCTTGACGCACCATGAACACACACTTTTCTGGGTTCAGACACACTCGATATTCTCTACACTTGTTGAAGATTTGTCTGAGTTCAGGGATGTGAACCCTTCTTTCTTGGGAATGAGCACATAAATCATCCACATACACTTCTAAGCTCTTTCGCAAGAACTCTTTGAAGACATGACACATGAGCCTTTGGAATGTTGCAGGTGCATTGGTGAGCCCAAATGGCATCACCCGAAATGCAAAGATTCCCCACTCTGTAGCAAAAGTTGTTTTGTGTTGATCTTCTGGGGCAATGGCTACTTGATTGTAACCTGAAAATCCATCAAGGAAGCTATAAACTTCCTTGCCTGCAACACGCTCCAATAGGTGTTCTGTGATTGGAAGTGGATAACTATCTCTAATCGTAGCGGCATTAACTTTTTTAAGGTTAATACACACTCGCAACTTCCCGTTCTTCTTGGGTACCACAACAATGGGGGACACCCATTCGGTATGCTCAATCTCATAGATGAATCCAGCCTCAATCAACCTATCAATTTTTTCTTTGATTTTGGCTGCATAGGTATCATTATATGTGTAGGGCTTCTGTTTGGTGGGCTTAGCATCAGCAGTCATGGGGATAGTATGAGAGAAAATTCTTGGATCTACCCCTTTCAAGTCTCTATAGTGCCATGCAAACACATCCATATATTCCCTTAATAGAGCTATGAGCTCCATTTCTTCTCTTGCACTTAGGTCATCTCCTATATATGTGCATCTCTCTTCGTTCTCTTCGATGGTCACTACAATCTTCTTGGTCTTTTCTTTATTATCATATGATTCTCCTATGATGGCCTCTCTCTTAGGCATTCGTACCAAAATTTTGCGGTCGTCAACTTCATATTTCTTGAAGTTTTCTGGTACTTCAAACAATGATTCCTCCTTTTCTTGTTTCACTGCTTTTCTTTTCTTTTTCTTTTGACTACTCTCACTTCCATCCTTTGAGTTTACTGTTTTAATACTTGTGAGAGGTTCTTCTTCTTTCTGGGTGAACACTCCTATATCTTCTAAATAGTGCTGCTCTGAGTTAAAGCAACTATCCATCACAATAGACTCCAGATCATCGTCATTCTCTTCCTCTTCTATGACATCACTAGGGTCACATTCTTCTAGCAAGGGTTGACACATGAACACTGAGATATCATAACCCTCCTCATCACAATGAGGTGTCCACTGTTCCTCATTGACAGCAATGTCCATGGTGGCTAAGATTTCTGGCCAGCCATGAGGCTCAAACTCCTCATCTGGAAAGATCATCGGTGTGTAGGCTGGGTCTCTAACTGGTCTATCTCCTAACGAAGTTCCTTCTTCTCTTGCCTTTAAACGTTTTTCCTCTTCCTTTGCAACCTTGCACATCCACAAATGAGTATCTTCATGCAGCCATGATGGATCAGGTGAACTTTCAGAATGCACAGAGATGGAATCTTCTTTTGCTTTGTGGATAGAATTCCACTGTAGGGGTGGTACATCTCTGAAGGTGTAATCCTTCAAATTGACCTTAGTGGTGACCCCTAAGTGCTGTAAGTACAAGGAGTTAGTTCCCCAATCCTGTACTATTTGCAATTGTCGTAGGAAGGGTCTTCCTAGGATCATCTCAAAGACATTATTTTTCTCAAAGTCACATATAGCAAATGTGTGCTCAAACTCTACACCACAAGTGGTTAGAGTGATCCCTTCTAGCAATCCTAGAGGTCTTTCAAAATGACCATCAGCCATTTGAAGCTTCATTCTAGTTGGTCTTAATGTGGGCTTGCCCCATTGCTTCCACAAGGAGGTGGTCGCAATAGCAACACCAGCACCTGAATCTATGATTGCTTTGGTTGTGTAACCTTGGTAGGTGATTGGAAGATAAGTATTACCTTCTTCACCCTCACACATGTCCCCTATTTTGTCTAGAGGTATCTCTGGTACCCTTTGCTTAGAGCCTACTTTTGGCATATTGGACTCAAGTTCTGGGACCTGATCCTTCACATGATTCCATAACTCAGGTTTTGCTTTGAGCAACTCTTCTACAGTGAGATGACACTGAACCTTAGTGTTCTTCACGACATCCGTGTTCCTTGGAACCACTGAGTCTTCCTTTCTTACTAGTATTGTGGGAGCTCTAATCTGGAGTGATTTAGATTCCCATGGGCCTGGAAATTGAGGCAATTCTTCTAAGGTATTAGATTCAAAATCTAATCTTTCGTCTTCTTGTTCTGCTTCATCTTCGTAAATAGATGGAATGTCTTGGGGAAATTGATCATGAAGATCATCAATCTCAGGAATAGGAGGGGAATTACCCTTCTCCTTGGCCCATTTCTCCTCTTGTATTTCCCGCAAGAACTCTTGAGAGTACTGTTGAATAGAAGGAGGTATTCCAGCATCCGTGGAATTAGGAACATAAGCTCCCCTTGGTGGTGAGCTTCCTCTTTCAATAACTGGTTGAGCCTGTGGAGGTAGAGAAACTTGTGGTTTGTTTACCAACTGCTCTAATCGTTCTAGTAAGCCCTGGAAATGCAAATCTGATTTGATAGAGTTTGTCTGATTGAACTTTTGACTAGTCTCAAGTATGGCTTGAGCTTGTTCTACCATTTTCATGCACATTTTCATCCGTTCAATCTCTAAATCTGCTCTGGGGTAACTCTTGTCTAGGTTTGCCGCTGTAGGCCCTTCTTGAAGTCGAGCCTGGTAGGCCTTGAACATCATGTCCAAGCCTTCTGGGGTTGGATCTGCCAGAACAGACCCTGGTTGCGGTCTATTTACAATGGGTGGTGGGGTGGGATGAGGTGGAGTGGATGGAGTTTCGGCATGCGAGGGGCTTTGAGATGCAATGTCTTCTATTTTTGTTTTTGCTTCTTTTAAGCTTTCTTCTAGTTCCGATAACTTTTTATTCCACTTGCGATTGGCCTTCTCTCTGGTATCCTTCCATGTTCTTGTTTTCCTCTTACTAGGCTCTCCTGATTCACTCGACTCTGATTGTTCTACTGGTTTATCCTGTTTTAAGGCTTGTGCTCTAGTGACAGCTTGTATAGGAGCCACATTGCTACTACTTGAACTTGGATCTGCCACTAAGCCTACCACATTAATGGGTGTAATCTTGGGTGCACTAGAGGGGTTTCTTGGACAATCTTTGGGGAGATGGTCTTTGCCACAATCAGGACAAAAGGCCTGTATTGTGATAGCCTGTCCTTGACTCGGAGATGGTGGGTGGGGACAGTCACGAATGAAATGGTCACCATGACATCTGAAACAAGATCCTCTAGGGGCTTGTGGTCTCATTTGTCTCAACTGGGGCCTAGGGTTAGGATTTGTGTACATGACATTGGAGTATTCTGGCTCCCAATTTTGCTCCATAGGCGGTGCCTCATATTGATACGAGTAAATCTCACTATGTTCAGGTGACTCTGTGTAATAAGCATGTGGACTACCTTCATGGGAGTAGTCTGAACTATGAGCATGAGAGTCATTATCTGGTATCAATGGGGTTAGTGGCACGCTCTATTTGGATTTTCCTCTCCCACAGCATACTTGACTGGAATCACGTTGGCTGGAGCTGGTGGTTGGTTTACCAAGACAGGTTGTGGCCTATATGGTACCAGATATTGCTGTTGTGGTCTGTAATATGGCTGTTGGTATTGATTCTGATACCTACCTTGTGGGTAAGGTTGCTGATAATTTTGTCTAACAGCCTGCCTATTGTAGGGACAATCTTGAGCCGTGTGGTTTGTGTATTTCCTCTCAATAGTGCAATATGGAGCATTCCTTTCTCTAATGTTTTGGTTTTGCATTGGGCATACGTTAGCCATGTGGTCACCTCAGCAAGTATAGCACCGATTCAATGAAGTGACTCCCTGTGTTTGTTTATTTTGGACTCCCAGCTTCTTGGCAACTTGCTCAGCTATCTCTTCTATTTCTGTGGAGATCTTTGAAGTATGACTAGTAGAACTATCCGAATCTTTGTAGAGTTTGGCCAATCCTAACTCCTCACCCAAGTTATCTTCTATGTCTATGCACGTCCGCACACACTCTTCTATGGATCTAGGATCTTTCAAGTATACATAGGATCTTAACTTTGTGCTCAATAAGCCATCTAAAAACAAAGCCATTTGTTTGGCTGGTGTGGGTAGCTCTGGAGCAGGGCATCTTTCTAGGTACTGTCTGAACCTTCTACCTGCTAGTCGCACTGTTTCTTGGGGTGTCTGCTTGAAACTATGGATCAGGGACGATGTGTTATGCCTGATACCACTCTTGGAAAATTCTACAATGAATTCGTCTAGCAGTTGACCTATATCGCGATAGCTGCTTCTACTCAATGGTTGAAACCAAGCTAAGGCAGTGCCTTTAAGGGTCAAACCAAATGCCTCGTACTGGGTGAACCAGTCCTCAATTTGTTCGGCTCTCAGCACTTGTTTGTACTCGGCCACATGATCATAAGGATCCCCTGTCCCATCGAAATAGTTCTTCATTGCCTTGATCACGTGACTGGGTTTAAGGGTTCTTGGGTACTCCCGGGGTCTAGGCAATGGAAAATCCTGTTCATCTCTTTGTTGCCTATGTGCTTGATGTCTCTCTCTTTCAGGTCTTTCATTTTCAAATCCTGACCTATTCCTGCCCACGGTGTGTGCAAAACTTACCTCAGGTCTCTCTCTAGTTCTTTCTCTCTGGGCTTCATGGGCCTGGGATGATCCTACCCCTTGGAGGCCATGGGAAACATTGGATCTTGGTGGGGGGAAAATCATGTCATTCTTCCATGTATATGCATGTCTATCATGTTCCGTTACCAAGAAAATTTTCTCTGATGTGTTATCCAGGTAGACAACTTTGCCTGGTATCTCAGGATCTTTGAATTCATAGATGATAACTATGCCCAATTGGCTAGGTTGATCTGGCTTGAACCTCCAAAAGGCTTCCTCTGTTTCTCTATTCAAAAATAGTTCTATGCTTTTGTTGTCTTGAGGGATCCAGTCCGGAGTGATCACTCGGGTCAAAACTGACTTACCTCTAGGAGTCTGGGGTCCTTGTCCTACGTTTCCTTGTTCTAGGTCTCCTATCTCATTCTCATGAATGATATTTCCAAACTCATCGGTCCTATCTGGTTGGTTGGTAACCACATACATGGTTCCTTCCTTATCAATGTATGAACCCTCTTCGAACTTGACCACCGGGTGTTCAAGTCCAAAGGATTGATTTGGATTTTTGAGTTGGACCACTGATCGCCTCAGACCATCCTCATAGATGCGAGCACCTAATTGGTTGGTCCGAATATATTCCAACTGTGTCTTATAGGGACCTTCCGGTGTTTGTAGATGGGCAGTCCCTGAGCCACCTGCAGGTTTTCCCATACTAAAAGACATTTCTGAATCACTTGTGTCTGATCTGAGTAAAAGATGACCACTTAGTTGTTGTGCCCAAGACTTGGATGTATGGTTGACACTAGCCTCAGAAGATCTAATGCTTTGTTTATCCTTGCCTAAGTGTCTACCAGATCTCAGGTTCATAAGCTTTAGTCAAGAGTCCAAAATTTCCCCTTGGTATGGTTCAAAATTCTTTGGAGTCCCCTTGGTTCCCTAGTCCCACCTGAGGGTCAACTTCAAATTATCCTATCTCAAAATCAACGCATTATTCTTGAAAAAAAACAGTTGAGATCGTGTAGGATTTGAAACGAGCTTTCCAACAAGCTATAGAGCTCAAAAAATGGACTTTGGATGAAAAAGTTAGGCCAAATCAGGCTCCTGGGGGTCAAAACAGGCAAACAGGACCTTTGGAGAAAATCGCGATTTTGTGATCTTTCTGAAAATCGCGATGCTGTGAAGTCAAAAAAATCGCGATGTTGAGCACAAAATCGTGTTTTTGAAAATCGCGATTTTGAGCAGAAAATCGTGATTTGAAAATCGCGATGTTGATCACAAAATCGTGTTTCAGAAAATCGCGATGTTGAGCAGAAAATCGTGATTTGAAAATCGCGATGTTGATCACAAAATCGTGTTTCAGAGAATCGCGATGTTGATCACAAAATCGTGTTTCAGAGAATCGCGATGTTGATCACAAAATCGTGTTTCAGAGAATCGCGATGTTGATCACAAAATCGTGTTTCAGAGAATCGTGATGTTGATCACAAAATCGTGTTTCTGAAAATCGCGATTTTGACTCAGAGAATCGTGATTCACAAAATCGTGTTTTTGACTGAAAATCGTGTTTTCTCAGAATCGTGTTTTTGACATGAAAATCGCGATTTTGAGTAGAAAATCGTGAATTGAAAATCGCGATTTTGAGCAAAAATTCGTGTTTTCTCAAAATCGTGTTTTTGACTTGAAAATCGCGATTTTGTCCCACAGAATCGTGTTTTTCTCAAAATCGTATTTTTGGCTGAAAATCGTGATTTGTGAGAATCGCGATTTTGAGCAGAAAGTTGTGTTTTTCACAAAATCGTGTTTTTTTGCTGAAAATCGTGATTGGTGAGAATCGCGATTTTGAGCAGAGAATCGTGTTTTTTGAAAATCGTATTTTTCACATGAAAATCGCGATGTTGAGCACAAAATCGTGTTTTTGAAAATCGCGATTTTGAGCAAAAAATCGTGTTTTCACAGAATCGTGTTTTTGCTGAAAATCGTGATTGGTGAGAATCGCGATTTTGAGCAGAGAATCGTGTTTTTTTTAGAATCACGATTTTGAGCAGAGAATCGTGTTTTTTTTTGAGAAAAACACAGAATCGCGATTTTTTTCAACCAACTTTTAGGCGGGAAAACTGAAAATCGTGATTTTTCAAAAAATTTTGAATTTTCACAGAATCGCGATTTTCATCACAGAATCGCGTTTTTTGGCGGGAAATTCAAATTTCTGAGCGCCGGCTATGGCGAGCTCCGTATGAGCAGAAAATCATGAAAAAAATGCAGCGCTTGCTCTCCCTTGCACCTTCTAACTCCTTCCCTCACAATAATGCATGAAAAATGGTATGAAAATGGTGAAAATGCACTAAAAAACAAGAAATTTCTATGAAGAAGAAGATGGAAGAAGGTGGAGATGATGATGATGATGAAGATGAAGAGGAAAAAACAGAAAATGAACTGAAATGATAGTTTTTTTACCTTCCAACGTCGCAAATCTACGATCTTACCATCACCACGCTCGTCCTCGAAGCTCTCTCCCCGGCAACGGCGCCAAAATTTGGTGTAGCTCAAGCGTAAACACCACCTCCTTTACTTGTCAATCAGCGGAGACGTGAGGACCGGTATGAAGACCACGAGCAAGTGAAGGCACAAGTGCGTGAGTGAAAGCACACAAACATGCACACACATACACACACACGCGCACAAAGTAAGATCAAAGAGAGGAACAATGGAAAGCTTAGATTGCAAAAGAGTTCTCTTACAAAAGTTCTATTCTCTAACTAGCTAACCTCAAAAATGAGCTCTCTAGCTCTTTTTATAGTTTTTTGACTAGTTTTGGCCCTGTCCAGACCTAGTGTCTGGCCTAGTTAAAAATTAGGTTCCAGGGCTTATTTGAGGACTCAAACGAAGTCTAAAAATTATGAAAATTGGTACGATGGTACTTCTAATACTCCTCAAGCTCGAGGACTCCTCGGCTTGAACAAAATGGAGTTACTAAAAATAGATAATGGTATTTACAATGGTTTCTAGTGATGAAAATCACTATTTTTGTAGGGGATTCTTCTGAAAATTTGACATACACTTCTTGGAGCTCCCTACTTGCTCTCTCTTCTTCTATGTCCACTTCTTTGATGTGCTTCCATGCTTTGTCCTTGACCTTGAGCTTCAACAGGCAGGTATTAAGAAGATAGAGAAAAACCTCAATTAATGATTGAGGGGGAGCTGTTGGTGCATGCCAATCATCAATTGAAGGTTTATGAAGAAATGAAGTCAAGAAATCAAGAAGAGAACAAAGTCAGAAGTTTGAAGGAAGGACATACTCAGAAATTCAAAGCTATATACATATATGTATATTAGTTCAGATATAGGTGACATATACTTTTGATTAGTCATAAGTTTGTACATATTCGCCTATAAATGTTTTGGAAAACGTCGGGGCATGTAGAATAGAAAATAGGAAGAGAAAATCAGATGTAAAAAAAGTGTCATTGGACACATGAGAATTTGTAGAGTTATCTCTCCAATGTAGTTGTAACTTTTCTGAGTAATCAATGGAAATCTTGCGCCCGATGTTTTGGTGTCTGCTACTTCTGTAGTTAATCTCTTGAGAAATCCTTCTGAACATATCTAATTCCATAGTTAATCAATCTATGGCTAGAATTTGAGAGTCTAATTGTCATCAGGTTAAGAGAATTTTACATAGGAACATTCATATGTGAAGATGTTCTGAGAGTCGACAAAACTGGCGCAGATTTCATGTTCAGAGAAATGAACATTGCTCAGTACATGGTGTAAAGTTTTACACAAGTGAGGGCTTAAAATCTAAGTTGAAAGGTAATCCATCTATGGCTAAAAGATCTTGATCAAACGGGTTCGACATTGGGAGAACTATAGCTAAGAAGTTGCAGGTGTCAAAGTCGCTACTACAGAGAAGGTGTTTTACACATAGGTAAATTGTTTGTATGATTTCTCAGAGTATACTGAATCATTTGCAGAGATTTAAGTTGGAGAAGGTGCGCAACCTTAAGGCAAAGTATTGTGCAAAGTTTTATTAAAAACTTTACAGGATTGATTAGTCAATGAGTGATTAATCTGCAGCAGACTTTTCAGAGAAGTGATTTCTTCATAATTAATCAATTTCTTGGTAATATGATAATGGATTTCCATAATCCTGTGGAGTCTAAAGTTATTCTTGGTCTAGAGGTGGTCTAATATCAAGAATAGCTTGTTCTTTTGGAGATTAACACTCTCCATCAACATGTAGGCTTGGGTAAAATGCACCAACATTCAGGCACTCTAAAGAGCCTAAACCAATCCTGATTTGTGCAGAGATTGCTTTGGAATTTTGGATGGTGTTGATAGCACTACTGTATTAGTACAAAAATGTGTTTCCTTGGACCTATGCCGATATGAAAGGACTCGATGGCAAATGATATCATCATCGGCTCTTACTAAGAATAGACTTGACTCGAGTAATGCAGCAAAGGTATAGAATGAACCGAAACTTTGCAAAGCAGGTTAAGCATGAGTTAGATCAATTAATCAAAGCCAGATATAATGTTCCCATAGAAAATCCATAATGAGTCTCACCAATAGTCATTGTACCAAAGAAGAACAAGAAATTACGCATTTGTGTGGATTACAAGAAGTTGAATGTCGCTACAATACCCAATCCATTCCCAATGTCGTTTTTGGATAGCATGTTAGACAAAGTAGCAGGCAGAGAAATGATTTCTTTATTAGATGGTTTTAGTGGCTACAACTAAGTACGAATGGTAGAGGAGGACATATCTAAGATGGAATTCATCATGAATTGAAGGTTCTTCACATGTACAGTCATGTGGTTTGGTCTACGGAGTGCACCAGGCACCTTTCAACAATGTATACAATAGATCTTCGCCCCATATCTTATGCCTTTTATGCGAATATTTTTGGATGATTTCTCGGTGTCCAAAAAGATCGTTGCACATTTGGAGCACTTATGAGCTTGTTTTGATTCATGCAAGAAGGTACGCCTCTATCATAACTGTAACAAATAAACATTTGTAGTAAAATGTGGAAAATTATTAGGCCACATCGTTTCAAAGAATGGCATTGCCATGGGTCTAGATTGATGGAGAGTGTTAATCTCCAAAAGAACAACCTATTCTTGAAATTAGAGCACCTCTATATCAAGAATAAGTTTAGACTCCTCTTAATTTGGAGAACAATCACTAACTTATCAAGAAATTGACTATTCTGAAAAAATCAAATTCTTAGAAAAGTCTGCTGCAGATTAATCTTTGATTGACTAACCATTCATGTAAAGTTTTTTATAAAACTTTGTAGCATGTGTCGCCTTAAGGTTGCGCACCTTCTCCAACTCAAATCTCCTCAAATGATTGAGTATAATTTGAGAAATGACTCAAACACTTTACCTATGTGTAAAACTACTTCTCTGCAGTAGCGACTTTGACACCTGTAACTTCTTAGCTATAGTTCTCCCAATGTCGAACCCATTTGGTCAAATGCTTTTAGATGTAGATAGCTTATCTCTCAACTTAGATTTTGAACTATCATATGTGTAAAACTTTACACTGTGCACTGAGCACTACTCATTTCATTGAACTCGAAATCTGCGCCTGTTTCAGAAGACTATGAACATTCTTTACATATGAATGTTCCTACACACAATTCTCTTAGCCTGATTAAAATTGGAAGCTGAAATTTTGTACAGAGGTTGATCAACTCTAGACTTAGACTTGTACAAAAGCATTCCACAGAAGATCTACCACAGAAGGAGAAGACACGAAAACTTCGGGCGCAACTTTTCTTCTATTCTTCAAAAAATTACAATTGAGTTATGAGAGAGACTTCTTCTCATTCCTATGAACTCTAATGAGTCTTACAACTTACAAAAGCACTATTCTCATACTCTCCTATTGTCTCTCTATTGCCGCAAAATTTTTCCAAAGTATTTATAGGCAAATATGTACAAGCTTATAACTAAACAAAAGTTTACGTGATCTATGTCTTCACTAATGTACATCTGTGTACATATCATTCATCCTGTGAATGTAACCACCTTCTTTGCTTCAAGACTTGATCTTATCTCCATCTTTTTGTCTTTCAAACTTCAATTGGTGATTGGTGTGCACCAACAGCTCCCCCTCAATCATCAATTGAGGTTTTTCTTATCTTCTTTATACCTGCCATATCTTTGAACTTTTGTAACTTTGGTCCATCCAAACTCTTTGTAAGCATATCAGCTATCTGATCTTTTGTTGAAGTATGTATAACTTCAATCTCTTTATCCATCACCTTCTCTCTTAGAAAGTGATACTATATCTCAATGTGTTTGGTCCTGGCATGAAAAACAGGATTAGCAGCTAGATATAATGAACTCATGTTATCTCCATAAATGATAGGTATGCTCTGTATAGTGTCAAAACTCTTCATGAGAGTCTTAAGCCATATCACTTCTTTTGCAGCTTCAACCATGCCTTTGTACTCTGCTTCTGTAGATGACAAAGAAACTGTATGTTGCTTCTTTGAGCACCAAGAGATTAACTTATCTCCCACATAACACATGTATCCATAAGTTGACCTTCTATCATCTGGATTACCTGCCCAATCTGCATCACTATATATTTTGATATTTGTATCTGATGTAAAACCATAATACAAACCCTCTTTGAGTGTACCCTTAATGTATCTCAACACTCTTTGACCCGCAATCGAATGTTCTTTCCTAGGACAATGCATAAATTGAGACAACACCCCAACTGCATATGATAAATCAGGCCTAGTTAATGTAGCATAGATAAGACTACCAACCAAACTCTGATATTGTTTCATGTCCTTGAATTCTTCACCTCCAAATCTGCTCAATTTGTGATTCACCTCCATTGGAGTAGGTGCTACTCTGCAATCATTCATCTTAAACTTGGTTAGCAAATTCCTCAAATACCTTTCTTGAGTCACATACACTCCATGTTGAGTGTATGAAATCTCCATGCCCAAGAAGTATGACAAATCTCCCAAATCACTAATTTTGAACTCTTTCTCCATTTGCTTCTTTAGGCTTTGTATGCCTTTCTCATATGTACCTCTAAGAATTATATCATCAATATATATACATATGTAAATGAACCCATCTCTTGAGTTTACACACATAATCTGAATATCTTCCATCTCTGAATCCTTGAGGTTGCTCCATGAAAACATCATCTGAAATATAACCATTCAAAAAAGCATTCTTCACATCTAATTGACACAATTTCCAACCTTTACATGCAGTAATTGCAATGAGTGTTCTGATGGTTGTCATCTTTGCCACTGGACTATAAGTCTCATCATAGTCAATACCATATGTCTCAGCAAACCCTTTAACAACAAGTCTAGCGTTGTACCTAGACACACTTCCATCTGCAAATCTCATTGTCTTATAGACCCACTTGCATCCAATGATCTTCTGACTATTTGGTTTTGGAACCAAATCCCATGTTTGATTCTCCACCAATGCATCATATTCTTCCTGCATAGCTTTTTTCCCAAATCTCTTTACCTTTTGCCTCTTCATATGTAGAGGGGTCTTCATCTGCTTTAACCATGTAAGCATAATCCTTAGTAGTCAAGAATGAAGTATCATAGCTATACCTTGTAGGTTGCCATTTGTGCCTTGTAGACCTCCTGAGTTCTCCACTTCTTGAGGTTTCTGGTTCTTCACACTCTGGATCAAATCTTGGTGTCTCTTCCACTTCAGCCTGCACTTCATGATTCTCTTGTTCATCAAATATCTGAATCTTTGAGTTACCTTTCCTTTGGCTCACAATGTCTTCATCATCTGTATTAATATTGATAGTACCTGCATACCAAGTACCTTGCTCATCAAATGTAACATCTTTTGATACAAGAAAATGTTTTGTGGATGGATTCCACAACCTGTATCCCATCTGCTTATCATCATAACCAATAAACACATATTTTTCAGCTTTAGGTTCCAATTTATGCCTTAATTGTGATGGCACATATGCATAGGCCAGACATCCAAATACTTTGCAATGGTCTCATGTAGGTCTCTTACCCCACCATGCCTCATATGGTGTCATACCCTGCAAGGCTTTACAAGGTAGCCTATTGACCAAATAAGTAGCTGTGTTTACAGCCTCAGCCCATAAATAATTTGGGCAATTTTTCTCCTTCATCATGGACCTTGCAAACTCAACAAGAGTTCTATTCCTCCTTTCTGCTACACCATTTTGTTGAGGAGAATACCTGCAAGTCACTTCCCTTTTTATACCTGCATTCCACAAGTAATCACTGAATTCATTAGAGAAATACTCTCCCCCTCCATCTGACCTTAGTCTCTTCAATTTATGTCCTGTAATTCTCTCTGCATACATATGATAATGTTTGAAAGTATTGAATACTTCTGACATATCTTTGATCACATAGATAGTGATCCATCTGGTAGCATCATCAACATAAATCACATAATACCTTGATCCATTGATACTGAAATCCTTTGATGGTCCCCACACATCTGTGTGTACCAACTCAAGTTTCTCTGAATACATAAACCCATGCTTAGAATAGGGTTGCTTATGAGCCTTACCTAATTGACATGCCTCACATATATATGTCATATGTTGACCTGCAACATTAGGCAATCCAAGCACTGAGCCATTATTAATCATGTCTTTAATACCTCTTTCATTGAAATGTCCAAGCCTCTTATGCCAAAGATCTAACTCAGAGATCTTATGTCCTCCATAAGTGAACAAGGCATGACCAACATTACCTTGAATCTTCAATGTGAACAATCTTCCTTCTTTCTTCCCTGAAACAATTTGTTTATACCCATTGCTAGGGTCTTCCACAAACACTCCTTCATTAGTGAACCTCACTTCATAACCTTTTTCCACAATTTGTCCTACACTTATCAAATTCTTAGGAATTGTAGGAACATACAAGACCTTACTCAATAAGGTGCTACCATCCTTGGCCTTCACTGATCCAATTGACTTCACATTATGCTTTGTATTGTCACCTGTTTGAACACCATGATTAGATACCTTATTCTCCAAATCAGTCATCAATGCTATGTTACCACTCAGGTGATTGCTACACCCTGAGTCAATGTAGAAGACTCTTTGATCTTCACTCTGCCTTTCACAAGTTGCATTCATTATCAATGTTGAATCTTCCTTCTAATCTGAAGCATAATTGTAGTAGGTATTGTTATATTGTTGACTTTGGAAACCTCTACCTGCATTTCTTCCAAAGTAACCCCTACTACCTCTACCTCTGAAATTACCTCTTTGATTTCTGCCACCTCTTCCTCTTGAATTATAGTTTTGATTATATCCACCATTACTCTGAGTGTTATGCCAACAATCATTAGCTAAATGATTTGTCTTACCACAAATCCAGCAAGCTTTGGCTCCATCTTTGTTATTCCTGCCTCTTCCTCTACCTTTGCCACCTCCTCTTCCTCTTAGGAAGTTGGCTTGACTAGTTGTGCCTTCTTCTTCATTTGCTTGTTGCTTTCCTTTGTTAGTTTTCTTCTTGTCTTTAGAGTACATTGCATGACCTGCACTCTTGTCACTATCTCCTTTGACATCATTCTCAAAAGTTAGCATATGTCCTAACAATTGATTCAAATCAGGATTGAAATGATCCAATGAAAGTTCTGTAGACAAAATAAAAGGCTTCCACTTCTCATCACCTCTTAGTCCTGTGAGAATTTTCCTTACCAATTTATCTTCTTCAATGTCTTCATCCACTGCTCCTAATGCATCTGCAATGTCCATCTTTGTCACATAATCAGATATTGATTGTGAAGCCTTCTTCTTGAAAGTAGTAAATTCTGCCCATAAGGATGCTTTTCTTGACTTTGTAGTGTTTTGGAAATGCTCCTCCAAAGCATTCCATATTTCACTTGCACTTTCAAGACCTCTAATATGAGGTAGCAAGTAGTCATTGACAACCATGTAGATTATGCTCCTAGCTTGAGCATCTCTTTTCATCCAATTCTTCAAATCTGATAATTCTTCCCTAGTTGGAACACTAGGATCTCTGAATTTGTTGGTGCATTTTGCCCAAGCCTACATGCTTGATATGCTTGATATTATTCTCATTTGTAAGTCACATGAGTAGTCATGTGAACACCTCTTGTAAAAGAGTACATTTTATCTCTTGTAAATGGAAAAAGAAAAAAGGAAAAGGATGGCTTACCTCATCCATGATGTAAAAGCAAATTCGTGGCTCCAACTACCAAAATCACGAATTTTTGAGCTGAGGGAATCTCTCCTAACTTTGGGGATCACTTTTAGGTGGAGCCATTCGAATTCGAATTCAAAACTCCCTCCAAGAATAGCTATAAAAGGAGCAAGAAGGAAGAGGCGATTAGCAAGCCTTGTACGTGACCACTTCATGTCATTTTGTAGAGATTGAAGAGCTTACTCCATAGCTCTATCATTCTACTCCCATTGTGCAAAGATTCATTGCCAATGTGGTTGTAATCATATGTGAATCTATACATTTATTATCATCTACCTCTCTGTTTTGTTCTCTGCTATACTCACTCAGAGCAGTAACTTCAGAAGGTCATATCTCGAGTTTTACTGAACATTTTTCAGTGTTTTAAAGTGCGTTGGATAGCTCTCACTGTCTAGTTTCTACCTATAAATTTTCAAGGTCATTGGATTTATATTTTTGGAGATATCTGCATTTTACGGCTTACTGGTCTATCTCTGCAGAGCCCCGAGAATTGTGGGAATGTTCCAGAACTTGATGAAACTTGTTCTCAGTGCTCAGTCCATCATTTGAAGTGTTTTAACTTGGAATAGGAAGCTTGCTAAGTCTATTTGCTATGCCCAAAAGGAATTTTTCTAATTCCTTCCAGGTTGAGAGCACTGTTCATTTTTTCCAGCAGGTGTATGTCCAAAAATAGCAAGTTTTGGGAGCTAGTCATTTCGCAACTTGTCTGTCTTGACTTAAACTTTTGGGATACATGTTCCAAAGTACTTGGCTGATATTTTGGTGGATTTAGGAAGCTCAAAGGGTCTACTAATCAACTCTGAAGTCTCAGTTGGCTGGTGTGAAGTTGGTTGTAGCGGCACCTACTCATCTTTGGATTGCATCCACCATCTCTCTTCACAGTGGTATCAGAGCATAGTCAAGCAACATGGGAGATGGATTTCCATCAACAATTGACAAATTGGATCGAAACAACTATCCGGCATGGTCTCTAAGGATGGAGGCTTACCTTCAAGGAAGGAATCTATATGGATTCATATCCGGAGATGAAGCAATGCCAACCATGAGGAACAAAGGGCAACCATCACATGAAGAAGTGGAAGGACTTTCGAATTGGTGTTCGAAGGATGCACTTGCAAGGTCCTATATTCTAAACTCAATCTCTGATTTTCTTTTACCTCATGTCAAGGGATGCAAGACATCAAGAGAAACCTGGAATGCACTTGCTTCTTTCTTCTCTTCCAACACTCGAGCAAGGAAGAACCAATTGTGGATGGAGTTCACAACAATGAAGAAAAGCCCGAAGCAAAATGTGACTGATTATGTCACAAAGATGAAGGAGATTTCCGACCAACTTGGAAGCATTGGAGAGGTAATTGAAGAGGAGCAAATCATAAGACAAATCATGAATGGAATCAAAGCAGACGACAAGTGGGAGTCATTCACAACAGCCATGGATTTATACATGGATATGCATGTACCCGACCTCAACACACTCATGGGCCAACTCTTCACTCATGAAGCAAAGATTAGCAAAGGTGGTGAGTCCTCAAGAGGTAATCAAACTTCTGCCTTATATTCTGATAAAGCTAAGGTCAAGGACAAGTCAAAGAATAGGAAGAATGAAGATGAAGGAAGCTCTTTCCAAGCAAACTTTGCAGGTAGAGGAAGAGCTAGAGGAAGAGGCAGAGGTGGAAAGCAAGGCAGGGGGAGATTCCAATCATCTCAACCTTGCAACATATGTGGCTTATCTAACCATACTACTGAAGAATGTTTCAGGAACCCGAGGAACTCAAGAGGAAGAGGATTCAATAGAGGTGGCTATGGATCAAATAGAGGTAGGTACAATGGAGGCTACAACAACAACAACTACTACAACAACAATTACAACAACAACAACAACTATCAAAGTGGCCATAGAGGAAGAAGAGATTACAATAACTATGCAGAGGACCAAAGTCAAGAAGATTCATTATTGATTATGAATCTATCAACAAAGAAGGGTAAGGATGATGATCACATATTTTACATTGATTCGGGATGCTCGAACCATGTAGCAGGAAATGTGGCTTTACTTTCTGATTTGGAAGATCCTCATAACAAGCATGAAGTGCAGACAGGAGATGACACAAAGCACTCAGTGGAGAAGATAGGTAATGTGAAGACATCAGATGGGAATATGAACCTCTTAAGCAAAGTCTTGTATGTCCCTACAATTACCAAAAATTTAATAAGTGTTGGACAGATTGTTGAAAAAGGATTGCAGGTTAGATTCAATCGATTTGGAGCATATGTTGAAGACCCAAGGCAAGGCTTTCGAAGGATTGCCAAAGGAGAAAAGACAGGAAGGCTTTTCACTTTTGAAGTGGAAGATACAAAGAACATAGCTTTGTTTAGCTATGGATCTCAAACTCTAACAGAGTTGGAGATATGGCACAAAAGGCTTGCTCACATTGGTGAGAGGACACTCAAACAGATTTGCAGGGACCAAAGTGTACTTGGTTTGCCTAATATCACAAGGCAACACATGATTTATAAGTGTGAAGCTTGTCAACTCGGCAAGGCTCATAGACAACCTTTCAATAAGAAAGGATATATGTATCAAAATCCTTTGGATCTAGTGCACACGGATGTGTGGGGTCCAAGTAAGGAGCCATCTATATCAGGCTCAAGATATTATGTGTCTTTCATAGATGATTGTAGCAGGTGGACCATTCTGTTTTTCATGAAGCACAAGGATGAAGTGTTTAATTGCTTTAAGAAGTATATTGCTCTTGTTGAAAATCAAACAGGTAGGACTTTGAAAAGACTCAGATCAGATGGTGGAGGAGAATACTTCTCTTCTGAATTTGATGCCTTCTTGCATGAAAGAGGCATTAAAAGGGAAGTCACTACAAGGTATACACCTGAACTCAATGGTGTAGCAGAGAGGAGGAATAGAGCTATCGTCGAAGCTGCAAGGTCCATGCTCAACGAAAAGGGATTGCCGAACTACCTATGGGCAGAGGCTGTGTCGACAGCCACATATCTCATAAATAGACTTCCATCTAAGTCACTAGATGGAACCACTCCATATGAAGTGTGGAATGGAAGAAGACCTAGTCTAGAGCATTGTAAAATCTTTGGATGCTTAGCCTATGCTCACATTCCTTCTCAAGTAAGAGGGAAATTGGATCCCAAGGCAGAGAAGTGTGTATTCATTGGTTATGATCAAAACCAAAAAGGATATAGATTGTACAATCCAACCAATAAAGGATTTTCTGTGAGTAGAGATGTAATTTTTGATGAAAACAAATCATGGTTTGATGATGACAGGAAAGTGAAGTTGCCATATGACTTGGATGAAGATTTTCCATCACTTCAACCAAAGGAGCCAAAGCAGATTGAAGAAAGTGATTCGGAGATTGACCTAGAAGACTTGGAAAGACTAAAGCTATGGAAGAACAAAGGTAAAGCAAAGATGCAGGATGCTACATATGGACCCGAGAGCTCACATCAACCACTTAGAAGGTCTTCGAGGGAGAAGAAGAAACCAGAGAGGTTTGGTTATGATACTTCTTTGGTCACTAAGCACTCAATCTACATTGCAAAGGATTCAACCAATGAAGAACCTACCACATTTGAAGAAGCACAAAGCAAGAAAGCTTGGAGAGATGCAATGGATGAAGAAATGGAAGCCTTGAAGGAGAATGACACTTGGGAGCTTGTACCTAACAAGCCATCTATGAAGATAATCGGATCTCGATGGATATACAAAATCAAGAAGAATCCAGATGGAAGTATAAATAGACACAAAGCAAGGTTAGTTGCTAAAGGGTTTGCTCAAACCCATGGTATTGATTATGAGGAGACTTTCTCTCCTGTTGCAAAAATGCCTACAATTAGGGTTCTCATTAGTCTTGCTGCATCTAGAAATTGGAATCTTTATCAACTTGATGTAAAGAATGCTTTCTTGAATGGATGGATTTCTGAGGAAGTGTATATGGCACAACCTCCTGGATATGAGGATGCACATCATCCTAACTATGTATGCAAACTAAAGAAAGCTTTGTATGGATTGAAGCAAGCTCCAAGAGCTTGGAATTTCAGATTGGTTACTTATTTGCAGGACCAAGGATTCAAAGCTAGCAAGGCGGATACCTCTTTGTTCATAAAGAGGAATGGATCTGAAGTGATCTATTTATGTGTGTATGTTGATGATATTATTATCACAGGCAATGATCTTGAAGGAATCAAACAGGTAAAGAGTCAAATGAAGGAGGAGTTCAAGATAAGTGACCTCGGACCACTCACTTATTTTCTTGGATTGGAGTTGATCTACACAGATTCAGGTATATACATCACACAAAGGAAGTATGTCCATGACATGCTCGTCAAGTTCAAGATGGAAAATACAAAGTGTGCAGGTACACCTATGGAGCAAAATCATAAGCTTAGTGCTTATGAAGGAGAGCCAATTGAAGACATCACAAGCTATCAAAGCTTGGTTGGAAGTTTGAACTATGCAACACTCACAAGGGTGGATATATGCTATAGTGTTAGCATATTGAGTCAGTTTATGCATAAGCCGAGAAGACCACTGTTGGCATACAAAGCAATAAAGGAGTCATGCACAATACGGCAACAAGGCCAGATCATTTTTTCCCATAGATTATGTACAACCCAAGTGATTTTAATCACTACACAAACATTGTAAATCCCGTTTTTGGTAGATTAGACTCCATTTTGTGCAAGCCGAGGAGTCCTCGAGCTTGAGGAGTATTAGAAGTACCATCGTACCAAATTTCATAATTCTTAGACTTCGTTTGAGCCCTCAAATAAGCCCTGGAACCTAATTTTTAACTAGGCCGGACACTAGGTCTGGACAGGGCCAAAAGCTAGTCAAAAACTATAAAAAGAGCTAGAGAGCTCATTTTTGAGGGTAGATTGTAATTGAAACGAACTTGTAAGAGCATTTTGAAAGTAATCTAAAAAAGCTCCATTGATTCTCACTCTTTGTCTTGCCTTGTGTGCGCGTGTGTGTATGTGTGTGCATGCTTGTGTGCTTCTCACTCACGCACTTGTGCCGCCACTTGCTCGAGGTCTTCATACCATCCTCACGTCTTCCCGGATTGACATTAAAGGAGGTGCTACTCATCACTGAGCTACACCAAATTTTGGCGCCGTTGCCGGGGATCGAGCTTTGAGGACGAGCGTGTGATGGTAAGACGTAGAGTTGACGCGTTGGAGTCATAGGTATTTTCTTCACTCTCATCGGTTTTCTTTTACTTTCTTCACCTTCTTCATCATCATCATCACCATCTCCCATGTCCATCTCCATCATCGCGAAAATTTCAGTTTTTTGACTATATCCCCACCTCCATCTCATTTCCCTCATTTCACTTGTGAGAGAGAGCGAAAGAGCGAACTTGCATGTGCTGTTTTTGCATGTTTTCTGAGCTATTTTGCAGGTTTTTTGCTGTACCATCATCCCCAGCAGTGTGCGCAGGTACGACAGGCTCTGCACAGGTCCCGGGACGACAGCCTCTGTCTATCGCGACAGACAGAAAATCTTAACATTTTGTGAATGCATGTTTATCATTGTAACCTACACCTTGAGGGCACTCTAGATCACTAGAAGTTTCTCAAAAATTTGCATTTTTTCAGTCTATCGCGACAGACACCGTCTATCGCGACAGACAGAAACCCACGACAGACACCGTCTATCGCGACAGACACCGTCTATCGCGACAGACAGAAACCCACGACAGACACCGTCTATCGCGACAGACACCGTCTATCGCGACAGACAGAAATCCACGATAGACACCGTCTATCGCGACAGACACCGTCTATCGCGACAGACAGAAATCCACGATAGACACCGTCTATCGCGACAGACACCGTCTATCGCGACAGACAGAAATCCACGATAGACACCGTCTATCGCGACAGACAGAAATCCACGATAGACACCGTCTATCGCGACAGACACCGTCTATCGCGACAGACAGAAATCCACGATAGACACCGTCTATCGCGACAGACACCGTCTATCGCGACAGACAGAAATCCACGATAGACACCGTCTATCGCGACAGACACCGTCTATCGCGACAGACAGAATTTCACGATAGACACCGTCTATCGCGACAGACACCGTCTATCGCGACAGACAGCCCCCACGATAGATTGTGTCTATCGCGACAGACACCGTCTATCGCGATAGACAGGCATTTTCGGCAAAAAATTAAGGAGTGAATTTTTGGAAATTTAGGCCAAATTTTGGGCATATTTGCACTTTCATGTACTCATCTACTTACAAAGGCCTTAGAAAATGCATTAAAACCCCAGAAAGGTTCTGTTTGTCTAGTTAACCCCCTAAACCCTGAACGGTCATAACTTTTTCATACGAAATCCATTTTTTGAGCTCTAGGGCTTGTCGGAAAGCTCGTGACATATACTACACGCCCTCAACTGTTTTTTATAAGAATAACGCGTTGATTTTCCGATAGGATATTTGGAAGTTGACACACTGAGGGGTAGGAACACCAAGAGAGCTCTAGAGTAAACTTCTAACAATGCAAAAGGGGGAACAAGGGTCATTAACAAAGTGTCTGAAATAAATTGTCTGTCAATTGAAAGGTCTACTTGGAGCTAATCTTGGGATTTATGCAGGCCTATTGAGAAGCAATTGAGAGTATCCAAGCAAGGGTGTGGCACACGCTTGAGAATCAACTTCTCGAGCACTAAAGAGCAAGGTTCGGCAAGAAAGGTCGGGATATTCTCAACTCCTCTTCGTCAATTCCTAGCCTAGGCTAAGAGCGATTAGAAGTAGGAGTAAGTCAGGGCGACGATAGGCCACTATCAAGTTGAAGACTACCTAAAAACTCAAGTTCAAGCTAAAAACTTAATCTCTGTACTGTCGACAACATAAAGGAAAGAACCTAACGTGGAACGATCAACCTGAAAGTACGAAGAACATTCAAGTATTCCTGACGACGTAATAGCAGACAAGACTTTAAACACGAGGAATAACTAAAAAGAATCAAGTGACTGGTACCAATTGATCGGCAACGAGGTTGTACTCTGGGCAAAAATTTGGGCCAATCAGTGAGGCATATGAACCTTAGATCAGGACGACACCTAGTAAGAGAGAGACAAAGCCTTAGGTCCTCAGAGGCTAGTGTCAATCACACTGCAAGGTCTTGGACTCAGCAGTTGAGTCGCCACTCTCATTACCCTAGCTCTGATACCAGTGAGTCAGAGATGTCTCAAGGCATGGACAGGCCTACGGGAAGTTCAGGTGTGCCCTACTTGTACAGGGTAGAAGGCCCTTACAAAACACAGTTGGAGTACCTGAGGACCAACCGATTAGGTGCTAGCATCTATGAGGACGGCTTAGGAAGATCTGTGGTCCAGATTAAAAACCCTGATCAATCCATTGGACTAGAACACCCAGCTGTCAAGTTTGAAAATGGTGCATACCTGGACAAAGAAGGAACTATATATGTAGTCACTAGTCATCCTGATAGGACAGATGACTTTGGGAATGTAATCTCAGAAGCGGACTTAGGTGACCTGGAACAAGGGAACATGGGTGCGGAACCTAGAACCCCTCGAGGTAAATCAGTTCTCACTAGGATTATCACGCCTGAGTGGGTCCCCCAAGATAACAAGTGCATAGATTTGCTTCTCAATCGAGAAACGGACGAAGCCTTTTGGAGGTATAAACCGGATCACCCAATTGATATAGGAACAATCATGATCTATGAGTTTAAGGATCCAGATAGCCCAGGTAGAGTGACCTACTTAGACCACACTTCGGAGAGGATCTTTGTGGTGACAGAAAATGATAGGCATGCCTACACTTGGAAGGGCGAATTTATTTTCCCCCAACCAAGATCAAATGTATCCTATGGTCAACCTGGAGCTGGAACCTCCCAGGCTCATGGTATGCAAAGAGACAGAAGTAAAGATAGACCAGAAGTAAGTTTTGCCAACCCAGTGGGCAGAGAAAGAACGAGAACGGAGACGAATAGGGTAGAACCTCCTGAGATGCATAGAGCCCACAGGAACCAAAGAAATGTAGATGGATTCCCTCTGCCGAGGCCTAGAGAGCACGCAAGAACTTTGAGACCCACCCAGCTAGTTAAGTCCATGAAGAATTACTTTGACGGCACAGGAGATCCCTATGATCATGTGGCGGAGTTCAAGCAAGTCTTGAGAGCTGAACAGGTTGAGGATCTGTTCACGCAGTACAATGCCTTCGGTCTAACCCTTAGGAACACAGCACTTACATGGTTTCAACCATTGGATGAGCGTCAGTTCAGGAGCATAGACCAACTCCTAGAGGCTTTCATTGTAGAGTTCTCTAAGAGTGGCATAAGACACAATACCTCCTCACTGATTCACAGCTTCAAGCAAACCCCTCAAGAGACTGTGAGACTTGCAGGAAGAAGATTTAGACAATATCTTGAAAGGTGCCCTATTTCAGAGCTACCCACATCTGCTAAACAAGTAGCCTTATTTCTTGACGGATTGCTGAGCCCAAAATTGAGATCCTATGTGTATCTGAAAGACCCTAGGACTATAGAAGAATGTGTACGTATGTGCATTGACATTGAAGATAACCTAGGAGAAGAGCTAGAGTTGTCCAAAATTTACAAAGATTCAGATAGTGCATCTAGTCAATCTTCCACACAAGCCACATCAATTGAAGAACTGGCCGAAAAAGTAGCTCAGAAACTAGGTGTAACTAGCAAACAAATCCCAAGGTTTGCCCCTGTGAAAAGGTGCTATACATGCGGTGGTGACCATATGGCGAACGTCTGTCCCATTATGGCTCAACCCCAAGTAAACCCTAGTAGCCAGTACTGCACCATAGAACGGAGATACACCAATCACACCGCACAAGATTGCCCATACAACAAGCAGGCAGTTAGGCAATCCTACCCGCAGCCCTACCAACAAGGCAGATACCAAAACCAAAATCCACCACCACAATATGCTAGACCCCAACAAACCTACCAACCACAATATCAGGCCCAACAGAGACCCCAACCGGTACTAGCTCAACAGCCCCCAAACCCTGCTAACGTGATTCCAGTAAAGTATACTGCTGCAGAAGAGAACCTGAATAGAGCTATAGTCCCTGTAACATCCTTGATCTCTGAAAATGACCCAAGTGACCATAGCTTTGATTCTACCCATGTGGATAGCCCCCAGGCTTACTACATGCAGTCCCCAGAACATGGAGAGTCCTACTATGGTGAAGAGTCGAACGAACCTAGTTGGGAGTCAGATTACACGAACATCATGTATACAAACCCCAACCCTAGACCTCAACCTAGGCAAGTACGACCACCATTTCCTAGAGGACCGTGCTACAGATGCCAAGGAGATCACCTCATTCGTGATTGTCCCTTGCCTCCACCTACGCAAACCCAGTCGGTGACGATCCAAGGCTTCTGCCAAGATTGCGGAAAAGAGCATCTCTTACGAGACTGCCCAAAGAACCCCAATAGCATGCCAAAAATCACCCCTATCAACGTTGTTGGGTTAGTGGTAGACTCCTCAGGAAGCGTCACTTCCACTGCACCAGTACAGGTAGTCACTAGGGCTCACGCATTGCAGCAAAACCAAGGGGTAGGCCAGGAAAAGAGCCTAGATGCTAGCGATACTGAGAGCCAAAATAAAAAGAGAACAAGAGCTTGGAAAGATAGCCGCGAACGCATGAAAAGGCAATGGGCAAAGAAGATGGGTGAACTTGAGGAAAGTCTACGAGAAACCAAGGCTAAAATCATAGAGATCACGTCTCAACCGCACTCTCACACATTCCCACCGCTACCATCCCCATCACCCTCCATCCCTTCACCCTCTAAGACAGCCCACGCAACCCACCCACCACCCCAAACAGGATCAGTATTAGCTGATCCCACTCCCGAAGACATAGACATGATGCTTAAGGCATATCAGGCCAGAATCCAAGAAGGGCCAAACGTCACGGATCATGACAAGTGCTATCCTAGAGCTGACCTAGAGATAGAAAGAACCAAACTATGTGCGAAAATGGTCGCATTGGCTCAGACTATGTTTGAAGCCAGTCGCCTTTTCAATTACTCGGGCTCAGCCAAATCGCAATTACACTTGGATGGATTCCTAGAGAAGTTAGAGAGGATAATTGCAAGATCCGACAAGGAAGAAAAAAATCAAGACCAAGAAAAAGCAAGCAAAAACAGGAATCATTCCCAATCAGAAGTGTATGTGGCCAATGCCCCTAAACCGGACAACTTCCCCTCCTTAGAAAGAATAGAGAGGCCAATAGCACAGCCAGAAAAGGAACCTACCCCTCAAAGAAAGGAAAGGGCAAGAGAACGGATAAGCCAGCCTCTTCAGAAAGCCCATGTGCCTCCTCAAGGAGCCTATCTTCCTCCCCAAAGGTCACAGGAGCCCCCCTCGAAAGCTTATGTACCTCCACAGGTAACCCACATTCCTTCCCAGAGAGCGTATGAGCCTGTTCGGAAAAGTAATAGAATAAGTAATCCTCCCCAAGAAGCTTGTGCTCCAGCCATTTGCGAGAACGAGGAGAGAGTCAACAATAGAATCAGCCCTCCTTCACAGGTTGCTTATGCGCCCAATTCTACGGAGCCAGACACTTCTTCTTCTATGAATCGGTTTGCCCCAGACTTCTTACGAGAGATTCAAGAAGACAAATGGGATAACGAAAGCGAGGTCGCCCCTCCTTTTGAACTTGTGGACGATGCACACGACCAATTCCCACAAGATATCCCCTCTATTTACGGGGAGCATGAGAGTGTTCAGTCTCACGAGAGATTGGACTTTGAGTCTAATTCCATACAGGAGCTACCCCACTTCACAGGCCCATGGGAAGCAAAGTCCACATGTATGAGAGCACCCACAGTCATGGTAAGGAACGACGACTCAGTCATACCGAGGAACACGGAGGTAGTAACTAACACTAAGGTGCAACGCGATCTCACTTTGGAAGAGCTGTCTGAGGATAGACCAAACGCGCGGAAATATGTAGCTAGTCAAGTAACTGAAACTGCAGAACCTCGTTCCCGGGTAGGATCCCATAGGACAGTACCGGAAATTCCCTTGGATAAGATAGGAGATATGTGTGAAGGTGAAGAAGGGAACACCTACCTTCCCATCACCTATCAGGACTACACCACGAAGGCAATTTTGGACTCAGGTGCAGGAGTTGCAATTGCCACCACCTCCTTATGGAAGCGTTGGGGCAAGCCAGCACTCAGGCCAACAAGAATGAAATTGCAGATGGCCGATGGTCATATTGAGAGACCCTTAGGGTTGCTGGAAGGGATAACTCTCACCACTTGTGGTGTTGAGTTTGAGCATAGCTTTGCTATATGTGACTTCAGCAAAAATCATGCTTATGAGATGATTTTAGGAAGACCATTTATGCGACAGTTGCAAGTGGTACAGGATTGGGGAACCAACTCCTTGTATTTGCAACACTTGGGCGTTACAACCAAAGTCAATCTCAAGGACTATTCTCATAGAGATGTCCCTCCTATCCAGTGGAATCCCATCCATAGAGCCAAAGACGATACAGAATCGGTGCGCTCCATTGGGTCAGGATCCTCATGGATGCATGAAGACACTCACTTATGGATGTGCAAGGTAGCAGTAGAAGAAGAGAAGAGAGAGAAAGCCAGAGAGGTAGGTGCGAAAGAAACCCATAGATCAATCCAAGACCCAGCCTATGCACCTGTAGTTTTTCCAGACGAAGAATTTGAACCTCACGGTTGGGCAGAAATCTTAGCAACAATGGACGTAGCCATCAACGAAGAACAATGGACACCTCACTGTGATGAGGATGGCTATGATATTTCAGTCTTCTCCATAGAGCCAATCATGGGAGAGGCAGTCCTAGAAGAATGCGAACCTAGCCCTGATGCATTTGAGGATGCAAGTGACTCCGATCTAGAGTCAATCATTATGGACCCTCCATTTGCATCAGATGAAGAATACTTCTATGAAGTAGAATTTCAACCCCAGAGGCATGGAGAAGTTACAAATGACGTAAGATTAGCAACACATGTGAGTCCGAAGGAAGAAGGGAAGAAACGAAAAAAGAACGAAGCCTCACCAGAAGAGGAAGAATCTTTGTTTGAGGTCCCCGAAAATTTTAAGAAGTATGAGATAGATGACAGGAGAGTCATGATAAGAATGCCTAAACGAGAGGCACAATCAGGAGAGGCTTATGATAACAAAGAAACCACCAAGAAAATAGTAGTGGCCCTAGAAGAAGGAGAGGAGAGATGCACGTATATAGGCCATGACCTGACAGAAGAAGAAGAGCACGAATTGATTGCCTTGCTAAGAGAATATAGAGATGTATTCGCTTGGAGTTACAAGGATTTGAAAGGGGTTGACCCGGACATATGCTCGCACACCATCCCCATGACCTCAGATGCCAAACCCTCTAAGCAAAAGCCTTATACATATAACGATAACTATGCTGCTAAGATCAAGGAAGAGATAGATAGATTGGTCGAAGCTGGATTTATCTATGAAATTGAGCACACTGAATGGGTATCCCCTATCGTAGTGGTGCCCAAGAAGAATGGCAAACTGCGTGTGTGCATTAACTTGAAAAAGGTTAACGCCGCCACAATTCGAGATAACTATCCGCTTCCCATCACAGAGCATCTCTTAGAAAGAGTGGCAGGCAAGGAAGTGTACAGCTTCCTTGATGGATTTTCTGGCTACAATCAAGTAGCCATAGCTCCAGAGGATCAGCATAAGACAGCCTTTGCCACAGAATGGGGCATTTTTGCTTTTAGAGTAATGCCATTTGGGCTTACCAATGCACCAGCTACCTTCCAGAGGCTGATGTGCCATGTGTTTAAGGAGTTCCTAAGGAAGAGTTTAGAAGTCTATGTTGATGATCTTTGTGCTCATTCCAACGTTAGGCAAACCCATATTCCTGAACTCAGACAAATCTTTGACAAATGTAGAGAATATCAAGTCTGCCTAAACCCAGAAAAGTGCGTTTTTATGGTCAGGCAAGGCAAGATTCTAGGACACATAGTGTCAAAGAATGGCATATCTACCGATGAAGAAAAAGTGAAAGCCATAGCAGAGCTACCTAGGCCAAAGAATGTCAAGGAAGTACAAGCTTTCATGGGGCATTGTGGGTATTACAGACGTTTCATCCACATGTATGCTGTCATTGCAAAGCCCATGTACGGACTTCTGAAAAACTTTGAGTGGACGGATGAATGTGAGAATTCCTTCCAAGAGCTTAAACGAAGATTATGTTCAGCACCAATCTTGACCACACCAGATTGGAATAAGCCATTCCATGTTCATGTGGATGCGTCCAATTATGCCATTGGATGTGTGCTTGCACAACCTACTGGTGAAGGTAATATGGATCTTCCAATCGCCTATGCCAGTAGACAATTGAATGCGGCTGAACGAAATTATACCACTACTGAACGAGAAGGATTAGGCATGGTATATGCAGTTAAAAAATTTAGACATTATTTGCTTGCAAATAAGTTTAAATTTTTTACAGACCATCAGGCATTGTTGTACTTAGTAAACAAGCCATGCAATACGGGAAGATTAGTAAGATGGTTTCTCTTGCTAATGGAATATGATTTTGAGGTCGTGGTAAGAAAAGGGAGGACTCACTTGAGAGCAGATCATCTCTCTAGACTCACGTCTGGAGAAGCCCCACAAGGAGTGTCAGATGACCTTCCTGATGCTTACTTGTTTAATTTGGAAGTTATACCGCAGTGGGCTAAGCCATTGGTACCAGTATTGACCTACGGGCCTAATCATCCAGTCGTAAACACACGGAATAGAGAGGTTGTAAAAGCCCAGAAGTACCACATCATGGCAGGAAGCATGTACAAGCACACAGATCAAGGGATCTTGGCTTGTTGCGTAGAAGAGGATGAGTACGCTAAATGGTTGCAATTAGCACATGTAGGTGCGTTAGAGCAACACCATTCAAAGCAAAGAACTTTGCAGACTCTAAAGAGATTCGGAGTGCATTGGCCAACTATGGAAGCTGATGTCCAAAAGTTGTGCAAGGAATGCCCAATCTGTTGCACTAAACCACCAGTGGAACATGCCACTCTTTATCAAGTATCCATTGTGCCAGATTGGAGTGAACCTCTAGTATCATTCTTGAGAACAAACACATTCCCTCCAGACATGACTCTAGCTAGGAAAAGGAGTTTAGAACAAGAAGCCCAGGATTACTCACTCATCGGTAATAATCTATATAAGCGCGGTAAAGATGGTTACCTGAGACTATGTGTCCACGAAAGTGAATATCTGAAGATCTTGGAAACTGCTCACCAAGGTGTAGCAGGAGGACACTTTGGACCAGATCGGGTAATCAAGGCGATACTATTTGCGGGCTTCTGGTGGCCTACCCTTCACATGGATGCACATACCTATGTGAAACGGTGTGATGTCTGTCAAAGGACTCAGTATCCTATACGCAAAGATGAGATGCCACTGAAACCTATGATGGGTGGACGTGCATTCTCTAAGTGGGGAATAGACTTCGTAGGTCCTATTAATCCCCCAGCTAAGGGTTCTCATGCGGAATACATCATTGTGGCAACAGATTATCTCACCAAGTGGGTAGAGGTAAAAGCTACAACCAAGAACGATGCTCAGACAACTGCCAAATTCTTGTTTGAGAATGTGTTCACGAGATATGGACTACCTATAGAGCTTGTGAGTGATAGAGGCACTCACTTCTTGAATGAAGTTATTGAAAATCTACTCCAAGAATTTTTGGTAATACACAAGAAGTCTGCCCCATATCACCCTCAAGCTAATGGTCAAGCTGAGAGCACTAATAAGATTTTATGCAATGTACTGACGAAATTAGTGAACACTAAACGCTCTGATTGGGACAAACAGCTACACCATGCTGTTTGGGCATACCGAGTGGCCTACAAAACGGTACTCCAAGCCACTCCCTTTCAGATGGTATTCGGTCAAAACGCTGTGTTACCCTTGGACTTCTTGATCCCTACATTGAGAGTAGCACGAGAGCACGAATGGACAGGTCATGAGCTCTCCTCTAGGATCTTTGACCTTGAACGATTAGGAGAAACAAGACTGAGAGCCGCTGCAGGGATATATGCAGCCAAGAAGAGACAGAAGGCATACTTCGATGCCCACGTGAAGGATAAAGGCTTGAAAGCAGGAGATCTAGTCTTAGTCTATACACTAAAACAACACGCGAGGAAGCTAGAGAAGAGAGGCTACGGACCTATGATCATCAATAGGATCTCCACAAGTGGAGCAGTACAATTGGCCACATTAGAGGGTGATGTTCTCCCAAATTATATTAGCGGTTGCAGAGTCAAGTTGTATCAGGAACCCCTCACGGAGGAAATGCTCAGTCGACTCAATACTGCTAAGAAACGCAAAGAGGAAGAAAAGCGAGTTCGAGAAGAAGCTCAAGCTGAAGCTTTAGAACGCATCAGAAGGATGAAATTACGAAGGCAAGGTAGAGATCAGCCTGGAGCGAATGACTATGCAGACCAAGGATTTCCTATGGCCATGTGTGAAGTCGCACGAACAAGCTCGCATAGGATAATTGATAGACGTCCTTTCGTAACCTTAGATATAGGACAAGGAAAGAGTGCAAGGACCGTAAGAGCCTTGATTGACTCAGGTGCAGCCACTAGTGCTGTTAAATTGTCTTACTGCCAAGAATTACAATTGACTGTCAATCCTGTGGAAGCATATCTTATAGGATTGGGAGGAGTGGAAACCCCTTGCATGGGCGAGGCGGAACTTCCCCTTTACATTCATGATGAGGCAATGACAGTTAAAGTACTGGTGTGTCAAGATGAGGATCTCACTGAACCTCTAGTCTTGGGTCAAGATTGGATCTATGACCAAGCAATTAACTTAAACCTAAGAAGTGGACTTCTCCAGGTTTGGGTCAATCATAGTCGAGTTACAGTAGAATTAGACAATGGAGCACTCAAGGAACTAGGAAAGGCACAGACTCCTGGTCCTTCCAGGGGTACACATGAAGATGACCATGCTGTTCTTGTTCAAAACCCTGTGTTGCAGAGGAATGATATTTGCAAAAAAGGAATCAGGGATGCAACGGAACTCCCTTCTTTTCCAAAGGCCAGAAGGAGGCAGCAACCAAAGGCGGATCACAAGCAGAAGAAGCCGAGTACTACCTATGTCCGAGATCAAAAGTACCTGCGCAGCAGAATGTCCCAGAAAATAAACCAGGTGTGGGTGCGGAAAGGCGAACGACCGGGTGCATCACCGTCAACTACACGGGCAAAGCCTCTTATTAGTAACCAACAACACGACGCTAATAAGAAGTCTGTCAGAAATTCTTCTGCTAAAGTAAAATCTATTTGGGTGCCCAAGAAGTCGATGAAGGCAAGCCCACAATCTAGACAAATTTGGGTGCCTAAGGCTTGCTTGAGGGCACAAGTAGTTACGCCAAGGCCACAACCTATGCAGCATAACCCATCTACGAGTACAACCAGTATTCCCTCGTGCTCAACACTTAGGAACACACCAAGACCCATGAGCATGCATGTAATCACTTATAAGTGGGTCCCTAAAAGGCCCCATTCCCAAACAGCGACACCGACACAGCTCTCTGGAGTCTCTACGAAACCGAAAGCAAAGCCCATCCACTGCATTGGGCAGTCTAAGATCTGTGATAAACCCCCCGACCCCGATTTGTAAATTCACCCCACTTACTAACGGCATTAGTCTCCTAGGAATACACAAACGTTAACTACACTCACTGTCTTCGTGCACTTACTAACCACTAACTCACCATATACCTCATGTTAATGTTGTAACGGGGACAGCAACGGATTTAGTCTGTCCATTACGATGTTAACACATGCTTCTATATTCTCACAGAATCAGAAGGCAAGCAGTAAAATGGCAGAAGCGACAGGTTCGGGCTCACAAGTAGGGATACTTACTGCAGGAATTGATGTGGATAGCCTACCTGTGGACGTGCCCCCGACTGAACGACCAGTGGAGATGCAACACCTTCAGCAACTCCCGGTGCCAGACCCACCTACAGGAATCACGGAAAGAGTCCATGCCAACTCTCATTGGTTCAATGGCATGCCCGGTCCATTAGGAGAGGCTAAGTATATCTGGGAGTCTAAATGCGAGTATGACAGATCATGGGTGCGTTTCCAATTTTTCTCCAAGGAGTTCGAGACTTTACAGAACACCGAAGACCTCCAGATCATATGGCAACGAGCAGGGTTGGCGGAATATTTTGAAGCCCCACTACCTAAACCCGACCTCCTCCGATGTTACTATCTGGTCTCTACATTACAAGCTCATGAAGATAAGGACCAGCCCGGATCATTTGTTCTCCCCTCATTGCTGGGCAACAACGAGTTGAAGAGGTTTGAACTTACTGTGGAGCTAGTGAGTGATGCTTTAAAGATGCATGGCATGCATGTACCCTCAGAAAAGGATGCTCTCGTTCCCAACAACATGAAGGACAGGAAAGTAGTGAAGCTGAAAGACATGGCAGCCCTCACCCCAAATGTGTCAATCCCTCTCCGCATGTGCATGCAACATTTCGCCTTCCCCGGTCAAGACCGATTCACGCAACCACACAAGAAGATCTGGTTTGCTCTCTACTTGGCGGAAGCAGGTGCGCTACCTATTAAGCTACCAGTGTGGATTATAGATCAGTTGTATGAAGCGAACAAAGGGGCTTCTAGGAAATTAGTGGTGAACGGATGCTGTGCACTCACACGCATCATTTACCGATGCTTGGCATATGATGTCCCCATTGAGCGTGCCTTAACTTGGGCACAATTACAAATGTTTAAAAGGCTCAAGACATCCACACATCAGTCCAAGCGCATGAGGGGCGCGATTCCGTGTGTCCAGACAAGGGAAGTCCTGACTACTCCTGAGGCATCACCATTAAGAGAGGGCACTGTACCTCCTTTTACCATTAGGATACCCAGGTCGGAATCTGACACTACGACACAACCCACCCCATCGGCTCCTCCGGTTACACCTGAATTCGAGTTTGCTGCCACTGGAGAGGCTGAAGGACTGGACCCCCAGGATTTCGAAGCATTCCTACAAAGCACACAATTCTCTGACGTGGAGTTTTATTCAGAGGCAGAGGAGCAGGGCACATCCTCGCGGAGAAGAAGAAAGTCTACAGACGGTAGACATGTCCATTGGAGTGACGCTCAGCAAAGTCAACAACACGGACAACCGGAAGAAGAAGAAGCATATGAAGAAGAGACCACTGAAGCCCCAGCATATACAGCAGAACTCCGAAGGCTGTATCAGATTATGGAAAGAGTGCGATCGCAGCAGTTACTCACTGAACAGAGCAGCAGAGTACTTATGACTCAGTTGTTGGAAGAAGCGGGAGTTGACTCAGAGTACAGGGAAGGTCTCTTATTGATGGCAGAAACATATGGAGTTGTAGAAGCTGTGCGCACTGCCATTCAGAGGCCTTCAGTTCAATATGACCCACGAAGGTTCCAGACACGGCCTCGCTCAGGTAAAAATATCCAAATTCCCGTTACAGTTGCAGAGGAGCCAACTACTACACCAACCTCCCAAACAGCTAGTCAACAGCACCCCGCCACCCATGAGGAGTCCACCGAACCACTACCACCTACTCCCCCACCATCGCCTCCGAGAACAGAGACAGTGGAAATCCCATCGACCACTCAACCCACTGACCCAACCTTCATCTTTCGTACTCCCATCTCTAGTGCCACCCTATTCTCTACCACTGATAACCCGACCTTTGAAGCAAACCCCATCACTACACAACCCACCGAAACCCTTCCCGAGCCTGCCCTAGGACAACCATCACCAATGCCTTCAGCCACGGGTCATCCTGACCCCAGATCCACATTCATGGGTTTCCCTACTACCATGCCACCCTTTCCACCCTCCTCAAATTTACGACCCCAACCCCCGATATCCCTCTCTCCATTTCTACAATCCCTCCAGGACATCTTTGCTAGGGCTTTTCAACCAGGCCCTCAACCATTCCCTGTCTTTTCAGCTCCCCACCCCACTTCACACCTATTCACCACTTCCACACACACACCACCTACCATACCAGTGTATATGGCAGGCCCCACACTAACACCCACTCCTGAAGGTATGGACATTTCACCACCCACGGCACCTCCACCCACGGTTTCACCTCCTCCCATTCCCCCTCCACCAATTTCACCCACACACACAACTTTCGTAGACACATCATTCACTGTCTCCCTTCCCCAATTCCCTTCCCATGCATCTTCCACGGTAAACACCCCCCACTCATCTATAGGTAATGCATTGGACACCATGTTGGCTTGTATATCAAATTTAAGAACAGATTACATTCAGCTCCAACAACAAAACGCACGCCTGCAAGAGCACTCAGCGACACTACAGCTCCGCCTTGCGGTACTAGAAGAGGAGAACACTCGCCTCCACACACAGTTCCACACCCTCCAAGAAGCCCACAATATATTGGAGGTACAGCTACAGAACGTAGATCAGGAAGCAGTGCAGGTGGTAGAAGGTCACCTACGGACACAACTGGAACGCAACTCCAAACTTCAGCGGAATATGGCACTACTCAAACGCCACCTTGCGGCTGCTCAGGAAGAGAATAGACGCCTACAAATACAAAATCAAGAGAACCTGGAGGCAGCTATTGAGAGCACACCGGGGGCGCCCATCAGCCCATCCAAGTTTCAAGCAGTGACCCCCGATAACATAAAGATTATATTGGAAGATTATGCCATGTTGCTCGAAGCACATGATAAGCTATCGGAGGAGCTGGGACAACTAAAGCAGGAACACCAACAAGCACCAGCAGCTGCCCCTCCAACCACCCCCTCTGCGGCTTCGCTTCACACAGACGCAGAGGCCATCAAAGATCTCCAGGAACAGGTTACTGAATTGCAGACACGCCTACTACAATATGAGAGGCCATCTTCCCCTCCGGAGGCGCCCACGGACGAAGAAGTTGTGCAAATTCCTGTGGAACAAACGTTTGACGAAGAATATGATCCGCAACCATTTCCAGGAGGCCAACAAACAGAAGAAGCGCAGGACACGTTCGAGGCACCACGGCCGCCATGGTTACGACAAGTGGAGGAAATAGGGACCTCGCATGAAGAGCGCACTGTAGTGCAAAATCAGGCTATAAGGGTCATAGAGGAGACTGTTTTACAATCAGATTACTTCAAGAACTTGTCATCGAGACGCCTGATTCTCTCATCGGAACTCCAGTACAGGCCATATTATATTATCTTGGCTGATTATAATGCAGAAATACAAAGAGTCACGGGTCAGATTCCTACTTTTGCGACCCAATTTCAACCCGAAGACCTTCCTCCAGAGGTGCGAAAAGGCAAGATTCGTCAACCAACATGGCGGCAGAAACTTTTAGAGACTTATCCAGAAATGCTACGCACATGGAACAACGCGCCGTTGCACCTCCTGTACAACCCATGCTACGGTCCAGTCCCCCGCCGCAGGTCGTGGAAGGCATTTAATATCAAGGTACAGAACAATGCGCAATGCAAGGAATGGCTGAACTACCCGTACATAGCGCCACCACAAGGACCACCATCGGTAGCATATATGATGGGGACCATTCGCCACTGGATGCCGCGCTTGAAGCCCATGCAAGATGTAGCAGCGCAAATGATGCTTAAAATCTTAGATATGATGCAAGTGGTGCTGAAGACCTTTAGAAATGCAGCCGCACCACAGGTACGCCTTCCGGGGTTTAGCAATGGAAATTACGACTTGGCGTATGACATGAGCACCACCCCCAGTATCCGTGTGGCTTACGCTTGGCATGCACGCATCAAATACCTCCCCGCCTGCTACAAACAGACCTTCGAAGAAATGTTCAGATCAGGGTTCTGGGAGTACCACTCGGAGATTTTCGCGCCAAAGCCGACACATCTGCTTCAACTGTTTGCTTGTGAACAAGCAATGTATTCAGAGTACTACACCACCCCGCAACCAGAGACCCCCGGTGCAATAAATTGGGAGGCATTGGAAGCCGATCTAGCAAGAGGCTTAAGGATAGGAGAACACGAACTGGCCACCAATGTCATCCAATATTACATCGACCACCCGAGGGAACAAAGGTCTGTCAGGGGCGACAGACGCTAGGAAGGGGGGAGTGTTGGCATACAAAGCAATAAAGGAGTCATGCACAATACGGCAACAAGGCCAGATCATTTTTTCCCATAGATTATGTACAACCCAAGTGATTTTAATCACTACACAAACATTGTAAATCCCGTTTTTGGTAGATTAGACTCCATTTTGTGCAAGCCGAGGAGTCCTCGAGCTTGAGGAGTATTAGAAGTACCATCGTACCAAATTTCATAATTCTTAGACTTCGTTTGAGCCCTCAAATAAGCCCTGGAACCTAATTTTTAACTAGGCCGGACACTAGGTCTGGACAGGGCCAAAAGCTAGTCAAAAACTATAAAAAGAGCTAGAGAGCTCATTTTGAGGGTAGATTGTAATTGAAACGAACTTGTAAGAGCATTTTGAAAGTAATCTAAAAAAGCTCCATTGATTCTCACTCTTTGTCTTGCCTTGTGTGCGCGTGTGTGTATGTGTGTGCATGCTTGTGTGCTTCTCACTCACGCACTTGTGCCGCCACTTGCTCGAGGTCTTCATACCATCCTCACGTCTTCCCGGATTGACATTAAAGGAGGTGCTACTCATCACTGAGCTACAACCACATATGGAAGCGGCCAAGCGAGTCCTCAAGTACCTAAAGGGGACCATGAATGAAGGTTTGTTCTATTCATATACTTCAGATATTGAGCTAAAGGTCTACTCAGATGCAGATTGGGCCGGATCTAAAGATGATAGAAGAAGCACATCAGGGTATATATCATTTGCAGGTTCAAAAATCATTTCTTGGTCATCGAAGAAGCAACCAACCGTGGCATTATCTTCTACTGAAGCTGAATATAGAGGTTTGGCTAATGCAACTCAAGAAATCATGTGGTTAAAATCTTTGTACACAGATCTTGGACTTCATTCTTCAACACCTCACATTTTTGGTGACAACACAAGCTCACTACATCTAGCAGCTAATCCGGTATACCATGCTAGAACCAAGCATATTGAAGTCCACTACCATTATGTAAGGGAGAAGCTATTGAGCAAGGATATTCAACTATCCTATGTCTCTACAGATATGCAATGTGCAGACATGTTGACGAAAGCTCTTGATGGTACGAAGTTAAGTAGATTCAAGTTGATGATTGGCTTGCAGGAAATCAAGGACAATTGAAGACTTATTTGGAGGCCAAGCATGTTAGGCTTGAGGGGGAGCTGTTGGTGCATTTTGCCCAAGCCTACATGCTTGATATGCTTGATATTATTCTCATTTGTAAGTCACATGAGTAGTCATGTGAACACCTCTTGTAAAAGAGTACATTTTATCTCTTGTAAATGGAAAAAGAAAAAAGGAAAAGGATGGCTTACCTCATCCATGATGTAAAAGCAAATTCGTGGCTCCAACTACCAAAATCACGAATTTTTGAGCTGAGGGAATCTCTCCTAACTTTGGGGATCACTTTTAGGTGGAGCCATTCGAATTCGAATTCAAAACTCCCTCCAAGAATAGCTATAAAAGGAGCAAGAAGGAAGAGGCGATTAGCAAGCCTTGTACGTGACCACTTCATGTCATTTTGTAGAGATTGAAGAGCTTACTCCATAGCTCTATCATTCTACTCCCATTGTGCAAAGATTCATTGCCAATGTGGTTGTAATCATATGTGAATCTATACATTTATTATCATCTACCTCTCTGTTTTGTTCTCTGCTATACTCACTCAGAGCAGTAACTTCAGAAGGTCATATCTCGAGTTTTACTGAACATTTTTCAGTGTTTTAAAGTGCGTTCGATAGCTCTCACTGTCTAGTTTCTACCTATAAATTTTCAAGGTCATTGGATTTATATTTTTGGAGATATCTGCATTTTACGGCTTACTGGTCTATCTCTGCAGAGCCCCGAGAATTGTGGGAATGTTCCAGAACTTGATGAAACTTGTTCTCAGTGCTCAGTCCATCATTTGAAGTGTTTTAACTTGGAATAGGAAGCTTGCTAAGTCTATTTGCTATGCCCAAAAGGAATTTTTCTAATTCCTTCCAGGTTGAGAGCACTGTTCATTTTTTCCAGCAGGTGTATGTCCAAAAATAGCAAGTTTTGGGAGCTAGTCATTTCGCAACTTGTCTGTCTTGACTTAAACTTTTGGGATACATGTTCCAAAGTACTTGGCTGATATTTTGGTGGATTTAGAAAGCTCAAAGGGTCTACTAATCAACTCTGAAGTCTCAGTTGGCTGGTGTGAAGCTGGTTGTAGCGGCACCTACTCATCTTTGGATTGCATCCACCATCTCTCTTCACAGAATTGTGGCTTTTCTTCTTCACCTGTAATGTAAGCTATTAAATCTTTGCTCATTAGATGAGCTTCCATCCTCATTGACCATGCAGGATAGTTTTCTCTATCCAATTTCTCTATCTGAAGAGAATCTCCCATCCTTCCTTTACCTGTGTACTGAATTCTTCAATCTTTATAAAGTATAAGGTTACCTTTACTTCGAATGACACTCCTTTCGTCCTTCTTGATGTCGTATGATCTCTTCTTCAAGATTTTCCTTCACGCTTTCACCTTTTAATCCTTTAGATGTTGAATTCTTTGCAACTGCAGCAGTCGGGATCCTCCTTTTCTCAAATTTGATGTTTTCTGCTCTGATACCACTGATGGAGAGTGTTAATAGCCAAAAGAACAACCTATTCTTGAAATTAGAGCACCTCTATAACAAGAATAAGTTTAGACTCCTCTTAATTTGGAGAACAATCACTAACTTATCAAGAAATTGACTATTCTGAAAAAATCAAATTCTCAGAAAAGTCTGCTGCAGATTAATCTTCGATTGACTAACCATTCATGTAAAGTTTTTTATAAAACTGTGTAGGATGTGTTGCCTTAAGGTTGTGCACCTTCTGCAACTTAAATCTCCTCAAATGATTGAGTATAACTTGAGAAATGACTCAAACACTTTACCTATGTGTAAAACTACTTCTCTGCAGTAGCGACTTTGACACCTATAACTTCCATAGCTATAGTTCTCCCAATGTCGAACCCGTTTGGTCAAATTCTTTTAGATGTAGATAGCTTATCTCTCAACTTAGATTTTGAGCTATCATATGTGTAAAACTTTACACTGTGCACTGAGCACTACTCATTTCATTGAACTCGAAATCTACGCCTATTTCAGAAGACTATGAACATTCTTTACATATGAATGTTCCTACACACAATTCTCTTAGCCTGATTAAAATTGGAAGCTGAAATTTTGTACACAGGTTGATAAACTCTAGACTTAGACTTGTACAAAAGCATTCCACAGAAGATCTACCACAGAAGGAGAAGACACGAAAACTTCGGGCGCAACTTTTCTTCTATTCTTCAGAAAATTACAATTGAGTTATGAGAGAGACTTCTTCTCATTCCTATGAACTCTAATGAGTCTTACAACTTACAAAAGCACTATTCTCATACTCTCCTATTGTCTCTCTATTGCCCCGACATTTTTCCAAAGTATTTATAGGCAAATATGTACAAGCTTATAACTAAACAAAAGTATAAGTGATCTATGTCTCGACTAATGTACATATGTGTACATATCATTCATCCTGTGAATGTAACCACCTTCTTTGCTTCAAGACTTGATCTTATCTCCATATTTTTGTCTTTCAAACTTCAATTGGTGATTGGTCTGCACCAACATAGATAGAGTCAAGGTCAAACTAGAAACTCTAGCACCGTGAAATTCAAAAGAGGTCTTGTAGTTCCTTGGTCATTTATGGTGGTATGAGTGGCACTTGCAAGGACTGGCACATATTGCCATACCACTAAATAAATAATTGCATGCTCTTTCGGTAGAATCCAAGTGGATAGAGAACATCCAACTTGCTTTTGAGTGATTATAGAGGCTACTAGCTACTGCACCTATCCTAAAAATTCTGGACTGGACACAACCCTTTCATGTATTTGTTGATGCATCAAATAGGGCCATTGGGAGTGTGGTTACGCAAAAGGAAGGTTGTAGCTAGTTCAGACTGGTCGGTGATTAACATTGGTAGAGAAGAATTATTCAACCACTAAACACGAATGACTTGGATTAATTTACTCAATAAAGAAATTTAGACATTACTTACTGGGAAGGTCATTCACTTTCCATGTGGATCATAGTGCCCTTCTATACTTGGTAAAGCAACATAATTTTTTAGGATGGTTAGCTAGGTGGATCCTCTTGCTTCAGGAATTTGAATATGATATTGTCCATTGCCGAGGAGCAAGCCATGCCATCGCTGATTTTCTATCATGAAGTGATCACAAAGAACCACGAGAAGGTGTAGATAATGTTCTTCTGAATGCTAAGTTATTTGCAATGGCAAAGATCGAAGACGCATCAAAGTCTTCTCTAACCTCGTATGAAGAGATGTTGAGTTTTCTAGAGAATAAAATAGCCCCATATCATTTACGATCTACGACTCGAAAGAAACGAGGTCTCTATAGTTGCGGATTTACTATCATCCCAAACCAGTTGTATCACGAAGATCCAACACATATATGAGTACATTGGGTACCTCCACATGAGGTGGCCACAGTTATCTCGGATGCTCATGTAGGTGATTGTTGAGAGCAATATGGGCACCCAAGGACTGACTAGACAAGGAAGCCAGCGGAGAGAGTCAGAGCGAGGTGAAGGAGTAAGTAGACAAAGCAGTCGACGCAAATCTAGCAGATAGGCCCTGCAAATTTTTCCAAATCAACATCTTTATAACAGTGATTCTTATCACTAACAATCATTGTAAATACCATTTCATATCTTTGTAGCTCCATTTTGTGCAAGCCAAGGAGTCCTTGAGCTTGAGGAGCCTTAGAAGTACCTACATATCAATTTTCATATTTTTTAGACTCCGTTTAAGCCCTCAAATTGGCCCAGGAACCTAATTTTTAACTAGGCCGGACACTAGGTTTGGACAGGGCCAAAACCTAGTCAAAAACTATAAAAAGAGCTAGAGAGCTCATTTTTGAGGTTGGCTTGTAATTGAAATGAACTTGTAAGAGCTTTTTGAAAGTAATCTAAGAACTCCATTGCTTCTCACTCTTTGTCTTGCCGTGTGTGCGCGTGTGCGTGTATGTGTGTGCATGTTTGTGTGCTTCTCACTCACGCACTTGTGCCTCCACTTGCTCGAGGTCTTCATACCATCCTCACGTCTTCTCGGATTGACATTAAAGGAGGTGCTACTCATCACTGAGCTACACCAAATTTTGGCGCCGTTGCCGGGGATCGAGCTTTGAGGACGAGCGTGTGATGGTAAGACGTATATTGGAGACGTTGGCGTTGTAGGTAATTTATTTACTTTTCCTATTTTTCTCTTTCTTACCTTACCACCATCATCACCATCATCATCATCACCATCATCATCATCCCCATCTTCCACCTCCACTTCCATCATCGCGAAAATTTCAGTTTTTTGACTATATCCTCTTCCTCCTTTCATTTCCTTCATTTCACTTGTGAGAGAGAGCGAGAGAGCGAACTGTTGTGTGCTATTTTCTGCATGCTTTTGGAGTTTCTTGCAGGTTTCAGCTTCATCATCCCCTCCAGCACACCGCGCAGGTACGGAAATGTGCAGAACTATCTCGCAGTCGCCGACTCCTATCGATCGCGATTGACAGAAATTTTCATCTTTTGGTAAATCTGAGTACACCACAGTGGACTAGAGACCCTGCACACCACATTTCCACAAAAATTTTTGAAAATCTTGCAAAATTTCAGTCCATCGCGATTGATTTCCTGTCCATCGCGATTGATAGCCTGTCCATCGCGACTGACAGCCTGCCTGTCCATCGCGACCGACTGCCTGTCCATCGCGATTGATTGCCTGTCCATCGCGACTGACAGCCTGCTCTGTCCATCGCGATTGATTGCTTGTCCATCGCGACTGACAGCCTGCCTGTCCATCGCGACCGACAGCCTGCTCTGTCCATCGCGATTGATACTCTGTCCATCGCGATTCACAGCCCTGTCCATCGCGATTGACAGCCCTATCGATCGCGATTGACAGCCAATTTTAGCCAATTTTTTAGGGTTTTTTAATTGAAGAGTTGGGCTAATTTTGGGCATAAACATTTTACTCTAGAGCACATAAGGAGGCCTTAGGAAAACAACTTGGGGAAAACCTGTTGCACAGTGATCCTGTTTGAACCCTGTCTTAACCCTAGAACCCTGAACGGTCATAACTTCTTCATACGAAATCCATTTTTTGAGCTCTAGGGCTTGTTGGGAAAGCTTGTGGCATATACTACACGCCCTCAACTGTTTTTTATAAAGATAATGCGTTGATTTTTAGCTAGGGTATTTTGAAGTTGACCATACCCAGGGGGATCAAAGTCAGGGGTCTTAAGAATTGTTTTCCTAAAATTCACTATGCAAATTAGTATTTGTGCTACAGGAATAAGAATCATTGGTTCTGTCTTTGGAATTTAAATCTTAAAGCTAACTTTGGAGCTCTACAGATCTATTGAGAGCATCGAAAGGCGTTCTAAGCAAGTGTAAGTGCAAGCTTGGGAACACACTTCCTGGGCATTCAAGGGCAACCAAGCAGGAAACAAAAGGTTGGAAACGTTCAACCCCCTCTGTCAATTCCTAGTTTAGGCTAAGAACGACTAGAGGTAGGAGTAAGTCAGGGCGACGATAGGCAATTATCAAGTTGAAGCAGACCTAAACTCTCAAGTTCAAGCTAAGGACATAATCTTTGTACTATCGAGAACTTTAAAGGAAAAGAACTTAACGTGAAACGAGCAACTTTAAGTGCGGAACTACACTCAAATATACCTTACGACGTGATATCAGACAAGAATTTTAACACGGGAATCAACTAAAAAGAATCAAGTAACTGATACAAAAGGACTCTGCAACGAGGTTGTACTTGGGCAAATTTGGGTTATTCAATTAGGCTTATGAACCTTAGATCAGGGTGACATCTAGTAAGGGATAGACAAAGCCTTAGGTCTTCAGAGGCTAGTGTCAACCACACTGCTAGGTCGTGGGCCCAGCAGTTGAGCCACCACTCACACTACCCAAGTTCTGAGACTAGTGAATCCGAGATGTCTCAAGGTATGGAGAGACCTACAGGCAGTTCATGAGTGCCATACCTGTAGAGGGTAGAAGGCCCTTACAAAACGCAGTTGGAATACCTTAGGACCAACCGATTAGGTGCTAGCATCTATGAGGACGGCCTAGGAAGATCTGTGGTACAGATTAAGAATCCTGATCAATCCATTGGACTAGAGCGCCCAGCTGTCAAGTTCGAAAGCGGAGCCTACTTAGACAAGGAAGGGACAATATATGTAGTCACCAATCACCCAGATAGGACTGATGAATTTGGGAATGAGATCCCAGGAACGGACTTAGGTGACCTAGAGCAAGGAAACAGGGGTGAAGAACCGAGGACCCCTCGAGGCAAATCTGTTCTCACTAGGGTTATCACACCGGAGTGGATTCCCCAGGATAATAAGAGCATAGATTTGCTCCTCAATCGAGAGACTGACGAAGCCTTTTGGAGGTACAAACCTGATCGGCTAATTGATATAGGAACAATCATGATCTATGAGTTTAAGGATCCTGATAGCCCAGGTAGAGTGACCTACTTAGATCACGCTTCGGAGAGGATCTTTGTGGTGACAAAAAATGATAGGCATGCTTACACTTGGAAGGGTGAATTCGTTTTCCCCCAACCAAGATCGAATGTATCCTATGGTCACCCTGGAGCTGGAACATCCCAAGCTCATGGAATGCAAAGAGACAGAAGTAGAGATAGACCAGAAGTAAGCTTTGCCAACCCAGTGGGCAGAGAAAGAACAAGGACGAAAACAAATAGAGCAGAACCTGAGATACTTAGAGCTCACACGAATCAAAGAAATGCGGATGAGTTCCCTCTACCACGACCTAGAGAGCACACAAGGACTTTGAGACCGACTCAGCTAGTTAAGTCCATGAAGAACTACTTCGATGGCACTGGAGATCCATACGATCATGTGGCTGAGTTTAGGCAAGTCTTGAGAGCTGAACAAGTGGAGGATCTATTCACGCAGTACAATGCCTTTGGTCTGACCCTTAGGAACACTGCCCTGACATGGTTTCAGCCACTAAATGAGAGGCAGTTCAGGAGCATAGACCAACTCCTAGAGGCTTTCATTATTGAATTCTCTAAGAGTGGCATAAGGCATAATACCTCCTCGCTGATTCACAGCTTCAAGCAAACCCCTCAAGAAACCGTGAGACTTGCAGGAAGAAGATTTAGGCAATACTTAGAAAGATGCCCTGTTTCGGAGCTACCCACACCAGCTAAGCAAGTGGCTTTATTCCTGGATGGATTGCTAAGTACTAAATTGAGATCTTATGTGTACTTGAAGGACCCTAGGACCATAGAAGAGTGTGTGCGCATGTGCATTGACATCGAGGATAACCTAGGGGAGGAGTTAGAGCTTTCCAAGATATACAAAGATTCAGATAGTGCCTCCAACCTCTCCCCCACGCAATCCACATCAATTGAGGAACTTGCGGAGAAGGTAGCTCAGAAATTAGGTGTCACTAACAAACAAATCCCAAGGTTTGCCCCTGTGAAAAGGTGCTATACTTGTGGTGGCGACCACTTGGCGAATGTATGTCCCATTATGGCGCAACCCCAAGTTAATCCTAGTAGCCAGTACTGCACTATAGAACGAAGGTACACCAATCACATCCCGCAAGATTGCCCCTACAATAAGCAAACCGTTAGGCAGACGTACCCACAGCCATACCCTCAACAAGGAAGATACTAGAACCAGTACCCATCTCAGCAGTATGCTAGGCCTCAACAAACCTACCAACCCTACCAAAACCAACAAAGGCCTCAGCCTGTGTTAGCCCAACAACCTCCAGCTCCATCCAACGTGATCCCTGTAAAGTATGCCGCTGCAGAAGAAAACCTGAATAGAGCTATAGTCCCGGTAACCCAATTGCTTTCTGAAAGTGACCCGAGTGACCATAGTTTTGATTCTACACATGTTGATAGTCCCCAGGCCTACTACATGAAATCCCCTGAGCATGGTGAGTCTTACTATAGTGAAGAGCCAAATGAACCTAGTTGGGAGGTAGGTTACACAAACGTCATGTATGCAAACCCCAACCCTAGACCTCAACCTAGGCAGGTAAGACCCCCTTTCCCTAGAGGACCATGCTACAGATGTCAGGGGGATCACCTCATTCGTGATTGTCCCTTGCCTCCACCTACACAACCCCAGCCAATGACGATTCAGGGTTTTTGCCAAGAGTGTGGAAAGGATCATCTCTTACGAGACTGCCCCAAGAATCCTAATAATATGCCAAAAATTACTCCTATTAACGTTATTGGGTTAGTGATAGATTCCACAGGAAGTGTCACGTCCACTGCACCAGTACAGGTAGTCACTAGAGCTCAAGCATTGCAGCAAAACCAAGGGGTAGGTCAGGATAAGAGCCCAGATGTTAATGAAACGGAGAGCATGACAAAGAAGAGGACTAGAGCTTGGAGAGATAGTCGTGAAAGAATGAAAAGGCAATGGGCATAAAAGATGAGTGAACTTGAGGAAAGTCTACGAGAAACCAAGGCCAAAATCATAGAGATCACATCCCAACCACACTCTCACACATTCCCACCGCTACCATCCCCATCACCCTCCATCCCTCTACCCGCTAATACACCCCAAGTAACCCACCCACCACCCCAAGCAGGATCAGTATTAGCTGATCCCACTCCCGAAGACCTTAATATGATGCTTAAAGCATATCAGGCCAGAATCCAAGAAGGGCCAAACGTAACTGATCATGAAAAGTGTTACCCAAGAGCAGAACTAGAGTTAGAACGAACCAAAATTTGTGCTAAGATGGTGGAATTGGCTCAGACCATGTTTGAGGCCAGTCGCCTATTTAACATCTCTAGTTCAGCGAAGACATAGTTGCACTTTGATGGACTGTTAGAAAGAATAGAGAAGCTGATTGCACAATCAGAAAAGGAACCCACCTCTCAACACAAGGACAAGGCAAGTGAAAGATTAAGCATTCCTGCTCAGGAAGCCTATGTGCCTGAAGCCTATGTGCCTAACTCTACGGAGCCAGACACATCATCTTCTATGAATCGGTTCACACCAGAATTCCTACGCGAGATTCAAGAAGACAAATGGGCTAAAGAGAGTGAAGTCCCTCCTCCTATTGAACTTGTGGATGATGCACGGGACCAATTCCCACAAGACATCCCATCCATTTATGAGGAGCAGGAGAGCACCCACTCTCAGGATAGACTAGACTTTGAGTCTAACTCTCTACAAGAATTACCCCACTTCACAGGCCCATGGGAAGCTAAGTCTACTTGTATGAGAGCACCCACGGTCATGGTACAAAATGAGGACTCAGTCTTACCTAGGAACACAGAGGTAGTGAAAAACACTAGAGTGCAGTGCAATCTCAAGTTAGAAGAGCTACTCAAGGTTAGACCTGAATTATGGAAACATGTCGCCAAACAAGTACCAGAGATAGCAAAACCTCGTTCCCAGGTAGGATCCCAAAGGACAGTGCCAGAAATACCCTTGGATAAGATAGGAGATATGTGTGAAGGTGAAGAAGGGAACACCTATCTTCCCATTACCTACCAGGAGTACACCACCAAGGCAATTTTGGACTCAGGTGCAGGAGTTGCAATTGCCACCACTTCCCTATGGAAGCGTTGGGGCAAGCCAGCACTCAGGCCAACGAGAATGAAATTGCAGATGGCCGATGGTCATATTGAGAGACCCTTAGGATTGCTAGAAGGAATAACTCTCACCACCTGTGGTGTCGAGTTCGAGCATACCTTTGCCATATGTGATTTTAGCAAGAACCATGCCTATGAAATGATCTTGGGACGACCTTTTATGCGACAGTTGCAAGTGGTACAGGATTGGGGAACCAATTCTTTGTACCTGCAGCACTTAGGTGTTACGACCAAAGTGAATCTCAAAGATTACTCTCATAGAGATGTCCCTCCCATCCAATGGAATCCCATCCATAGAGCCAAAGATGATACAGAATCGGTGCATTCCATAGGGTCAGGATCCTCATGGATGCATGAAGACACCCACTTATGGATGTGCAAAGTAGCAGTAGAAGAAGAGAAGAGGGAAAAGGCCAGGGAGGTAGGTGCAAAAGAAACCCATAGATCAATTCAAGACCCTGCCTATGCACCTGTAGTCTTTCCTGACGAAGAATTTGAACCCCACGGCTGGGCAGAAATCCTAGCAACAATGGACGTAGCCATCAATGAAGAACAATGGACACCTCACTGTGATGAAGATGGCTATGACATTTCAGTCTTCTCCATAGAGCCAATCATGGGAGAGGCAGTTCTAGAAGAATGCGAACCTAGCCTTGATGCATTTGAGGATGCAAGTGACTCCGATCTAGAGTCAATCATTATGGACCCACCATTTGCATCAGATGAAGAATACTTCCATGAAGTAGAATTTCAACCCCAGAGGCATGGAGAGCTTACAAATGATGTAAGATTAGCAACACATGTGACCCCGAAGGAAGAAGGAAAGAAACGAAAGAAGAGAGAAGTCTCACCAGAAGAGGAAGAATCTTTGTTTAAGGTCCCAGAAAATTTTAAGAAGTATGAGATAGACGACACGAGAGTCATGATAAGAATGCCTAAACGAGAGGCACAATTAGGAGAGGCCTATGATAACAAAGAAACCATCAAGAAAATAGTAGTGGCCCTAGAAGAAGGAGAGGAGAGATGCACGTACATAGGCCATGACCTAATAGAGGAAGAAGAGCCTGCTTTAATAGCCTTGCTAAGAGAATATAGAGATGTATTTGCTTGGAGTTACAAGGATTTGAAAGGTGTTGACCCTGACATATGCTCACACACTATCCCCATGACCTCATATGCTAAACCCTCTAAGCAAAAGCCCTATACATATAACGATAATTACGCTGCCAAGATCAAAGAGGAGATAGATAGACTGGTTGAAGCTGGATTTATCTATGAAATTGAGCACACTGAGTGGGTATCCCCCATCGTAGTGGTGCCCAAGAAGAATGGCAAGCTGCGTGTATGCATTAATTTGAAGAAGGTCAATGCAGCCACAATTCGAGATAACTATCCACTTCCCATCACCAAACATCTCTTAGAAAGAGTAGCAGGCAAGGAAGTGTACAGCTTCCTCGATGGATTTTCGGGCTACAATCAAGTAGCCATAGCTCCAGAAGATCAGCATAAGACGGCTTTTGCCACAAAATGGGGCATTTTTGCCTTTCGGGTAATGCCATTTGTGTTGGAGCAAGTCTATGACAAGCCTAAGTATTGGCTTGAGTCCCACAAAGTCATAAAAGAAGCCTTAAAATGAAGACTATGTAAAGTTCACTTGTGAACTACCTCTTGTAACTTTTGAAGAGTTTACTTAATGTAAAAGTAAGAGAATCTTAAGTGGTTGAGTCCACTTGATCAAGAATGGAAAGAGGAGCCACGAATTCGTGATTTGTGGTATGTAGAGAATCAAATCAATCATTGATTGATTGGAGAGTGATTGAGGGAAGTTAGCCTCCCAAACTCAACTATAAATAGATGGCAGTTTTAGTCGTGGCTAGAGAGACCTATGTGAAGACCTCCAAGAGCTGAGCTTTATGCCATATCAAGGTGTGATTACAAGGCACACATATGTATCAGTAAGTCATTGTATTGCACAAGCAATATACTTTCATTTTCATGATTATTTGGTTTCATCTTTCCATGTTCTTGTGAAGTGTACTACTCACTACTATTACTCTCAGTTTTCTCAGTCAGCTTGCAGAGATGTTTTCTCTGAGCTTGAGGCATCCTTTTCAGTGATTTAACTTGGTAAAGTTAGCTCTATAAGTCTACTATATGCTCATAAATTTTCATGTCATTTGGATGTTGCAATCGTCAGTTATGTTTATTTGAAGTCAACAGGGTCTGTTCATCTTCACCTCTCTGTCAGGTACCCGATTTTTTCACTCATCTTGTCAGACGTGTTTCTCAGTGGTTACTTATCCAAATTCAGTGATTTAAAGCTTGTTGGATTCAGCTTACGGTCTAGTATAAACATAGAAAGTTTCATAATCATTGGATTTCTAAATTTTGAGTTATGATGATTTTTCTGCTCACTGGTGTATTTCTATAGCAGCCCGTGAAAATCGGGATGATGTCATCACTTGTTAAAACTCATTCTCAGTGTGTGGTTCTTTATTTTTGATGAGATTACTCTTGAAAGTTAGCTCTTTAAGTTGCCTAGACTTCCCCAAGAGGAATTGAGCTAATTGCTGCTGTGCTCAGAGAATTATGTAAAACACTGGACAAGTGTATGAACCAAGAATAGCAAGTTTTCACCTCTTAGCTAACTCCAACTTATCTGTTTTGATCTATCTTTTTGAGAGTGATCTTCCAAGGTACATAGGGTGTCTAATACATCCATTGGCAAGCTAAAAGGGCCCACCATATACTCCTGGAGTTCATTTGGCTGGTGTAGATCAAGGATTTTGCAACACCTCTTCATCTTCAAACACATACTTATCCATCTCTGCACAGTGGTATCAGAGCAAGGTTGGACAACATGGCAGATGGATTTCCTTCATCAATTGACAAATTGGACAGAGGTAACTACTCAGCTTGGTCATTAAGAATGGAAGCTTATCTCCAAGGTAGAAGTTTATATGGTTATGTGGTTGGAGATGAAGTTATGCCAAGTTTTAGGAACAAAAGTCAACCAACACAAGAAGAGCAAGAAAGACTGAGCACATGGTGCTCCAAGGATGCACTTGCAAGGTCTTATCTCCTCAACTCTATCTCAGATTTTTTGTTGCCTCACATTAGAAGTTATAAGACATCTCAGGAAGTGTGGGATGCACTTGAAGCTTTCTTTTCTTCAAGTACCAAAGCTAGGAAGCATCAACTATGGCTGGATTTCACAACTCTCAAGAAGGCTCCCAAACAAAATGTGACTGATTTTGTCACAAAGCTCAAGGACATAGCGGATCAGTTGGGAAGCATTGGAGAGGTAATAGATGAAGAGAAAATTGTAAGGCAGGTCATCAATGGCTTGAAGGCAGATGATAAGTGGGAAGCATTCACCACAGCTATGGATTTGTACATGGACATGCATGTACCTGATTTCAACACACTCATTGGACAACTACTTACTCAAGAGGCAAAGCTTATCAAAAATGGAGAAAGCTCTAAAGGTAATCAATCTTCAGCTTTATACACGGATAAAAGCAAGTCTAAAGATAACAAAGGAAAGGCAAAGAAAGTGGATGATGAAGCAGGTACATATCAAGCTAACTATGCAGGTAGAGGAAGACATGGCAGAGGTAGAGGAAGAGGAGGTAGACAAGGCAGGGGGAGATCCCAAGACTCCAACTCATGTTCTATTTGTGGATTAACTAATCATACAACTGAAAATTGCTTTAGGAATTCCAGGAATCAAAGAGGCAGAGGATACAATAGAGGAAGTTATGGCTACTCAAGAGGAAGGTTCAACAACTACCATGGCAACTACAACAACTACAATCATTCAAACTATCAAGGAGGCTACAAAGGAAGGAGAGACTACAATAACTACACAGAAGACTCAAACAAAGAGGATTCATTATTGATCATGAACATGGCTATGCCACAAGGTAAATCTGATGAGCATGTTTTCTACATAGATTCAGGTTGTTCAAATCATGTGGCAAGAAATGTGGCACTCCTATCAGATTTAGAAGATCCAAGGAATAAGCATGAGGTACAAACAGGGGATGATACAAAACATCCTGTGGAGAAAATAGGCAATGTCAAAGCATCCGATGGAAACATCAACCTACTCAGTAAGGTACTCTATGTCCCTACCATTACAAAGAATTTGATAAGTGTTGGGCAGATAGTAGAGAAAGGGTTGCAAGTCAGGTTCACAAAAGCAGGAGCATTTGTTGAAGATCCAAGTCAAGGATTCAGAAGAATTGCAAAAGGTGAAAAGACAGGTAGATTGTTCACATTTGAATTACAGGACACTAGAAACATTGCTCTCTTTAATTATGGTAGTTAGACGCTCACAGAATTGGAAGTATGGCACAAAAGGTTAGCACATATTGGTGAAAGGTCATTAAAGCAAATCTGCAGGGACCAAAGTGTACTTGGACTTCCTAATTTGTCAAAACAACATATGATTTATAAGTGCAGTGCATGTCAATTTGGAAAGTCTCACAGGTTACCATTCATGAAGAAAGGTTATATGCATGGAGATCTCTTGGAGTTGGTTCATACAGATGTATGGGGACCTAGCAAGGAAGGTTCAATATCTGGATCAAGGTATTATGTTTCCTTTATTGATGATTGCAGCAGATGGACTATCCTATTCTTTATGAAACACAAAGATGAAGTTTTTTCATGTTTCAAAAGATATTTGGCTCTTGTGGAGAATCAAACAGGTAAATCACTAAAAAGGCTAAGGTCAGATGGAGGGGGAGAATATTTCTCCCATGAGTTTGATTCTTTTCTTCAAGAAAGAGGAATCAAAAGAGAGGTAACTACAAGGTACACTCCTGAGCAAAATGGAGTGGCAGAAAGGAGGAATAGGACAATTGTTGAAGCTGCAAGGTTTATGTTAAATGAAAAGCATTTACCTAATTACTTATGGGCTGAGGCTGTATCTATAGCCACTTACTTGATTAACAGGTTGCCTTCAAAATCCCTTGATGGGATGACTCCATATGAGGCTTGGAATGGAAGAAGACCAAGCTTAGATCATTGTAAAATTTTTGGATGTATTGCTTTTGCTCATGTTCCTTCACAGGTTAGAGGCAAGATGGATCCAAAGGCAGAAAGGTGTGTATTTATTGGATATGACAACAATCAAAAGGGCTACAGGTTATACAACCCTACCAACAAAGGATTCTTGGTAAGCAGAGATGTAGTTTTTGATGAGAACAATTCATGGTATGAAGATTCATGCAGGAAGATCAATTTACCATATGATCTTGAAGAAGATTTTCCAAAGCTTGGTAGAGAACAATCAAAGATTGAAGAACAAGACACCTCAGAGGATGATGAAGAATCTCACATGGAAAAGATCAAAGCATGGAAGTCTAAAGGTAAAGCAAAATTGCAGGAACTTGGACATGAAGCAGAATCATCACATCATGGCCTAAGAAGATCTATGAGGGAAAAGAAAAAACTAGAAAGGTATGGGTTTGACACCTCATTAGTAACTAAACATTCTATCTACATAGCACAGGACATAAACCAAGAGGAGCCATCATCATTTGAAGAGGCCAAAGCAAAAATAGAATGGAAGCATGCAATGAAGGAAGAGATTGAAGCACTTGAGGAAAACAACACTTGGGATTTGGTGCCCAAGACTTCATCCATGAAGGTAATAGGTTCAAGATGGGTCTATAAACTCAAGAAGAATTCTGATGGTTCAATTAACAGGTATAAGGCAAGGCTTGGCAAAAGGCTTTGCACAAACTCAGGGAATTGATTATGAGGAGACTTTCTCTCCTGTGGCAAAGATGCCTACTATTAGGGTTTTGCTTAGTTTTGCCTCTTCCAAGAATTGGAAGATACTTCAACTAGATGTAAAGAATGCATTCTTGAATGGTTGGATAACAGAAGAGGTATATATGGCACAACCACCTGGTTTTGAGAATCAAGTTTATCCTGATTATGTGTGTAAACTTAACAAAGCATTGTATGGTCTCAAGCAAGCTCCAAGAGCTTGGAATTTTAGGCTTGTTTCATTCTTGCAGGACAAAGGCTTTCAACCAAGCAAGGCAGATCCTTCACTCTTTATTAAAAAGAGTAATTCTGAGGCCATCTACCTATGTGTATATGTAGATGATATTATATTGACAGGAAATGATGCAGATGGTATGAAGAAGATCAAAGATCAGATGAGAGAAGAGTTCAAGATAAGTGATTTGGGTTCACTTACCTACTTCCTAGGTTTGGAAGTTGTCTACAAAGATCATGGTTTGTTTCTCACTCAAAGAAAGTACATTAAGGACATGTTGGCAAAATTTAAGATGCAAGATTGTAAGATTGCAGGTACTCCAATGGAGGTCAATCACAAATTGAGCTCACATGAAGGTGAACTCATAGAGGACATCACATCATATCAAAGTCTAGTGGGTAGTCTCAACTATGCCACATTGACAAGAGTAGATATATGTTATAGTGTGAGTGTGCTAAGTCAATTTATGCACACACCAAGGAAACCACATATGGATGCTGCCAAAAGGATTCTCAAGTATCTCAAAGGAACCATAAATGAAGGACTTTATTATCCTTATGTATCTGATTTAGGTTTGAAGCTATTTTCTGATGCAGATTGGGCTGGCTCCAAGGAAGATAGAAGGAGCACTTCAGGTTATCTTACCTTTGCAGGTTCAAAGCTTATTTCATGGTCATCCAAGAAGCAACCCACAGTTGCTCTCTCTTCTACTGAAGCTGAATATAGAGGTCTTGCCATAGCTACACAAGAAGCTATGTGGATGAAGACATTATTCAAAGATCTTGGATTGGAGTTTGGAACTCCAACTATTTTTGGTGACAATATGAGTTCTATTCATTTGGCTGCTAATCCTGTTTTTCATGCAAGGACTAAACATATTGAAGTTCATTATCACTATGTACGAGAAAAGGTTCTAAGCAAAGAGATTCAAATATCATATGTGTCCACTCATCAACAATGTGCAGATATTCTAACAAAAGCATTGGATGGTACAAAGCTTTGCAAATTCAAGGCTATGATTGGTTTGCAGGTAATCTTGGAAGATTGAAGACCTCAAGCATACTTGGCTTGAGGGGGAGCTGTTCGAGCAAGTCTATGACAAGCCTAAGTATTGGCTTGAGTCCCACAAAGTCATAAAAGAAGCCTTAAAATGAAGACTATGTAAAGTTCACTTGTGAACTACCTCTTGTAACTTTTGAAGAGTTTACTTAATGTAAAAGTAAGAGAATCTTAAGTGGTTGAGTCCACTTGATCAAGAATGGAAAGAGGAGCCACGAGTTCATGATTTGTGGTAGGTAGAGAATCAAATCAATCATTGATTGATTGGAGAGTGATTGAGGGAAGTTAGCCTCCCAAACTCAACTATAAATAGATGGCAGTTTTAGTCGTGGCTAGAGAGACCTATGTGAAGACCTCCAAGAGCTGAGCTTTATGTCATATCAAGGTGTGATTACAAGGCACAAACATGTATCAGTAAGTCATTGTATTGTACAAGCAATATACTTTCATTTTCATGATTATTTGGTTTCATCTTTCCATGTTCATGTGAAGTGTACTACTCACTACCATTACTCTCAGTTTTCTCTGTCAGCTTGCAGAGATGTTTTCTCTGAGCTTGGTGCATCATTTTCAGTGATTTAACTTGGTAAAGTTAGCTCTATACGTCTACTATATGCTCATAAATTTTCATGGCATTTGGATGTTGCAATCTTCAGTTATGTTCATTTGAAGTCAACAGGGTCTGTTCATCTTCACCTCTCTGTCAGGTACCCGATTTTTTCACTCATCTTGTCAGACGTGTTTCTCAGTGGTTACTTATGCAAATTCAGTGATTTAAAGCTTGTTGGATTCAGCTTACTGTCTAGTATAACCATACAAAGTTGCATAATCATTGGATTTCTACATTTTGAGTTATGGTGATTTTTCTGCTCACTGGTGTATTTCTGTAGCAGCCCGTGAAAATCGGGATGATGTCATCACTTGTTAAAACTCATTCTTAGTGTGTGGTTCATTATTTTTTATGAGATTACTCTTGAAAGTTAGCTCTTTAAGTTGCCTAGACTTCCCCAAGAGGAATTGAGCTAATTGCTGCTGTGCTCAGAGAATTATGTAAAACACTGGACAGGTGTATGAACCAAGAATAGCAAGTTTTCACCTCTGAGCTAACTCCAACTTATCTGTTTTGATCTATCTTTTTGAGAGTGATCTTCCAAGGTACATAGGGTGTCTAATACATCCATTGGCAAGATAAAAGGGCCCACCATATACTCCTGGAGTTCATTTGGCTGGTGTAGATCAAGGATTTTGCAACACCTCTTCATCTTCAAACACATACTTATCCATCTCTTCACAATTTGGGCTTACCAACGCACCAGCTACCTTCCAGAGGCTGATGTGCCATGTATTTAAAGAGTTCTTGAGGAAGAACTTGGAAGTCTATGTTGATGATCTTTGTGCTCATTCTAACATTAGACAAACTCATATTCCTGAACTCAGACAAATCTTTGACAAATGTAGAGAATATCAAGTCTGCCTGAACCCAGAAAAGTGCATTTTTATGGTAGGCAAGGCAAGATTCTAGGACACATAGTGTCAAAGAATGGCATATCCACTGATGAAGAGAAAGTGAGAGCCATAGTCGAGCTTCCAAGACCAAGGAATGTCAAGGAAGTACAAGCTTTCATGGGACATTGTGGTTACTACCGCCGGTTCATTCACATGTATGCTGTCATTGCAAAGCCCATGTATGGACTTCTGACAAACTTTGAGTGGACTGAGGAATGTGAGAATTCCTTCAATGAGCTTAAACGAAGATTATGCTCAGCACCAATCTTGACCACACCAGATTGGAACAAGCCATTCCATGTTCACGTGGATGCATCCAATTATGCTATTGGATGTGTGCTTGCACAACCTACTGGTGAAGGTAATATGGATCTTCCAATTGCCTATGCTAGTCGACAACTGAATGCAGCTGAACGAAATTATACCACTACTGAGAGAGAAGGCTTAGGCATGGTATATGTAGTTAAAAAGTTTAGACATTATTTGCTAGCAAATAAGTTTAAATTTTTTACTAACCATCAGGCATTGCTATACCTCGTAAACAAGCCATGCAATACAGGAAGATTAGTAAGATGGTTTCTCTTACTAATGGAATATGATTTCGAGGTTGTGGTAAGGAAAGGGAGGACTCATTTGAGAGCTGATCATCTTTCTAGGCTCACATCTGGAGAAGCCCCACAAGGAGTATCAGATGACCTTCCTGATGCTTACTTGTTTAACTTGGAAGTGGTACCGCAGTGGGCTAAGCCATTAGTGCCAGTATTGACATACGGACCTAACCATCCAGTAATAAACACGCAGGATAGGGAGGTAGTAAAAGCCCAAAAGTATCACATCATGGCTGGAAGTATGTACAAGCACACAGATCAAGGGATCTTGGCTTGTTGTGTGGAAGAAGATGAGTACGCTAAATGATTGCAATTAGCACATGTAGGTGCATTAGAGCAACACTACTCAAAACAACGAACCCTACAGACACTAAGGAGACTCGGAGTGCATTGGCCAACTATGGAAGCTGATGTCCAAAAGTTGTGCAAGGAATGCCCAATCTGTTGCACTAAACCCCCTGTGGAACATGCCACTCTTTATCAAGTGTCCATAGTGCCAGATTGGAGTGAACCACTAGTATCCTTCCTGAGGATGAAAACATTCCCTCCAGACATGACTCTGGTTAGGAAAAGGAGTTTAGAACAAGAAGCCCAAGATTACTCACTTATTGGTGATAATCTCTACAAGCGTGGTAAGGATGGTTACCTGAGACTATGTGTCCATGAGAGTGAGTATCTCAAGATCTTGGACACTGCTCACCAAGGTGTAGCAGGAGGACACTTTGGACCAGATCGGGTGATCAAGGCAATATTATTTGCGGGCTTCTGGTGGCCGACCCTTCACATGGATGCACATACCTATGTGAAACGCTGTGATGTCTGTCAGAGAACTCAATATCCTATACGTAAAGATGAGATGCCACTGAAACCTATGATGGGTGGACGTGCATTCTCTAAGTGGGGAATAGACTTTGTAGGTCCTATTAATCCCCCAGCTAAGGGTTCTCATGCAGAATATATCATTGTTGCAACAGACTATCTAACTAAGTGGGTAGAGGTAAAAGCCACAACAAAGAATGATGCTCAAAGAACAGCTAAGTTTCTATTTGAGAATGTATTCACTAGATACGGGCTACCTATAGAGCTAGTTAGTGATAGAGGCACTCACTTCTTGAATGAAGTGATTGAAAATCTGCTCCAAGAATTCTTGGTAATACATAAGAAGTCTGCCCCCTATCACCCTCAAGCAAATGGCCAGAATCAGAGCACCAACAAGATCTTATGCAATGTATTGACAAAATTAGTGAACAATAAACGCTCTGATTGGGACAAACAGCTACACCATGCTGTTTGGGCATACCGAGTCGCCTACAAAACGGTACTCCAAGCCACCCCCTTTCAAATGGTATTTGGCCAAAACGCCGTGCTACCTCTGGACTTCTTAATACCTACATTGAAAGTAGCACAGGAGCACGAATGGACGGGTCATGAACTCTCCTCTAGACTTTTTGACCTTCAACGATTAGGAGAAACAAGACTGAGAGCAGCTGCAGGGATATATGAAGCTAAGAAGAGACAGAAGGCATACTTTGATGCCCATGTGAAGGATAAGGGCTTGAAAGCAGGAGATCTAGTTTTAGTCTACACATTGAAACAACACGCAAGGAAGCTAGAAAAGAGAGGCTACGGACCTATGATCATCAATAGGATCTCCTCGAGTGGAGCAGTACAACTAGCCACTTTAGAGGGTGATATTCTCCCAAACTATATTAGCGGATGCACAGTCAAGTTGTATCAGGAACCCCTCACGGAGGAAATGCTAAGTCGACTCAATACTGCTAAGCAACGTAAAGAGGAGGAAAAACGAATTCGAGAAGAAGCTCAAGCAGAAGCCCTAGAGCGCATACGGAGAATGAAATTAAGAAGACAAGGTAGAGAGCAACCTGTGCCAGATGCATATGCAGATCAAGGATATCATGTGGCTATGTGTGAAGTTTCAGGTGTTAGCTCACATAGGATAACTGATCGACGTTCTTTCATAACCGTAGATATAGGGCTAGGAAAGCGTGCAAGGACTGTAAGAGCCTTGATTGACTCAGGTGCAGCCACTAGTGCTGTTAAATTGTCTCACTGTCAAGAGTTGCAATTAACTGTCAATCCTGTGGAAGCATATCTCATAGGATTGGGAGGCGTGGAAACCCCTTGCATGGGCGAGGTGGAACTTCCCCTCTATATTCACAATGAGGCAATGACAGTTAAAGTATTAGTGTGTCAAGATGAGGACCTCACTGAACCCCTTGTCTTGGGTCAAGACTGGATCTATGACCAAGCAGTCAACATAAACCTAAGAAGTGGACTTCTTCAGGTTTGGGTCAATCATAGTCGAATTATAGTAGAGTTAGATAATGGAGCACTCAAGGAACTAGGAAAGGCACACACTCCTGGTCCTTCCAGGAGTACACATGAAGATGACCATGCTGTTCTTGTCCAAAACTATGTGTTGCAGAGGAATGATGGTTGCAAAAAAGGAGTCAGGGATGCAACGGAACTCCCTTCTTTTCCAAAGGCCAGAGGGAGGCAGCAACCAAAGGTGGATCAAAGGCAGAAGAAGCAGAGTATTACCTATGTCGGAGATCAAAAGTACCCGCGCAGCAAAATGTCTCAGCTAGTGAAACAAGTGTGGGTGCGGAAAGGCGAACACCCGGTTGCACTCAAGCCAACCACACGGGCAAAGCCTCTTATTAGTAACCAACAACACGACACTAATAAGAAGTCTTTCAGAAGTTCTTCTGCTAACGTGAAGTCTATTTGGGTGCCCAAGAAGTCGATGAAGGCCAGCCCACAATCAAGACAAATTTGGGTGCCTAAGGCTTGTTTGAGGGCTCAAATAGCTACACCAAGAACACACCCTATACAGCATGATCCATTCACTCGCACAGCCGGCATCCACTCGTTTTTAACACTCAGGAACACACCAAGGCCCATGAGCACGAAGAGAATCACTTGTAAATGGGTCCCTAAAAGGCCTCAATTTCAAGCTGACACACCTATAAAGCTCTCGAGAGTCTCTACGAAACCAAGAGCAAAACCCATCCACTGCATTTGGCAGCCAAAGACTTGTAACAAACCCCCGGACCTCAAATGTAAATCCATGTCCACCTACTAACCACTTCACTCTCACATTACATCATTCTGCCTAGCTCGTAGGTCTACCCAATTCCTAACTACACACACAAGCACCGAGCACTTATTAACCCCTAACCTCCCCCGAACCTTAGGTTAATGTTGTAACAGGGGACACCGTGTCATTTTTGTGTCCATTGCAATGTTAACATGTATTCATATATTCTCACAGAACTAGCTGCGAAGTTTTCAACATGGCTGAGGCAGCAGGAACTAGCTCTCAAACAGAAACAAGCCAGCAAGTGGTGGACTTAGACAGTTTACCCGTTTTGCCTGACACAAATGAAAGGCCAGAAGAATTGCGGGCCATCAAAATCATACCTATTGCGGACCATCCGCGTGGCCACACCATGCCCGTAGGAAAGACTTCCCACTGGTTTACGGAAGTAGCAGGACCCTTGGGTGAGGGAACGTACCTATGGGAATCAGAGTTGGACTTCAATGGGAAGCAAGGCAGATACCATTTCTTTACAAGAGAATTCGAGAAATTACAAAATGCAGAAGTTCTACGTTCGATATGGGAAAAGGCAGGATTGAATGCATATTTCAGTGCACGGCTCCCAAAGCCTGACTTCATGCGATGCTACTATCTCATCAACACCTTGAATCCAAACCAGAACCCAAAAGGTGCAAGCTCATTTGTGATTCCATCTCTGACAAAGGGGAATGAGCTCAAGAGGTTTAGGCTATCAAACAACTTGGTGAGAGAGGCTCTAGATATGCGCGGAATGCATATTCCTACAGAGAAGGAAACCCTAGTACCGGATTACATGAAGAATCGAAGTCTCACCAAACTCAAGGACATGGTGTCCATGATGCCTAATATTGCAATACACCTTCGCATGTGCATGCAACACTTTGCTTTCCCGGCACAAGATAGATTCACCATGCCGCCCAAAAAGATTTGGTTTAGTTTGTATCTGGCAGAGATGTTGGTGTGTAAAACACCACAAGAACCAAACTAATGTGGTATTAGAAGACCTCCATAACCATCATTAGCTTAGCAAAACTCACATTGTGAATCTTCATCTCTGAATTTAGTGAAAATCAAAATTTCACTTCACAGAAATCTGTGCCTTTTCTTCAATCCTTCAATCTGACCTGTATTAGCTCAATCTTTGCAAAATCTTTTGATCACTTGCTAAAAGATGTCCTTGCTAATGTTAAGCAACACATAATAACCAAAACTTTCAAGTAATAACTTCAAAATCTTCTGATTTTGTACCAAACTTTCCACTATGTCTGAAAACTGGAAATTGACTTCATCGATTTGACATACCTCCACTCTTAAGCTGATTTCTCTGAGTATGCGTCCCGTTTCTTAAAGATCTTTTGACCAAATGTAGTTGAGGATAGTAGCTTTCAAACGAGCTATCACTTACCAAAAACTTTACACCATACTTCGAGATCTGACCTTCAGAAGATCAGTCAAATGTGCGCCAGAAAAGTCGTAACTGTCAACTACCTTACACAGTCATATGAAATGACTTGGAACTCAATGTACAAGAGGAATTAGACTCAATCCTTCTACACAAACATGTGTTGATTATCAGAGAAGATGTGTACAAAATGGCTTGGTCTAATTTTGCTCACAGCCATGGAAAACTCTCTCAGACTCAGAAGTTTTCTCTCACCATCTCTCTCAGAAAAGACACGACTTTTCTCTACTCACTCAGATTACAAAATTGAGTTCTCTCCTACATGTTTTTGACTCAAATTAACTTATATACCTATGGTTTACATTCTTCTAGACTTGAACTCGTAAGTTCTGAAGATCAAATACAAACCTAGACTCTAATTTTGAACTAATTTACAATAGTGAAATTGTCCCTTCACTTAGGCTTGATTTTCTGTAGGTCTTTTCTTCACTTCTTCTTTCCTCCATCATATGTCTTCATATATCTTCATATATCCATGCCTAATTAGTGAGTGAAGCCCCAACAGCTCCCCCTCAATCACGAATTAGCATAATTTGACTTCTTCACATAATCTTCTTCTCTTTTATTCCTGCCATCTCCTTGAACCTATTTGTCTTCACTCCATCCAAGCTTTTTGTCATAATATCTGCAATCTGATCTTTTGTAGAAGTGTACACCACTTCAATCTCTTTCTCCATTACCTTTTCTCTGAGAAAATGATATTGTATTTCTATATGCTTTGTCCTTGCATGAAATACAGGATTTGCTGCAAGATATAATGAACTCATGTTATCTCCATGAATTATGGGTATACCTTGATCAATTCCCAAGCTTTTGAATAATGTCTGCATCCATATGACTTCCTTTGCTGCTTCCACAAGTCCTTTGTATTCAGCTTCTGTTGATGATAAGGCCACTGTGTGTTGTTTCTTTGAACACCAACTCACAAGTTTATCTCCAATGTATATCATATAGCCATGGGTAGACCTTCTGTCATCTTGACTTCCTGCCCAATCTGAATCACTATAGGCTCTCAATCTTATATCTGATGTAAAAGGATAATACAATCCTTCTTTCAAAGTCCCTTTGATATATCTAAGGACTCTTTGACCTGCAATCCAATGTGGATCCTTTGGACAATGCATGAATTGAGAAAGGACACCAACTGCATAACTAAGATCAGGCCTTGTTAGAGTTGCATAAATCAAACTTCCCACTAAAGATTGATACTTCCTCATGTCTTTGAATTCTGCTCCATCATATCTACTGAGTTTATGATTGACCTCTAATGGTGTAGATGCCTCTCTGCAATTCTCCATGTTAAACTTCTTTAGAAGATTCAAGAGATACCTTTCTTGTGATACATAAATACCATGCTCTGCATAAGTGATTTCCATTCCAAGAAAATATGACAACTTTCCTAGATCACTTATCTTGAATTCCTTCTCAAGTAGCTTCTTCACCTCCTTGATTCCTTCATTTGAGGTACCTGTAATTATAATATCATCTACATATATACAAATGTAGATCATACCTTCATCTGTTCTTTTGATAAGTAAACTTGCATCTTCCTTTGAACTTTGATATCCAAGGTCATTAAGATACTTTACAAGTCTATAATTCCAAGCTCTTGGAGCTTGCTTCAAACCATAAAGTGCTCTTCTTAATCTACAAACATAATTTGGAGACTTATGATCTGCAAACCCTTGAGGTTGCTCCATGTAAACCTCATCTGATATATATCCATTCAAAAATGCATTCTTAATATCCAATTGACTCAATGTCCATCCTTTTGATGCTGCAATGGCAATGATTGTCCTTATGGTTGACATCTTTGCCACAGGACTGAATGTCTCATCATAATCTATGCCAAAAGTTTGAGCATAGCCTTTAACCACCAATCTAGCTTTGTATCTGGCTATAGTTCCATCTGCATGCTTTTTAACTTTGTAAACCCATTTATTTCCAATCACTTTCTTACCATTAGGCTTTGGAACAAGTTCCCAAGTTTTGTTCTCTTCAAGTGCATCAAACTCTTCCTTCATTGCTTCTTCCCATTGTCTCTTACCCTTTGCTTCATCATAGCTTTGAGGTTCTTCATCTTCCTTAACCATGTAAGCATAATTTTTCTGAGTCAAATAAGAAGTGTCATATGAATACCTTGTAGGTTGCTTCCTCATTCTGGTTGACCTTCTTGGTTCATACACTTCATGTATATCTGGATGTACTTCCTCATCAAATATTGGTCCATCTTCATTCCTTCTATATGATCCAACTCTTGATGTGCTTGCTTGCATATGTTCTTCATCACCATCTATCTGCATATGTGACTTACCTCTTGCACTCCTTCTTATCTCTTCTTCAAAAGTTTCAAGATCACATTCTTTATCTGCATACCAACTCTTCTGTTCATCAAAGGTCACATCTCTGGAAACAATAAAATGTTTAGTCAAAGGACTCCATAGTCTATAACCCATTTGCTTTTCATCATACCCAATAAACACATATTTTTCTACCTTTGGTTCAAGCTTATGTCTGAGTTGTGATGGCACATAAGCATAGGCAATTGACCCAAACACTTTACAATGGTCAAGTGTTGGTTTCTTACCCCACCAAGCTTCATAAGGGGTCATACCATTCAAAGCTCCACATGGTAACCTATTCACAAGGTATGTGGCTGTATTTACAGCCTCAGCCCAAAGATAATTAGGGCAATTCTTTTCTTTGAGCATTGCTCTTGCAAATTCAACCAATGTTCTATTTCTCCTTTCTGCCACCCCATTATGTTGAGGTGTGTACCTGCAAGTTATCTCTCTCTTGATACCTGCATTCCAAAGATAGTCATTAAACTCTTGAGAGAAGTATTCTCCCCCTCCATCAGACCTTAGCCTCTTGAGTTTGTGACCTGTAACTCTTTCTGCATAAGCATGAAAATGTTTGAAGGCTCCAAAGACTTCTGATCTTTCCTTTAGAACATAAAGAGTTATCCACCTTGTAGCATCATCAATAAACAAAACATAATACCTAGATCCATTTATTGAACCTTCTTTTGTTGGTCCCCATACATCTGTATGTATGAGTTCAAGCAAACCATCATGCTTGAATCCTTTCTTCTGAAATGGTAGTCTATGAGCTTTTCCCATCTGACAAGCTTCACACTTGTATATCATATGTTGATTCTTCACATTTGGTAGTCCCAATACAGATTGATTCTCCACCATAGTTTTTGATTCCTCTTTCATTGAAATGTCCCAATCTCTTATGCCAAAGATCTAACTCTGTAATTACTTCATCACCATGTGTGATTAGGGCTTGACCAACATTTCCTTGCACTTTGAGAGTAAAAAGTCTACCTTCCTTCTTACCACAAACAATGGGTTTGTATGCATCCTCTGGATCTTCAACAAATACCCCTTCATTTGTAAATCTGACTTGAAAACCTTTCTCCACTATTTGTCCAACACTAATAAGATTCTTTGGTATTGTTGGAACATACAAAACATTTGTTAATAAATCAGCTCCACTCCTGCACTTCACTTTTCCAATTGAATGCACATTATGTTTTGTATTGTCACCTGGTTGTACTGTATGACTTGAATTGCCTTCTTCCAATTCTGACAACAATTCTATATTACCTGATAAATGATTTGAACAACCAGAATCAATATAAAATACCTTGAGATCCTCCTTCTCTGATGAACTAATTGAATTCATCATCAATGTTGTATGGTTGTCATTCTGTGTATCATTTGCATAATTATAATATGTGGTGTTGTATGATTGGTTCTGATTCCAATTTCTACCACCACCTCTTCCATAACTTCCTCTTGAATTCTGTCTTCCTCTTTGAAATTGATTCTGAAACCTTCCACCTCTTCCTCTGCCATTGTTATTCTGATTTTGACTTGCTCCTTGTTGATTGTGCCAACAATCATATGCTAGATGATTGCTCAATCCACAAATCCAACATGTCTTCTTGTTATTGTTCTGATTACCTCTACCTCTTCCATTTCCTCGACTTTTACCTCTGCCAAAACCTCTTCCTCTTGCATAATTTGCTTGAGTTGTTAACTCTTCTTCATCCTTTGCCTTGCCTTTATCTCCTTTCTTTTTATTCTTCACATACATTGCAGAACTTTGACCTTTGTCTCCATCTGACTTCAAGTCTTGCTCAAATGTGAGCATCAATCCAAGTAATTGATTCAATTCTGGCACAAAATGGTTTAATGAGAGTTCTGTTGAAAGTACAAAAGGCTTCCACCTTTCATCACCTCTTAATCCTGCAAGTAATTGTGCTATCAACCTATGATCTTCAATATCCTCATCAATGGATCCAAGGCTATCTGCCAAGTCCTTCATTTTAGTGACATAATCACTAATGCTCTGATTTTGCTTTTTCTTGAATGTGGTGAACTCTGACCATAAGCTAGCTTTCCTAGCTTTAGTAGTGTTTTGGAAGTGATCTTCCAAAGCATTCCAAATGTCTTCAGCTGTTTCTAACCCTCTGATATGTGGCAACAAATGATCTGTAATAGTGTTATATATATAAGCTCTAGCACTTGCATCTCTCTTCTGCCATAACTTCAAAGCTTCTAGCTCTTCCTTTCTTGGATGACTTTCATCTTCAAATTTAGGCTTCTCCTCTTCACCTGTCACATATACCATTAGGTCCTTACTCATAAGTAAGGCCTCCATCCTCATTACCCAAGCAGGATAGTTATCTCTGTCCAATTTGTCAATGGACACATGATCTGCCATGGTATCCTTGCTTCTGCTTCAACCTGTAAGTGTAAGGTTAAAGAATGATACCTTTTGTAGACCTTTACCCTTGGAAGTAACTTCGAAACAATCTTCTGATGACTTTTCTTTGTTGAACACCTCAGCTTCCTCCTTCTTTGACAAAGAACTCTTCAAATCTTCTTGTATCTGCTCTCCCTTTACTCTCGAGGACCTTATCTGCTCTAATACCACTTGTTGGTGTGTAAAACACCACAAGAACCAAACTAATGTGGTATTAGAAGACCTCCATAACCATCATTAGCTTAGCAAAACTCACATTGTGAATCTTCATCTTTGAATTTAGTGAAAATCAAAATTTCACTTCACAGAAATCTGCGCCTTTTCTTCAATCCTTCAATCTGACCTGTATTAGCTCAATCTTTGCAAAATCTTTTGATCACTTGCTAAAAGATGTCCTTGCTAATGTTAAGCAACACATAATAACCAAAACTTTCAAGTAATAACTTCAAAATCTTCTGATTTTGTACCAAACTTTCCACTATGTCTGAAAACTGGAAATTGACTTCATCGATTTGACATACCTCCACTCTTAAGCTGATTTCTCTGAGTATGTGTCCCGTTTCTTAAAGATCTTTTGATCAAATGTAGTTGAGGATAGTAGCTTTCAAACGAGCTATCACTTACCAAAAACTTTACACCATACTTCGAGATCTGACCTTCAGAAGATCAGTCAAATGTGCGCCAGAAAAGTCGTAACTGTCAACTACCTTACACAGTCATATGAAATGACTTGGAACTCAATGTACAAGAGGAATTAGACTCAATACTTCTACACAAACATGTGTTGATTATCAGAGAAGATGTGTACAAAATGGCTTGGTCTAATTTTGCTCATAGCCATGGAAAACTCTCTCAGACTCAGAAGTTTTCTCTCACCATCTCTCTCAGAAAAGACACGACTTTTCTCTACTCACTCAGATTACAAAATTGAGTTCTCTCCTACATGTTTTTGACTCAAATTAACTTATATACCTATGGTTTACATTCTTCTAGACTTGAACTCGTAAGTTCTGAAGATCAAATACAAACCTAGACTCTAATTTTGAACTAATTTACAATAGTGAAATTGTCCCTTCACTTAGGCTTGATTTTCTGTAGGTCTTTTCTTCACTTCTTCTTTCCTCCATCATATGTCTTCATATATCTTCATATATCCATGCCTAATTAGTGAGTGAAGCCCCAACAAGAGACAGAGAGCCTCACCATCAACTTACCCCACTGGATAATTGATCAGATACACCTAGCTCACAAACGATGGCCGCGGAAACAGGTTTTATATGGTTGTTGTGCTCTGACGAGAATCATTTACAGGTGTTTGGCTTATGACATCCCTATTCAACGGGCCCTAATGTGGAATCGTGTAGAGCAGTTTAGAGGCAGGACATCCACTGGACCCCCTTCTAAGAAGATGAGAGGCACTCTCCAAGTCCCATGTGCTCAACCACGTGGAGCCACCCTAACACCAGATGTCACCCCTCCACCCCGAAGAGTCCGACCATTCACACTCCGACTTCCAAGACGCAGCACCGATGGTTCCACCTTGATATTCCCTCCTATCCCAACCGATCTTGAATTTCCCTGTGGTGCACCTTTGGAAGAACTCACTAATGAAGATTTCGAACAATTATTACAAGATGTAGAGCTGGAGGCAGAAGAGGCACAACAAGTGGAGAACGTGCAAATGCAGGCCACAACCTCCCAAGCACCTGTCACCACAGTTGAAGTGGATGAAGAGGATGATGGAGATGAAGAACAGGAGGAAGATGAGGAGGATTATGATCAAGAGCATCAGGATGAGCAACAAGAAGTGCCATAACTTGTAGGTGCACCAGCATATACAGCTCAACTACAAAGGCTATACGACACAATCAAAGCAGTACAAGAAAGGCATCAACTCTTTCTTGTATCAGGTCAAGCTTTGATGCAAGAAATGCTATCCGATGAGGGGGTGGACCAACATTTCATTGACACCCTCAAATTAGTGTCAGAATCTTTAGGAGTTCCGGAGGCTGTCCACACTGCAGTCCGCTAGTCCGTGAGGTATGACAAACGCAGAGTTGACACATTACCACGAGCAGGTAAGACTATCAGGATACCCGTCACAGAACAAGAAGTACCCATTGAAACCACAGCTACCCCCACGACACCACTGACCTTTCTGCTGAAACCTTCGTTCAAACATCACCCATCTCACCCCAGCATCCTCCATCACCACCTTCTCCACCCCCACCACCACCTCCCACCATGGAAGAAACGACAGTCATCACCTCTACCTTCACTTATAACCCATCCTCATTCACATCATTCTCATTTCGAGAACCCACCTCACAAGACACCCTCTTCTCCTTCGTCACCAATCCCTTGTACACTTCAACCCTTCTATCCTCCGAACCCATAACTGGCCATCCCATAATTCCAAGTGTGGTTGGAAACCCGACACCCACCGAAGGCACCCTGTGTTTCCCAGCCTATTCCCCACTAAGGGTACCTTCATTCCCTGACCCTCACTTCCCATGTGGCCCCTACACCTCTTTCAACCTGACCTCACCACCCCAATACCCGTCCTTTGTGGAGCAGTTCATCCGCTCTCCAATGTTTCAGAGGCACATTTCCCCGATGTTCGCAACGACATCAATTTACACAAACACCACACTCACTTCACCTACCATACCCACCTACATGGTAGCCCCTGTACACACCACCTTGTCTGACCCAATGGACATTTCACCAACCACAGCACCTCTCCCCACGATTCCACCATCTCCCCCTCCCTTACCCCCCACCTCACCACTCACATCGTTGGCACACACAGCATTCACTACCCCCCTACCCAATCCCACCTCCCCTGCATTTCAAACTTTTCCCCTTGCATCTCATAATGTAAATAGCACGTTCAACACATTACTTCAGTGTGCACATCAACTACAACAAGAATACCATCAATTGGAAGAACGCACTGCTGCCCTCCAGGCAGAATCTCAACGTCTCCAAGCTAGAGTCACCACTCTTGAAGCTGATTACCAAACGCTCCTAACCGAGCATACCACCTTACAGCAGGCTCACTCCGAATTGGAATCAAAGACATCAACAGTAGATGACCAAGCAGTCAAGGAATTAGAAACAGTGCTCCAAGCGCAAATGATATCTAATGCTACACTCAGACGCAACCTGGGGCTATTAAGGAAGCATATGGCAGCAGCACTAGAAGAGAACAAGAGGCTTCAACAACAAAACCAAGACAACTTTGAAGCGGCTATGGAAGGAACCGCAGGAGCAACCATTAGCCCTACCAAGTATAGAGCTGTACCATCGGGAGACATTCGCATCTTACTTGAGGAGCATGCAAATTTCTTGGAGTCATATGAAAAGCTAGAGACCGAATGTGCAGACCTAAAGAAACAGATAGCCAGTGCCCCCACAGCTCAACAGGAGCCGGTAGTCTTGCAACACTCTCCAGAAGAATTAGAGACACTCCGGAAACAGGTGACTGAACTCCAAGCACGTCTCTTACCATATGAAAGGCCACCCTCGCCAACTGAAGAACCAAAACCTGAAACAGTGGTGGAAATCCCCGTCGATGACAGCTATGAAGAGCCATATGAGCCGATGCCGACACCCGGTGGTCGAACTACAGAGGAAGGAAAAGACACTTTAGAAATTCAAGTTCCAGATTGGGTCAAAAGGGTCGAGAAAGTGGGTAAGACACATGATGATCGTGTGGCCGTGCAAATGCAATCTCTCACAAATCTCGAAGAAACTGTCCTTCGGTCTTCTTACTTTCAAAACCTATCCCATCAACGGTTAATCACAACATCAGAGTCGCAATACATGCCTTATTTTGTCTTACTACATGATTATAATGCAGAAGTCAAAAGACATACAGGGAAGGAGCCCACATTCGCCACTCAATTTGAGCTAGGGGATTTACCGACAGATGCACGTGCTGGCTCGATCCTCCAATCTAATTGGCGTGCACGTCTACTAACCGATTACCCAGAGATGATGAGCACCTAGGCAACCATGCCACTATATATCAAGTATAATCCATGCTATTGCCCAGTGGTACGTCGCAGATCCTGGCAAGCATTTGCAATCAAGGTACGCAACAATAAAGAATGCTCGGCTTGGGTTAACTATCCATATTTTGCTCCACCTCGAGGGACCCCAACCGTAGCCTACATGATATCAACAATTCGGCACTGGTCTACACGTCTAAATAATGTACCCGACATAGCAGCGAAAATGTGTATGAAGATATTCGAGCTCATGACCATTGTCTTCAAAACCTTTAGGAATGTACAAGCTCCATACATCTCTGCCCCTGGATTCTCTCAAGGTAACAAGGATTTAGTCTACGACATGAGTCAGACCCCCTCGGTCACTATAATCTTTGCTTGGCATGCACGAATAAAGTACTTACCCGCATGCTTCAAGCAGACATTTGAGGAAATGTTCTCTACGGGATTCTGGGAATATCATTCGGAAATTTTCATTCCCAGACCCACACATTTGCTACACCTATTCGCAGTAGAACAAGCGATCCATGCAGATTAGTTACGTCTGCCACATCCGCACATTCCAGGACCAATTGATTGGGATCGTATGATGACACACTTGGCCAGAGGACTACGCCTACAAGAACATCAGCTTGCCACTCAGGTTGTGGAATATTACATCCAACACTCCCAGCAACAAGGGTCTGTCAGGGACGACAGACGCGAGAGAGGGGGGGGGTGTTGAGAGCAGTATGGGCACCCAAGGACTGACTAGACAAGGAAGCCAGCGGAGAGAGTCAGAGCGAGGTGAAGGAGTAAGTAGACAAAGCAGTCAACGCAAATCTAGCAGATAGGCCCTGCAAATTTTTCCAAATCAACATCTTTATAACAGTGATTCTTATCACTAACAATCATTGTAAATACCATTTCATATTTTTGTAGCTCCATTTTGTGCAAGCCAAGGAGTCCTTCAGCTTGAGGAGCCTTAGAAGTACCTACATATCAATTTTCGTATTTTTTAGACTCCGTTTAAGCCCTCAATTTTTAACTAGGCCGGACACTAGGTCTGGACAGGGCCAAAACCTAGTCAAAAACTATAAAAAGAGCTAGAGAGCTTTTTGAGGTTGGCTTGTAATTGAAATGAACTTGTAAGTGCTTTTTGAAAGTAATCTAAGAACTCCATTGCTTCTCACTCTTTGTCTTGCCGTGTGTGCGCGTGTGCGTGTATGTGTGTGCATGCTTGTGTGCTTCTCACTCATGCACTTGTGCCTCCACTTGCTCGAGGTCTTCATACCATCCTCACGTCTTCCCGGATTGACATTAAAGGAGGTGCTACTCATCACTGAGCTACAGTGATGCAGGTGGTCACTTCAATCATTTGATAACAATATGAAAAATCTGAGAGGCCAACATATTTTAAATGTTTGGCAAGAATTGGTGCCTCCCTTCATGAGAGAGAAAAAGAAGAAGGGTGAGAGAGAGACTACAAATGGCATAGCTATGACAACCCACAATAGAAGAAGTGTGGATTGCCATTGCCATAATTACAAACAAAACAAAACCAAGAAGTTACTCGCATTCCTAGGACACAAAATTCAATAAGAAAGGATAACTAACTAAACAAGGAACCAAGATTCATGTCACATGCCATGGAATTGGTGATAGAAAAATGAGGAGGATTTTTTCATTAGTGGCAAGCCATATTTTTACAAAAAGTGACCTTAAAGGCTCTTCACACTCAATCTCTAACTTACTCTCCAATCCAACCTTGCAATCATATAATCTCAAATCTAGAGTAGCCCAAAGGGTAGCAAGATCTCCATATGCCCCTAACACTGGCATGCATGGTGGACTTGAACTACCACTATCCCTTGATAAGTATTACACCTTCATCAAAATGAAAAGTACATGGAAACCATTTATAGGTTGGGAACCTTTACACAACATGTCATATAAGAAAGAAAGGATGAGGCATATTACTTCTCAAAGCCTTCTCCAAAAGTTTTTCAATACGTTAGCCTTGTTAGTATATGATCAATGTCTACCCCTCATGATTGTATGCACATTTTGTAAGGCCCCTGTTATGAGGAGAAGCCAAGCATGCATTACCCAATTGATGGGAATCCCAACTTGCATGTTGGATGAAGGTCATATTGGACCATGTAAGGTATCGTAAGGAAAGGGAGTTACCAGGATCCCCAATTGGGGGGTCTAGGGCAGCGGGGAGCAGCCCCGGCTGGGGGGTCCAAGGGGGCAGCGGGCCCCTTGGCTGGGGGGTCCCAGCGGGCCCCCTGGTGGGGGTCCGGGGGCAGCACCCCCGGCGCGACGGTAAAGGGAATATTCCATAGAATATTCCCTATCAAAGTAAAAAATCATTTATATTTGTTAGGTCGGTTCAACCGGTCTAAGCCGTGTATGGCAATTACGCGGGCGGTGGCCGCCCACCCTCTACCACCCATGTATAGTCGTCCACGGAAGGCCACCCATGATCCTATATATACATGACTTCTGCACTACCTGAGACATCAAGTTGAGCCAACATACCTCTACCTTGTATCTCCCTATCTAGAGTTGTCTAGATCGCCATTTAAGCTCTACCTTGAGAACGCACGGGTGGACAACGCCATCATCTTTGTACTTGCTACTAGTAGAAAATTGTTGAGATTCTCCTATATCCGTTATCTTCTTTGCTATCACTCCTGTGTTATATTGCGTAACTATTGTCTTACAAGCCTCCACATCGCTTGCGCTTGAGGACATCGGTTCCATTACACTCACTAAATTAAAACAAAGTTTCCAAAAATAAGAACTCAATCCATAGACAATCTCCATGTAGATCTCCATAGTGGTAAAACAATAGCACCTTCCTTGGGATAGAGTGGTCCAACTCCAAGAACATAGCCAATGCTAGTAGCAACCTGTGAATTAGAAAAGAAAGAGATGTACACACATTATCATGCTCTACCCTTATAAACAAGGCCTACAAATCAAAGTGCATGGTTAGACCATGGTATGGAGTGCAAATAAAGCCCATAACAAGTTCAAGACTAAGAGCCATGTAAGATTCAAAGAAAAGTGCCTGGAACAAAATCCAATATATGCAAATACAACCCACATAACTCATAGCTTGTCCTCCTTTATGAATCAAAATGAAAGATAAAGATGGATCAATACATCATTTCATATGCAGATAAAACACAAGGTTCATGAAAAAATAAGAATCAATGGGTCCACTGTCTCCAATCATCATGATCCATTGCTCTACTGTAATATTGTTCCATCACCCCAACCCTATTGGCTATTGTCCAAAACTACAAGTGCAAGCACAAAAAACTCAAGATAAAGTGTCTCTATCTCTTGAGAATTAAGAGCTTAATGTGCGGATCGCTAATAACATCTCATAACCAATCAGATCAGTACATTCAAGCTGATTCCAATGATGAATATTCAAAGGATTTTCTATCTCTTCTGCCAAAGCTTTTACCTCTGTGCACTCTTGCAGAAATGCCCGTCCAAGATTATGCACCTCTCTTTGAAGCACCTAAATCTTTTGAACTGATCTGCATAATACATTCAAGAGCTCAATGTCCCCAAGAGTTTGAGCATCTGGATTGTTGTGCTATCTGCCCCATTAAGGTCATTTTGCCTCCAAGAACACGTGAGAGAGTGTGGGTGGGAATAGAATTACTAGATTGGGCCATTACATGCACTAGCAAGACACGAAAAGAGCAGTTACACATCCAATTTTTGGACATTATTTTTCATGGATTTGAAATGCATTGCTGTGCATATCACCATAAAACGTGAAAGCATGAGCATGAATTCGGAATATATATTACCGTCAAGTGCCTTGGAATCAAGATTGCTTCTCTAGAGTTGTGAATGACATTGAAACTCTATGTTCTTGCGCTTCTTTCATCAACAACACTGAAGCAACAACGGATCTATCGTCATTGCTTTGCAAATGTCTAATCATCAATGCCTGATCTTGTAAGGGAAGGATCCTCAGTAGGGCATGCCAAATGTTTGGTAGGAACTGGTGCCTCCCTACATGAGAGAGAAGAAGAAGAAGAAGAAGGGGGAGAGAGACTGCAATTTCCATAGCTAGGAACAACCAAACCAAGAAGTGACTCGCATTCTTAGGACACGAAATTCAAGAAGAAAATATAACTAACTAAACAAGGAACCAAGATTCACATCACATGCCATGGAATTGATGATGGGAAAATGAAGAGGATTTGTTCATTAGTTGCAAGCCATATTTACACAAAAAGTGGCCTTAAAGGTTCTTCACACTCAATCTCTAGCTCACCCTCCAATCCATTCTTACAATCATATAATCTGAAATCTAAACTAGCCCAAAGGGTAGCAAGACCTCCATATGCCCCTAACAATACCTGGGAAGTCTTTCTAATTAGAGGCAAAAATATCCTAAAATTTTTGCAAAAAAAATGATAACCTTATTCATTAGGATGGGTTGATGCCATAACCATGTTTCCTATAGGACAAGCTTTGTTTTGCCATGACCTCCTAGCTTGACTTAATTTAGTTGTTGTATTGACTCACTAGTGTCAATGCCTTTGCTGTTTGATGTATTGTCTTCGAACATCATTTTGGCATACACATGGGCTTCCCTTACTTTGATGACATTGGTGTTTATTTTGCAGCAACCCTAAGGGTATCATTTCAATAAGGATTTGATCCAAAGTCTCTTAATTGTTCTCCTTTAGTATCTTGCAACACCATATATTGTCATCATTCTCCCCTTGAGACAATTTTTTCTCGCCTCTTGTTTTGTCCCTCATGGTATACATGGTCTTCGTTTACCCCATCGGATCCTTTTGAGCTATACATGGTAGTGTCACATGGAAAAGATTCGAGTCCCATCCAATTGAGTGAGTATTCATCTTGATAAATGCGATGAATCTAGGGGAATTTGGATCTATTTCTTTGCATATAGAGAATGAGTTGGTTATTCCCATCCTAGAATGTTTTGGCCTTATTTCAATGTGCAATGAATGATTACATTGTGGTCATGTAGCCACATGAAGTCTAACCCCTACTTGTGGATTATGTTGGCATGGTGAAGCCAATCTTGCCTTAGACGTAGGGGAAGCCTATCAGTGTGTGGGGAAGTCTCAATACCACAAAATCTAGTGTGAATTGAGATCCTTGCACAATCAATATGACACTATTGACTACTCCTACAGGATTTAGCATGCTGTGATCCATCATTGTCATCATGAACTATGCATCCATGGAAGGCCAAAGTCGTAGTTTTAGCATGATCACTTCTTACATGAGCTTATACCAGAGCCACCATCAATGGTAACTTGAGACAACTCATGACCAAAAATTCTCACAATTACCTGTGTGTTACAATAGTCCATAAGCTGACCTTGTGTAATAAAGGAGGTTCCCTAACCACACTTATCAAGGTTGGAACACCAAGAAAGTTCATTAGCCTCAAAATTTCACTTTTGAACTGACCACCCATGCTCAAAAGTTCATAGAGACTCACTTGTTCGTAAGTATTTTTCAATATTTCAGCGATGAAGAAGAGAGTCTTGAGAATGCTCACTACTCGCTCAAGAGCATCAGCTTCTAATTCATAAGGAGTAAGTGGAATGCATCATCTATACTCTTGCCTAAGGAGTGATATGTACTCTTATCCTTGCTCACACTAGTGGTCTATTCACATTCCTTTAGAGTGGGTCATTCGTAGACCCCTTCGATTTGTGCTTTATCTAGTATGTTGGGTGCCATCACTTTTCTTCCCTTTTACAATGTGAATATGGCCCAGGTGGACACTCCTTCTTGTGGTATCTTGCATAATTGGATTACATGGGTAGTGGGAAACTCTATTGATGTGCACTAGGTTGGCACTTGGTTGAAGGAAACATGGAATGAGTTCTTTGGCTGTCTTGTGGAGGTGTGCTTTAGAAAATCATTTTTGTAGTGGTTGCAAGTGTCTAAGTAGTTCACACATAGTGATGCATTCTCTAGTAGGGAACATTTACTTTGAAAATTCCATACTCACCACATTGGTAGGGCATAATTGGTCTTCGTGGTCGGTTTCATATTTGTTTGACTAGGTCAAAGGGACCACTCTGTATGCAAAGGGTGGAAGGAGTGGATTAGAACACTAAGGCACTAGGACAGTTTCCAAGTATGGAGCTCTAGGTGGTGGGTATGTGTTAGGCAATGCAGATGGAGCTCTACGAGGTACCTGTGGGTTGGGGAAAGATGATGGAGCTCTAGGAGATTGATGTGGGTTCTCGTGAGTATAATGTGGGATTTGGAGTCAATAGTCACTTGAGATAGAAACACTCCTTGGCTTCATGTCCCATCTTCTCACAAAATTGGTAGATTATATTCGTTGGGCACTTCATATGTGGGTGGCCCTACTATTGACATAGTATGCACTAGAGAGTAGACCTTGCTTCCCTTTCCCATAGCTCTTAGATTTCCTAAAGCCTAGTGACTGTGTCATCCCCCACATTGGCAAGCCCCTTCTTCTACAATCTAAGATCTTCTAGCTCTTTACTTTTGCACCACAAGATTGTCCCTCCTCTTGCTAGGGAGGAAGTCTTGTAAAAGTGAATCGTGGCTTGCTTCATGTTGTCATTGTGGCCATGAAATCTTCTAGTGAAGTGTTGGGAGCCATGAGGTCTCTATGTTTGTGCTCGGTGGCGATAGGAAGTGCCTTTTCTACTCATCTCTTGACAAGGAATTCATCTAGAGCTTTAGGTAGCTTAGTTACCAATGCCTTATTCCTAGACATTAGTTTGGGGAAGGAATCTTCTTCTAGAGGGAGAGATTCTCTATTTCACTGAGATCTTTCTCTGTAGAATTCACTAAGGGGAAGGCCAACAAGAACCCCTTTTAGAGTCCTCCACGTGAGGAAATGGAATTCTTTGAATTGGCTAAAACTTTTATCCACCAATGTGACCAACATCATTGGAGAAAAGGCCATGAAGGCATCCATCCTCTCTTCCAAGCCTCTGATCCTGCATAGTGCTAGGAAGAATCGTAGATGATCATTAGGGTCCTCTTTGGATGCTCCTCTAAAGGTGGGGAAGTTGACATCGATGTGTGACATTATAGAAGTGAGATATCCTTGCACAATGCTTGAGTCTAACGCAGAGTATTGGGGTCAAGAGATATGTAGATACTTGTCCTTGCAATATGAGCACCAAACTAGGTTCTTGCTACGAGTGGAAAGTCCATGGGGATCTCAAATAGGACTGATATGTATGACTTGAGTGGGTTCCATATAATGTAGGAGATACGCATAGTCAATAAAGTAATTGTGCCCCTAACTCACACGAGATGTGCAAAAATTCTAGATCTACCTTTGATGGCTTATAGGGGTAGCTAGGACTATTCTAAGAGGGATGAGATGCAATAGTTTTGCATATGGTGTGCTTCATATGTAGCTACTACAAAAGACTCAGAAAGATGAAGACCTTAACACACAAGGCCTTTATAAAAATATACAAAGAAGAAGAAGACGAGAGGAAGGTAGTGTCAATTATATAGATAAATTACTGGGTTAGAACTTGGAATGGAAAATTGACAATGTGAATCTCCCTAAAGTTCTTGTGGGTAGCAACCCACAAAGCACCAACTCCTTGATGCTTCTACAAAGACTCCTTGTGAAAGTCTTACACGTCAACTACACAGTTGTTTCTATGGGGAAAGTACAATGGAGTAGCAAGCACATAATTGACAAAGTTCCATCCATCCAGAGGATGATACACAAGAGGGAGAAGGGGTATGGAAGAGAGAGCAAGGGACTATGAATATATGTTTCTTTGTATAACTTTGTATCTCTAGGTATAGATCTATATTTGGTTTTTGTTCTTCTGCCATCTTATACTCGGGAGGAAAAGACAATCTTGTTGAGCGTCTCCATAGCTTCACTGTTAGTTCTTGTGTTGTGCCATAATGAACCTTGAGGGAGGAGCCTTATGCAAGATGCTTGTGCTCGAGAAATGAGGCAAGAGATGTGGGGAATTGATGTTGTACATGAGTGAGATGGAGAGAGGGAATGCCCTTCAAGGTTGCTTTAGGTAAGTATTTGAGAGATGCCTATTGGCGGAGGGAAGTGTATCAAGAGGGAGAAAGGAGATTGCTTTGGGAGTGGGAAGGAAGGGATTCTACTATGAGGAGGAATATAGAAAGTTCTATTGGGAGTATGGACTTGTGATGTTGTCAAAGTCTCTTGAAAACTAAATTTTGGTAATGGGGTTATTTTGACAAATTCATAAAGACATGATAGGGATTCTACAATCTTCCTCATTCATACACTCACTCTCCAACTATTTTTGGAGGTAAGTAACATGAATCATGACCGAACCGATGTCAATGATGCCCTACAAAAAGCGAAAAGTTGTTCATATACGAATTGTTGGATTTTGAGGACTATAGAAGCACATGAACAACACATTGAAAAATAACAAGCTTGGAGAACAACACAACACTGATTGCATTACCAAGTGCATGTACAAAGATATGTGACATGTTAGGGTTATAGACGTATATACAAGCCAGGGGAAAGACCTTCTTAAGAAGGAAGAAAGTGCCTCAATAGTCCTAAGTTTGTTCACAATCACTATCAAAATATATCAATATGGATCAAAAACATGAATCCATTCTTATTGAATTTCAAAGTGTTATTGTGATAAGATGTTTAAGATCCTAGGCTACAAAGCCATTGTCTACCCAAGATGACATCCATATGTTCCATATTCATTATTTGAAATCGAGTGTATCTTTAAAACCTCAGATTTCAGTTTGAATACAGGAAACCATAGTATCCAAAATGCATTTATCCTGTCCTTGTGCCATCGAGAATACATATTGATGCGGTGATGATGTCTAAGATATTTGAAACCTCTTCACCAAGGTACATTTAAGGAAACTGTGAGTGGTAAATTCCGCAACCATGACTTGCACTCTGTACCCAACATCATTCCCATGAAACTTAACTTGATTGTGGGGTACATTTATAGGAGGATCGCACATTGTATTTGGTAAGCTACATTGACGAGAAGCATCTTGATGTAATACCTCAACTTTCTTATAAACTTTAATCTTACTTGAGTCTATAGTTTGTATGAGGTCTAATTGTTTCCCTTGATCTTTGTCTTCCCTAGTGGGTTTTGATTCTACCTAGACTTATAGAATCAACTTTGGTGAAAAGGATTCATGCAGTTGAAACACAGTCTATCCTTCATAGATTTATCAAAGGTTTTCAGTGCCGAACAAGGCCAAGAACCTTATGCTTCTTGCAACTATAGTGGTTTTCAAAATTTTTCATATAAAAACGTACTTGTTTGACGATACTTTATTTCTTTAAGTGATCATCAAATACTCATGCTATTTGGATAACATTTTCCAAGGTCTTAGGAGCACTCTTTTTAGATCCTCTTTTTGAATTAGGGTATAAAGGTCTAAAACATTTATTCACTTTATTGAAATTATTTAAGATTTTCAACTTAAGAACAATCTCTGTGTACTCCAAAACTTAGTTAGCTAGAGGTTAACCTCTTTGGAATAGCTCTCTGAACAAGTTCTAACTGGTAAGAGCTTGTTTTGACTGAACCAAATCCAGCATTTCTATGCATAAGACCTAGGGATAAGTTGATTTCTAAGACTTGGTAAGGTTCAAATGTGTTTTGGAGACAATCTTAGTGTTGCCTCTTCTATAAGAAGGTCTGGATTGTATGCTTTCTTTGTTCCAATTTCATCTTCTTGAAACTAAGAAGTATCAAAATATTTTGAGAAGGGTAATTCCTTTGCACTAAAAAATAACCTTCTAGTAGCAAGAGGAATAGTACTTGTGAGTAGAGGAGTGGTGTTTGATAAATTAAAGTGTGCTAATTAGTTGTTAAGGAGTGAGAAAGTATACATGGGTTTAGGTAATGTTGGGTCAAGGGGAATAAAAAAAGAGATTCCTAAGATCTCATTGACTTTTTTGCTTGGTTCACCTTGAACTTCCTAGGCGTGAGACTCACTTTAATCAAACTATCCACTATCTAACTAGTCAAATTCAAAGTTTTCCTCCCTTGCTTATCTTGAAGCAAGCGAAAGATCATTCCCATATGATCTAGCACAATGGAAAGTACCAACTTGAGAAGATCCACCTCATAATTGTCAATCCGTGGAGACATGAGGACTAGTATGATGACTATGAGCAAGTGATGGCACAAGTGTGTGAGTGAGAAGCACACAAGCATGCACACACATACACACACATGCATAGAAGGCAAGAACAAAGAGAGGAACAATGAAGTTCTTTCTATTACTCAAAATGTTTTTTAAAATAGCTCAAAACTCTAACAAGCTAACCTTAGAAATGAGTTCTATAGCTCTTTTTATAGTTTTTGACTAGGTTTTGGCCCTAGCGAGACCTAGTGTTCAGCCTAGCTAAAAATTAGGTTCTTAGGCTACTTTGGAGGCTCAAATGAGCTCTAACAATTATGAAAATTGGTACATAGATACTTCTAATATTGCTAAAGCTTGAGGACTCCTTGGCTTGAACAAAATGGACTTGGAATAATAGAAAATGGTATTTACAATGGTTTGAAGTGACTAAAATCACTATTTGGGAAGCATTTCTTCATGAAAAATTATGTGGCCTACTTGCCCGATCTACTTTGTCCTCTTAATCCTGCTTGGCTCTCCCTTTGTTCAAACTCCGTTTGTTGGCTTCCCTGTCTTGTAAGGCCTTGACTGCCCTGGTTGCTACCAACACTCCCCTTTCTCGTGTCTCTCATCCCTTATAGACCCTTGTTGGTGCGTGTGTGGTGTAGCTCAAGCGTAAGCACCACCTCCTTTACTTGTCAATCCACGGAGACATGAGGACCGGTATGAAGACCACGAGCAAGTGAAGGCACAAGTGCATGAGTGAAAGCACACAAGCATGCACACACATACACACACATGCGCGCAAGGTAAGATCAAAGAGAGGAACAATAGAAAGCTTTGATTGCAAAAGATTTCTCTTACAAAGTTCTATTCTCTAACAAGCTAACCTAAAAAATGAGCTCTCTAGCTCTTTTTATAGTTTTTGGAGTAGTTTTGGCCCTGTCCACACGTAGTGTCCAGCCTAGTTAAAAATTAGGTTCCAAGGCTTATTTGAGGGCTCAAATGAAGTCTAAAAATTATGAAAATTGGTAGGATGATACTTCTAATACTCCTCAAGCTTGAGGATTCCTCGACTTGAACAAAATGGAGTTACGAAAAATGAAAAATGGTATTTACAATGGTTTTTAGTGATGAAAATCACTATTTTATAGGGGTTTCTTCTGAAAATTTGACATACACTTCTTGGAGCTCCCTACTTGCTCCTTCTTCTTGTATGTCCACTTCTTTATTGCGCTTACATGTTTTGTGCTTGACCTTGAGTTCCAACACTCCCCCCCCCCTCTCGAGTCTATCGTCCCTGATAGACCCTTGTTGTAATGGTTGTTCCAAGTAGTGCTTGAGCGGTAGTGTCCATTCGGTAGGAACCAGAGCCGTCTATCTTCCAAACATAGCAGGGTTGGTTGTCGGGGTCTTTTCGTCACTGCGAGGCTTTGCAATTTGTAATCCTTTTGTATGTGCTTCTTCCTTAAATTCCAGCATGATTGTGTCATTGTGAGTCTCCATTGATGGCATCTAGATCTTCTTAAGATGATGTTCATAGTAGTCATGCCAAGTACTCATAACCCATAAAAGGCATATTCAAGAAAAATGGGAATTACACAGGATTTTGAGACACTTCTTTATGTCAAAATGTTTTAGTTTCCGACTCATTCACACACTACAACATGTTATTATCTCTTGATTGGAGTATATTAGATCGATGCCTTAATATTAATGATATTTTTATTATACATGGGGTATCATCATTTGGCTCAAACTTAAGAATTTAACATTGTAAGTAATATGAATGGGACATGAATAATTCCCAAATTTTGTGAATAGGCCTTATAATGAATGATGGGTAAGTGTGTTCGTGCATGGGTTGTGGAAAATATGTGCCTTGTGCATGGCCTTGTAATGTAGCCCTATACATGCTTACTTGGAAAATGCATTGGAAGAAGTGTGGTGCAAAATTTGGGGGTCTTGAGCTACGTGCTCAAGGGTATGCCGATGAAGAGGTTTCCTAATCTATCATGGTTATGGTGTTGCCAAAGTAAAGATACTTACCATGGTGGATGGTCGATTCGATGTTGATATCTTCGTGTTGTACATCCGCCATTGTGATGGACCATCATCTAGTCTGTCCTTGTCGATGAATGTTCGTGATGAGATTCCTTGAGTTCCTGGCCAGTCTCCTCTTGTCAAGCAACATCTGTCAAATACTGAGAATTGAATTGCTATATATTCCTTGAAAAACAACATTGGGTAACTACACCAAGCTTAGTTTCACATGTTCTCTTTAGCTCACCATAAGCAGGATTCTTCTCACCTAGTATACAAACAAGGATTTTCAGGGTACCAAACTACCCTTAGCAGATATCTCCTTGGATGCTCTCGTACCTACAATAGTTAAGCATCTCTCAAGTTGCAGACCTTTGAGATCTTCCCTCCTACCAAGGTAAGGGGAAACAGTAGTTGTGGATGCCATGTTCATGCCAAGTGCTTGACATCTACCCGATAAGGCAGCAATAATATCATTCTGCTAGTCGAGGCACACTTCTATCAAAACTGATAAATGCCCAGTAATCAATGGTTCCACCTTCAACTAAGCATGACTCATTCATGTTCCATGAGCAAAACCTCGGAAGAAGCTCTCTCTCTCTCTCTTGTCTCTTTTTCTTTTTTTTTGGAACAATGTCACCAAACAAGAAGACAGATGTTAGTATCAGAAAAAATAATTGACATATGTCAATGTGCACTTGTGCATGGGACTTTCAAATGTGTCTATGCACGGCCATGTAATGTGGCCCTATATTAATGCATACTTGGGAAATGCATGACCTGAATGGTGCAAAAGACAGGGTTGTGCAAGGAGCACATGGTTCTCGCTCGTCGAGGCTTTCGATATTATTTGCGGATGTTGATGCCATCTATCGTGGAGGTATCCATTAGATCTCGAGATGACAATTGATCCTTCCTCCTTATGGGGATCCATTTGAGAACAATCTGCCACTGTGTAGTGAGCACCTTTGGCCTATTCATCCTTGGCTGGTTTTGTGATTGTTGTGTCCCTTATGGTTGGCGCTTTGGTTTTGTAGGGGGCGCTGATGCTTTTGGATTCCAAACCCATACCTCTATGGCTGGTCGCCTGACTCATGTTGAAGAGTGTTGCTCTAGCACAATGGTGAGAACCACGTTAAGAAGCTTCACCTCCTTAATGTCAATCCGCGGAAGAGATAGGAGTGATATGAAGATCGTGAATGAGAGATGATGTGAGAGTGAAGGTGAGAAGCACAAAGATGCACACACACATACACACGCACAATGAAGAGACAAGCAAGACACAATGGAAGGTGGGAAATTAGCTTTATTACTCAAAAACACTATTACAAGCTCAAACTAGCTCTAAGCTCACACTAGCCAACATGAACCCACCCCAAAAATGAGCTCTCTAGCTCTTTTTATAGTTTCTAGACTAGTTTTGACCGATTTCACATCTAGTGACCGGCCTAGTTAAAAAATAGGTCCTAGAGGCTATTTGGAAGGGTAAACGATGTCTAAAAATAACGAAAATTGGTACGCGCATTCTACCTAAGCTCCTCAAGCTCGAGGACTCCTCGGCTTGCACAAAATGGAGCTATGAATTAGAAAATGGGATTTTGTCTATATTACATATGTTACAAGAGTGATGAAAATCACTGTTGGATGTTTGAAGAGGTAATAAAAACATAGTTGTTTGAAAAAATGAACTGGCTCCCTGCTCCGTCTTTACATGCTTCCACGTCGTCTGTGCCTCTGACTGTGCCTCTGACTGCTTCCAACACCCCCCTCCCTCTCGCTTCTGTCGTCCTCGACAGAACCTTGTTGTGCGGTCTGCCGGATGTAGTTTTGTAGGAGGTCGTGAGCGAGGGTGTGCTCAGATACTCGAATGCCTCGGGCCAGATCAGCCTCGAGTTTCTCCCAGTCGATCGGTTGCAGTTCGTCGGGTGGCGGGAGTTGATAGTGCGCGGAATAAACCATTCGCTCGCAGGCAAAAAGTTGCAATAAATGTGTGGGCCTGCTGATGAATACCTCGGAATGGTATTCCCAAAATCCGGTGGTGAACATCTCTTCGAATGTTTGCTTGTAGCACGCCGGTAGGTATTTTATTCTATAGTGCCAGGCATAACACACCCGGAGCGATGGCGTTGTGCTCATGTCGTATACTAGGTCAAAGTTACCATGCTCAAATCCCGGGGTGTTTACATGCGGTGCCTTGACGCGTCGGAAGACTTTAAATATCATTTGCATCATGTCAAAAATTTTGACAGTCATATGCGCTACGATATCATCCATATGCTTCAGGCAAGGGAGCCAGTGACGGATTGTAGCCATCATATAGCCAATAGTGGGCAACTCGGTGGGCGGCTTGAAGTAGGGGTAATTCAGCCAATCCTGACATTGCCTATTGTTTTGTACTTTGATAGCGAATGCAGTCCAGGAGCGGCGTCGTGGTACTGGTCCCCAGCAAGGATTATACTTTAAATGTAAAGGCGCTTTCACCCATGTGCTCATCATTTCTGGGTACTTCTAGAGTAGGTCTTTGCGCCAATCAGGTTGATGGATCTCTCCTCTTTGCGCATTTGGTGGCAAGTCCGCCGGCTCGAATTGTGTAGCATGCGTGGGTTTCATGCCGGTTTCTTTCTCTATAGCTAGCTGATATTCAGCCATTAACATGAAGTACGGTTTATACTGCAGCTCATGCCCAGATATATAGCGTCGGGGGGCTAAATGAGCAAAGAAGGGGGATTGTAAGATTCTCTCTTCAATCATGGCCATGGCATGCAACTGTGCCTCTACTCTGGCTGAATGTGTCGTTCCAAGTTCCTCAATTGTTTTCATCCACGCGGGGGTAGGAAGTTCATAGGTCATCTGGCCTTCGGCCGTGACTTGTCCGCCTGGGATGGGTATTGGCTCGTATGCTTCTTCAAACGTTTCCTCCACCGGAATGGTTATGTTCTCGTCGTCAGCTGGGATCTCCGGTGGGGAATCAGGCCGTGGTGGTGCTTCGTATACATCTATGCGTGATTGGAGAGTGGCTACCTGGGCCCATAATGCGTTGAGTTCTTCTAAGATGTCAAGAGCATGGTCCACAGGTTCTGGTACTTCTGCTGCTACGTGTACTTGTTGTGGTGCCGGTTCTCTGAGCTGTAGTAACTTGTGATCTTCTTTTAACTTCTGATGCTCTTCGTTCATTCGATCATAGTCCTCTAGCAGTCGAACATGGTCATCTAGCAACATCCGCATCGATTCAGATGGGATTGCCTTGAATCTGCTAGGACTTAAGGGTTGTTCTGGATGGTCCAATGCCGCTTCCAAATTCTCTCTATTCTGCTCTTGGAGTCTCTGGTTCTCCTCTTTTGCTGCGGCTAGGGTCTCCTGAGTAAGCCCATATTCCTGGTCAGCGTCGCGTTCCTAATTGTTTGGGCTCGAAGCAGGTTGTCCAGATCAGCAGTGGCTTCTTTTGTTTTCTCTTCACTTTCTAGCTCTAGCTTATGATATGCCTCTCTTAGTTCTTGGTATCGCGTATTTAAAGCGGCATTCTCGATTGATAATGAATTAAGCTGCGACTGTAATTCATTTGTCGTCCTCTGTAGCTGTTGATAGTTGTTGCCAAGAGATGCAAACTCATCTCATACTTGTGACATGCATGTGAACATTTGTTGAAGTGCAGTGTCTATGGTTGGCGATGATAGTAATTTAAGTGAGGATGCAGTGGAAGTAGATGCAGCGGGAATGGGGAATGGGGTTGGGAAGGTGGATGTAGTGGTGATCGTGGAAAATTGTGACGTACCTAAATATGATGGTGCTGTGAGTGGAGTGGGTGCTGGTGCGATGGGTGGTGAGATGTCCATGTCATTGGACGTGTCAAGTGCGGTGACTGTGAAAAGCGGTGTGTATGTGGGTGGTTGTGTAGGTGTGAAGACGGGATTTACAAATGTAGAGTAATTTACAGGGGGGGTGGCTAGAGCAGCTTGGTGAAAAGGGGAAATAGGGGTTATAGTGGGTTGGGGAGGTGAAACTGGTGAGAAGGTTAGTGGGGTTAGAAAGGTGAAAGCGTGTCTTAAAGGTGGGGGGAAGGATGGGAAGGATGAAGGGATGAAGGGGTTAACATGTAGACGAGGTGGGGTGGGTGCGGGCATGGTGGTATGAATGGGCAGGGCAAAGGCGGTGGCTATGTTGCCGTGGACTGGTGTGGCTGTTGGAGAAGCAGGTGGGTTTGCAGGGGATACAGGATGGGTTGGTGAAACATGAGGTGAGAGAGGAGTAGAAGGTGTGGATGTTATTTCAAGGATAGTGGTAGTATGTACAACGGTAGTACGTGGCGGGGAGTCGACTAGGATAGCTTCATCGGTGAAGGATCTTTCCGGACGTAGGCGTGCATCTTGCGCCTGGTGGGATGATTGAGCACCTACCGGAACTCGAATATATTCACCGGGCTTCGATAACAAGCGAACTCTGCGAGGGTCATATTGGGGGAGTGGCTTCCTTTGTAAATATCTCAGTGCTTCGACCGGGCCAATGGATTTGACCAGTTCTCTGAACCCTCTGATGTAGACTTCTTCAAACCCTCCGGAGACGAGTTCTTGTTCGATTATGGTTTGGCTCTCTTCTTCAGTCAATTTCTTCCGTGCCCAGACTTTCTCCATTGTACGATATAATTTCTTGATTGTCAGCGTGTAAGCTGCTGCTTCGAAAGTCTCCTCTTCGTGCGTGCTGGTATCACCGTGTGCATCGGTTTGTTGGCCTTGGCCATCTGTCTGTCCTTGTTCTTGGGAATCATGCGTGCCCTGGCTGGCTTCATCGTCACCTTCATCGTCGTCGGTGGCTGTTCTTTCGTCATCAGAGCTCGACACAACTTGTCCCTGTGGCTGATCCCGCGGTGTGGTAGGGTAGCTGGGGCGTTCATATTCTTGAGAGAACATCTGTGCCTCTGAAAACTGGAACTCATTTGAGAATGCATCAGGCATTTCAAAATCGAACGTTGTGTTTATTGGTTCTGCTTCCATGTGTGGTATTGGGAAAGAAAAGGCCTTCGCACCAATAGTGGTGGGAGCTTCTATTGTCGTGGTGGTGGGTTCTGTGGTTGTAGCTGCCTGAGGTGCAACGGTACTGGTAGTGCCCTCCGTTACTACTGGTCTAGATAACCTTATTCGAATGGGTTGTTCTGTGGGAGCGGCTTCTGTCGGTGATTGCTCTGGGGAGGGTTGTGGTGATGGTGACTCTGGCACTTGAAGGCAAGGAATAGTGCCTCTCATGCGCTTACCTGCCCGTGCTCTGCTGGGCTTCCTGGCTTTCTTCGTAGTTCCTTTGAATGCTTTCAGCTCTTCTCCTGTTAATGCACGTTCAATTGGCAAGTTATAAGCCAAGCACATATAAACAATTCTTGTCAGCGCACAACATCCATTAAGCACTTTCTTTCGTTCCCATCTGTGTTGTGCCAAATACATTTGATCAATGATCCAGCTCGCCAGATCGACAGTCTGAGGTCCAGTACAGGCTAAGTACAATCCAAACCATATTCTTTTATGTGGCATGGTGAATCTGTCCTGAGCAGGGAATGCAAAATGTTGCATGCATATCCGTAACGGCTTTGACAGCTCAGGTGTAATTGCTGAGATCTCCTCCCACTTAGTGACATCCCCACGTTTCATAGGGTCTGGAATTAATCTTTCTCGATCTGTGGGCGTGTGGGTTCCATGAATCTTGATGGCCGCTCTGATTAAATCCTTCGAAAGATAAAACCTTTTGTAAGGTGGATCATCCACTAAAGAGGGCAAAATAAAAGTTCCTGGGATATCCTTATTCTCTGAGGCCAGCAAAGTAGTGATTAAATAATAACACCTATAAAAGTCAGGTTTGGGCAGAGGATCACTGAAATACTCCGTGAAGCCGGCTCTGGCCCAAACATGAGTTAAGTCCTGTGTGTTCTTAGGCCTTCGAACTCTCTGGAGAAGAATTGGTATTTTCCCCAAGTGCGGTCATCAAACGTCAAATTAGATTCAAATATAAAATCCACGTCCGCTAAGGGTCCTGCAAGTCCCTGAAACCAGTGAGAGTTACGGTGTATCTTTTCTGTGTAGCCCATAGGTGGGTTATCGATCGGCATGGGCCCTAGAAATCCTTGGAATTCTGGTGGTGGAGCAGTCGGGTGGGATTCTGCTCGTAAAACGTTGAGGGGCATTGCAGCTACACTTGGGCCTGCTTCTGATGGTCCTTCGTCGGTTTGCATGATGACTAATGCGCTGTTGAGAAAGATCTGCTACAAAAGATTAACACATTAGCATGGAAATTAATTATGATCCCATTAAAGTGAGACCGCAATCCCTTTCCATAACTGATGCGTAATCCATGTAGCCAAGTGCTGTGATGTAATGGATGCAATGCTTCTTGCAGCACTAGTGCAGGTCTCTAGACACCTACACGTTTCAGATCATGCATACATTTCTTGATGAGATGAGATTATGAGTGATGTGTTATGATGGTGGGTGAATTTATACAAGGTTTAAAGGTTAGTGATTTATTACAAGGTTGTATGTTAGTCGGGGAGTAGTTAGACAATGGGTTAGGGGAAGACGGTTGGACACGCTTTGGTATCCATTTCCTAAGAGTCCTAGAGTGGGTGGTGGGTTTCTGCTGAGGGGCAAAAGGTAGTATCGGGTGTGGTGGTATTGAGGGATGGAAAGATTTGTGAGGGGTATATATTACATGGCTTAAGGGTTGAGCTATGATACATGGTTTGGGTACCCAAATCTGCATGGGTGTGGGTCTATGGGTAAGGTATTTCTTGGCGATCCAAATTTGTCGAATGCTCGGCCCTGTAGAAGAAGGTCGAGGGGATGGTGGATACTGATTCTATTTCTGTTCTACCTTTTTCTTGTCGATCTCTGCTTGGTTGGAGTTCTTCGGTGCTTTTTGTCCTTTTGGCACCCATATTTGTCTGGTGCCGCTTCCTTTGGGTGGCCCAAACTGCTTTCCTTGTTGTGTCTTCTGATACTGCCGTCGGTCTGGGTTCCTTCGTCGTGGTTGACTCTGTTGTTGTTGAGGTTGAGAGGTCGGATGGACACTCTGCTTTGGAAAAGAAGGGAGATCCAACACTTGCGTGACCTGCCCATTAGGAAGTGATGCGTTCTTTAACTTTAATCTAGGCCAGTCCGCAACAAGTTTGGAAGGATGAGCACCGCAGGGTGTCGTGCTCATTTGGCCGCTGATGCAACCCACCTGACCGCTGATTGTGTCCATCTGCCCTAGCGGATGGGTAGCTGCCTCTTCTAGTTTGCAGGAAGTCCCAGGGAAGATCTCCTGTCGTCCTTCTGATTGACAACTATCCATAGCCAAGCCCGAGTGGTTGGTGTAGACATAACGTGACTGGTCTGATTAAAGATCTTCCGGTCTTCCGTCGCATGCGTTTCATAGGGTCTAGGGTTACAAACCTGAGTCGGAATGCCGTTAGGGAAGTCAAGCGGTATCACTCGCTTCTGCTCTAAGGTTCCAATCTGTAAGGAGCCTTGTCTAAGATTTAAGTCCACTGAGTGATCGTATAGCCAATCTTGGCCAAGGATTAGGGGTTCTATCAGGTCGTCATCATGGCACACTAGTAGCTTCGCTGTCATGGTCATATCCTTAATGAGGATAGGAAGGTCCACCTCACCCATGCAAGGGGTTTCCATGCCTCCTAAGCCTATGAGGTATGCCTCAATTGGCCGCATTTCTATTCCTGAATCCTTATAGTAGGACCATCTAATCGCACTGGTCGCAGCACCTGAGTCAATTAAAGCCCTGAGTTCTTGGCAAGGGTTGTCATGCTCTAGCCTAACTGTAATGAATGGTCTCCTGTCCACTATGCTAGGATGAGTGGTTGACTTTACTTGACACATGGCCATGGGATATCTGGGTGATGTTTCCAGATGGTTATAATGTTCTCTCCCTAGTCCTTGTCTTCTTAGCTTCATGCGCTTAATGCGTTCTATGGCTTCTGCCTGAGCTTCAGCTCGTATTCTGTTTTCTTCCTCCTTACGCTTCTTTGCCAATGTGAGTCGTTTAAGCATATCCTCAGTAAGAGGTTCCTGATATAACCTGACTCTACAGCCACTAATGTAATTAGGCATTATATCTCCTTCTAAGGTGGCTAACTGTACTGCTCCACTAGTCGAAAGTCTGTTAATGATCATAGGTCCATAACCTCGCTTTTCTAACTTCCGTGCGTGCTATTTCAGCGTATACACTAGAACTAAATCTCCTTCTTTTAAACCTTTATCTTTCACATGTGCATCAAAATATGCTTTCTGTCGCTTCTTCGCTGCGTATATTCCTGCTGCTGCTTTCAGCCTGGTTTCTCCTAATCGTTCCAAGTCCATTATTCTTGCTGATAATTCATGGCCGGTCCACTGATGTTCTTGTGCAACCTTAAGTGTCGGTATCAAGAAGTCCAAAGGAAGCACAGCATTCTGACCAAAAACCATCTGAAAGGGAGTTGCATTTAGTACGGTCTTGTAGGCCACTCGATATGCCCAAACAGCGTGGTGTAACTGTTTGTCCCAATCTGAACGTTTGTTGTTCACGAGTTTCGTCAGTACGTTACAAAGTATCTTGTTAGTGCTTTCAGCCTGACCATTGGCCTGAGGATGATATGGTGCAGATTTCTTGTGAATCACCATAAAATCCTGTAACAAATATCCAATGACTTGGTTTAGAAAGTGAGTGCCTCGATCGCTCACTAACTCTATAGGCAATCCATATCTTGTAAAGACATTTTCAAATAAGAATTTTGCAGTCGTGTGAGCATCATTCTTTTTTGTGGCTTTTGCCTCTACCCATTTGGTTAGATAATCTGTGGCAACAATAATGTATTCCGCATGTGTACCTTTTGCAGGGGGTTAATGGGTCCTACAAAGTCTATAGCCCACTTAGAAAATGCACGTCCGCCCATCATGGGTTTCAATGGCATTTCATCTCTGTGAGTAGGAAACTGAGTTCTTTGGCACACATCACATCTCTTTACATAGGTATGTGCATCCATGTGAAGAGTGGGCCACCATAATCCTGAAAAGAGGATGGCTTTGACTATCCTATCGGGTCCAAAATGACCTCCTGCAACACCTTGGTGTGTAGTCTCTAGTATGCTCAGATAATCGCTCTCATGAACACATTGTCTTAGATATCCATCTCGTCCTCTTTTGTATAGATTATCGCCAATAAGTGAATAGTCGTGAGCTTCCTGCTCTAGACTACGTTGTCGAGCTAAGGTCATTCCTTGAGGGAATGTGTTCGTCCTCAAGTATGTCACTAAAGGTTCACTCGAGTCTGGTGTGAGAGACACGTGATATAGTGTAGCATGCTCTACTGGTGGTCTTTCACCGCAAACATGGCATTCCTTACACAACTTGTAGACATCTGCTTCCATCGTAGGCCAATATACTCCCAATCTCTGCAGAGTCTGTAATGTTCGGTGTTTTGAATGATCATGCTTTAGTGCACCTTCGTGTGCTAATTGCAACCAATTCGCATGTTCTGATTCATCTACACAACAAGCAAGAATCTTTTGATTATCCTGTTTATATATGCTTACAGCCATTATTTGGTATCTCTGAGACTTGGTAATCTCTCCTTCTTTGATCTTTATCCTAGGATTCTTGGGTCCGTATGTCAGAATAGGGACTATAGGCTTTGCCCATTCTGGTGCTATCTCAAGGTTAAACAAGTATGCATCTGGTAATTCATCCGCTACTCCTTGAGGAGCTTCTCCTGAGGTTAATCTTGAAAGGTGGTCAGCTCTAAGATGCGTCTTTCCTTTCCTGAATACCACTTCAAAATCATACTCCATGAGTAATAGAAACCAGCGTATTAGTCGTCCTGTGTTACATGGCTTGTTGACTAAGTACAATAGGGCTTGATGATCTGTAAAGAACTTGAATTTGTTGGCCAACAAGTAGTGCCTAAACTTCTTTACAGCGTAGATCATTCCTAATCCTTCTCGTTCCGTTGTGGTGTAATTTCTTTCTGCTGCGTTCAATTGTCTGCTCGCATAAGCTATGGGGAGATCTATGTTACCTTCATTCGTGGGTTGTGTTAACACACATCCTATGGCGTAATTGGATGCATCCACATGTACATGGAATGGCTTACTCCAATCTGGGGTTGTCAATATAGGTGCTGAGCACAAGCGTCGTTTAAGTTCATTGAATGAATTTTCACATTCATCTGTCCACTCAAAATTGGTTAAAAGAGAGTACAAAGGCTTGGCTATGATTGCATACATGTGTATGAATCTCCTATAATAACCGCAATGGCCCATAAATGCCTGTACCTCTTTCACATTAGTTGGTCTGGGTAGATCCGCAATTACCTTCACCTTTTCCTCATCCGTGGAGATTCCATTTTTTGACACAATGTGTCCTGGAATTTTGCCTTGTCTGACCATGAAAACGCATTTTTCTGGGTTCAAACAAACCTGATATTCTCGACATTTGTCAAATATTTGTCTTAACTCTGGGATATGTGTCTGTCTTACATTTGAATGTGCACATAAGTCATCGACATAAACTTCCAAGCTCTTGCGTAAGAATTCCTTAAAAACATGACACATGAGTCGCTGGAAAGTGGCGGGTGCATTTGTCAAGCCAAATGGCATTACACGAAATGCAAATATGCCCCATTCAGTGGCAAAAGCCGTCTTGTGTTGGTCTTCTGGAGCAATGGCTACTTGGTTATAGCCTGAGAATCCATCAACAAAGCTCTACACTTCCTTGCCCGCAACTCTTTCCAATAAGTGTTCCGTGATAGGAAGAGGATAACTGTCTCTAATCGTGGCGGCATTAACTTTTTTAAGGTTGATACACACACGCAATTTTCCATTCTTCTTGGGCACAACCACAATGGGGGATACCCATTCGGTATGTTCAATTTCGTAAATAAATCCTGCTTCTATCAAGCGATCTATCTCCTCTTTAATCTTCGCAGCGTAATTATCATTGTACGTGTAAGGTTTCTGTTTTGTCGGTTTTGCATCTGGAGTCATAGGGATTCTATGAGAACATATATCTGGATCTACTCCTTTCAAATCTTTGTAACTTTACGCAAAAACATCTCTATATTCGCGCAATAGGGCAACTAACTCTTCTTCTTCTTCAGTCGTCAAATCATGCCCTATGTATGTGCATTTTTCTTCTTCTCCTTCGATAGCAACTATTACTTTCTTGGTTTTCTCTCGGTTATCATATACTTGTCCATCATTTACCTTTCTATTAGGCATTCGTACCATGATTCTTCTATCTTCGATTTCGTATTTCTTGAAATTCTCGGGTACTTCAAATAAAGATTCTTCTTTTTCTGACATGGTTGCTTGCTTCTTTCTTTTCTTGCCTTCACTTTTAGTAGTCACTTGAGTGGCTAACCTTACCTCATTCGTGATGTCCTCGTGTCTCTGAGTGTGAGTCTCTACTTCATAGAAATATTCTTCCTCTGATGCGAATGGAGAGTCCATAATAATTGATTCTAAATCAACATCGCTTGCATCCTCAAATGCATCAGTGCTAGCTTCACATTCTTCTAAAACTGCATCGCACATGATTGGCTCTATCGTGAAAACTGAAATGTCATAGCCATCCTCGTCACAGTGGGGTGTCCATTGTTCTTCATTGATGGCTACAGCCATGGTTGCTAGTATTTCTGCCCAACCATGGGGTTCAAACTCTTCATCTGGGAATACTACAGGTGCGTAGGCTGGATCTTGAAGGGTTCGTGGATGTTGTTCTGCACCTAAGGTCCTTGCTTCTAATCATTCTTCCTCTTGTTTGGCTACTTTACACATCCATAAATGGGTATCCTCATGCAACCAAGAAGGATCTGATTCTAATGAGTGCACGGATTCCGTCTCTACTGGTGTCTTATGGATGGTATTCCATTGTATTGGGGGTACATCTCTATGTGAATAGTCTTTAAGATTGACTTTGGTAGTCACTCCTAAATGTTGCAAGTACAAAGAATTAGTTCCCCAATCTTGTACAATTTGCAACTGACGCATGAATGGTCGTCCCAATATCATCTCATAAGCGCGATTTTTAGCAAAGTCACAAATGGCGAAAGTATGCTCAAATTCTACACCACAAGTGGTGAGAGATATGCCTTCTAGTAAGCCTAATGGTTTTTCTATGTGTCCATCAGCCATTTGTAGTTTCATCCTGGTGGGTCTGAGTGCTGGCTTACCCCAACGTTTCCACAAAGCGGTGGTAGCGATGGCTACTCCGGCTCCTGAATCTAAGATGGCTTTCGTGGTGTAGCCCTGATGGGTTATTGGAAGATATGTGTTACCTTCCTCTCCTTCGCTTACGTCTCCAATCTTTTCCACGGGTATCTCTGGTACCTTCTTATGTGATCCTATTTGAGAGGGTGTGGTAGCAAGCTCAGGGAATTGATTTGCTACGTGCTTCCACAATTCTGGTTTTACCTTTAACAATTCCTCCAGAGTGAGATTACATTGTACTTTGGTATTCTTGATCACTTCCGTGTTCCTAGGGATCACTGATTCTTCATTCCTCACTATTATCGTGGGTGCTCTCATACTAATAGACTTAGCTTCCCAAGGTCCTGTGAACTGAGGTAATTCTTGTAGAGAATTAGATTCAAATCCTGTGGGTTCACTCAGTTGTTCCACCTCTACATCATCATATATAGAGGGGATGTCTTGGGGAAATTGTTCCTGCAAGTCGTCTATTTCTTGAATAGGAGGATGGGTTCCTTGTTCCTTTCTCCATTTCTCTTCTTGTATTTCCCTCAAAAATTCATGTGAGTACCTATGTATGGAAGACAAGTTGTCTTGACTTTCTGTATTGGGCACTTGAGACAGGGATGGTGCATTCCTTTCCTGTGTCTCTGTGACAATAGGGTTCTTATGCTGGTCCTTTTTCTCTTTGCTCTCTATCAAATATTCTAGCCTCTCCATTAGTCCTTGAAAGTGTAATTCCGGTTTTGCCATGTTATTCCAATTAAGATATCTAGAGGCTTCGAACAAAGCTTGTGCTAACTCTACCATCTTCATGCAGAGTTTAGTTCTCTCAATTTCTAGATCAGCTCGAGGGTAGTTTTTACTCATTTCCGTTACTTGGGGTCCCTCTTTTATTCTAGCCTGATATGCACGAAACATCATGTCTAGATCTTCTGGTATGGGTTCCGCTAAAACCGATCCTGATTTCTGAGCTGGGATTTCTTGGTTTAATTCTTGTGAAGTCAGTTCTTGTATTTTGGCTCTAGATTCCTTCAAACTTCCTTCCAACTCACTTATCTTTTTACTCCACTTTCTCTTGATTCTTTCTCTAGAATCTTTCCAAGACTTTGTCTTTTTACTGCTAGAATCTGCAACTTCACTAGTTCCGGCTACTTTCTCTTGATTAAGCTGTTGGTTTTGTAAGAGCGCCTGGGCTCTGGTTATGGCTTGGATAGGCACGTATGTAGGGTTGGATCCATCTGCGTTATTCACAATACCTATCACGTTGATCGGTGTCACATTCGAAGTGTTAACTGGGTTCTTAGGACAAGCTTTGATTATGTGCTCTTTGCCACAGTCGGCACAAAAGCCTTGTATGTTATAGTACTGTGATTGCCTTGCTATTGGGGGATGTGGACAATCCTTTATGAAGTGATCTCCTTGGCACCTAAAGCATGGTCCTCTAGGGCCCTGTGGTCTCTGTAGTCTCAATTGGGGCCGTGGGTTTGGGTTTGCGTACATCACGTTAGCATAGTCTGGCTCCCAACTAGGTTCCATTGGTGGACTATCATAATGATATGTCTCCACATGTTCTGGTGACTCCGTGTAATAAGCGGGTGGACTAGTTACATGAGTAGAGTCAAAACTGTTTGAGTTCAGGTCACTTTCTGTGATCAAGGGTGAAGAAGGCACTAAGGCCCTACTTAGGTTCTCTTCTGTAGCAGCGTATTTGACTGAGATGACATTCGCTGGTGGGGGTGGCTGCTGAGCTAAGACGGGTTGAGGTCTCTGTTGAGCCTGGTATGGGTAGTTCTGAGGAGGCCTATAGTAATAAGGCTGAGCATTGTATTGGCCTTGATACCTGCCTGGCTGTTGGTATGTTTGCGGGTAGTTATGTCTCACGGTTTGTTTGTTGTATGGGTAGTCCTGAGCCGTATGATTCATGTATCTTCTCTCAATTGTACAATATTGGCCACTAGGATTGGCTTGAGGTTGTGGTGCATTGGGGCACACATTTGCCAAATGATTTCCACCACAAGTGTAACAACGTACATTAGTTGGTAGCTTGGGCACCTGTTTACTAGAAACTCCTAGTTTTTGGGCCACTTTTTCTGCTAGGTCCTCTATCGAATTAGACAATTTTGTGGATGCTAGAGAAGAACAATCTGAGTCCTTATAGACCTTTGAGAGTTCTAATTCCTCTCCTAGGTTATCCTCGATGTCTATACATATTCTTACACACTCCTCTAGCGTTCTGGGTTCCTTTAGGTACACATAGGAGCGTAGTTTAGCGCTCAACAAGCCATCTAGGAACAGTGATACTTGTTTGGCTTGTGAGGGTAGCTCTTGCATTGGACATCGTTCGACATATTGTCTAAACCTACGTCCTGCCAGTCTTACTGTTTCTTGAGGGGTCTGTTTAAAGCTATGAATCAACGAAGACGTGTCATGTCTAATCCCACTTTTAGAGAATTCAGTGATGAATGACTCTAAAAAGTGATGGATGTCTCTAAATTGCCTTTGTTGCAATGGTTGGAACCAAGTTAAAGCTGTATTCTTTAACGTTAGTCCAAATGCGTTGTACTGCGTGAACATGTCTTCAACTTGTTCTGCTCTTAGTACTTGCTTGAATTCTGCGACGTGGTCATAGGGATCTCCTGTCCCATCAAAGTAATTCTTCATTGATTTTACTAACTGTGTGGGTCTCAATACTCTTGCGTGTTCGCGTGGTCTAGGTAGAGGAAAATCATCTCTACCACCTGGTATTCCATGATCTCTTTGTCTATCCATTCTATTAGTGTTCGTGGTTGTTCTATCTCTCCCTATGGGATGATTAAAGCTTACTTTGGTCTTTCTTTATTTCCTTCTCTTTGATTTCCCTGGGCTGAGGATGTTCCTGCCCCTTGTTGACTTGTATTTATGTTCGTTCTCGATGGAGGGAATACCAATTCACCTCTCCATGTGTATGTGTTTTTAGCGCGGTCAGGCACCACAAAGACTCTTTCTGAAGTCTCATCCAGGTATACAACCTTTCCAGGTGTGTCTGGGTCCTTGAATTCATAAATTGTAATGATGCCTATCTCACCAGGGTGTTCCTTTCTGTACCTCCAAAAGGCTTCATCTGTCTCTTTATTTACAAACAACTCGGTGCTCCTGTTATCTTGAGGGATCCACTCTGGGATGAGTACTCTTGTTAACACGGATTTCCCTCTAGGTGTTCTAGGTTCTTCTAACGGTTCTTTTCCTTGAAATTTCGCTTCCGTCTCTAATTGAATTGTGCCAAACTCATTAGTATCGTTTGGCTGCGTACTTAGAACGTACATGGTTCCTTCTTTGTCTATGTACGCGTCTCTCTCAAATTTCACCACTGGTCTTTCCAATCCAATGGGTTGATCAGGGTTGTGCAGTTGCACCACTTGCCTTTGCAAACCATCCTCATAGATGCGAGCACCTAATCGGTTGGTTCGGAGAAACTCTAATTGCGTTCTATAGGGTCCTTCTGGTTTTTCTAAGTAGGCTACATTCGACCCTCCTTCTGGTCTGTCTGCGCTAAATGCCATTTCTGATTCGCTAGTCTCTGAGCTCTCATAGGGGTAATTACTATTCAATTGCTGAGCCCACGATCGAGCGGTAGTTCTTACACTAGCCTCTGATGATCTAAGGCTTCGTCGGTCCGACTTACCTATATGTTTGCCCGATCTAAGGTTCATTAATTTCCTTCCTTGCTCACTCAATTACACACTTAGATCGTCAATGGTTCTTTGTTATTACTTTCTTGATTATTTTTGATTTTCTTTGGATTCTTGTCTTAATACATGCGTCAGGAATTCGACTTTCCGTTATAATTTTGAGTTCTCGTTCCGTCAGACTTATGTTCTTTCCTTTAGGTTCTCGTCACACACCTTTATCTTTAGTCTTGAACTTGAAAGAATTAAGTATCTTGAACTTGAGGCGTTCCTATCGACTTAAATCCACAATGCCAACGTTTAGCCTAAGCTAAGAATTGACTGAGGGGGTTGAGTAATCTTCCAACCTCGAGTCGGCTTTTCTGGTTGCTCTGATGCCCTGTTGCCCAAGAAGCCGCGCTTCCCAAGCTCTGCTGTCTTCACTGCCTTGCTGGCTTGCCTTGGATTGCCCTTGCTAGACCTGGAAAAATCCAATTTTAGACCAATTCACAGGTGGATGATCAAGCACTTGAGCATACACACCTTTTTAGTCCCTTCCCTTTTGCCCAAAATTTCAATACTTGCCCCCTGGCTTCCTAGTCCCAAACTAGGTGAACCCCAAAATAGCTTATCTAAAAAATAGATGTATCCTTTATGAAAAAAACAGTTGAGGTCACGTAGTACTCGTCACGAGCTTTCTCACGAGCTATTAAGCTCAAAAAACGGACTTCGGATGAAAAAGTTATGAGCGTTCAGGCCCTGGGGGGTAAAAACTGACAATCAGGTTTTCCTTCAGATATGAGCTAAGGGGTCTCCTATGAGTCTAATGGTCCAAAAATTTCTCAAAAATACCCCCAGAATTGGTCAAAAAATGGAACCCTAAATTTGCGATGGGGGTGCACAATCGCGATGGTCTGGGACCGTCGCGATGGTCCAAGCGAACCGTCGCGATGGCGTGGAGTTTGGACAATCGCGATGGCCCGAAAAAGTGAACCGTCGCAATGGCCCGAAAAATGAACCGTCGCGATGGCGTGATCAGACGGACAATCGCGATGGCGTGGTCAACGGTCAAAGGTGAACCGTCGTGATGGTCCGAAGTGAACCGTCGCGATGGTCACAAGTGCGATGGCGTGAGCCAATCGCGATGGTCCGATTTTTGGGTTGTCGCGATGGTCGGAAAAATGAACCGTCGCGATGGTCTATCGTGACACGTGGCACTGTCGTGGCGATGGCATGGGCCAAACGCGATGGTCCGGGGTCAGCTGAACAATCGCGATGGTCCAAGTGGACCGTCGCGATGGCTCAAGTGAACCGTCGCGATGGTCCGGCCGAGCCGTCGCGATGGCGTGAGCCTATCGCGATGGTGCGACACAATCGCGATGGTCCGAGCCAATCGCGATGGTCCACCAAACTGATGATTTTTGAGATGCGCCTGTGGATTCGTAGATGCGCAAGGGTCGCCTACCTCGTGGTGTGGTCGCCTACCAAGAATTCCGAAGGTTGCAGACCATCGCGATGGTCCGCCACACTCGGCAGATCTTTGACAGAGAGTAAAATTTTACCTTTTCCAAGCTTTCCTGATGCACTGGAGCTCTGTACCTGCAAGAAAACTCAAGAAAACACAAGCACACACAAGCACAAAAGTTCTCTCTCGCTCTCTCGCATGCACAAATGAGGGGAAATGAGGTGAATGGGTGGATATAGTGAATTTTTTGATTTTTTTGGAGATGAAGATGATGATGCGATGATGAAGATGGAGTATGGGGAAGGTGAAAAACACTAAAAACTAAGTAAAAACAACAACAAAAACTGAAATTTTTACCTTCCAACGCCACTTCTTGCTATACTCTTACCATCACACATTCGTCCTAGACTCGATCCCCGGCAACGGCGCCAAATTTGGTGTTGCTCTAGCACAATGGTGAGAACCACGTTAAGAAGCTTCACCTCCTTAATGTCAATCCGCGGAAGAGATAGGAGTGATATGAAGATCGTGAATGAGAGATGATGTGAGAGTGAAGGTGAGAAGCACAAAGATGCACACACACATACACACGCACAATGAAGAGACAAGCAAGACACAATGGAAGGTGGGAAATTAGCTTTATTACTCAAAAACACTATTACAAGCTCAAACTAGCTCTAAGCTCACACTAGCCAACATGAACCCACCCCAAAAATGAGCTCTCTAGCTCTTTTTATAGTTTCTAGACTAGTTTTGACCGGTTTCACATCTAGTGACCGGCCTAGTTAAGAAATAGGTCCTAGAGGCTATTTGGAAGGGTAAACGATGTCTAAAAATAACGAAAATTGGTACGCGCATTCTACCTAAGCTCCTCAAGCTCGAGGACTCCTCGGCTTGCACAAAATGGAGCTATGAATTAGAAAATGGGATTTTGTCTATATTACATATGTTACAAGAGTGATGAAAATCACTGTTGGATGTTTGAAGAGGTAATAAAAACATAGTTGTTTGAAAAAATGATCCGACTGGCTCCCTGCTCCGTCTTTACATGCTTCCACGTCGTCTGTGCCTCTGACTGTGCCTCTGACTGCTTCCAACAAAGAGGTTAGTTGTTCTACGTTTGTTCTTGGTGTTTGGTTCTGACCCTTGCCTCGCCTTGGCTTCTTTGTTGAGACTTGTCGCATATGGGAGAGCATAGGTTGTTGCGGACGTAAGAGCTTCCTGGGTACCCACATGTGTAATCACCCTTGTTGAGCTGCAACTAATTTCTTAGGCACCCAAACTTGTCGGATATCTTGTGGTTGAGCTTGTCCGAGCTTCTTCCTTCGTCTTCTGGCCTGGTTGGCTTGCCTGGATGGGGTTTGTGGGGGCAAGGTTGGAGGTTGCTCTCCTTTGTGTGCCCAGATCTACGTCATGCCCAGAACTGCTTTCTCGTTGAATGGTGTCTGTCTATTTGCTATAGCAGTTGTCTTGAATTGTTGTGCTTGCTTCTTAGGTTGAATTATTGGGGATGCTTTACTCTTCAAAAAAGAAGGAGGGTTTGCTTGCCTTTGCGATTGCCCTTCCATGATTGATTCCTTCTGGATCATAGAGCTTTTGACACATACAACATCTTGCTCGTGAAGATTAGTCTTAGAGGAACTAAGAGAGTGTGTGGTGCCATGATCTGTGAGCATGCAGTTCTCTAATTCTAATGCAATGCATTGTTCATGTACCCAAACTTGAAGAATTTGACTTCTTAGGTTTAAGTTAACTGCATGGTCATAAATCCAATCTTGACCCAAGACAAGTGGTTCTGTAAGGTTCTCATCTTGACACACTAGCACTTTGAATTTTGTTGGAACATCTTGAAGGTAGATGGGAAGTTCCACCTCGCCCAAACAAGGGGTTTCCACACCTCCCAATCCTATGAGATAAGCTTCTATGGGATTGATGTTCAACTGCAAGTCTTGGCAGTAGGATAGTCTAACTGCACTACTTGTTGCACTTGAGTCAATCAATGCTTTCACAGTCCTTGCACCCTTTCCTTGTCCTATCTCTATGGTCACAAAGGGACGTCGCTCAATGACTTGAGAAGTAATTATGCCTGATTTTTAGCACATATCCATGTGATATTTTGGGGCTTTTGAGTTGACATCTAGGCCTAGTCGCCTTACCTTATTTCGCCTAATACGCTCTCTGGCTTTGAGTCTCATAAGCATATCCTCTATAAGAGGTTCTTGGTATAACTTGACTCTACATCCACTAATATAGTTTGGCAAGATATCTCCTTCTAGAGTGGCCAACTGAACTGCATCGCTAGTGGAAATTCTATTAATGATCATGCGTCCGTATCCTCTTTTTTCCAACTTACGGGCATGTTGCTTTAGCATATAAACCAACACTAGGTCTCCCTCTTTCAATCCTTTATCTTTGATGTGTGCATCAAAGTATGCCTTTTGTCTTTTCTTTGCAGCATAATTGCCTGCCGCCGCATGGAGCCTTGTCTCACCTAAGCGTTCTAGATCAAAGATCCCATAAGACAATTCATGTCCATTCCACTCATGCTCTTGTGCTACCTTTAAGGCTGGGATGAGGAAGTCCAATGGTAGTACCACATTCTATCCAAAGACCATCTGAAATGGGGTGGCATTCAATACCGTTTTATAGGCAACTCGATAAGCCCAAACAACATGATGTAGTTGTTTGTCCCAATCAGAGCATTTATTATTCACTAGTTTTGTCAATACATTACATAGGATCTTATTCGTGCTCTCGGCTTGTCCGTTAGCTTGTGGATGATAGGGGGCAGACTTCTTATGTATCACCAAGAATTCTTGGAGAAGATTTTCAATGACTTCATTCAAGAAGTGTGTGCTTCTATCACTTACTAACTCTATTGCTAGTCCATATCTCGTGAACACGTTCTCAAATAAGAACTTAGCCGTTGTCTGAGCATCATTCTTTGTTGTGGCTTTGACTTCTACCCACTTTGTAAGGTAATCTGTGGCTACAATAATGTACTCTGCATGGGAGTTTCTAGCTAGGGGGTTAATAGGTCCTACAAAGTCTATACCCCACTTTGAAAATGCACGTCCTCCCATCATTGGCCTCAAAGGCATCTCATCTTTTCTAATTGGATAATGTGCACGTTGGCATGTGTCACATTTCTTCACATAGGTATGTGCATCCATATGAAGAGTGGGCCACCAAAGTCCTGAGAATAGAATGGTCTTAATTACTCGGTCAGGACCAAAGTGTCCACCTACAACACCACTGTGTGCAGTTTCTAAGACTTTCAAATAATCTAATTCATGAATGCACAATCTTAGGTAACCATCTTTTCCTCTCCGGTATAGGTTGTCTCCAACTAAAGCATAGTCCTGAGCCTCTTGCTCCATGCTTCGTCTTCTTGCTAGACTAGCCTCTTTGGGTAAGGTTCCCGATCTCATGAACTCTACCAATGGAGCACTCCAATCAGGAATTAATGACACTTGATAAAGGGTGGCATGCTCCACTGGTGGTCTCTCTCTGCACATTGGACAATTCTTAATCCACTCATGTATTTCTTTGTCCATGCTAGGCCAATACACTCCTAAACGTTTGATATTTTGTAATGTGCACTGTTTAGAATAATGATTTCCTAGCAATCCTTCATGAGATTGTTGCAACCAACTACTATGTTCATCGTCCTCAACACAAACAAGCTAATACACCCTCAGTATCTTGTTTGTACATCTTCCTGCCAATATGTGATATTTTTGTGATTTTACAATTTCTTCTTGTGATGTTTTCACATTCTTATTTGTAGGGCCGAAGGTTAGGACAGGTACCAACTTATTTGCCCATTTAGGAACAACTTATACATTGAACAGATAAGCATCGGGTAATTCATCAGACACTCCTTGCGATGACTCTCCTGAAGTGATGCAAGAAAGGTGATCTGCCCGAAGGTGGGTTCTACCTTTCCTGACAACAACTTCAAAGTCATATTCCATTAGTAAGAGGAACCATCTTACTAAGCGTCCAATATTGCAAGGTTTATTGAGCAAATATAACAAAGCTTGATGACCAGTGAAAAACTTGAACTTGTTGGCCAATAAATAGTGTCTAAACTTCTTCACAGCATATACCATGCCTAAGCCCTCTCACTCAGTTGTGGTATAGTTTCATTCAGCTGCGGTGAGCTATCTCCTAGCATATGCTATGGGCAAATCTAAATTCCCTTCACTTGTGGGTTGTGCTAGCACACATCCGATGGCATGATTGGAGGCATCCACATGGACATGGAATGGTTTATCCCAATCACGAGTGGTCGGTATTGGTGCTGTGTACAAACGTTTCTTCAGTTCGTTGAAAGAATTCTCGCATTCGTCGCTCCACTCAAAATCAGACAACAAGGCATAAAGGGGTCTAGCTATGATCGCGTACATGTGGATAAACCTACAGTAATATCCACAATGGCCCATAAAGTCTTGTACCTCTTTAACATTCCTTGGCCTTGGCAGCTCCGCTATGGCTCGTACCTTATCTTCATCTGTTGAGATTCCATTCTTAGAAACAATATGACCTAAGACTTTACCTTGACACACCATGAACACACACTTTTTTGGGTTCAGACACACTCGATATTCTCTACACTTGTTGAAGATTTGTCTGAGCTCAGGGATGTGAAATCTTCTTTCTTGGGAATGAGCACATAAATCATCCACATACACTTCTAAGCTCTTTCGCAAGAACTCTTTAAAGACATGACACATGAGCCTTTGGAATGTTGCAGGTGCATTGGTGAGCCCAAATGGCATCACACGAAATGCAAAGATTCCCCACTCTGTGGCAAAAGCTGTTTTGTGTTGATCTTCTGGGGCAATGGCTACTTGATTGTAACCTGAAAATCCATCAAGGAAGCTATAAACTTCCTTGCCTGCAACACGCTCCAATAGGCGTTCCATGATTGGAAGTGGATAGCTATCTCTAATCGTAGTGGCATTAACTTTTTTAAGGTTAATACACACTCGCAACTTTCCATTCTTGTTGGGCACCACTAGAATGAGGGACACCCATTCAGTATGCTCAATCACAATCAGCCTATCAATTTCTTCTTTTATTTTGGCTACATATGTATCATTATATGTGTAGGGCTTTTGTCTGGTGGGCTTGGCATCAGTAGTCATGGGAATAGTATGAGAACAAGTTCTTGGATCTACCCCTTTCAAGTCTCTATAGTGCCACACAAACACATCCCTATATTCCCTTTATAGAGCTACGAGCTCCACATATGATTCTCCTATGATGGCCTCTCTCTTAGGCATTTGTACCAAAATTTTGCGGTCGTCAACTTCATATTTCTTGAAGTTTTCTGGTGCTTCAAACAAAGATTCCTCCTGTTCTTGTTTCACTGCTTTTCTTTTCTTTTTCTTTTGACTGCTCTCATTTCCATCCTTTGAATTTACCGTTTTAATACTTGTGAGAGGCTCTTCTTCTTTCTGGGTGAACACTCCTATATCTTCTAGATAGTGCTGCTCTGAGTTAAAGCAATTATCCATCACAATGGACTCTATATCATCGTCATTCTCTTCTTCTTCTATGACATCACTAGGGTCACATTCTTCTAGCAAAGGCTGACACATGAACACTGAGATATCATAACCCTCCTCATCACAATGAGGTGTCCATTGTTCCTCGTTGACAGCAATGTCCATGGTGGCTAAGATTTCTGGCCAGCCATGAGGCTCAAATTCCTCATCCGAAAAGATCATCAGTGTGTAGGGTTGGTCTCTAACTGGTCTATCTCCTGGTGAAGTTCCTTCTTCTCTGGCCTTCAAGCGTTTTTCCTCTTCCTCTGCAACCATGCACATCCACAAATGAGTATCTTGGATGAGTCAGGAGAACTTCTAGAATGCATAGAGATTGAATCTTCTTTTGCTTTGTGGATAGGATTCCACTGTAGGGGTGGTACATCTATGAAGGTGTAATCCTTCAAACTGACCTTAATGGTGACCCCTAAGTGTTGTAAGTACAAGGAATTGGTTCCCCAATCCTGTACTATTTGCAATTGTCGTAGGAATGGTCTTCCTAGGATCATCTCATAAACATTATTTTTCTCAAAGTCACATATAGCAAATGTGTGCTCAAACTCTACGCCACAAGTGGTTAGAGTTATTCCTTCGAGCAATCCTAGAGGTCTTTCAAAATGACCGTCTGCCATTTGAAGCTTCATTCTAGTTGGTCTTAATGTGGGTTTGCCCCATTGCTTCCATAAAGAGGTGGTCGCAATAGCAACACCAGCACCTCAATCTATGATTGCTTTGGTTGTGTAACCTTGGTAGGTGATTGGAAGATAAGTATTACCTTCTTCACCCTCACACATATCCCCTATTTTGTCTAGAGGTATCTCTGGTACTTTTTGCTTAGAGCTTGCTTTTGGCATTTTGGAATCAAGTTCTGGAACTTGATCCTTGACATAGTTCAGGTTTTGCTCATAGTTCAGGTTTTGCTTTTAACAGCTCTTCTACCCTGAGATGACATTGAACCTTAGTGTTCTTCACGACATCAGTGTTCCTTGGGATCACTGAGTCTTCATGTCTGACCAGTATTGTGGGAGCTCTGATCTAAAGAGATTCAGATTCCCATGGGCCTAGAAATTGAGGTAGTTCTTCTAAGGTATTAGATTGAAAATCTATCCTTTCGTCTTCTTGTTGCTCGACTTGATCTCCGTAAATGGATGGAATGTCTTGGGGAAATTGATCATGAAGATCATCAATCTCAGGAATAGGAGGGGAATTACCCTTCTCCTTGGCCCGTTTCTCTTCTTGTATTTCCCGCAAGAACTCTTGAGAGTACTATTGAATTGAACGAGGTATTCCAGCATCCGTGGAATTAGGAACATAAGCTCCCATTGGTGGTGAGCTTCCTCTTTCAATAACTGGTTGAGCCTGTGGAGGTAAAGAAACTTGTGGTTTGTTTACCAACTGCTCTAATCTTTCTAGTAAGCCCTGGAAGTGAAAATCTGGTTTGACGGAGTTTGTCTGATTGAACTTTTGACTAGTCTTGAGTATATCTTGAGCTTGTTCTACCATTTTCATGCACATTTTCATCCGTTCAACATCTAAATCTACTCTAGGGTAACTCTTGTCTAGGTTTGCAGCTATTGGCCCTTCTTGAAGACGAGCCTGGTAGGCCTTGAACATCATGTCCAAGCCTTCTAGGGTTGGATCCGCAAGAACAGACCCTGGTTGCAGCCTATTTACAATGGGTGGTGGGGTGGGATGAGGTGGAGTAGATGGAGTTTCAGTATGCGAGGGGCTTTGAGAAGCAATGTCATCTATTTTTTTTTCGCTTCTTTCAGGCTTTCTTCTAGTTCTGATAACTTTTTATTCCACTTGCGATTGGCCTTCTCTCTAGTATCCTTCCATGTTCTTGTTTTCCTCTTACTAGGTTCTCCCAATTCACTCGACTTTGATTGCTCTACTGGTTTATCCTGTTTTAAGGCTTGTGCTCTAGTGACAGCTTGTATAGAAGCCACATTACTGCTACTTGAACTTGCATCCGCCACTAAGCCTACCACATTAATGGGTGTAATCTTCAGTGCACTAGAGGGGTCTCTTGGACAATCTCTGGGGAGATGGTCTTTGCCACAATCAGGACAAAAAGCTTGTATTGTGATAGCCTGGCCTTGACTCAGTGATGGTGGGTGGGGACAATCACGAAGGAAATGGTCGCCCTGACATCTGAAACATGGTCCTCTAGGGGCTTGTGGTCTTACTTGTCTCAATTGGGGCCTAGGGTTAGCATTTATGTACATGGCATTGGAGTATTCAGGCTCCCAATTTTGTTCCATAGGTGGTGCCTCATATTGATATGGGTAAATCTCACTATGTTTAGGTGACTCTGTGTAATAAGCATGTGGACTACCTTCATGGGAGTAGTATGAACTATGAGCATGAGAGTCATTCTCTGAGATCAATGGGGTCACTGGCACCAATGCTCTATTAAGGTTTTCTTCTGCCACTGCATACTTAACTGGAATTACATTGGTAGGCGCTCATGGTTGGTTTCCTAGGACTGGTTGTGGCCTATATGGTGTCTGATACTGTTGTTGTGGTCGATAATATGATTGTTGGTATTGGTTCTGATACCTACCTTGTTGGTAAGGTTGTTGATAATTCTGTCTAACAGCCTGTCTATTGTATGGACAATCTTGAGCCATATGGTTCGTGTATTTTCTCTCAATAGTGCAATATGGAGCATTCCTTTCTCTCATGTTCTGGTTGTGCAATACCTCCGCAAGTATAACACCGATTCACTGAGGTGACTCTTGGTATTTGTCTATTTTGAACTCCTAGCTTCTTGGCAACTTGCTCTGCTATTTCATCTATCTTAGTGGAGGCTCTAGAGGTATGACTAGTAGAACTGTTAGGGTCTTTATAGAGTTTGGATAGTCCTACCTCCTCACCCAAGTTGTCTTCTATGTCAATGCAGGTCCGCACACACTCTTCTATGCTTCTAGGCTCTTTCAAGTACACATATGATCTTAACTTGGTGCTTACTAAGCCATCTAAGAACAAGGCCACTTGTTTGGCAGGTGTGGGCAACTCTAGAACAGGGCATCTTTCTAAGTACTATGTGAACCTTCTACCTGCTAGTCGCACTGTTTCTTGGGGTATCTGCTTGAAGCTGTGGATCAAGGATGATGTGTTATGCTTGATACCACTCTTGGAAAATTCTACAATGAATTCGTTTAGTAGTTGACCTATATCGCGATAGGTCCGACTACTCAGTGGTTGAAACCAAGCTAAGGCAGTGCCCTTAAGAGTCAAACCAAATGCCTCATACTGGGTGAACAAATCCTCAACCTGTTCAGCTCTTAACACTTGTTTGAACTCAGCCACATGATCATAAGGATCTCCTATCCCGTCAAAATAATTCTTCATTTCCTTGATCACTTGAGTGGGTCTAAGGGTTCTTGGGTGCTCTCGTGGTCTAGGCAATGGAAAATCATGTTCATCTCTTTGTTGCCTATGTGCTTGATGTCTCTCTCTTTCAGGTCTTTCATTTTCAAATCCTAATCTATTCCTGCCCATAGTGTGTGCAAAACTTACCTCAGGTCTCTCTCTAGTTATTTCTCTCTAGGCTTCATGAGCTTTGGGATCCTACTCCTTGGAGGCCATGGGAAACATTGGATCTTGGTGGAGGGAAAATCAATTCACTCTTCCAAGTATATGCATGTCTATCATGTTCTGTTACCAAGAACATCTTCTCTGATGTGTTATCCAGGTAGACAACTTTGCCTGGTATCTCTGGGTCCTTGAACTCATAGATGATGACTATGCCCAATTGGTTAGGTTGCTCTGGCTTGAATCTCCAAAAGGCTTTCTCGGTTTCTCTATTCAAGAATAGTTCTATGCTTTTGTTGTCTTGAGGGATCCAATTTGGAGTGATCACTCTGGTCAAAACTAACTTACCTATAGGAGTCTGGGGTCCTTTTCCTACATTTCCTTGTTCTAGGTCTCCTATCTCATTCTAATGAATGATATTTCCAAACTCATCGGTCCTTTCTGGTAGGTTGGTGACCACATACATGGTTCCTTCCTTATCAACGTATGAACCCTCTTCGAACTTGACCATCGGGTGTTCAAGTCCAAAGGGTTGATCTAGATTTTTGAGTTGGACCACTGATCGCCTCAGGCCATCCTCATAGATGCGAGCACCTAATCGGTTGGTCCGAATATATTCCAATTGTGTCTTATAGGGACCTTTTGGTGTTTGTAGATGGGCAATTCCTGAGCCACCTGCAGGTTTCCCCTTGCTAAAAGACATTTCTGAGTCACTTGTGTCAGAGTTCAGTACGTAAGGACAACCACTTAGTTGTTGTGCCCAAGACTTAGCTGTTTGGTTGACACTGGACTCACAAGATCTAATGCTTTGTCTATCCTTGCCTAGGTGTCTACCAGATCTCAGGTTCATAAGCTTTGGTTAAGAGTCCAAAATTTCCCCTTGGTATGGTTCAAAATCCTTTGGAGTCCCCTTGGTTCCCTTGTCCTGCTTGAGGGTCAACTTCAAATTAGTCTATCTGAAAATCAAATTACTCCTTCCGTGTAGGATTTGAAACGAGCTTTCCAACGAGCTATATAGCTAAAAAAATGGACTTTGGATGAAAGAGTTATGTCAAATCAGGCTCCTGGGGGTCAAAACAGGGAAATAGGCACTTATGGAAAAATTACGATTTGTGTGAAAATCACAATTTTGTGAAATCATGAGAATCGCGATGCTGTGAATCTCAAGAGAATCGCGATGCTGTGCATCTCAAGAGAATCGCGATGCTATGAAGTCAAGAGAATCACGATTCTGTGAATCTCAAGAGAATCACGATGCTGTGAATCTCAAGAGAATCGTGATTCTCTGAATCTCAAGAGAATCGCGATGCTGTGAATCTCAAGAGAATCGCGATGCTGGGAATCTCAAGAGAATCGCGATGCTGTGAAATCAAGAGAATCGCAATGCTGTGAAGTCAAGAGAATCGCGATTCTGTGAAATCAAGAGAATCGTGTTTTGAAAATCACGATTTTGTCCCTTGGATGAAAATCGTGTTTTTGAGAATCGCAATTTCCAATAGAGAATCATGTTTTTTGAGAATCGCGATTGCCAGCAGAGAATCGTGTTTTTTGAGAATCGCAATTTTGAGCCCATTGAAAATCGTTTTCTCACAGTCGTGTTTTTGACATGAAAATCGCGACTTTGTATGAAAATCGTGTTTTTTGAAAATCGTGATTGCCAACAGAGAATCATGTTTGATCACAATCGTGTTTTTGGCTGAAAATCGTGATTTGTGAGAATCGCCATTTTGAGCACATCTAGAGAATCGTGTTTTTGAAAAACTTAGAGAATCGCGATTCTGAGAATGACCACAGAATTGTGTTTCTTTCAGAAAGCTTTTAGGCGGGAAATAGAAAATTGTGATTTTCAAAAAATTTGAATTTTTCAGAGAATCGTGATTTTCATCATAGAATCATGTTTTTTGGCGTGAACTTCGAATTTCTGAGTGTCGAGCAATGGCGAGCTCCGTATGTGCAGAAAATCATGAAAAAACACAGGCACTTGCTCTCCCTTGCACTTCCTAACTCCTTTCCACACAATAATGCATGAAAAGTGGTATGAAAATGGTGAAAATGCACTAAACAACAAGAAATTTCTATGAAGATGAAGATGGAAGAAGATGGAGATGGTGATGATGATGAAGATGAAGAACAAAAATCAGAAAACAAACAAAAATGATAGTTTTTTTACCTTCCAACGTCGCAAATCTACGATCTTACCATCACAACACTCATCCTCGAAGCTCTCTCCCCGGCAACGGCACCAAAATTTGGTGTAGCTCAAACGAAAGCACCACCTCCTTTACTTGTCAATCGGTGGAGAAGTGAGGACTGGTATGAAGACCACGAGCACATGAAGGCACAAGTGCATGAGTGAAAGCACACAAGCATGCACACACATACACACACACACGCACGCAAGGTAAGATCAAAGAGAGGAACAATGGAAAGCTTCGATTGCAAAAGAGTTCTCTTACAAAGTTCTATTCTCTAACAAGCTAACCTCAAAAATGAGATCTCTAGCTCTTTTTATAGTTTTTGGAGTAGTTTTGGCCATGTCCAGACCTAGTGTCTGGCCTAGTTAAAAATTAGGTTCCAAGGCTTATTTGAGGGTTCAAATGAAGTCTAAAAATTATGAAAATTGGTAGGATGATACTTCTAATACTCCTCAAGCTCGAGGACTCCTCGGCTTGAACAAAATGGAGTTACAAAAAATGAAAAATGGTATTTACAATGGTTTTTAGTGATGAAAATCACTATTTTATAGGGGTTTCTTCTGAAAATTTGACATACAGTTCTTGGAGCTCCCTACTTGCTCCTTCTTCTTGTATGTCCACTTCTTTGATGTGCTTACATGCTTTGTGTTTGACCTTGAGTTCCAACAGTGTGCTTGATGTAATACTCGATGATGTCTGTGGCTAGGTGATGTTCTTGAATTCGCAGTCCTCAAGCCAAATATGTCATGAGCTTGTCCCAATATACTAGACCTTGAATGTCCAGATATGGCAAGCATAATTGATCTTCATGGATGGTTTGTTCCATCGCAAAGAGATGTACCAAATGTGTTGGTCTAGGAATGAAAATTTTGGAATGATATTCCCAGAACCCTGTAGAGAACATTTCTTCAAAAGTCTACTTGTAGCAAGCACATAAATACTTTATGCGTGCATGCCAGGCATATATTATGTTGATGGCGGGGATCTTGCTCATGTCATAGACTAAATTTCTTACCTTCAGAATAGCTAGGGGCTGAAATATATGGTGCATGTACCTTGTGGAAGGTCTTGAATAGGACCGTCATCAGCTCAAAGATTTTCATACACATCAGGGAGACTATGTTCGGTACATTCTTTAAATGTGCAGACCAATGACATATTGTGGATATCATGTATGCTACAGTGGGTGGTGCTCTAGGTGGAGCAAAATATGGATAATTGACCCAATTAAAACACTTTATTATTGCATACTTTGATGGCAAAAGCTTGTCATGATCTACGGTGGATTATTGGGCAGTAGCATGGGTTATGTTTAATATATAATGGCATTTTGGCCCATGTGTGCATCATTTTTGGATAGTCTGTGAGTAGTCGCTCATGCCAATTGGGTTGAAAAATGGAGCATGTGCGAGCATCTGCTGGTAGATCATCGGGCTCAAACTAGGTGGTGAATGTAGGCTCTTTTCATGTATGCCTTTTAATCTCCATGTTATAGTCTGCTAATAATACAAAGTAGGGCTCATACTGCATTTCTCATGTGGTAATCATGCCTTGGTGGGAGAGTTTCTAAAAATACGAGGACCTAAGAATTGTTTCTTCTAGATTGGAAAGGGACCCGATTTGCATGGCCACTCTATCATCATGGTTTTTTCCTATTTGGTCTACTCTCTAGAGCCAGTCTGGGACTTCTGTCTTGAAGGTGTCTCGCCCCTCTTTAGTGACACGCCCACCTCGTATTGGCATCGGCTCGTATGGTTCTTCAAAGCTCTCTTCAATTGGAATCTCCACTATTATTTTCGAGTTCTGGTTCTTCGATTGGAGACGGTGGCCGTTCATAATGTGGTAGACATGCTTGGAGTTCTTCAATCTATTTCCTTAAGGCCTCTAGTTCCTCTATAGGCTGATGGAGAATGTTCATCAATGGTTAAGTTGTGCTGACATTGGCTAGCTTTTTCTTGAGATCAGCACATTCAGACTCTAGCTTTGCATATGATTCCAAAATGTTTGTGTGCTCTTCAAGAAGTATCCTTATGTCTTCAGATATCGTCGTCGGGGTGAAATCGGGGATGTTTGTACAAAACTTTCTGATATAAGGCCAATGGTGGGGGTAGGGATGGTTGCTAGTTCTATGGTTGCATCTGGTCTAGATACTTGTACTTGTACATTCTTGCCTGTCCTTGGTAGTGTGTCAACTCTATGTTTGTCATACTAGACTCACTACGAGACTGCTTTGTAGATAGCCTCTTGGACTCCCAAGGATTATAACATTAGTTTGAGGGTGGTGATGAAATTCTTGTCCATGCCTTCTTCTGTTAACATCTGTTTGATCAAGGCTTGGCCTGATGTGAATGAAAGTCTGTGCCTTTCTTGCACTGCTTTGATTGTGTCGTTTAGCCTCTGCAACTAGGCTATGTACACAAGAGCACCTACGAGTTCTGGTACCTCTTGCTGCTCATTTCGATATCTCTCTTCATGCCCTTCCTCACCTTCTTCAGATTCTTCATCTTCTACAACATCTTCATCCTCTTCTTCATCCACATCAACAGTGGTAATAGGTACTTGTGATGTTGTTGCTTGTAGTTGGGCTCCTTCCAATTTTTGTCCTTCTTTTGCTTCAAGATTCACTTCCATGCTAAAAGTCTTCATTGGTGAGTTCTTCCAAGGGTGCTCCTTTGGGGAATTCCAAGTCCGTGGGAATGGGCAAAAATATCAGGTTGGGACCTTCAAAGCTTCTCTGTGGTAGTTGTAATGTGAACGGCTTGACCCTATGAGGAGGGGGGGTGAAGTTGGGGGTTAGTGTTGCTCCATGGGGTTGAGCACAAGGTACTTTTAAAACTCTTCTCATCCTCTTGGAAGGGGGTCCAGTTGATGTTTGAACTTTGAACTGTTGCACTCTATTCCACATTAGGGCCCTTGAATAAGAATGTTGTAAGCTAAAAATTTGTAAATCTCGCATATCTAGTGCCTCCTGCACTAAGTTTTTGGTTAATTTAAACCTCTTCATCTCATTGCGCCTTGTTAGAGATGGGAGCAGAAACATTCTCAAACCTTCTGAATGCTTCCTCCGATTCAAGGTGTTGATAAGATAGTAGTATTGCATGAAGTTGGGCTTTGGGAGCTGACCACCAAAGTATTCATCCAATCTTGCTTTCTCCCATATTGGGCATAGTGCTTCTGCATTTTGTAACTTTTTAGATTCCCTCTTAAACAAATGGTACTTCCCTTGCTTTCCATTGAATTCCAACTTTGACTCCCAAAGGTATGAGCCTTCTCCCAAAGGTCCTATGACTTCACTAAACCAATGGGAAGCTTTGCCAATAGGCATGGTATGGCCACTTGGGGTCCTGTATAGGTATAATCTGAATATTCTATAATTCTTCCGATCTTTCATTGGTCTCCGACATGATAGGTAAGTTCTCTGTATCAACCACTTGATGACTTGTGCCTGCTTGAGACTTGGTTCTTGCTACATCAGCCATGTTATGCTTATCTGCTGGAAGAAGAAAGTCACATGAAACATGATAATATCATGTTCCCTAATGTGGTTAGGGTGTTAGAGAGTGAAATGTTTATCATGACTTGTGAGTGTGAGTCAGTAAGTTAGTGATATGTCCCTAGATGCATACTCTGTATGTGCAATGTATGTGGAATGCATCTATTCTAGTGTGAACAGATTTACAAACTTGGGTCGGGTGGTTTGATACAAGGTTTTATTTTGCAAACTTTTTGTGTGTGATTACAACTTTCGAGTGTGATGACCTTTACATGTTTTTGGCATGCGTCGTCTTGGATTTAGGACTTTTTGGGTACCCATTTCCAAAGAGTCTTAGGTGTGATTTCATCACTACAATGGAGGATGCCAACTCGATGTGTTCTATTTCATAAATGAATCTAGCTTCTATCAATCTATCTATCTCCTCCTTGATCTTGGGAGCATAACTATCATTATAGGTGTATGGCTTCTGCTTAGGGGGTTTGGCTTCTGAGGTGATGGGAATCATATGTGAGCATATCTCAAGGTCTTCACCTTTTAAGTCTTTATAACTCCATGAAAAAGCATCTCTATATTCTCTTAACAAGGCAATCAGCTCTTGTCCTCTTCCTCACTCATGTCATGTCTTATGTATGTGCATCTTTCTTCTCCTTATTCTATGGTTACGACAACTTTCCTTGCTGTCTCTTTGTTATCATAGGCCTCTCTTGCTAGGGCTTCTTGTTTTGGCATCCTTACCATGACTCTCCTATCGTCTGTCTTGTACTTCTTGAAATTTTTTGGGACCTCAAACCAAGATTCCTCCTCGTTGAATGAGGCTTCTCTCTTCTTCCTCTTCTTTCCTTCACTCTTGGCGATCACTTGTGTAGTTAACCATCATTTGTAAGTTCTCCATGCTCTTCGGTGTGAACTTCTACTTCATGTAGGAATTCTTCTTCTGATGCACAAAAAGGATCATAATAATTGACTCTAGATCTGAGTCACTTGCTTTCTCAAGTACATCAGTGCTTAGCTCACATTCCTCAATAACTGAATCACACATGATTGGTTCTATAGTGAAGATTGAAATGCACTAGCCATCCTCATCACAATGTGGTGTCCATTATTCTTCGTTGATGGCTACATCCATTGTTGCTAGGATTTTTGCCCAACCATGAGGTTGAAACTCTTCATCTGGAAATACGATAGGTGCATAGGCTAGGTCTCAAATTGATCTATGAGTTTTTTTTTGCACCTTCCTCTCTAGCATTTTCTCTTTTCTCTTCTTTCTCTACAACTTTACACATCCATAAGCGGGTGTCTTCATGCATCCATGAGGGTCCTAATCCTATGGACTACACTAACCTTGTATCATCTATGGCTCTATCTATGGGATTCCACTAGATTGGGGGCATGTCTCTATGAGAGTAGTCCTTGAGATTGACTTTGCTTGTAACTCCTAAGGGTTGCAAATACAATGAATTGGTTCCCCAATCCTGCACTACTTCCAAGTGCCTCATGAATGGTCGTCCCAAAATCATCTCATAGGCCCGATTTTTGCTAAAGTCACATATAGAAAAAGTGTGCTCAAATGCTACACCACATGTAGTGAGGGTTATCCCTTCTAGTAATCTTAGTGGTTTACCAATTCTTGGAAGAGGCAATACTAAGCAAAACCCTAATAGTAGGCATGTTTGCCAGAAGAGAGAAGGTCTCCTCATAATCAATTCCGTGCGTTTGTGCAATGCCTTTTGCCACAAGCCTTGCCTTATACCTATTAATGGAGCCATTTGAGTTCTTCTTCAATTTGTAGATCCACCTTGAGCCTATCAATTTCATTGATGGAGACTTGGGAACCAAGTGTTATTCTTCTCAAGAGCTTCAATTTCTACTTCCATTGCATGCCTCCATTCTGATTTCTTCTTTGCTTCCTCAAATGTTGAAGGTTCCTCTTGATTTATGTCCTGTGCTAGATATATTGAATGTTTAGATACTAGAGAAGTATCAAACCCATACCTTTCTGGCTTTCTTTTCTCCCTCATGGACCTTCTTAGGCCATGATGTGATGATTTTGCCTCTTGTCCAAGTTCCTGCATTTTTGCTTTACCTTTAGACTTCCACATTTTGATTTTTTCATACTAAGTTGCTTCATCATCTTCTAAGGTATCCTGCTCTTCAACTTTAGAAGAACTATCCTTAACAAGTTTTGGAAAATCTCCTTCAAGATCAGAAGGTAGGTTGACCTTTCTACATGAATCTTCATACCAAGAACTATTCTCATGAAATACTACATCTCTACTCACCAAGAATCTTTTGGTTGTTGGGTTGTATAATCTGTAGCCCTTTTGATTATTGTCATATCCAATGAAGACACACCTTTCTGCTTTGGGATTTATCTTGCCTCTAACCTGTGAAGGAACATGAGCAAAACCAACGTATCCAAAAATCGTACAATGATCCAAGCTTGGTCTTCTTTCATTCCAAGCCTCATATGGTGTCCTGTCATCAAGTGATTTTGAAGATAACTTATTAATCAAATAAGTGGTTGTGGATATAGCCTCAACCCATAAGTAATTAGGTAAGTACTTTTCATTTAGCATAGACCTTGCAGCTTCAATAATTGTGCTATTCCTTCTTTCTACCACTCCATTTTGCTTAGGAGTGTAGCTTGTACTGATCTCTCTTTTGATTCCTCTTTCTTGAAGAAAGGAGTCAAATTCATGGGAGAAGTATTCTCCTCCTCCATCTGACCTTAGCCTTTTTTGTGTTTTACCTGTTTGATTCTCCAGAAGAGCCAAATATCTTTTGAAGCATGAAAAGACTTCATCTTTTTGTTTCATAACGTAAAATATAGTCCACCTATTGCAATCATCAATGAAAGAGACATAATACCTTGATCCAGATATTGAAGCACCTTGCTAGATCCCCATACATCTGTATGAACCAACTCCAAGAGATCTCCATGCATATATCGTGTCTTCATGAATGGTAACCTATGAGACTTTCCAAATTGACATGCACTACACTTATAAATCATGTGTTGTTTTGACAAGTTGGGGAGTCCAAGTACACTTTGGTCCCTACAAATTTGCTTTAATGATCTTTCACCAATATGTGCTAACCTTTTGTGCCATACTTCCAATTCTATGAGTGTTTGACTACCATAATTAAAGAGAGCAATGTTTCTAGTGTCTTGTAATTCAAATGTGAACAATCTACCTGTCTTTTCACCTTTTGCAATTCTTCTGAATCCTTGACTTGAATCTTCAACAAATGCTCCAGCTTTTGTGAACCTGACTTGTAACCCTTTCTCTACTATCTGCCTAACACTTATCAAATTCTTTGTAATGGTAGGGACATAGAGTACCGTACTGAGTAAGTTGATGTTTTCATCACGTGCTTTGACATTTCCTATTTTCTCCACAAGGTGTCTTGTATCATCTCTTGTTTGTACCTCATGCTTGGATCTTCTAAATCTGATAGGAGGGCCACATTTCCTGCCACATGATTTCAATAACCTGAATCTATGTAGAAAACATGCTCCTCAAATTTACCTTGTGGCATGGACATATTCATGATTAGAAATGAGCCCCCTTGATTTGAGTCTTTTGTGTAGTTATTGAAGTCTCTTGTTCCCCTATTGCTTCCTTGATAGTTTGAATGGTTGTAATTGTTGTAGTTGCCATGGTAATTGTTGAACATTCCTCTTGAGTATCCATAACTTCCTCTATTGTAGCCTCTGCCTCTTTGATTCGTGGAATTCCTAAAGCAATTTTCAGTTGTATGATTAGTTAATCCACAAATAGAGCATAAATTAGAGACTTGGGATCTCCCCCTGCCTTGTCTTCCTCATCTGCCTCTACCTCTACCATGTCTTCCTCTACCTGCATAGTTATCTTGATGTGTACCTGCTTCATCCACTTTCTTTTCTCTTCCTTTGTTTTCTTTGGACTTGCTCTTATCAGTATACAAAGCTGAAGATTGATTAACTTTGGAGCTTTCATTCTTGATAAGCTTGGCCTCTTAAGTAAGTAGGTTTCCTATGAGTGTGTTGAAATTTGATACATGCATATCCATGTATAGATCCATAGCTGTGGTGAATGCTTCCCACTTGTCATCTGGCTTCAAGCCATTGATGACCTACCTTACAATTTGCTCTTCATCTATTACCTCTCCAATGCTTTTCAATTGATCTGCTATGTCCTTGAGTTTTGTGACAAAATCAGTCACGTTTTTTTTGGGAGCTTTCTTGAGAGTTGTGAAGTCTAGCCATAATTGATGCTTCCTAGCCTTTGTACTTGAAGATAAGAAGGCTTGAAGTGCATTCCACACTTCTTAAGATGTTTTACAACTTCTAATGTGAGGCAACAAAAAATTTCAGATAGAGTTGAGGAGATAAGACCTTGCAAGTGCATCCTTGGAGCACCATGTGCTCAATCTTTCTTGCTCTTCTTGTGTTGGTTGACTTTTGTTCCTAAACTTGGCATAACTTCATCTCCAGATATATAATCATATAAAATTCTTCCTTGATGATAAGCTTCCATCCTTAATGACCACACTGAGTAGCTACCTCTATCCAATTTGTCAATTGATGAAGGAAATCCATCTGCCATGTTGTCCAACCTTGCTCTGATACCACTGTGAAAAGATGGATTTGTAGTTGATGAAGATGAAGTGGTAATGGAAAAAAGTTGCACTACACTAGCCAAATGGACTCAAGAGATATGTGGTGGGCCATTTTATCTTTCCAAAGGATGTATTAGAAACCCTGTGCACCTTGGAAGATCACTCTCAAAAAGTTGAATCAAAACATATGAGTTGGAGTAGATTCAAGAGCCAAAAACTTGCTATTTATGTTCATACACCTGTCCAAAGTTCTGAATACTTCTCTGGCCACAGCATCAATTAAATTTAATTCCTTTTGGGGAAATCTTATGCACTTAGTAAGCTAACAATCATGAGTGATTTGATAAAAAATGATGAACCTCATAAATAGAAACAAGCTTAGCAAGTCATAGGATGGCCTTGATTTTCCCGGGCTGCAATAGTACTCAGACCCATGGGCAGTAAAATGCAAATATTTCAAGATTCAAGACTTCAAGAATTATGAACTTTTGTAGGCATATGCTAGACAATATGCTGAATCTAATAACTTTAAAATCAAAGAAAAGGGTGAACTACGCACTGAGAAATAGCTTTGACAAAATGACTATTCTGAGAGAGTGCTGCCAGCGAAGAAGAAAACCAAGTGACACAGTTGACTTCAAATGATCATAGCTGAAGATTGAGACATCCAATTGTAATGAGAATTTGTGACCATACAATAGACTTAGAGAGATAAATTTATCAAGTTAAATCACAGAAAATGATTCACGAAGCTCAGAGAATGCATCTCTGCAATTTGACTAAGAAAACTAAGAGATATGGCAGTGAATAGTACACTTCACAAGAACATGAAGATATGAACTCAATGATCATGAAAATGAAAGTATATTGATTGTACAATACAATGTGATATGGCATGAAGCTCAGCTCTTGGAGGTCTTCTCATAACCACGACTAAAATTGCCATGTATTTATAGTTGATCTTGGGAGCCTAACTTCCCTTAATCACTCTTCAATCTATTAGTGATTGATTTGATTCTCCAACTACCATCAATCGCAAATTCGTGGCTTCTCTTTCCTCTTTTGATCAAGTGGACTCAACCACTTAAGATTCTTTCACTTTTACATCAAGTAAAACTTAAAAAAGTTACAAGAGGTAGTTCACAAGTGAACTTTAAATTTTCTTCATTTTAAAGCTTCTTCTATGACTTTGTGGGACTCAAGCCAATACTTAGACTTGTCATAGTCTTGCTCCAACAGTTTCTACATGGACAAGAAAGGTATTATGTATGCTGTAACAAAGCATCCAGAGAGCGTCAATGAGCAAAGGGAAGAAAATAATGCCCAAAACCGTAATTAAGAGGAAAAAGAGGAACATGTGTCAACCCCTAGAGGCAAGTCCATTGTAATTTGGTTTGGAGAGGAGTTCTAATTTCCCAAGATGACTCCTTAATGGATGTCTACATGGTGAATGGAATGGATCATTTACTTAAAACCAACTCTTCATTGTGGGAAGAAATGACAAATCTAGCCACGATCTATGAGTTACAAGATCCTAAAAACCCCTCTCACATTACTTACTTACACAAGAATCAGAGAAGATATTGGTCCACGACCAAATTGGAGAGAGCGAGGCTCAGATAGCAGAACATTCTTGTATTCCCGCCTAGGGATCATGCTTGTACTTGTCAAAATCCCCAAGGATCACCAAAATTCATCTTATCAGTATTCAGGGCAGACACAACAACATATCATTCCAGTTATACCCCAAGTCGAGTTTGCTACACCTAGTGCTAATCCCAACTATCAAGCTCTTGCAAATGCAGAACCAAGAAATAGAATCCCTATTCTTGAGAGAACCAGTACGAAGAGATGCAAGAATACTAATAGGATGATCAGTTTTTCCTATAATTCCAAGACCGCTTGAACTTGGAAGAAGATTAAGACCAATTCAAGTTGCCAAATGCATGAGAAGCCACTATGATGGTTCTACTATGCCATACAATCACATTTCGGAATTGAAGCAAGTGGTAAGAGCTGAACAAGTAGAAGATTTCATGATCCAGTATGAATCATTTGGTCTGACCCTCATAGACATGGCCTTAGCATGGTTCCAACCCTTAGATCCTAATAATTTTCAAAACATGGAACAACTATATGAAGAATTGATTAAGGAATTCACTAAGACTGGAATAAAAAACAACTCTTCATCATTAATCCATAGTTTCAAGCAGTCTCCTATCGAATCAGTGAGGTTAGCAGCGAGACGATTCAAGCAATATGTGGATAGATGTCATGTAGAAGAGAGACCCACCCAAAATAAAATGGTCTCACTATTCTTGGAAGGATGGGTCAATGGGTCATTGTAAGCCGCCGGATTGGCATTTGTAATTCTTTAATTTTTGGGCACGAACCGAAAGGTCGTTGCGAAGAGTTGTAATTACTTATAAAGCAATGAAAGGATGCTCCGGTAACGACCAAGAGAATCGCCAGACTGTCTGTCTGGGCGATTGCATTCTGTGAAGTTGCCGTGGTGCAGTGTTGAGAAATCTGAGTAGTACTGTCTTTTTCTCGTCTTTGTTTGCATTAACTTGCGGTTAGTCCAGCTCTATTAAGTTACGGTAATGAAGCCTGTGTTACGGTAATGAATAACTTCGGTGTTATGTACTGACAAAATAGTAACTAGAGTACGAATAGTAAGTCTATGAGAGAACAAACTAGAGTGGTGACAGTAATTCGTAGTAAACAGAGGTTTGAATGTTAATATACTACGGTGGGGATAAGTTAATTGGGAAAATTAAGTTATAGGGCCTCTGATTAGCAGACCCCTACCACTCCCAAGAACCCGAAAGAGTTTAAACGCGCCTGTGATGGCAATGCGCATTTAACACTAGCGCCGTCTGTGGGAAGGTGGAAATAGAGTGTTGCAAATTGATTACAGTGGAAGGTGGCCAAGTAAGGTGGAGTAGTACGCAAGTGTTGCAAAGGTAATATATGCCTGTTACTCGGTCTGGCGAGTCGTATCCGAAGTACAGGAGAGACGGACAGCCTTGGGCGGTACCAGATTTGCTAGGGACACCCTTAGGAGGCAGAAGCATAGATCGGTTAAGCCTAGTCGTAGAAGAAGCGAAGCACGTTAGCAGTGATTCCGGTAGCATTCCGGTGGAACATACTGCAATTCCGGTAGATTCCGGTGTAATTTCGGTACAATCTGAAGAAGGTACAAAAACTTCGGAGTGTACAGGGACACATTGTGCAGTTGATCCGACACCGTCTGGTCAGGATTCGAACCTCTCTGAGGATAGAGATGTGTTATCTAGAGAGACCATTGCTGGTGAAAGAATACCCTGGTTTGGGGAAAGTTTGACTAATATTGATGACAGTTCGGTCCCAGTTACAGAGAATCTACAATTTTTCGGTGACAGTGTGATACTTCCTGGTGAATCTTCATTCCGGAGACCACTGTTCGGGGTAAGCTTGCCTACGTTTCATACCAAGGAAGAGGACAGGCTATTTGAATTAGAGATCCGTAAGAGGCTGAACGCTATTTTCAAGGCAAAAGCTAAGCAGTCTGACCATACAGACTTCGAAGGACCGGAAACACCTCCTCAGAACTCAGGAGAAAGCAACGGTACCACTACTAGCACCATGAGTGGACAACAACAGCAGCAACAACAATAGCAGCAACAGCAACAACAACAACAGCAACAGCAATTGCCACTTCCACTTCGACCTATTCCAACAAGGGTGACGTACACCAAGTTCGGAGGATTTCCAGGTGACGATCTTGATGCCCATGTACGCACCTTTGAAATAAGTTATGCAGTGCTAAACCATCCACCTGATCCGGCATACAAGGCCATCATATTCCAGTCTACATTAGTCAATGAAGCAGCGAGGTGGTTAACAGAGTATGATATCAACCATTTCGGCACCTATGAGGTGGTAAGGGATGCGTTTTTACAGAGATTCCGGTTGAAGAAGAATCCTGCCAAAATTTTCGATTACTTGCAGAGTAATAGACAGAAGCTGCACCAGACTGTGCAAGAATATACCACATTATTTAGAACTCATTTAAGACAATTGCCTCTAGCACATGCTAATTTACCGGATGATGTCATAACCTAGTGGTTCATTAATGGTTTGACTCCACAGCTTAAACAAATCATGATCATCCGTTGTGTGGGAGCTATGACACTGGATGCTGTTATAGCGATGGCCCTGCAACTAGAGCATAAGGTTGGAGGATTCACCGAAGACTTGGACTTGCTGAAAGCCAGTAGAAACGTTGCAGAAGATCCGGCTAAACAGATGTATTTCACCAAATGTAAAAATCCAAGGCATACCAGTGCTACCTGTGCCCTTAATCAGATGTATTGTGCTATCTGCAATACCACCGGACATTCCACCAAAAATTGTGCGTATAACGCCAAAGTGCAGGGACATGCAACTGTAAATGCCATTATACAAGAACCAAGGCAGCGAGCTACTCACTACGTGCCACCGTAGATGCAAAACAATCAACAGCAATGAATACCAAAATTATCGGGGACAGTGCAATACCAACTTCAATGCAAATCGTTGGCAGGCCAGTACATCAGCTGAGAATACTTCTCTACCACCACCTCGATGTCACTTTTGCGGTGAGCTTGGCCACATCCGAACATTCTGCAAGGATGCAGCCGAATATGATCAAAGAAAGAAAGAGCGTCAGAACCCAATGACCAATATGGTCTATATTTCACCAGTGGAAACTCAAGCAGTAGTGGTTTAAACAAGATCTGGTAAGCAGTTGCAACCAGCAGCGGAGGTGTTTGAACCTGGCATCCGTGAACAGTAGAGAATGTATAACAAAGCTAGCCAATGGACCACCAAAGAGCCTACGGTGTTCCCTGATCTAGTTCCGGTGACACAAATTTCCCTGCCAAAAGTGGGAGCGCATGAACAAGATTGTACCCCAGTTAACAAGAGAATCATCATCGGAACCAGTGAAGAGTGCAATTCCAACTGACCAGGTATGGGATATTTTCTCGAAGGCTTCAATTACACTTCCTTTGGGACAGCTACTCGCTTTAGTGCCAGGAGTTAGGCAGCAGTTTTAACAACAAGTTAGTCCCATATCTCCCAGTATTCCGGCGACTCCAACAATCCAACAGGAAACTGATTCTATGATGGATCATTCTGTTCCCTTAATGATAGTCTTGCATAAAAATCACAAGATTATGCAAGTGCTAATTGATGGTGGTTCCGGTGTGAATATAACAACTGCAGCTCTCTGCAAGAAGTTAGGGTGGACCCAAATCGAGGCTGTTCAATTCTTTGTCAGAATGGCACATCAATCCCGAGTTCATCCAGTGGGACTCGTAAGAAATATTCTGATTACTTTGCAGGGTACCACGTTTAAAATGACTTTTGTAGTTTTAGAACTACCGGAATCTAGCCTTGAGTACAATCTCCTTTTCGATCGACCATGGTTGAAACAGGCTAAGGTTACACGATTGGTCAGCACAAGAATTAACTTTTAAAGATAATCATCGTAAATATGTTCTCAAACTTGATGCCATTCAGCCCTGCGAACTCCATGCCAGGCCATATGTAGCAGAGCCATTCCACATGTTGGATGGCTTATCTTACGATGAAGAAGAAGCATTTTTTGAAACACAATGAAGATCTGATTTCCTTAGGTACTATAGACCTGCAATCAGTAGTGGGCACCTGGAGTCGGACAACAATTTTACAGTCAGCTGACGATCCGGTGAAACCTCGTCAATTCTATGTCCCGAAAGACTAGTTAGTCACCTATAATTTGGGTAATGATAGGAACCCGCGTCATGTTAAGATGAAGGTTGGATTGTCTGAGGAATTTCAAGAGGATTTCATCAGACTCTTGCGTGAGTTTTCTGATGTTTTTTCCTGGGATTACCGCGATATGAAGGGTCTGGATCCTCGGATTTATCAACATCGAGTTGCGATTAAACTAGAAGCAAAGCCAATTAAACTCTTTACTTGGTGATTTTGAGAAAATCGAGATTTCCTAGACTTAGTGATTTTGCTAAAATCACGATTTCCTAGACTTGAAGATTTGAGAAATTGGTGATTCTCTGCTCGTTATATTTTGACAAAGTCACTGTCAGATATAAGTGGATGCTCTATCAATGGATCAAGTCAACCGCCAAATCCAACGGCGCACGTCGGGTGCTTGGAGCAATCTCACGTGTATTGAAACTCAAAGAGATGATTAGTAGCTTAATTCAATTGAAAATCTTATGATAAGCTCACGTGTTCAGTTCATCATATTTATTCTTTCCGTGCATGAAAAACAGTACATTCTTATTCACATACTCATTTAAGTCTTAACGCATATGGCATGAAATTCAAGAGTCATTGTTTACTAACGTAAGAGCTCAACTTCATTGATTCTACTTGATCTAATTTACGAATGAGTCCTCATTTCTACGTATATATGAAATATCTTTAATTGTATGCGTATTCGAATGCATATTCAATGTATCAATAAAGCAATACCAATTAATAGCTCGCAGTTATTTACTATGATCCATTATGAGAAAACATTGTTGAATGATATTCACACAAATTCATTTGATTTATCTATTGCAGAGTTCCTTTAAGCGAACCTTATGTTCATCGTCTTTAATTGCATCGGACTATAACAAAGAATGTAACGAAGTTCCTTCCAAATGAAAATAGCTATATAATCGTGAAACAATCCAAACAAACCTAATCTAACCTATGATGAAGTTAATAAGTTCTACATTGCTTTTTTGTTGCACTACTTCTTAGTGTACATCATAGATAATGTAGCTTCCGCAAAAACTGATCATAAAACTCTGCATTTAACATAGTTAAGAAAGTGCCAGCAATGTTATTTAATTTATTCTTTTGTTCTTTGCAATGAAGCTTTCATGATATCGTTTGCACAATTCTTTGTTATAAGCAAAATCAAGGTTGACAAAAAAAGAACACTGGCGATTTTATCATATATCCGTTGAGTTTGTTATTTTCTGTCATATGTCTTTGGTATGCTCTCGCCTCATATACCTTTGAAATTCCCTAACTATATCATTCTACACATAAACATGTGATTATCAACATTAGATTTCGCGTATCAACAATAAGCAAATTACACCCTCCATCTGAACAGAGGTTACGATGAATAGATTCACATTTTATTTTGCGACAGACTTTAACATTCTTTTGATCTTATAAGCAAATTCATGGATATTGTGTCGTCCATTTCCGACTTCCTTCAGGAAAATTTGAATTAATTCGCCTTCCACAAATCAATAGGCTTTATCCATTGCCTCTACAGAAACCTTCCAGCCATACTCTCCTTAATGCACAATCTACTCTGTGTGCCTATCAATCCCGTGCCTCCTCCACGTTGTTATGGCATTATCGCCTAGGGCATATTAATGCCTCTACGTTGAAGCATATGACCGACAATAATCTATGTGCTGGTTTGCCTTCCACCCTTACCTCCATAGATCTTTGTGAAGGTTGCCTTTTAGGCAAGGCTACACATCGCCCTTTTCCTCGATCAACTAGTCGATCTACTCAACTACATCACCTTGTTCACAGCGATCTTTGTGGGCCCTGTTGGAACAAGCCAATCACAAATTGGTGATTATAGAGATCTTGAAGAAGACTTATGGTCAGAATGAAGTGAAGGAAGACACTTATGAAAGTGAAGAAGATTTCAGGATGATGTCTTGTACACATATGTACATATAAGTAAAGAATCTTGTAAATTGAGTATAGTAAACCTTTAGGATGATAAAGAGTAATGTCATAGATACGAGATGAGTCAAAGGTCATGTATATATAAGTTAATGATGACAAGAAATATGTAAGAGAGTCATTTGTAGATGAAAAAACTTCAGAAAGATGTGTAGAGAGTTTTTTCCCAGAAAGTAGCAACGGGTTTTTCTCTGAGTGCTCTCTGTCTGATCATGTGGATCAAAAATCCTTTTGTACACATCTAATTGAGAAGCTAATGAAGCTATGTCTAGAGTTTTAGAATCTAATTCCTCTCCTACTGTGAGAATGATCAATAGGAACATTCATATGTGAACTTTGGGAACTGAAGTCTGAGAGTAGCGCATTTTTCCGTCTTAGTATTTTGATCAGATCTGAGTGTATACTGTAAAGTTTTTGATGAGTGAGCACTTAAAATTTAAGTTAGAAGATAAGGAAGCTATGGCTAAAATCATTTAGCAAAACGGGTTTTAGATTGGGAGAAATCAACTTAAGAAGTTGACTATGTCGAAGGCGCAACTTCTGAGAGACATTTTCTGACATGTCTTTGATCTTAATGATCAAATTAAACTTTTGGTGATTAGTTTTGAGAACTAATGATTGACATGTTTGCGCAAAGGTATTGCAAATACTTGTGCATCATTTGCTTGAAGAAATTTGAAACTTTATGCAGGTAATGAAGTGGATTTCTGAAGCAGACTTTCTGAAGTAGACACTTCTTCACTCAGAGAAGTGTTGCTTGAAGTTTTGGTAAAGAAGATCATTGTTTGTGTAAAGTTTGGTTTATAACTGACATAGAAGTGTTCTTAAGTCAGTATAGATCAAACCTTTGGAGATTAAGAGGTCTCCAACAGTGGTATCAGAGCTGAAGGTGAAATACAAGAGAAGAAAAGACAATTGAAGTTCCGACTGGTGCAGATATTGAAGATATTCCAAATCAAAGGCGGACAAGGACAAATTATTGAAGATAACTTGCAGAAGTTTAGAACACGAGTTCGAAAGAATCAAGAAGGACAAAGACTATATCAAAGGTACACTTTCTCCTCATAAACCATAGTAATTGCAGATACAGAAAGTCAAGGATGGGAGAAAGCTTGCAGATTGATAAGCTAGATAGGGAGAACTATCCAGCATGGTCCATGAGGATGGAAGCACACCTCATGAGCAAAGACCTTATAGCATTTATTACAGGAGATGAAGAAAAACCTGAATTTGCAGATCCTAGTATTCCTACTAGGGAAGAGCTTGCAATGTTGAAGACTTGGATGAGAAAGGATGCTCAAGCAAGGAGTATCATCTACATGGCTATAAATGATTACCTTCTACCTCACATTAGAGGTTTGGAAAGTGCTACAGATGTTTGGAATGCCTTGGAAGAGCATTTCCAAAATACAACTAAGTCAAGGAAGTCCTCACTATGGGCTGAGTTCACAACCTTCAAGAAGAAGAGCTCACAATCAATTTCAGATTATGTGGCAAGAATGAAGGATATTGCAGATAGCTTGGGAGCAGTGGATGAAGACATTGAAGAGGAAAAGTTGGTAAGACAAATACTTACAGGTTTGAGAGGAGATGAGAAGTGGAAGCCTTTCATATTGTCCATAGAGTTGTCACTTGATCACTTTACTCCTGATCTTAATCAATTGCTAGGTCACATGCTAACCTTTGAGCAGGATCTTAAAGGAGACAATGATAGAAGTACAAGTCAAGCTATGTACTCCAAGGACAAGAAAAAGAATGACAAGGGAAAGCATTCGAATGATGATGAAGGGAATTCAAATCAAGCTAACTTCACAAAAGGGAAGATGAACTTCAGAGGTAAAGGAAGAGGAGGTAAGAACAAAGATAATGCTAAAGCTTGTTGGATTTGTGGCAGAACAAATCATTTGGCAAATGATTGTTGGTATAACAATCAAAATGGTGGAAGCAATAATCAGAATTATAATCAAAGAGGTAGAGGAGGCAGAAACCAAAGAGGCAACTTCAGAGGAAGAGGTGGTAGGACATCATATGGTAGAGGAGGTGGAAGAAACTTCCAATCTCAGTCCTACAACAATAATTATTATAATTATGCATCAGATCAAAAGGATGATATGACTCTTATCTTGAATGCAACTCATGAATCAATGGGAGAAGATCAAAGAGTGTTTTATATTGACTCAGGGTGTAGCAACCATCTGAGTGGGAATCTATCCTTGATGACTGATATGGAAGCAAGGGTGAATGGACATACAGTTCAAACAGGTGACAATACCAAACATAAAGTGGAGAGCATTGGATCAGTGAAGACAAAGAGTGGAAGTACACTTCTGAGCAAGGTACTTTATGTTCCTACTATTCCTAAAAATTTGATAAGTGTAGGGCAAATTGTGGAGAAAGGATATGAGGTAAGATTCACAAATGATGGTGTTTATGTACAAGGTCCAAATCAGGGATATAGAAACATAATTGCAGGTAAAAAGGAAGGAAGATTGTTCACTCTCAAGGTCCAAGGTAATGTGGGACATGCATTATTTACCTATGGAAGTCAAAAGGTATCTGAATTAGACCTATGGCATAAAAGGCTAGGTCATTTCAATGAGAGAGCTATAAAGGAAATGTCGAAGAATCAGGTGGTGCTTGGATTGCCAAATATTGAAGGGCAACATATGGTGTACAAGTGTGAAGCTTGTCAATTAGGTAAAGCACATAAGAGTTCTTATAACAAATCAGGGTACAAGCATTCAAATATGCTTGAATTGGTTCATACAGATGTATGGGGTCCCTCAAGGGACTATAGCATAAATAGATCCAGATATTATGTGTTGTTTGTTGATGATGCAACCAGGTGGATTACTTTGTATGTAATCAAGGATAAATCAGAAGTTTTCAAGACATTCAAACATTTTCATGCTTATGCAGAAAGGATCACAGGGCAAAAGCTCAAGAGGTTAAGATCAGATGGAGGGGGAGAGTATTTCTCTAAAGAGTTTGATGATTATTTGTGGAATGCAGGTATCAAAAGAGAAGTAACTTGCAGGTACTCCCCTCAACAGAATGGAGTAGCAGAAAGGAGGAATAGGACTCTTGTAGAGTTTGCAAGAGCCATGATGAAGGAAAAGAATTGTCCAAATTACTTATGGGCAGAAGCCATTAACACTGCAACATACCTTGTGAATAGGTTGCCTTGCAAAGCTTTGGATGGAGGAACCCCTTATGAAGCATCGTGGGGTAAGAAACCTACCCTTGATCATTGTAAGGTATTTGGATGTATTGCATATGCTTATGTTCCTTCACAATTAAGACATAAGCTAGAACCAAAAGCAGAGAAGTATGTGTTTATTGGATATGATGATAGACAGATGGGTTACAGGTTGTGGAATCCATCCACAAAGCAATTTCTTGTTACCAAAGATGTGACATTTGATGAGCAAAATACATGGTATGTAGGATCACCAAATGATTTTACAGGTGTTGAAGAAATACAAAGGAAAGGAAAGGCAAAAGTAAAAGTGTGTGAAGAAATTGTTGATGAAGTTGACTCTAGAAGTAGATTGCAGGATCATGTAGAAGAAGGGCCAAGATTTGATCCAGAATCAAATGAGGCTGAAACTTCGAGAAGTGCAGAAATCAGAAGATCTACAAGGGAAAGGAAAGAACCTATAAGGTATAGTTATGATACATCTTTCCTAACAACAAAAGATTATGCCTACATTGTGAAGACAGAAGAAGATCCAACCACTTATGAAGAAGCCAAAGGTAAACAGAATTGGGAGAAGGCAATGCAGGAAGAGTATGATGCTCTACTTGAAAATGAAACTTGGGAATTAGTACCAAGACCAAAGAATCAGAAGGTCATTGGATGCAAGTGGGTATATAAAACAAAGAGGTTTGCAGATGGTAAAGTGTCTAGATATAAGGCTAGACTTGTGGTCAAAGGTTATGCCCAAACTTATGGGGTAGATTATGATGAAACCTTTAGTCCTGTTGCTAAGATGTCTACAATTAGGACATTGATTGCTATTGCTGCTTGCAAGGGATGGAAATTATCACAATTGGATGTGAAAAATGCATTTTTAAATGGATACATTGCAGATGAAGTATATATGGAGCAACCAGAAGGCTTCATGGAATCAATTGGATCAGATTATGTGTGTAAGCTCAAGAGAGCTTTATATGGGTTGAAGCAAGCCCCAAGAGCTTGGAATTACAGATTGGTCAAGTTCTTGAATGAATGTGGATTTCAAGCATCAAAGGCAGATAGTAGCTTGCTAGTGAAGGCAAGTGAAAATGGATACATTTACATGTGCATTTATGTTGATGATATTATTGTTACAGGAACATATGCTCAAGGAATCAATGAACTCAAAAAGCAAATAGAGAAGGAGTTTAAGATAAGTGATTTGGGAAACTTATCTTATTTTCTAGGAATGCAGATTGTATATACTCAACATGGAGTATATGTTTCACAAGAGAGATATTTGAAGAATCTTCTAGTCAAGTTTAACATGGAAGATTGCAAGACCTCAACTACACCATTGGAGGTAAATCATAAATTAAGCAGGTATGGAGGTGAAGAATTCAATGACATGAAGAAATATCAGAGTTTGGTAGGTAGTTTAATATATGCTACCTTGACAAGGCCAGATTTATCATATGCAGTAGGTGTGTTGTCACAATTCATGCATTGTCCAAAGAAGACTCATTGGATTGCAGCCCAAAGGGTACTCAGATATATCAAAGGAACCCTAAGTGAAGGTTTGTATTATGGTTTCACTTCTGACACAAGAATCAAAGTGTTTAGTGATGCAGATTGGGCAGGTGACTCAGATGATAGAAGGTCTACTCATGGGTATCTCTGTTATGTTGGAGATAAGCTAGTTTCTTGGTGTTCAAGGAAGCAACATACAGTTGCTCTATCATCCACAGAAGCTGAGTATAAGGGAATGGTAGAAGCTGCAAAAGAAGTGATATGGTTGAAGACCTTGATGAAAAGTTTTGAGACTGATCATAGTACTCCAATAATTTTTGGAGACAATATGAGTTCTTTGTATTTGGCAGCTAACCCTGTTTTTCATGCCAGGACTAAGCACATAGAAATTCAGTATCATTTCTTGAGGGAAAAGGTACTTGATAAAGAGATTGAAGTAATGTACACTCCAACAAAAGAACAAGTGGCAGATATGATGACAAAGAGCTTGGATGGACCTAAGCTACAGAGATTCAAGGAGATGGCAGGAGTGAAGAAGAATGGAATAATCACAATTAGTGATTGAGGGGGAGCTGTTGGAACAAGCCAATCACAAATTGGTGATTATAGAGATCTTGAAGAAGACTTATGGTCAGAATGAAGTGAAGGAAGACACTTATGAAAGTGAAGAAGATTTCAGGATGATGTCTTGTACACATATGTACATATAAGTAAAGAATCTTGTAAATTGAGTATAGTAAACCTTTAGGATGATAAAGAGCAATGTCATAGATACGAGATGAGTCAAAGGTCATGTATATATAAGTTAATGATGACAAGAAATATGTAAGAGAGTCATTTGTAGATGAAAAAACTTCAGAAAGATGTGTAGAGAGTTTTTTCCCAGAAAGTAGCGACGGGTTTTTCTCTGAGTGCTCTCTGTCTGATCATGTGGATCAAAAATCCTTTTGTACACATCTAATTGAGAAGCTAATGAAGCTATGTCTAGAGTTTCAGAATCTAATTCCTCTCCTACTGTGAGAATGATCAATAGGAACATTCATATGTGAACTTTGGGAACTGAAGTCTGAGAGTAGCGCATTTTTCCGTCTTAGTATTTTGATCAGATCTGAGTGTATACTGTAAAGTTTTTGATGAGTGAGCACTTAAAATTTAAGTTAGAAGATAAGGAAGCTATGGCTAAAAGCATTTAGCAAAACGGGTTTTAGATTGGGAGAAATCAACTTAAGAAGTTGACTATGTCGAAGGCGCAACTTCTGAGAGACATTTTCTGACATGTCTTTGATCTTAATGATCAAATTAAACTTTTGGTGATTAGTTTTGAGAACTAATGATTGACATGTTTGCGCAAAGGTATTGCGAATACTTGTGCATCATTTGCTTGAAGAAATTTGAAACTTTATGCAGGTAATGAAGTGGATTTCTGAAGCAGACTTTCTGAAGTAGACACTTCTTCACTCAGAGAAGTGTTGCTTGAAGTTTTGGTAAAGAAGATCATTGTTTGTGTAAAGTTTGGTTTATAACTGACATATAAGTGTTCTTAAGTCAGTATAGATCAAACCTTTGGAGATTAAGAGGTCTCCAACAGGCCCATGGAAATTTCGTCTCTCGTAGGTTTCAGTTATTTCCTCATTTTTATTGATGATTTTAGCCTCTACACAACAATTTATTTTCTGCGTCACAAGACCGATGTACTCGCATGCTTTCATGAATATTGTGCTCAGGCCTTAAGGCAACATGATCAGGCGATCAAAGCCCTTCACTCACATAATGGAAATGGAGGTGAGTATACCTCACATGCCTTTAAACAGTTTTGTACAACTGAAGGTATTCTTCAACAATTTTCAGTACCATATACCCCTCAACAGAACGGGGTTTCTGAATGCAAAAATCGAACCTTGGTCGATGCTCCTCGTGCAATGATACTTACAGCAGGTCTTACGAAACCTTATTGGGAGGAGGCGATAGCCAAACATGCTACGTCCAATATCGGATCCCACATTCTATCGATCCAAAGACTACACCGTACTATCAGTGGTATGGTAAAATAACTCAACTCAGTCATTTACGCATCTTTGGATATCCAACATATGCTGTTTTGCCCCATCAGCTTCGCCATAAATTCGATCCAGCACGTCAAAAGCTTGTCTTTACAGGATATGGCGATAATTTTGGGATCAAGGCTTACCGATTGTTCGACCCTGTGGCACATCGCTTCACCTTTTCCCATTCAGTACACTTTGATGAATCATCCTTGATCAACGATTCTTCAATTACTCACTCTAACCCTCCTACAGACAGTTCCACAACAAGCCTTTTACCTTCCACTTCTCCGGCTCGCGACCTTCCCCAGATAACTTGGGTGGAATCTGATGATCTTTTTGCCTCACCTCCCGTGGCTGTTTTCTCACCTCCATGTGGATCCACGCCTCCTGCTCCGATCAATACACCAAAGCCGAGTGGCGCAACTCCATGGACTTTGGGCAAACGCACCAAACACTTCTTATTCCCTCAGTCGCCCAACCCGTTATTTCCAGGCGCCAGGTTTCATGGACTCACTTCTCCATCGGCTTCGTACCCTCCATCACCTGCAGCTCCCAATCTGCCGCTTGCGCCTCTCTCTGCAATGAACTCCGATCCGCCACCATTGACCCCTTTGTGTGGCAGCCCCACTACTTCCGACGGATCTCCCACACCTGCCAAATGGCATTCTTTGGACGAAATCTATGGGCAGCTGCATCTGCTGTCCCATCCATCCTCCGACTCCATTCTCGACGAGCAGTCCATATCAGCTAGTGCTCTTACAGTTGACCAACTGGATGTTGTTACCGTTGATGAAGCACTTGCAGGCCCCAAGGCTGACTATTGGCGTCGTGCTATGGACTCTGAGTACCACTCTCTCATGGAAAATCAAACTTGGACATTGGTCCCTACTCCCCTTGGCCGCAAGTTAATCACCTGCAAATGGCTACAAACTTGCTGCTGATGGAAGCATTGCTCGATACAAAGCCAGGCTTGTTGCTCGAGGATTTACACAGGTACCTAGTGTTGATTATGAAGAAACCTATTCTCCCGTCTTACGCATGACCACTTTTCGGCTACTGATAGCTATTGCAACACATCATCGGTTTCACCTTCATCAGATGGACGTGCGCACAGATTTTCTTCATGGTACACTTGAAGAAGAAATTTGTATGACTCAATCGCCATGCTATGTCTCTGAGCAACACCAGATTATACCTGCAAGCTCCACAAAGCTATTTATGGTCTGAAGCAATCCCCTCATCAGTGGTACCGTCGCTTCCATGAAGTCATGACTGGCCTTGGCTATACTCGCTTTCAATCTGAAGCAAATGTCTACAGTCGTTTTTCATCTTCTGTGTATCTACTCCTTGCAATTTATGTCGATGACATCATCATAGTATGTAATGATTCAAATACCCTTGCTGAGGCCAAACGCGAGCTTTGATCTATTTTCTCCATGCAGGATTTAGGCCCCTTGCAATATTGCTTGGGCATTCAGATTCATCAAGACCCTGACCATGGCTTCATATCTCTATCTCAATCATCTTATGTTTTAACACTTTTGAAACGATACAATCTTGTTGATTGTAAAGGCATCGATACCCCTCTACCAACCAGTTTGCAGCCTTCAGATGCCTATTCTCACGATCAGCAATTAACCTCGCCTTCGCTAACATCTTGTGGGGTGTCCGCTATTTAGTTACATGTACTCGCCTTGATATTTGTTTTGCCGCAAATTATTTATCGCGGCACATGCAGGCACCTCAACCTCACCACTATCTTTACCTCAAATGGTTGTTGCACTACCTCCGAGCGACTCAGACGCTTTCTCTAACTTACCATGTTGCTGCGAACCCATCTCCCCTCCTGCTCCATGGTTACTCCGATGCTGATTGGGGGGGTGATCAGCCTACAATGCAATCAACATGTGGATTTCTTTTCTTTACTACAGGTGCAGCTGTTTCATGGCAAAGTCGCAAACAGGACAGAGTTTCCCTTTCAACTACTGAAGCAGAATACATAGCCATGACGATGGCACTTAAAGAAGGCCTTTGGCTCAAAAGTTTCTTGGACGAATCTCGATCGCTATCTGCTCCGCCATTCCAACTATACTGTGATAATTTGTCAGCCATTCTATTGGCCAAAAATCTCAAGCATTCTGAAAATACCAAACATATTGCCCTTAAACTTCAGTTTATACGTGAATTACTTCAAGAAGGACAGATTGAGCTAGTCCATGTATGCACCCAATATCAGTGGGCTGACTTCTTAAGTACTAAATCACTACCCAAAGCTAAGCAATGGGAATGTTGTACCCAAACTGGATTAAATACTATGTAACGACACTTCCAATTGTGGGGCGTGTGTGCCGAAAAATACTACAATTAGAAGCCTCGTAATAATGCATCACATGATGTTCACAAGTAGCTCCTAGGAATGCGCTCCAGTAACCACCTATCATGAATAAAGTTATATAAGAACAGACGACTTGTGCGTTAATAAACAACCCATTTCTTGGAGTCTCTGAGTCGGGTTCTTGTCATGTATGCGCCTTTTTCACACTGGACACCTCCGCGTAGCTTGATCAGAAGTCCAAAAAACTCCTCTCCATCATATGGTTGCCAGATTGTTGCTGAATTGTATATCCACGGTAGCCTCGTTCTTCAGCGTCCATCTTCCATAAGCATCGTAACTTCATCATTCATCCACAAATCCATGCTTCCGCAATAGTTCTGCGCCCCCCCAAGCTTTCCTATCATCACCATATTTGCCAGATGAAAATCATATATTGGCCTCCCGTCTCTCCGTTCTCCCCTCTCCGACCATTTTTTCCTCCCTTTATAATATGGTCGCTATTGTTATAGCTTGTTGATTCTTTTTTAGAGTTTCAAAAACCGGATCAGAAACCCTTACTTCTTGTCTTCGAAAGTGAGCGCCCTCCCTTGCTTATTTTGTCTTCAGATGAGCACCCTCTATTTTTTTAGATACACTTCATCATCATTCATTAAAGCAAACAATTGCTAATTGTTCTTCGGCCAAATATACGATGGTGGCATTTTTACTCATACACTTTCACTATCATAAATTTTGCGTTCAAATTTATCATGTGCCTTCTTAGTATGTTCCATGTCTACTTTGGCAGATAGCATAGCACTCCATGGAAAAATAGTATGGTGAGACATAGAAGTAGATATCTGATAAGCATCTTCAACAGCACTACACTTTGCAAGTGTCATGACAATGTAGTCACCAACGAACCCTGTAAATAGTATGTTTTTTTTTAATACAAAGGAATTTCGGCATTAGCCTAGTCTCCCTGTAAATAGTATGTTATTTTGGATAAGATGTGCTTGTAAATGCATGGCCTTCTTGAGAGCCTTATATCTGCTACAAAGTTTAAGAATAGAGACATAAACGCTTGTGTGAATAACCATTTTCACAGATAATAGCACTGCAAGCTCCCTATCAAGGTGTCCTTCTCAGCTCAAAGAGTTTATAGAGAACACTTCATTTTGAAAATGAGTACTATCTCCATCCTGGAAATGGTGTCATTCGAGAAGCGAGGCATCACACATTGACATGGACATGAATGAACACAATACAACTACTGATGGCGATTGGTCAATGTATTTTCCATGATCGTAACCTATTGCATCTTGTCTTTTGTATTAAAAGAAGCCATCTTTGCATCCGCCTTCCATTTGTGATTAATCTGATCCTAATGAGAATGATCATGGGACCTAGAGTTTGGTCAAAACATGAAAATAGAGAAGAATATCTCTACGACACTCACCCTCACCAATCCTGCACATCGTCCTCGATGGGCCAATATGCCTATTGCTTATAAAAAAAATTCATCTCAAATATCAATTTACTCGATTTGTTATGTGCATGGGTAATCGGTTCAGAGATATCTTAGGATCGGAAAGTTGGCAAAGTGACCATATGGCCCAGGAACATCAAGAAATACTTCCCCAAAATTTAGGCAACATGAGTAGTTCACAACAGCAACAACAATAACAACAATAGCAACAACAACAACAACAACATATTATTCCACTGCGTCCTGTGCCAGCCGGAGTCACATACACAAAATTTGGAGGTTTTTGGGGAGATGATCTTGTTGGGAATGATGGATGGACACTTCAAGAGGATGAGTAGGTACTGCCAAATCCTGCTTTGTACCAGCCCTTTGATGCTTCAGAGTTGATACGTGGACCTTCTTAGTTATCCAATGATACCATAAAATGGCCTATGTACTTTGGAAATGATGTATGAAAAGATAGAATCAAAACAGACAACTTTGAACTTCAAGTCTTCAAGAAAACCTTCTATTTTTTACTAGACACCTGCTGTATCTTTTGCTCAGTATGACCAGCACAGTAGGAATTGGAAAACTTCCTTTTAGGGGTATCTAATTAGCTTAGCGAGATAACTATTCCAAGTGAAATCACTTAAAAAGATTAACTGTGATCAGAGAAATTAATTTAGCAAGTAAACATTTACCCCCGATTTTTTAGGACTGTTGTAGACTTCGAACAGTGATCATCTCGATGGACTTTTCTCTGCAATGGCTGAATAGAAATCCTTCAAATTTTGATAGCATGTAGAATACTCTGAGCTAATTCCAGTAAGCTATAGATCTTTGAATTTGGTGGAGAAATGAGTGAGATATGATCTCCACAAGTTGACTGACTTACAGAGACTATGACAGAGAACTCAGAAATGAACAATGTAAATATAATGTATTAATGAACAGTGTTGTACAATGCCATAGGCATGATAATCATAGCCTAATGGTGTAGAGAGGTGTGGGCTAGAGTGTAGGACTCACACACACTCAGAGATGAACATGAGGAGCTTGGAAAGTGACTTGCATACCCCGACTTTTTTGAGTTGATCTTTTATAGAGGTTGAGTCCAAAGTTTGAATTTGAATTCAAACTTTGGCTCTCTACAATCATGCTCCCACATCCTAGGAGATATTCTCTCTAATTGATTGATGCTTTACAACTAATAAAGTCCACAACTCCCTTGGGTAGGTGGTTGCACATTCTCTCAAATCAATGAAAATTTATCTTTTACAAAGAGGTAAAAAGATAAGAATCCTCTAGCTATGGTTCACATGGAACCTCATTTCTTTGTAGCCTTCAAGTCAAAAGTATATGCTTGTAAGTTGCACCAAAAACTCCCCCTCAAGCCAAACATTTTGGCTTGGTCTTCATTCTTTAGTCTTCATGTATATCCTGCAAACCAATCATTGATTTGAACCTGCAAAGTTTGGTTCCATCCAATGCTTTAGTTAACAAATCTGCACATTGCATGTTGGTTGATACATATGTTAGTTGAATGTCCTTGCTTAATAGCTTCTCTCTCACATAATGGTAATGGACCTCTATATGCTTGGTCCTAGCATGATAAATAGGTGAGCTTGTATTATCTCAAAATATGAATGGTGAACTAGTATATAAAACCAATTCTATATACAATAACTTGATCCATATGGCTTCTTGAGTGGCATTTGTCAATCCTCTATACTCTGCCTCTGTAGAAGATAAAGCAACAGTAGGTTGCTTCTTTGAAGACCATGATATTGGTTTATCACCTACAAATGAAATGTATCCTGAAGTGCTCCTCCTATCATCCTTGCATGCTGCCCAATCTACATCTGAATAAATCTTGATATCCAAGTCTAAAGTGTAAGGGAAATACAAACCATGATGTTGAGTACCCTTGAGGTATTTTAATATCCTTTTGGCAGCCTCCAAGTGAGGTGCCCTTGGCTTGTGCATGAAGGGACTTAGCACACTAACTCCATATGCAATATTTATCCTTGTCAAGGTAGCATAGTTCAAGCTACCTACCATGCTTTGATAACCTGTAATGTCATCAATTTCATCACCTTCATGGGCACTTAGTTTTAGGTTTACCTCCATTAGAGTACTTGCAACTTTGGGATCCTGCAAATGAAACTTCTTCACCATATCCTATATGTATTTTTTCTGAGTAATATAGATTCCAGAGTTAGTATAGACTAACTCAAGTCCAAGAAAATACTTGAGTAATCCAAGATCACTGATCTTGAACTCCTTCATCATCTGGTTCTTGATTTGTCTGATTCCATTGACATCATTACCTGTAAGTATGATATCATCAACATAAACACATAGGTATATTACCACTGAATTACTTCTCTTGATGAAAAGAGAAGTGTCTGCTTTGCTCATGACAAAACCTTGGTCTTGAAGGTATGTGGTCAGCTTGTGATTCCATGCCCTAGGTGCCTGTTTTAATCCATAGAGATCTTTATTCAACTTGCACACATATGTTACCTTGTTTGGATCCTCATAGCCAGGAGGTTGTGACATATATACGTCCTCTGAAATCCATCCATTAAGAAATGCATTTTTTAGATCCAATTGATACATGTTCCAATTTTTTGATGCAGCCACACTTACCAACACCCTGATGGTTGGCATCTTGGCCATAGGTGAGAATGTTTCTTCATAGTCAATGCCTTGGGTTTGTGCAAAACCCTTGGCCACCAATCTGGCTTTGTACCTGTTTATTGACACATCAGAATTTCTTTTGAGTTTATAGATCCATTTGGATCCAATTACCTTCATGGACTCTTTCTTTGGTACTAGTTCCCATGTGTTACTTTCTTTGAGTGCTTCAATCTCCTCACCCATAGCTTCCTTCCATTCTGTCTTGGTCATGGCTTCTTCATATGATCCTGATTCTTCAATTGATAAGTCTTTGGCAAGATAAATAGAATGTTTAGTAACAAGAGAGGTGTCATACCCATATCTGATAGGTTTTTTGCTTTCCCTTTGTGATCTTCTGATTGATTGATTTGAAGATTCAAGTATGTCTTCAAGCTTCTTCATCTTGAGTTTACCTTTGGACTTCCATGCCTTGAATTCTTCAAGATTGATAATGTCTTCATCATCTGAATTGGTATCTTCATTCTGAGTAGGTTCCTCCTTAGTAAGACTTGGAAACTCCTCCTCCAAGTCATAGGGTATTTTAAACTTCCTGCATTCATTCTCATACCAAGAGTCATTTTCATCAAAGACAACATTTCTACTAACCATGAATCCTTTATTTGAAGGGTTGTAGAACCTGTACCCTTTCTGATTCAGATCATATCCAATAAAGATGCACACTCTTAGCATGCCATGCTTCATAAGGAGTCATCCCATCAAGGGATTTGGATGGTAACCTGTTTATAAGGTAAGTGGCAGTAGATACACGTTCTGCCCATAAATAGTTAGGTAACTTTTTTTCATTCAACATTGACCTAGTTGTTTCAACAATCAATCTATTTCTTCTTTCTGCTACCGCATTCTGTTTAGGAGTATACCTTGTGGTGACTTCTCTCTTGATTCCTTTGTCCTGCAAGAATGCTCAAACTCATTGGAGAAGTACTCACCTCCTCCATCTGATCTTAGCCTTTTTAGATTCTTCCCTGTCTGGTTCTCAACAAGTGCAAGATACTTTTTAAAACAGTTGAGCACTTTATCTTGGTGCTTCATAAAGTACAATACAATCCACTTGCTATAATCATCAATAAAAGATACATAGTACCTTGATCCTGAGATTGAGGGGTCTTTGCTTGGTCCCCATACATCTGTATGGACAAGTTCTAGGTAGTCCTCATGCATGTAGCCTTTCCTTGAGAATGGTAACCTGTGAGACTTCCCAAACTGACAAGCACCACATTTATAAATCATGTGTTGTTTGGAAACATTAGGTATTCCAATCACACATTGATCCCTACATATTTGTTTCAAGGTTCTTTCTCCTACATGCCCTAATCGTTTATGCCAAATCTCAAGCTCTAAAAGTGTTTGATCTTTATAATTGTAGAGTGCAACATTCTTTGTATCTTCTAGCTCAAAAGTAAAAAGTCTACCTGTCTTTTCTCCTTTAGCAATTCTCTTGAACCCATGCCTTGGATCCTCCACAAATGCTCCAAATTGGTTGAATCTGACCTGCAAGCCTTTTTCCACAATCTGTCGAACACTCATCAAGTTTTTTGTAATGGTTGGTACATAAAGTACCCTACTCAACAAGTTTTGATTTCCATCACAAGTCTTAACATTTCCAACTTTAACTACTGAGTGCTTGGTGTCATCACCTGTTTGTACTTGATGCTTACCTCTTGCTTCTTCAAGGTCAGAGAGTAGAGCTACATTGCCAGCCACATGATTTGAGCATGCTGAGTCAATGTAGAAGAGGTGATCATCATTTGTACCTGGTTTTGAAGTCATGTTCATGATCAGAAGAGAATCATCTTGCTCTTATGTATCTCATCTGTAGTATGATTTGATAAACCACAAATGTTGCATGGTGAGGAGTTATATGATCTCCCCCTACCTTGCTTACCTCCTCTGCCCCTTCCTCTTGATGATCTACCTCTCCCTGCATCGTTGGCTTGGGAGGTAGTGCCTTCATCTTCCATCTTCTTGTTCTTGCCTTTATCTTTAGTCTTACTTTTATCAGTGTATAGGGCAGAAGAGCTATTACCTTTGGATGAGTCTCCATTCTTGTTAAGTTTTGCTTCATGAGTGAACAATTGCCCCATGAGAGTGGTAAGATCTGGAATTTGCATGTCCATGTATAGATCCATGGCGTGGTGAAGCTTTCCCATTTGTCATCAGCTTTAATCCCATTGATCACTTGCCTTACTATCTTCTCTTCTTCAATCTCTTCTCATATGCTTGCTAACTGATCTGCTACATCTTTAATCTTAGACACATACTCTGAAATATCCTGCTTAGGTTGCTTCCTTAGTGTGGTGAATTCAACCCACAATTGGTTTTTTCTGGCCCTTGTGTTGGAGGAGAAATAGGATGACAAGGTTTCCCAATTTTCTTGGGATGTCTTACAGTTTCTAATATGTGGAAAAGAAAAATCAGAGATGGAGTTGAGTAAGTAAGACCTTGCTAATGCATCCTTGGCACACCATGTGTTGATGTTCTCATGTTCTTCCTTTGTTGGTAGTCCTCTGGTTTTGAATGAGGGCAATTCCTCATCTCCTGAGATGTATCCATAAAGACTTCTTCCTTGTAAGTATGTCTTCATCCTTAGAGACCATGCCTGATAGTTGTTCCTGTCCAATTTATCAATAAGTGAAGGAAAACCATCTCCCATTTTACCTCGACTTTGCTCTGATACCACTGTTGGGAATGATGGATGGACACTTCAAGAGGATGAGTAGGTACTGCCAAATCCTGCTTTGTACCAGACCTTTGATGCTTCATAGTTGATAACTAGACCTTCTTTGTTATCCAATGAAACCATAAAATGGCCTATGTACTTTGGAAATGATGTATGAAAAGATAGAATCAAAATAGTCAACTTTGAACTTCAAGTCTTCAAGAAAACCTTCTATTTTTTACTAGACACCTACTGTAACTTTTGCTCAGTATGACCAGCACAGTAGGAATTGGAAAAATTCCTTTTAGGGGTATCTAATTAGATTAGTAAGCTAACTATTCCAAGTAAAATCACTTAAAAAGATTAACTCTGCCTAGAGAGATTAATTTAGCAAGTAAACCTTTACCCCCGATTTTTTAGGATAGTGTTGTACAATGCCATAGGCATGATAATCATAGCCTAATGGTGTAGAGAGGTGTGGGCTAGAGTGTAGGCCTCACACACACTCAGAGATGAACATGAGGAGTTCGGAGAGTGACTTGCATACCGTGACTTTTTTGAGTTTGAATTTGAATTTGAATTCAAACTTTGGCTCTCTACAATCATGCTCCTACATCCTAGGAGATATTCTCTCTAATTTATTGATGCTTGTTGGCAGTATACGAGAAGAGGCAAGTACGAGCATACAAGCAGATCTAGCACTAAGGCAACCCTTTATTTTTTTCAAAACCCTTACACCATTTAAAAGTGATTCTCATCACTAAAAACCCCTGTAAATACCATTTTCACCTTTTTGTAGCTCCATTTTGTACAAGCCAAGGGGTCCTTGAGCTTGAGGAGCCTTAGAAGTAGTTGCCTACCGATTTTCGTATTTTTTAGACCTCGTTTGAGCCCTCAAATAAGCCCTGGAACCTAATTTTTAACTAGGCCGGACACTAGGTCTGGACAGGGCCAAAGCTAGTCAAAAACTATAAATAGAGCTAGAGAGCTCATTTTTGGGGCTAGCTTCTTGTAGTTTTGAGCTTGTATGAGAACTTGGTTGCAATAGAAGTGATTCCATTATCTTACTCTCTTTGTTCTTGCCGTGTGTGCGCGTGTGTGTGTATGTGTGTGCATGTTAGTGTGCTTCTCACTCACACATTTGTGCCTTCACTTGCTCGAGGTCTTCATACCATCCTCATGTCTTCCCGGATTGACATTAAAGGAGGTGCTACTCATCACTGAGCTACACCAAATTTTGGCGCCGTTGCCGGGGATTGGAGCTTTGAGGACGAGCGTGTGATGGTAAGACGTAGAGAGGACGCGTTGGAATGGTAAGTAGTCGGTAAATTTCTGATTTTTCTCCATCTCCATCTCCATCTTCACCTCCTTCTCCATCTCCACCTCCACCTCCTTCTCCACTACATATTCCCTCTTCCTTGTCATTCCCCTCATTTGTTGTGTGCGAGTTTGAGAGAGAGCGAGAGTGTGTGTTCTTGTTTTGTGTGTTTTTGCATGTTTCTTGCAGGTTGCAGCTCCATCATCATCTCCAGCAAGCTCAGCAGGTACGGAATTTGTCTGCACAGTCCCCGAGGCGTCGAGCTCGAGCTATCGCGACACTCCGAAAACTTCACCCAATCACGATTCTGAGTGCACCACGACACTGCGCAAGCCTAGAGCTCCCAGGATCACTAGACAGAACAGAAAAATTCACCATATTCCGAGCTATCGCGACACTTGGGAGTATAGCGACACCTCACGACCTATCGCGACACCTCACGACCTATCACGACACTTGGGAGTATCACAATACCTCACGACCTATCGCAACACCTCACGAGCTATCGTGACACTTGGGAGTATCGGGACACCTCACGACCTATCGCGACACCTCACGAGCTATCGCGACACCTCACAACCTATCGCGACACCTCACGATCTATCGCGACACCTCACGAGCTATCGCGACACTTGGGAGTATCGCGACACCTCACGACCTATCGCGACACCTCACGACCTATCGCGACACCTCACGAGCTATCGCGACACTCACGAGCTATCGCGACACTTCGACCCGACCTATCGTGATACATGGGCTTAACGCATGAAAATTTAGAGTAATTTAAGTGACTGAATTAAGGTATCTTTGGGCTTAATCTTGGACACATTGGGAGGATATAAGAGCCTTAGGAGTGGGCAAAAGACCTAGAAACCAGGGAGGAATTTCCTGAACCCTGAGAGCCTGTTTGGACCCCTAAGTGCCTGAATGGTCATAACTTCACCATACAAACTCCGATTAATGAGATTTTGGTCTCGTTGGAAAGCTTGTTGAAAATCCTACGTGGACCTTGACTGGTTTTTTGTAGAATCATACGTGGAGTTTTAGAACATGTATTTTCAAGTTGGCCTTTAGGTGAGACTAGGTGGTCCTAAGATTGAGGGGGTGCAGTGAGTTACTCCAGGGGGGACTGCAAATATTGATGTGTGTCTTTCAATTACTTGTGGTAATAGAGCTATACTGACTGGTGAGCTTTTGCAGGAACATTGTGTGCACTCAAGGCAATCCAAAGCAAGCTAGCAAGGGTGAGTACCAAGCTTGGGAGAAGGCTTCCTGGGCTTGTGTAGCAGTCTGGTCAACCAGCTAATTGAGGTTGGAAGATCTCTCAACCCTCCTTTGTCAATTCCTAGCCTAGGCTAAGTACGACTTAGGTGTGGTAATTAATTAGGGCAACGTTAGGCACGAATCAAGTCCAAGAGTATTAATCAACCAAGTGCAAGAATTAAGTAGGTCTTAAGTGTGAAAACTCTAAGGGACAAAAGGTAAACTGGAGTCGATCACTTATCAAGTGCGAAATTCACTTAAGTACTCCTGACGACGCAATTTCAGACAAGATCATAAACATAATATTCAACTCAAAAGAACAAAGTGATTGGTGCAAATTAACCTGCAACGAGAGTGTGCTTGGGTCCAAGGGGGTAGATAAATCAGGCATATGAACCTTAGATCAGGCAGAAACTTAGGCCGAGATAGACAAAGCCTCAGATCTTCTGAAGCTGGTGTCAATCACACTACCAGGTCTTGGGCCCAGCAGTTGAGTGATTACCCATACACTCCCAGATCAGAAACAAGTGATTCTGAGATGTCCTATCACATGGAGAGACCAGTAGGTAGTTCAGGGGTGGCTTATCTAGAAAAGCCAGAGGGACCTTACAAGAATCAATTGGAATACATCAGGACGAATCGTCTAGGTGCTCGCATCTACGAAGACGGACTGAGAAGATCTGTGGTCCAGATGAAGAACCCCGATCAACCCAATGGACTAGAACACCCAGTAGTGAAGTTTGAGAATGGAGCATACCTAGATAAAGAAGGGAATATATATGTAGTCACCACTCTTCCTGATAGAACAGACGAGTTTGGAAATATGATTGCAGAGACCGACACGGGTGATATAGAGCAAGGAAATTTAGAGAAAGAGCCGAGAACTCCCCGCGGTAAATCTGTCTTGACCAGAATCATGACTCCAGAGTGGATTCCACAGGATAATAAAAGCATAGATCTGCTTTTAAACCGAGAAACCGATGAGGCTTTTTGGAGATATAAATCTGCTCAACCTCAGGAAGTGAGTGCCCTCACAATCTATGAGTTTAAAGACCCTGATGGCCCAGGCCAAGTAACCTACGTAGACAATGCATCAGAGAGAATCTTCATGGTCACTGAGCATGGCAAGACATGCCTACACATGGGAGGGTGAATTTGTTTTTCCCCAACCAAGGTCTAATGTGTCCTTTGGACACCAAGGAGCTGGGACCTCCCAAGCTCATGGAGCTCAAAGAGATAGAAGTAGAGACAAACCTGAGGTAAGTTTTGCCAACTCCCTGGGAAGAGAAAGAACGGGAACGGAAAGGAATAGAGTGGAACCTGAGGGACATAGAACCCCATGGAATCAAAGGAATGATGACGATTTCCCTTTGCCAAGACCGAGAGAACACCCTAGGACCCTGCGGCCAACTCAACTGGTGAAGTCCATGAAGAATTACTTCGATGGCATGGGTGACCCTTATGACCATGTGGCAGAGTTCAGGCAAGTCTTGAAAGCTGAACAGGTAGAGGACCTATTCACACAATATAATGCTTTTGGTCTAACCCTTAGGAACACTGCCCTCACGTGGTTTCAACCATTGAACGAGAGGCATTTCAGAAACATAGACCAGCTCCTAGAAGCCTTTATCATTGAGTTTTCTAAGAGTGGCATAAGGCACAACACTTCCTCACTAATTCATAGCTTCAAACAAACACCTCAAGAGACGGTCAAACTAGCTGGAAGAAGATTTAGGCAGTACCTGGAGAGATGCCCGATGCCGGAGTTACCCACACCAGCCAAACAAGTGGCCTTGTTCTTAGATGGATTGTTGAGCACCAAGCTCAGGTCATATGTGTATCTGAAGGACCCCAGAACGATAGAAGAGTGCATGCGCATGTGCATAGACATTGAGGACAATCTAGGTGAGGAATTAGAACTATCAAAAATCTATAAGGATTCTGATAGCTCTAGTAGCCTCACATCTGGTCAATCCACATCCATTGAGGAACTTGCAGAGAAGGTAGCTCAAAAACTAGGTGTCTCTAGCAAACAAATTTCGAGATTTGCCCCAGTTAAGCGGTGTTACACTTGTGGCGGTGACCATATGGCAAATGTATGTCCCATTATGGCCCAACCCAGGCGAATCCTAGTAGCCAGTACTGCACCATAGAGCGCAGGTACACCAACCACACTGCACAAGACTGCCCATATAACAAACAAACTGTTAGGCAAAATTACCCTCAGCCATATCCACAATAGGGTAGATACCAGAATCAGTACCGACCACAACAATACAATAGACCACAGCAAACTTATCAGCCACCTTATCAAGGGCAGCAAAGACCTCAACCAGTCCTAGTGCAACAACCCCCTGCTCCAACCAATGTGATCCCAGTGAAATATGCATCTGCTGAAGAAAATCCGAATAGAGCCATAGTCCCAGTCACCCCATTGCTATCAGACAGTGATCCAAGTGACCATAGTTTTGACTCCACACATATTGATAGCCCACAAGCTTACTACATGCAGTCACCCGAGCATAACGAGTCATACTATTATGAGGACCCAAGTGAAGTAGTGGGGAACCTGAGTATGCCAATGTCATGTACACAAACCCCAACTCTAGACCTCAACCTAGGCAGGTACGACCCCCATTTCCTAGAGGACCATGCTTCAGATGTCAGGGAGATCACCTTATACGTGATTGTCCACTGCCTGCCCCTACACAACCTCAACCAGTAACCATTCACGATTTCTGTCAAGATTGCGGGAAAGAGCATCTCCTACGAGATTGCCCAAAGAACCCTAATAACATGCCTAAAATCACTCCTATCAATGTTCTTGGGTTAGTTGTAGACTCCACAGGGAGTGTGACTTCCACTGCACCTGTGCAAGTGATCACAAGAGCCCAGGCACTACAACAAAACCAAGGTGTTGGTCAGGAAAAGAGCCCCGAGGTGAGTGAAACAGAGAGCATAACCAAAAAGAGGACTAGAGCCTGGAAGGATAGTCGTGAAAGAATGAAAAGGCAATGGGCAAAAAAGATGAGCGAACTTGAAGAAAGCTTGAGAGAAACCAAAGCAAAAATCATAGAGATCACATCTCAACCGCACTCTCACACATTCCCACCGCTACCATCCCCATCACCCTCCATCCCTCCACCCTCTAATACACCCCACGTAACCCACCCACCACCCCGAGTAGGATCAGTATTAGCCGATCCCACTCCTGAAGACATAGACATGATGCTTAAAGCATATCAGGCCAGAATCCAAGAAGGGCCAAATGTAACGGATCATGACAAGTGCTACCCTAGAGCTGACCTAGAGATAGAAAGAACCAAGCTTTGCACGAAAATGGTCGCATTGGCTCAGACTATGTTTGAAGCCAATCGCCTTTTCAATTACTCGGGCTCAGCCAAGACACAATTACACTTGGATGGACTTCTAGAGAAGTTAGAGGAAAAATTGCAAGATCTGCCAAGGAAGAAAAAAATCAAGAAAGAGATAAAGCAAGCAAAAACATGAACCCATCCCCCACCGAAAGCTTATGTGCCCAATTCCACTGAACCAGACAACCCCCCCCCCTAGAAAGAATAGAGAATCTAATGGCACAATCACAAAAGGGATTCGCCCCTCAACACCATGACAAGGCTAGTGAAAGAGCAGGTCTTCCTACCCAGAAAGCCTATGTGCCTGAGGCCTACGTGCCTAACTCTACGGAGCCAGACACCTCTTCTTCTATGAATCAATACACACCAGAATTCTTGCGAGAGATTCAAGAAGAAAAATGGGCTAAAGAGAGTGAAGTTCCTCCTCCCATTGAGCTGGTGGATGACACACACGATCAATTCCCACAAGACCTTACTTCCATTTATGGAGAGCAGGAGAGTGCCCAATCTCAAGAAAGATTAGACTTCGAGTCTAATTCTTTACAAGAACTACCCCATTTCACAGGCCCATGGGAAGCAAAGTCCGCCTGTATGAGAGCACCTACAGTCATGGTAAAAAATGAGGACTCAGTCTTACCTAGGAACACAGAGGTAGTGAAAAACACTAAAGTGCAGTGCAATCTCAAGTTAGAAGAGCTACTCAAGGTTAGACCTGAATTATGGAAACATGTCGCCAAACAAGTACCAGCGATAGTGAAACCTCATTCCCAGGTAGGATCACATAGGACAGTGCCAGAGATACCCTTGGATAAGATAGGAGATATGTGTGAAGGTGAAGAAGGGAACACCTATCTTCCCATTACCTACCAGGAGTACACCACCAAGGCAATTTTGGACTCAGGTGCAGGAGTTGCAATTGCTACAACTTCCCTATGGAAGCGATGGGGCAAGCCAGCACTCCGACCAACGAGAATGAAATTGCAGATGGCTGATGGTCATATTGAAAGGCCCTTAGGATTGCTAGAAGGAATAACTCTCACTACATGTGGGGTTGAGTTTGAGCATACTTTTGCTATATGCGACTTTAGCAAAAACCAAGCCTACGAGATGATTTTGGGAAGGCCATTTATGCGGCAATTGCAAGTAGTCCAGGATTGGGGAACCAATTCCTTGTATTTGCAACATCTAGGTGTTACAACCAAAGTCAATCTTAAGGATTACTCTCATAGAGACGTACCGCCTATTCAATGGAATCCCATCCATAGAGTCAAAGATGAGACTGAGTCTGTGCATTCCATAGAATCCGGATCCTCGTGGATGCATGAAGACACCCACTTATGGATGTGTAAGGTAGCAGTAGAAGAAGAGAAGAGAGAGAAAGCCAGAGAGGTAGGTGCAAAAGAAAACCATAGATCAATTCAAGACCCAGCCTATGCACCTGTAGTCTTTCCTGATGAGGAATTTGAACCCCATGGCTGGGCAGAAATCCTAGCAACAATGGATGTAGCCATCAATGAAGAGCAGTGGACACCTCATTGTGATGAGGATGGCTATGACATTTCAGTCCTTTCAATAGAGCCAATCATGGGAGATGCAGTTTTAGAAGAATGCGAACCTATCCTTGATGCATTTGAGGATGCGAGTGACTCCGATATAGAGTCAATCATCATGGACCCACCTTTTGCATCAAATGAAGAATACTTCTATGAAGTAGAATTTCAACCCCAGAGGCACGGAGAGCTTACAAATGAGGTGAGGTTAGCCACACAAGTAGCTTCTAAAAGCGGAGGAAAGAAAAGAAAGAAGAAGGAAGTCACTCTGGAGGCAGAAGAATCCTTGTTTGAGGTCCCTGAAAACTTTAAAAAATATGAGATAGACGATAGGAGGGTCATGATAAGAATGCCTAAACGGGAGGCACAATCAGGAGCGGCCTATGATAACAAAGAAACCACCAAAAAATAGTGGTAGCCCTAGAAGAGGGAGAGGAGAGATGTACTTACATAGGACATGACCTGACGGAAGACGAAGAGCACGAATTGATAGCCTTGCTAAGAGAATACAGAGATGTATTCGCTTGGAGCTACAAGGATTTGAAGGGTGTTGACCCAGACATATGCTCACACACAATTCCCATGACCTCAAATGCTAAACCCTCTAAGCAAAAGCCATACACATATAATGATAACTATGCTGCTAAGATCAAAGAAGAGATAGACCGCTTGGTGGAAGCCGGATTTATCTATGAAATTGAGCACACTGAATGGGTATCCCCCATTGTAGTGGTGCCCAAGAAGAACGGCAAATTACGAGTATGCATTAACTTGAAGAAGGTTAATGCAACCACTATTAGAGATAGCTATCCGCTTCCTATCACTGAGCATCTATTAGAAAGGGTAGCAGGCAGGGAAGTGTACAGCTTCCTAGATGGGTTTTCGGGCTACAATCAAGTAGCCATTGCACCAGAAGATCAGCATAAAATGGCTTTTGCCACAGAGTGGGGTATATTCGCTTTTAGGGTAATGCCATTCGGGCTGACCAATGCTCCCGCAACCTTCCAAAGGCTGATGTGCCATGTATTTAAGGAGTTCCTGAGGAAGAACTTAGAAGTCTATGTTGATGATCTTTGTGCTCATTCCAACATAAGGCAACCCCATATTCCCGAACTCAGACAAATCTTTGACAAATGTAGAGAATATCAAGTCTGCCTGAACCCAGAAAAGTGTGTCTTTATGGTCAGGCAAGGCAAGATTCTAGGACACATAGTGTCAAAGAATGGCATATCCACTGATGAAGAGAAAGTGAGAGCCATAGCAGAGCTACCTAGGCCAAGGAATGTCAAGGAAGTACAAGCTTTCATGGGGCATTGTGGTTACTACCGCCGGTTCATTCACATGTATGCTGTCATTGCAAAGCCCATGTACGGACTTCTGACTAACTTTGAGTGGACTGATGAATGTGAGAATTCCTTCTAGGAGCTTAAATGAAGATTATGTTCAGCACCAATCTTGACCACACTAGATTGGAACAGGCCATTCCATGTTCATGTGGATGCATCCAATTACGCTATTGGATGTGTACTCGCACAACCTACTGGTGAAGGTAATATGGATCTCCCAATTGCCTATGCCAGTAGACAATTGAATGCAGCTGAACGAAATTACACCACTACTGAGAGAGAAGGCTTAGGCATGGTATATGCAGTTAAGAAATTTAGACATTATTTGCTTGCAAATAAGTTCAAATTTTTTACTGATCACCAAGCTCTACTGTACCTAGTAAACAAGCCATGTAATACAGGCAGATTAATAAAATGGTTTCTCTTACTAATGGAGTATGACTTTGAGGTAGTAGTGAGAAAGGGCAGAACTCACCTAAGAGCAGATCATCTCTCAAGGCTCACATCAGGAGAAGCCCCACAAGGAGTGTCAGATGACTTACCTGATGCTTACTTGTTTAACTTGGAAGTGGTACCGCAGTGGGCTAAGCCATTAGTGCCAGTGTTAACCTACGGGCCTAACCACTCAATAATGGCCACACAAGATAGAGAGGTAGTAAAAGCCCAAAAGTATCACATCATGGCAGGAAGTATGTACAAGCACACAGATCAAGGGATCTTGGCTTGTTGTGTGGAAGAGGACGAGCATGCGAAGTGGTTGCAATTAGCACATGTAGGTGCATTAGAGCAACACTACTCAAAACAACGAACCCTGCAAACATTGAGGAGATTTGGAGTGTACTGGCCAACGATGGAAGCAGAAGTCCATAGAATGTGTAAGGAATGCCCAATTTGTCGCACTAAGCCACCAATGGAACATGCCACCCTTTATCGCGTGTCTCTAGTGCCAGATTGGAGCGAGCCACTAGTGGTGTTTCTGAGGACGAAAACATTCCCTCAAGATATGACCCTGAAGAGGCAAAGAAGTTTAGAACAAGAGGCCCCAGATTACTCACTCATTGGTGATAATCTATACAAGCGCGGAAAAGATGGTTACCTGAGACTATGTGTTCATGAGAATGAATATCTAAAGATCTTGGAAACTGCTCACCAGGGTGTAGCAGGAGGACACTTTGGTCTAGATAGGGTGATCAAAGCAATCCTATTTGCAGGATTTTGGTGGCCCACCCTTCACATGGACGCAAATACCTATGTGAAGAGGTGTGAGATTTGTCAGCGAACCCAGTATCCTATACGCAGAGATGAGATGCCACTGAAGCCTATGATGGGCGGACGTGCATTCTCTAAGTGGGGAATAGACTTTGTAGGTCCTATCAATCCCCCAGCTAAGGGTTCCCATGCTGAGTATATCATCGTTGCCACAGACTATCTAACCAAGTGGGTAGAGGTAAAAGCCACAACAAAGAATGACGCTCAGACAACTGCTAAATTCTTGTTTGAGAATGTATTCACAAGATACGGGCTACCCATAGAGCTAGTTAGTGATAGAGGCACTCACTTCTTGAATGAAGTTATTGAAAATCTGCTCCAAGAATTCTTGGTAGTGCATAAGAAGTCTGCCCCCTATCACCCTCAAGCCAATGGGCAAGCCGAAAGTGTCGGAGAATGTTAATCTCCTTCAGAATAACCTACTCTTGAGATTAGAACACTTCTATACCAAGAGTAAGTCAAAACCTTCACAACACATAAGTCTGCTACACAATTTCTTCAAATTAATCTTCACAGGTTACTTTTGTCTGAAAACTGTTACTCTGAACAGTCGACTTTACACCTGTAACTTCTAAGACTTAATTCTCCTTGAATAGAACCCGTTTAAGCAAATGCTTCTGGTTACGAGTAGCTTATCTTCTAACTTAAAGATTAAGCCCTCACTCATGCAAAACTTTAAAGTATGCACTGAGAAATGATCAAAACATTGATCACCGAAAATGCGCTTGTTTCAGTAAACTTTGAACACTCAACACATATGAATGTTCCTACTGACAATTCTCGGTTTCTGTTTACAATTAAACTCTGAAACTTAAGCTATAGATTGATTAACTATAGACTTAGATATCCTCAAAAGGATTTCACAAATCATCTAACACAGATGAAGAACACACAGAAATTTCGGCGCAACTTTTCTTCGATTCTTCAGAAAGTTACAGTTGAGCGATGAGAGGAAAACTCAACTAACTTCTCATATGTCTCATGACCTCTAACTTCTCATTCTTCTCTTCTATTTCTTTCTCTCTCATATATGCCTCTAATGCCTATACGCCTCTCAATTCTTCCTCGCCTTTCTGGCCTACCTAGCTTTCTCTAGCTTTTTGCGCCTTTACATTTTTCAGGTATTTATAGATAAATTTGTACAAACTTACAACGCGGACTATACTACTGTACATATGTGTACAACTTTTTCCCGGTTCTTCTTCCAGGCTTCAAACTTTGTTCTTTTCTTTCTCCTTTCATCTTTCAACTCTTCATGAACTGAAAACTGTAAAAATGATCATTTCTGATAACATTCCGGTGACTTTCCTGTAATCTTCCGGTGTTGTTCCGGTGCCTTCCGGTACTGTTCCGGTGCCTTCCGGTGACCCTTTTTTAAGGAAATTTTTGCTGACTTCTCTGCGGACTTAAAGACCTTCAATTGTTGATTGTCTTGCACCAACAGCTCCCCCTCAATCATCAATTGAGGTTTTCTCTGTCTTCTTTATTCCTGCCATATCTTTAAACCTTTGTAACTTAGGTCCATCCAAACTTTTTGTAAGCATATCAGCTATCTGATCTTTCGTTGAAGTATGAATTACTTCAATCTCCTTATCCATCACCTTCTCTCTTAGAAAGTGATACTGAATCTCAATGTATTTAGTCCTTTGCGACTTCAACCATGCCTTTGTACTCGGCTTCGGTAGACGACAAAGCAACTGTATGTTGCTTCTTGGAGCACCAGGAGATTAGCTTATCTCCCACATAACACATGTATCCATAGGTTGACCTTCTGTCATCTGGATTACCTGCCCAATCTGCGTCACTGTATATTTTGATGTTTGTATCTGATGTAAAACCATAATACAAACCTTCTTTGAGTGTACCTTTAATGTACCTCAACACCCTTTGTCCTGCAATCCAGTGTTCTTTCCTTGGACAGTGCATGAATTGAGACAATACTCCTACTGCATATGATAAATCAGGTCTGGTTAACGTAGCATAGATAAGACTACCAACCAAACTCTGATATTGTCTCACATCCTTGAATTCTTCTCCACCAAACTTACTCAGTTTGTGGTTCACCTCCATTGGAGTAGGTGCTATCCGGCAATCATTCATTTTAAACTTGATTAACAAGTTTTTCAAATATCTTTCTTGGGTCACGAATACTCCGTGCTGAGTATATGTGATCTCCATACCCAAGAAATATGACAAGTCTCCCAAGTCACTTATCTTGAACTCCTTTTCCATTTGCTTCTTGAGTCTTTGTATACCTGACTCATCTGTTCCTGTAAGGATTATATCATCAACATATATGCACATGTATATGAAACCATTATCACTTGCTTTTATAAGCAGACTACTATCTGCTTCAGACACTTTAAAACCAAGTTCTTTCAAGAACTTTACAAGTCTATAGTTCCACGCTCTTGGCGCTTGTTTCAAGCCATACAAAGCTCTCTTGAGCTTGCACACATGTTCTGGATATTCTTTATCTCTGAACCCTTGAGGTTGCTCCATGAACACATCATCTGAAATATAACCATTCAGAAAAGCATTTTTCACATCTAACTGACATAACTTCCAACCTTTGCTCGCAGCAACAGCTATGAGTGTTCTGATAGTTGTCATCTTTGCTACTGGACTATAAGTCTCATCATAATCAACTCCATAAGTCTGAGCAAACCCTTTGACAACAAGTCTAGCTTTGTATCTAGACACACTTCCATCTGCAAATCTTTTGGTCTTGTAGACCCACTTGCATCCAATAATCTTCTGGCTATTTGGTTTAGGAACTAAATCCCATGTTTGATTTTCTACCAATGCATCATGTTCTTCCTGCATAGCTTTTTCCCATTTTTCCTTACCTTTTGCCTCTTCATATGTAGAAGGGTCTTCATCTGCTTTCACTATGTAAGCATAATCTTTCGTAGCCAAAAATGAAGTATCATAACTATACCTTGTAGGTTGCCATCTATTTCTTGATGACCTTCTGAGTTCTCCGGTCCTTGAGGTTTCTGGTTCTTCACACTCAGGATCAAATCTTGGCCTTTCTTCAGCTTCTTCCTGTACTTCATAATTTTCTTCTTCATCAATTATTTGAACCTTTGATTTACCTTTCTTTTGACTCACTTCTTCTTCATCACCTGTATTGTTATTAACTGTTCCTGCATACCAAGAACTTTGCTCATCAAACGTAACATCTTTTGATACCAGAAAATGTTTCGTGGATGGATTCCACAACCTGTATCCCATCTGTCTATCATCATAACCAATGAAAACATATTTTCAGCTTTAGGTTCCAATTTTTGTCTTAATTGTGATGGCACATATGCATATGCCACACACCCAAATACTCTGCAATGATCCAAGGTAGGTCTTTTACCCCACCAAGCTTCATATGGTGTCATACCTTGCAAGGCTTTGCATGGTAACCTATTGACCAAATAAGTAGCTGTGTTTACAGCTTCAGCCCACAAATAATTAGGGCACTTTTTCTCATTCATCATGGACCTCGCAAACTCAACAATAGTCCTATTCCTTCTTTCTGCAACACCATTTTGTTGAGGAGAATATCTGCAAGTAATTTCCCTTTTTATACCTGCATTCCATAAGTAGTCACTGAACTCGTTGGAAAAATACTCTCCCCCTCCATCTGATCTTAGTCTCTTCAGTCTATGACCCGTAGTTCTTTCTGCATACGCATGATAATGTCTGAATGTATTAAATACTTCTGACTTATCCTTGATCACATAGATAGTGATCCATCTAGTAGCATCATCAACATAAATCACATAATATCTTGATCCATTTATACTGAAATCCTTTGATGGTCCCCACACATCTGTGTGTACCAACTCAAGCTTCTCTGAGTGCATAAAACCATGCTTGGTATAAGAATTCTTATGAGCCTTACCAAACTGACATGCCTCACATTTGTATGTCATATGTTGACCTGCAACATTAGGCAATCCAAGCACTGAACCATTGTTAACCATATCTTTTATACCTCTTTCATTGAAATGTCCAAGCCTCTTGTGCCAAAGATCTAACTCAGAAATTTTCTGTCCTTCATATGTAAACATGGCCTGACCAATGTTACCTTGAATCTTCAGTGTAAACAGTCTTCCTTCTTTCTTACCTGAAACAATCTGTTTATACCCCTGACTGGGATCTTCCACGTATACTCCTTCATTAGTGAATCTTACTTCATATCCTTTTTCAACAATTTGTCCTACACTTATCAAATTCTTAGGAATTGTAGGAACATACAGAACCTTACCCAATAAGGTACTGCCGTCTTTGGCTTTCACTGATCCAATCGACTGCACTTTATGCTTTGTGTTGTCACCTGTTTGAACAACATGATTAGAAACTTTATTCTCCAAATCAGTCATCAATGATATGTTTCCACTCAGGTGATTGCTACATCCTGAGTCAATGTAAAAGACTCTTTGATCTTCATTCTGACTTTCACAGGTAGCATTCAATATCATCGTTGAATCTTCCTTCTGTTCTGAAGCGTAATTGTAGTAGGTATTGTTATATTGTTGACTTTGGAATCCTCTACCTGTATTTCTTCCAAAGTAACTCCTACCACCTCTTCCTCTGAAATTTCCTCTTTGATTTCTGCCACCTCTTCCTCTTGCATTGTAACTTTGACTATATCCATTATTACTTTGAGTATTGTGCCAACAATCATTAGCTAAATGATTTGTCTTACCACAAATCCAGCAAGCTTTGCCTCCATCTTTGTTATTTCTGCTTTTTCCTCTACCTTTACCACTTCCTCTTCCTCTTAGGAAGTTGGCTTGGCTAGTTGTTCCTTCATCTTCATTTGCTTGTTGCTTTCCTTTGCTATTCTTCTTTCTATCTTTCGAGTACATTGCGTGACCTACACTCTTGTCACCATCTCCTTTAACATCATTCTCAAATGTTAGCATGTGACCTAACAACTGATTTAAATCTGGAGTGAAATGATCAAGGGATAATTCTGTAGACAAAATAAACGGCTTCCATTTGTCATCACCTCTTAAGCCTGTAAGAATTTGTCTTACCAATTTATCTTCTTCGATATCTTCGTCAACAGCACCTAATGCATCTGCAATGTCTTTCATTCTTGTCACATAGTCTGAAACGGACTGAGAAGCCTTCTTCTTGAAGGTTGTAAACTCTGCCCATAAGGATGCCTTTCTTGACTTAGTAGTATTCTGGAAATGTTCCTCCAATGCATTCCAAATGTCCGTTGCACTTTCAAGACCTCGAATATGAGGTAACAAGTAATCATTTACTGCCATATAGATAATGCTTCTAGCTTGCGCATCTTTCTTCATCCAGTTTTTCAAATCTGCTAACTCTTCCCTAGTCGGAACACTAGGATCTTTGAACTGTGGCTTTTCTTCTTCTCCTGTGATATAAGCTATCAAATCTTTGCTCATAAGATGAGCTTCCATCCTCATTGACCACGCAGGATAGTTTTCTCTATCCAGTTTCTCTATCTGTAGAGAATCTCCCATCTTGTGTCTTCCTGTGTATTGAAAACTTCAACCTTTATGAATAATATATGTACCTTTACTTCAAATTAGACTCCGTTTGTCTTTCTTGATGTCGTACGATCTCTTCTTCAGGTTTCGCCTTCAAGCTTTCACCTTTTAGTTCTTCGGTTGTAGAATTCTTTGTAACCGCAGCAATCGGAAACCTCCTTTCTTTGATTTTGGTGTCTCCTGCTCTAATACCACTGCTCGACTGATACCTGCTTTGATACCACTTTACCTGTTCTGATATCACTGATGAACTGATACCTGCTCTGATACCACTATCGGACCTTTACCTGCTCTGATACCACTGTCGGAGAATGTTAATCTCCTTCAGAATAACCTACTCTTGAGATTAGAACACTTCTATACCAAGAGTAAGTCAAAACCTTCACAACACATAAGTCTGCTACACAATTTCTTCAAATTAATCTTCACAGGTTACTTTTGTCTGAAAACTGTTACTCTGAACAGTCGACTTTACACCTGTAACTTCTAAGACTTAATTCTCCTTGAATAGAACCCGTTTAAGCAAATGCTTCTGGTTACGAGTAGCTTATCTTCTAACTTAAAGATTAAGCCCTCACTCATGCAAAACTTTAAAGTATGCACTGAGAAATGATCAAAACATTGATCACCGAAAATGCGCCTGTTTCAGTAAACTTTGAACACTCAACACATATGAATGTTCCTACTGACAATTCTCGGTTTCTGTTTACAATTAAACTCTGAAACTTAAGCTATAGATTGATTAACTATAGACTTAGATATCCTCAAAAGGATTTCACAAATCATCTAACACAGATGAAGAACACACAGAAATTTCGGCGCAACTTTTCTTCGATTCTTCAGAAAGTTACAGTTGAGCGATGAGAGGAAAACTCAACTAACTTCTCATATGTCTCATGACCTCTAACTTCTCATTCTTCTCTTCTATTTCTTTCTCTCTCGTATATGCCTCTAATGCCTATACGCCTCTCAATTCTTCCTCGCCTTTCTGGCCTACCTAGCTTTCTCTAGCTTTTTGCGCCTTTACATTTTTCAGGTATTTATAGATAAATTTGTACAAACTTACAACGCGGACTATACTACTGTACATATGTGTACAACTTTTTCCCGGTTCTTCTTCCAGGCTTCAAACTTTGTTCTTTTCTTTCTCCTTTCATCTTTCAACTCTTCATGAACTGAAAACTGTAAAAATGATCATTTCTGATAACATTCCGGTGACTTTCCTGTAATCTTCCGGTGTTGTTCCGGTGCCTTCCGGTACTGTTCCGGTGCCTTCCGGTGACCCTTTTTTAAGGAAATTTTTGCTGACTTCTCTGCGGACTTAAAGACCTTCAATTGTTGATTGTCTTGCACCAACAGAAAGCACCAATAAGATCCTATGCAATGTATTGACAAAATTAGTGAACAATAAACGCTCTGATTGGGACAAACAGCTACACCATGCTGTTTGGGCATACCGAGTCGCCTACAAAACGGTACTCCAAGCCACCCCCTTTTAGATGGTATTTGGCCAAAACGCCGTGCTACCTTTGGACTTCTTAATACCTACATTGAAAGTAGCACAAGAGCACGAATGGATGGGTCATGAACTCTCCTCTAGACTTTTTGACCTTGAACGATTAGGAGAAACAAGATTAAGAGCAGCTACAGGGATATATGCAGCTAAGAAGAGACAGAAGGCATACTTTGATGCCCATGTGAAGGATAAGGGCTTGAAAGCAGGAGATCTAGTTTTAGTCTACACATTGAAACAACACGCAAGGAAGCTAGAAAAGAGAGGCTACGGACCTATGATCATCAATAGGATCTCCACGAGTGGAGCAGTACAACTAGCCACTTTAGAGGGTGATGTTCTCCCAAACTATATTAGCGGATGCAGAGTCAAGCTGTATCAGGAACCCCTCACGGAGGAAATGCTAAGTGGACTCAATACTGCTAAGCAACGTAAAGAGGAGGAAAAACGAATTCGAGAAGAAGCACAGGCAGAGGCCTTAGAGCGCATCAGACGAATGAAGTTGAGGAGACAAGGGAGGGATCAGCCTATGATTGACACTCAAGAGTCTCCAGGCTATCACATGGCCATGTGTGAGGCTTCAGGTGAACGTACCCATAAGATAGTGGATCGACGACCTTTTGAGACCCTAGAAATAGGACAAAGAGAGAGCACAACAAGCATGAGAGCTTTAATTGATTCAGGAGCAGCCACAAGTGCAGTTCGGCTTTCTTATTGCAAGCAGCTGCAATTGGAGGTAAAACCCCTAGAAGCATATCTGATAGGATTAGGAGGTGTTGAAACCCCTTGCATGGGAGAGGTGGATCTTCCCCTCTACATACAAGAGGTCCTCATGCCAGCAAAAGTGCTAGTGTGTGAAGACGAGGATCTGACCGAACCTCTTGTCTTAGGCCAAGACTGGATCTATGATCACGCAGTCAACCTCAACCTAAGAAGTGGACTTCTTCAGGCTTGGGTAGGCCAAAGCCGTCTGATGATTGAATTAGAAAATCAAGCACTCAAACCAATAGAACAGGCACCAACTCCTGGTCCCTCCAGGAATCCACATAAAGATAATGTTGCTCTTCTTGTCCTAACTTCTATGGTGCAGAGGTTTGTCAATCTTACCAAAGGTACAGGAGTCAATGAGGAGTTCGCAGCGGGGTCAAAGGAGATTCTAAACATGAAGACCAAACACTATACAACACGAAGGAGGCCATTGATCAAGAAGCAGGAGCGCCAACCCGTGCAACAGGGAGCACCTCGTGGCGCGAAGCAGATCTGGATACGCAAGGATGGAAAACCCACAACTCTAATAGCAGACTCTCGAGGCGACAACAAACCAGCCACACCATCACGGACACAAGTGAAGGAGTACCCTAGGAAACCTCCTAGGCACACCACATCTATTTGGGTCCCTAAGCGGTCAAGGAAGGCTAGCCCCAATGCTAGACACATATGGGTGCCCAAGGCCTGTTTACGAGCCCAAATAGTTCCAACTCTAGTTACTGGCATAATTCCACACTCTCAAGTCCTCTCGACTAACAACACAGGAACTCTACCTAAATACCACCCTGACCCACACTCAGTCACATCGAGGAATGTCTGGAGATGGGTTCCCAAAAGGTCCCAAATCCATCACAACCTAGTTCATAAACCGTGGCCTGTCTTTAGCTCTAAGAGCTACGAATCCCCTATCAAAGTTTGGAGACCTAAACCATGTATCAAACCCCCTGACCCAATTTTTGTAAATCCATCCACTCTGACATAGGTGCATTCCAAGTCCACTGCATAACCAAAGTAGGCATCTAGTATGATACTGACGTCTAATCACCACTCACACCTATCACAAGCACTTCATCTCTGACCACTAACCTTCGGGATTGTCATGTTAGTATTGTGAAGGGAACACCATTACATCCTGTTTCCTATGCAACACTAATGTGCCTTTCTTCTTCTAGCAGATAAGCACCCGATTCCCATGGCAGCAGTAGCAGGCACAAGCTCTCAGGCAGGCTCTGGTGCTCAAATCAATTGGGATGCCATGCCGGTGGAGGCCCCACCAACAGCTCGGCCTGAAGAGTTCGTGAATGTGCGGAGAATTCCTATTCCAGATCCACCAAATGGCCTAACCGAAAGAGTAAAAGGGCACTCTCATTGGTTCAATGAAATGCCAGGAGACTTGGGAGATGCAGATCATATATCCAAGATGGAGTGTCTGGCAAAAAGCAGGATTACAAACTTATTTTAGTGCAGCTCTGCCTAAACCCGATTTCCTCAAGTGCTACTACCTAATTGCCACACTGAAGCCGAGAGGTGTTAAAGATCATTCAGGCACATTCTGGGTGCCCTCCTTGTCAAATCTAAAGGAAATGAGGAAGTTTGAATTGAATGTTACTTTAATCAGGGAAGCACTTCAGATGTATGGCACGCATGTACCTTCTGACCGCGACCCCTTGATACCTGAGTCGATGAAAAGCAACAGAATCAAGAAGCTAAAAGAAATGTGCGCCCTCACCCCCAACATCGCCATACCATTGCGGATGTGCCTCCAACACTTCGCATTCCCAGCTCAGGACCGTTTCACCCAACCTCACAAGAAAATATGGTATGGGTTATATCTAGCAGAGACTGGAAGCTTGCCCATTAAGATGCCTGTATGGATCTTGGACCAAGTGTATGAGGTAGGCAAGCGGGGAGTGAGGAAGCCTACTTTACATGGCTGTTGTGCGCTTACAAGAATTATCTATCGATGTCTTGCATATGATGTTCCGGTTGCCAGAGCCCTAAAATATGCACAACTGGAGTTGTTCAAAGGGCGGAAGTAAGGGAGCCAGGTTTCTCACTCATTGGTGATAATCTATACAAGCGCGGAAAAGATGGTTACCTGAGACTATGTGTTCATGAGAATGAATATCTAAAGATCTTGGAAACTGCTCACCAGGGTGTAGCAGGAGGACACTTTGGTCTAGATAGGGTGATCAAAGCAATCCTATTTGCAGGATTTTGATGGCCCACCCTTCACATGGACGCACATACCTATGTGAAGAGGTGTGAGATTTGTCAGCGAACCCAGTATCCTATACGCAGAGATGAGATGCCACTGAAGCCTATGATGGGCGGACGTGCATTCTCTAAGTGGGGAATAGACTTTGTAGGTCCTATCAATCCCCCAGCTAAGGGTTCCCATGCTGAGTATATCATCGTTGCCACAGACTATCTAACCAAGTGGGTAGAGGTAAAAGCCACAACGAAGAACGACGCTCAGACAATTGCTAAATTCTTGTTTGAGAATGTATTCACAAGATACGGGCTACCCATAGAGCTAGTTAGTGATAGAGGCACTCACTTCTTGAATGAAGTTATTGAAAATCTACTCCAAGAATTCTTGGTAGTGCATAAGAAGTCTGCCCCCTATCACCCTCAAGCCAATGGGCAAGCCGAAAGCACCAATAAGATCCTATGCAATGTATTGACAAAATTAGTGAACAATAAACGCTCTGATTGGGACAAACAGCTACACCATGCTGTTTGGGCATACCGAGTCGCCTACAAAACGGTACTCCAAGCCACCCCCTTTTAGATGGTATTTGGCCAAAACGCCGTGCTACCTTTGGACTTCTTAATACCTACATTGAAAGTAGCACAAGAGCACGAATGGACGGGTCATGAACTGTCCTCTAGACTTTTTGACCTTGAACGATTAGGAGAAACAAGACTGAGAGCAGCTGCAGGGATATATGCAGCTAAGAAGAGACAGAAGGCATACTTTGATGCCCATGTGAAGGATAAGGGCTTGAAAGCAGGAGATCTAGTTTTAGTCTACACATTGAAACAACACGCAAGGAAGCTAGAAAAGAGAGGCTACGGACCTATGATCATCAATAGGATCTCCACGAGTGGAGCAGTACAACTTGCCACTTTAGAGGGTGATGTTCTCCCAAACTATATTAGCGGATGCAGAGTCAAGCTGTATCAGGAACCCCTCACGGAGGAAATGCTAAGTCGACTCAATACTGCTAAGCAACGTAAAGAGGAGGAAAAACGAATTCGAGAAGAAGCACAGGCAGAGGCCTTAGAGCGCATCAGATGAATGAAGTTGAGGAGACAAGGGAGGGATCAGCCTATGATTGACACTCAAGAGTCTCCAGGCTATCACATGGCCATGTGTGAGGCTTCAGGCGAATGTACCCATAAGATAGTGGATCGACGACCTTTTGTGACCCTAGAAATAGGACAAAGAGAGAGCACAACAAGCGTGAGAGCTTTAATTGATTCAGGAGCAGCCACAAGTGCAGTTCGGCTTTCTTATTGCAAGCAGCTGCAATTGGAGGTAAAACCCCTAGAAGCATATCTGATAGGATTAGGAGGTGTTGAAACCCCTTGCATGGGAGAGGTGGATCTTCCCCTCTACATACAAGAGGTCCTCATGCCAGCAAAAGTGCTAGTGTGTGAAGACGAGGATCTGACCGAACCTCTTGTCTTAGGCCAAGACTGGATCTATGATCAAGCAGTCAACCTCAACCTAAGAAGTGGACTTCTTCAAGCTTGGGTAGGCCAAAGTCGTCTGATGATTGAATTAGAAAATCAAGAACTCAAACCAATAGAACAGGCACCAACTCCTGGTCCCTCCAGGAATCCACATAAAGATAATGCTGCTCTTCTTGTCCAAACTTCTATGGTGCAGAGGTTTGTCAATCTTACCAAAGGTACAGGAGTCAATGAGGAGTTCGCAGCGGGGTCAAAGGAGATTCTAAACATGAAGACCAAACACTATACAACACAAAGGAGGCCATTGATCAAGAAGCAGGAGCGCCAACCCGTGCAACACGGAGCACCTCGTGGCGCGAAGTAGATCTGGATACGCAAGGATGGAAAACCCACAACTCTAATAGCAGACTCTCGATTCGACAACAAACCAGCCACACCATCACGGACACAAGTGAAGGAGTACCCTAGGAAACCTCCTAGGCACACCACATCTATTTGGGTCCCTAAGCGGTCAAGGAAGGCTAGCCCTAATGCTAGACACATATGGGTGCCCAAGGCCTGTTTACGAGCCCAAATAGTTCCAACTCTAGTTACTGGCATAATTCCACACTCTCAAGTCCTCTCGACTAACAACATAGGAACTCTACCTAAATACCACTCTGACCCACACTCAGTCACATCGAGGAATGTCTAGAGATGGGTTCCCAAAAGGTCCCAAATCCATCACAACCTAGTTCATAAACCGTGGCCTGTCTTTAGCTCTAAGAGCTACGAATCCCCTATCAAAGTTTGGAGACCTAAACCATGTATCAAACCCCCTGAACCAATTTTTGTAAATCCATCCACTCTGACATAGGTGCATTCCGAGTCCACTGCATAACCAAAGTAGGCATCTAGTATGATACTGACCTCTAATCACCACTCACACCTATCACAAGCACTTCATCTCTGACCACTAACCTTCGGGATTGTCATGTTAGTATTGTGAAGGGAACACCATTACATCCTGTTTCCTATGCAACACTAATGTGCCTTTCTTCTTCTAGCAGATAAGCACCCGATTCCCATGGCAGCAGTAGCAGGCACAAGCTCTCAGGCAGGCTCTCGTGCTCAAATCAATTGGGATGCCATGCCGGTGGAGGCCCCACCAACAGCTCGGCCTGAAGAGTTCGTGAATGTGCGGAGAATTCCTATTCCAGATCCACCAAATGGCCTAACCGAAAGAGTAAAAGGGCACTCTCATTGGTTCAATGAAATGCCAAGAGACTTGGGAGACGTAGATCATATATGGGAGTCCAAGATGGAGTGTGGAGGAGTGTGGTGGACCTTCCAGTTCTTTTCAAGAGAATTCGAAACCTTACAGAATGCAGCTCCACTTCAAGATATCTGGCAAAAAGCAGGATTACAAACTTATTTTAGTGCAGCTCTGCCTAAACCCGATTTCCTCAGGTGCTACTTCCTAATTGCCACACTAAAGCCTACAGGTGATAAAGATCATTCAGGCACATTCTGGGTGCCCTCCTTGTCAAATCTGAAGGAAATGAGGAAGTTCGAATTGAATGTTACTTTAATCAGGGAAGCACTTCAGATGTATGGCACGCATGTACCTTCTGACCGCGACCCCTTGATACCTGAGTCAATGAAAAGCAACAGAATCAAGAAGCTAAAAGAAATGTGCGCCCTCACCCCCAACATCGCCATACCATTGCGGATGTGCCTCCAACACTTCGCATTCCCAGCTCAGGACCGTTTCATCCAACCTCACAAGAAAATATGGTATGGGTTATATCTAGCAGAGACTGGAAGCTTGCCCATTAAGATGCTTGTATAGATCTTGGACCAAGTGTATGAGGCAGGCAAGCGGGGAGTGAGGAAGCCTACTTTACATGGCTGTTGTGCGCTTACAAGAATTATCTATCGATGTCTTGCATATGATGTGCCGGTTGCCAGAGCCCTAAAATATGCACAATTGGAGTTGTTCAAAGGGCAGAAGTCAGAGAGCCAGCCTGCAAAACGAATGCGTGGATCGCTCTCCCAGGTAATGATCCCTCATGAAGCCATGACCGAAGCTTCCCCCAGACCAGAAGCTCAGGTCACACCTTTCACGATCCATCTTCAAGGAGTTCAAGCTGGGGATGTGGTACAACCCGCTCCATCCGCCCCTCCACTACCTACCGATGCAGAGTTTGCATCTATGGCCACCTTCACAGAGGATCCAAACTTTGATTTTGAAAGACTCCTACAGACGGTCCACCTATCAGACAGTGAAGGTTCCCCTGACAATGTTGATCCGGGAGCATCAATCCAAAGAGAACAGCCACGGGGCGAGACAAGCAGAGTACATGGGGAAGAGGTGGCACAACATCCTCATGACCCAAACACACAAGTTCAGGAAGGTGCACAAAGAAATGAACCAGAAGACAGTGAAGAGGAGGCCCCTGCCTATACCGCACAACTCAAAAGACTATACCGGACAATCAAGCCACATGTTGCAATCGGAGAACATCGACCCACATTTTGTAGAATCGTTGAACCTTTTGGCGGACACCTGTGGCATCGGGGAAGCCATGAGAACATTGGTCTATCAGGCGAACCCTACTTATAATCAAAGAAGGATAGATACAAGGCCACGGCGGGGAAAGATGATTCAAATGGAGGTATCTACCGTATTGCCTACTTCAATGACAGAAGATGTTCAGATGGTTAGCCCTAGTCCCAGTGACGAACCAGATGTAAATACACATTCACCACCTCCGCCATCACCTCCCAGCCAGCCTTCAGAACCCTTTTCCACGAGTCTTTCCGAACAACCGATATCCACCCATGGTGAAACCAATGTACACATCTCCTTTTCTACCGCCTTCCCTTTACCCACAGCCCTCGCTTCTGCCCAAATTTTTGAACCCCACACAGGTCATCCTGCCACCGATCAAACCATAATAGGTCACCCCTCTTATCTCCCCGCCCTGGGACAACCACTTGCCACTAGCCAAACCTTATCCCAACCTTTTCCATTCACCCACACAATTCCTTCCTCCCAACCCCTACCCACTGTACCCCTGTTAACCCCCTCAGAATCAACCCAAATCACCCAACCATCATTCTGGACAAACCTTGTAAATATACTCCAACAAGTTGAGAATGATAATAAAAAGTCCCCCAACCCCACTCCCCCACATTCACTGCCACCACTAACACACCACCTACCGTTCCCGTATTCACAATTCACACTTCACACACTATCACATCCGATCCCATGGATATTTCACCATCCACAGGAGCACCCACCGCCACGTCTGCTCCACCATCATCACATCTCACTTCACTCATAGGCACATCATCCACTTTTCCCTTCCCCATTTCCTGACCCTTTGCATGTTCCACCTCTACCCATGCATCCACATCATTTAGTAATGCACTAGACACCATGGTTGAAGTGGCCACTCAGCTTAAGCAAGAGTATAAGCTATTAGAAGAAAATAACACAGAGCTGTGCAATCTCTCGGCTCAACTCCAGGCACGAGTCGATGCCTTGGAACTAGGTAATACAGCACTACAACACCAGGTGACTGACCTCCAACAATCGAAGACACAACTTGAAGCTAAGTATGCAGAGACAGGCAAAGCTATGGACGAACAACTCAGAGAACAAATGGGCCGCAATGCGAGACTTCAACGCAATATGGCCCTACTACGTCGTCATCTAGCAGCGGCTCAAGAAGAGAACCGAAGGCTACAACAACAAAACCAGGAGAACCTAGAAGCGGCCATGGAAAACACCCCAGGAGCACCTATAGACCTTGCAAAATTCCAAGCTGTCCCCTCAGAGCATATTCAACAGATTTTAGAAGGTTATGCAACCCTCTTGGAAGCCCATGATCAGTTGGCAGATTAGATAAAGGAATTACAAGGATCCAAAGTACCGACAACACACCCACCCACACCTAAAGAGATGGTCAATGCCGCTACTTCGCCAGAACCTGAACCTTCAACGAACAGTGAGGTACTTGAACTACGGCAACAGATTGCAGAGTTGAAAATCAAGTTGTTACAATATGAACGACCTCCTTCCCCACCTGAGCAACCCATAGAAGAAGAAGCAGTTATTATTCCAGTGGAGGAAGCATTTGAAGAGAACTATGAGCCTCAACCACTTCCAGGAGGACGAATCACGGAGGAAGGGCAAGATACCTATGAGGAACCCCCATCAGCCTGGACGAAACAAGTAGAAGAAATGGGGAAAACTCATCAGGAACGTGTCTCCACTCAGATGCTAGCAATGAAGGCCATTGAGGAAACCATACTTCAATCTGAGTATTTCAGGCACCTTGCTCCTAGACGACTCATCACGAGCTCAGAATTACAATATAAACCATATTTTGTATTGTTGGCCGACTACAACGCAGAGATCAAAAGAGTCACCAACAAGTGCCCTACTTTCGCCACCCAGTTCGAACCAGAAGATATACCAGAGGCAGCCAGAAAAGGGGCGATATTCCAACCTACTTGGAGGCAAAGATTACTTGAAACATACCCGGAAATGCTTAGAACATGGGATCACGCTCCCATGCATTTGAAGTATAACCCTTGTTATGGGCCAGTACTAAGAAGAAGATCATGGAAAGCCTTCGCCATCAAGGTTCAGAACAATGTAAACTATAGAGAATGGCTCAATTACCCCGCCATTGCACCCCCAACCGGCACCCCCACAGTATCATACATGATAGCAACCATCAGACATTGGATGCCACGCCTCCACCCCATGCCAGATGTAGCTGCCCAGATGATGCTCAAGATATTCGATATGATGCAGGTTGTGCTCAAAACTTTCCGCAATGTATGCTATATTCAGCCTCCGATTCCCGGGTTTGTTAATGGTAATTATGACCTGCTATATGATATGGGCACCACCCCGAGCATACGCGTTGCTTATGCATGGCACGCACGCATCAGATATCTCCCTGCCTGCTATAAGCAAACTTTCGATGATATGTTCACCACAGGGTTCTGGGAAGCACACTCAGAGGTGTTCGCGCCAAGGCCCACCCATTTGTTACACCTCTTTGCATGCGACCAAACGATGCACTCAGAACTCTACACAACGCCACAACCGGACATACCGGGTGCAGTCAATTGGGATACCCTTCAGAGAGACCTGATCCGAGGGCTGCGAATCAAAGAACATGATGTGGCAGCTGACATTCTCCAGGACTATATTGACCAAACCGCAAATCAAAGGTCTGTCAAAGGCGACAGACGCTAGGGGGGGGAGAGTGTTGGCAGTATACGAGAAAAGGCAAGTACGAGCATACAAGCAGATCTAGCACTAAGGCAACCCTTCATTTTTTTCAAAACCCTTACACCATTTGAAAGTGATTCTCATCACTAAAAACCCCTGTAAATACCATTTTCACCTTTTTGTAGCTCCATTTTGTACAAGCCGAGGAGTCCTTGAGCTTGAGGAGCCTTAGAAGTAGTTGCCTACCAATTTTCGTATTTTTTAGACCTCGTTTGAGCCCTCAAATAAGCCCTGGAACCTAATTTTTAACTAGGCCGGACACTAGGTCTGGATAGGGCCAAAGCTAGTCAAAAACTATAAATAGAGCTAGAGAGCTCATTTTTGGGGCTAGCTTCTTGTAGTTTTGAGCTTGTATGAGAACTTGGTTGCAATAGAAGTGATTCCATTATCTTACTCTCTTTGTTCTTGCCGTGTGTGCGCGTGTGTGTGTATGTGTGTGCATGTTAGTGTGCTTCTCACTCACACATTTGTGCCTTCACTTGCTCGAGGTCTTCATACCATCCTCATGTCTTCCCGGATTGACATTAAAGGAGGTGCTACTCATCACTGAGCTACAATGCTTTACAACTAATAAAGTCCACTACTGCCTTGGGTAGGTGGTTACACATTCTCTCAAATCAATGAAAATTTATCTTTTACAAAGAGGTAAAAAGATAAGAATCCTCTAGCTATGGTTCACATGGAACCTCATTTCTTTGTAGCCTTCAATTCAAAAGTGTAGGCTTGTAAGTTGCACCAACAGATCTCGATGGGCGTGTGCGGACATTTGAAATTAATTATGCCGTTTTGAATTACCTAGCAGACCGTGCTTATAAAGCCATTGTGTTCTAGTCAACTTTGGTTAATGAAGTTGTGCACTGGTTAACCGAGTATGAGTTGAATCATTTCTGATAGTACAATGATGTGAAGAATGCATTTATGCAACGATTCCAATTAAAGAAAAACCCAGCATAAGTTTTTGCTTACCTGTAGAATAACAGGCAGAATCCACACCAGAATGTACAAGACTATGCCACTCTATTCCGGACTCATTTACAGCAGTTACCACCAGCACATGCCAATTTACTAGACGACGTCATTAATCAGTGGTTCATAAACGGATTAAATCCCCAATTGAAACAGATCATGATTATACAATGTGTGGGAGGAATGACCTTGGATGTCATAATCGCTATGGATTTACAATTACAAAATAAAGTGGGTGGATTCACTGAAGATTTAGAGTGGTTGAAGACATCCAAGCATTCAAATGAGGATCCTCTGAAACAAAATTATTGTACTAAATGTAAAAACACAGGACAGAGCAGCTCAGCATGTGCTCTGAATTAGATGTATTGTGGCATTTGCCATACAACGGACCACACTATGGAGACCTATCCTTATAACGCAAGGGTATAGAGCAGAGCGGCTATCAATGCTATCATTCAGGAACAAGGGCAACCGGCTAGTCACTATGTACCACCACAAATGAGGAATACTCCTTACCAATGATACAAGAGTTATAGAGGAGCACAGTCAACTAACTTTGGACAAACTCGGTGGAATGCAGGTCCATCAGGTGAAGATGCATCTCCTCCACCACCTAAATGTCATTTTTGTGGTGAAATGGGGCATATCCGTAGGTACTGTAAAGATGCGGTTGAGTACGATAAAAGGAAAAAGAAAAGACAACACCCGATGGCAAACATGGTGTACATTTCAGGAATAGACACTCAAATGACAGTGATGCAAACATGCTCGGGAAAGCAATTACAACCAGCTGCGGAGATTTTTGAACCTGGAATCCGTGAACAGCAAAAGGTGTTTACTAAAGCAAGCAAGTAGGCGACCTAGGAACAAAGTGTTTTTCCTGACCCAGTTTGGATGATGCAGCAAAGCATACCACAGGCAGTATCGAAAGGATGAAATCTGACCGATGCAACATCAGAATTCCCACCGGACTCCATATTGGAAATAACAAAATTTGATCCGATGTGGGATGTCTTATCCAAGGCATCAATCACATTACCATTGGGACAATTATTGGCTTTGGTTCCTGGCGTGCGCCAAAAGTTCCAGCAACAGGTCAGTCCAGGACCTTCATGTGCTCCTTCAACAACAACAATCAAGCCCGAATTGGACTGGATGATGGACCATATGGTGCCCTTGATTACGGTTTGGTATAAGAATCATAAAGTAACAAAAGTATTAATTGATGGAGGTCCTGTAGTAAACATTGCAATAGTAGTACTTTTTCAACGGATGGGATGGACACAAATCGAACCTGTCCAAATTTTTTTCCGCATGGTTGATCAATCCCGAGTTCATCCGATTGGATTGGTGCGAGACATTGGTATTACTCTTCAACGAGCTGTATTTAAAATGAACTTCATTGTTGTGGAATTACCAGAATCCAGCCTTGATTATAATCAGCTCTTTGGATGACCATGGTTAAAGCAAGCTAAGGTAGTTCAGGATTGGTCAGTGCATGAATTGGTTTTTAAGAATAACCACCAAAAATATGCCGTTCCACTAGACGACATGAAGCCTTGTGACTTGCATGCACGACTATAGGTAGCCGAACCTGTACACATGTTGGATGGTCTTTCAGATGATGAAGCGAAAACTTTTCTTAAAGCCAACAAGGATCTGATGGCGCTCGAAACTATGGACTTACAAACAGTTGCAGATAACTGGAGTCCGGCGGCCTGTACGATAGTACCACTAACCGGTGAAGGAGAACCAAGTGCAGCACAGACCTTGGATGATACAATGCTACAACAATTGCTTCAGCCAGTTGACGACTTTGCCATGCCCCAATAGTTCTACGCACCGGAAGACCAATTGATTATCTACAACTTAGGCGATGAAGCCAATTCGCGGCCAGTGAAGATTAAGGCAGGACTATCAGAGACCTTCCAAGCTGAATTACTACAGCTACTATGTGAATTCTTTGATGTATTTGCATGGGATTACCGTGATATGAAGGGGTTGGATCCGCGCATCTATCAACACCGGGTTATGTTGAAACCAGATGCTCGGCCTATTAAACAACCCAGCTATAGAATGAATCCTCACTATATGGCCTAGGTCAAAGCCGAACTGGATCGATTGCTGAAGGTTGGGTTTATTGTCCCTATCAAGCATGTGGAGTGGATTTCCCCCATTGTCATAGTCCCTAAGAAGAATAAGCAATTACGAATATGTGTGGACTACTAGAAATTAAATGCAACAATAGTACCTGATCCATTCCCTCTGTCGTTTCTAGACACAATGTTAGATGATGTGGTAGGCCGTGAGATGTACTCCTTTTTGGACGGATATAGTGGTTATAACCCAGTATGAATGGTGGAGCAGGACATTCCAAGGAAAACATTTATAATAAATTGGGGCATTTATGCATGTACAGTGATGTGGTTTGGTCTGCGAAATGCTCCAAGTACGTTTCGGTGTTGTATGCAGGACATTTTCTCTCCCTATCTAACTACATTCATGAGAGTTTACTTGGATTACTTCTCCTTATCTGGCGATACTTCAGCACATCTGTATCATTTACGATACTGTTTTTTAAAGTGTTGGGAATACCGTTTGTGCTTAAACCCCAATAAATCTGTATTCTCTATATCTTGTGGAAAGTTGCTAGGGCACATCATCTCAAAATAGGGGATCCAAGTTGATCCAGATAAAGTGAAGGCGGTACTAGAGGCACCTGCTCCCAAGACACCCAAAGAAGTGATGCGCTTCTTGGGCCAAATCCAATGGCATGGACAACATTTGCGGTGGCTTGCTCATCTAGCCACGCCACTCAATCAACTGATAACCAGTACTTCTTGCCAGTTTGCCTGGACTGAAGCATATCAGCTGTCTTTCGATCGATTGAAATCACTATTAATGCAGGCACCTATTTTACAAGCGCCAAATTGGGAACTCCCATTTCACGTCTTTGTGGATGCATCCGACATTGCAATTGGCAGCGTGTTGATGCAGCAAACGAAGAAATGGTTCCGTCCAATGTATTATGCGAGTCGCAGATTAGCTCCGGCAGAGCGCAATTATTCAGTCACCAAACGTGAATGTCTGAGATTAGTGTATTTGGTGAAGAAATTTCGGCATTATTTACTCGGATGCCGCTTCACCTTCCACGTTGGTCATGCCACCTTGGTGTACCTTGTTTGCCAACAACATCTAGGAGGAACGTTAGGAAGATGGGTATTGTTGCTCCAAGAGTTTGATTATTCAGTAGTACATCGACTAGGGTCCGCACACACGCTTGCTGACTTTTTATCTCGTTTGGATTTCGGTGAACTTCCGGAAGGGGTTGATGATACCACACCCGCTATCTATGCAGCTGAGACTGTATAGGATGATCAAAAGAATTGTCAGTCACCTCCTCCTAATATGACACTTTGATGCTTTTCTTGACCACTGAATGTCCTCCCGGTACGACCTCTCCTGCTGCTCGATGAAAAATGGCCATAGTCGACCATTCCGGCTAATTGTAGGGTAGTTATATTATATGGATCAATCGGAACTGCTACTAAGATGTGTTCCACCACACGAAACTGCTTCAGTAATCACAATGGCTCATTCTTCCCCAGCTGGAGATCATTTTGTGGTTGACCTGATCCACCGAAAGATTCTGTAGAGTGGCTGTGTTGACCTAAGTACCAACTTAGGGACTTGTGGAGAAAGAGACTATACCTCAATCCCCTCTCAAGTGCATATAGTTGGGATACACGCTTTTAATTATCAATCCAAAGAGTATACAAACCTAGCCGAGTGTATGAGGACATGCAATCATGTGATGATCAATGCAAATGAACTACTCAAAGAGTGTAAACAAGGCAAAGACTTATCCAAACAAGCTTCAACTGTTGGTCATGGTGTCACAATACTTGGTGCAGCAGCCGTCAGTATTTTGGACTTTTCTCTTAGCTCCGAGCCCCAAATATAACGAATAGCATATGCGTTTCGAAGCTCTCAAGAAGACGCATCCAATGGCAGTCGTTTCACTCAATTTTGACACTCCTACTTCAAGTTATGAGCAAAATACTGAGTCGTGGGAAATACCTTCCTACACTTCAGCACTTCCTACACTTCGCACACACCTTACCTACAGCAAATAAACACTTTCATGGATAGACAACACTCACAAGCACTCTTTCCAAGCAATACACATGCATACAAGCTCACAGAGAAGAAGATACAGAGTGAAGAAGACACAAATTCGAATTTCTGTGCTCTCTATTCTCACAATGGCCAAAAAGTCCTTTACAAAGAGTCACATTTGACTTATATACTTGTGCCCTAAAAATGGTCCTTTCACACAAGAGACCGGCACTTTATTTACTAAAAGACTAATTTCCTACTATTTTACATGGGTAAATCTCTAATCTTCTGTGGGGATGCATCTAGAGGACTCCTCTAGTGCATTTACAACGGAAAATATATTACAAGAATGGTTATGATACAAAAATATGATGTCCAAATCAGAAAAATTTTGGGGCCCGTCTTTTTCTCTGCTTTGTGCTCTCTTTAGCTCTGCAACACTCTCCCCCTCTTCGTCTCTGTCGTCCCTTGACACGCTTTGCTTCTTGTCCTCGATTTGTTGTCTGCACGCATCCGATGGTTGAAGAAGCGATAAGGACTGTTAGACAATTGGGTATCTTATCCGAGGTTTGTCCTTTGCTTCTGTTTTTGGCTTACTTTAAGAGTTCTGAATACATGCACCCAGTGGTCGAAGAAGCAATAAGGACCATTAGAGAATTTGTTATTTTGTCCGATCTATGTCCTTTGCTTCTGTTTTTGCCCCTTGGTATTCCGTATATCACATATCTGGGTTGCTGTATTCAGTTGGGTTGCCACGCACGCCACTAGTGACCTATATCTTGCTTGTTGTTCTCTGATTTGTCCTGGTTGCAAACATGTGACCCCGTTGTATTGCTTTGAGCATGTTTACTTTCTTCTACCGTGCAGGACCTGGATGATTCGCGTTGTTGCCTGATGCGTGCCCCTGCGGGGCTCTGTGCAGAGATGGGTGTTGTGCCCCTACGGGGCTTCTTGTAGAGATATACCTTCAGATATTTCTATTTAGTGAAGCTGCTTCTTTTGTTGCCTTCTTCTTTTCTTCTTTTTACTTGACTCTCCCTCAACACTGCCCCCCTCCTGGACTCTGTCGTCCCCGACAGGCTTTGATAAGCGACGGGCATATGTTTTATATACTTTTTGCTCTGTATCATTTAGCAGATTGGCTTCACGTATCATTAGTTGTTTCCATTGTTCTGCCTTCACGCCATCATTGGGTGGCTATCTATGATCTGCGAAGAAGCTAAGTTCATATGCCACTAATCTGGCATTTAAATTTGACGACATCTTCAAGAAGATTTCGGAATCAATCTCAAAAAATCCTATAAAGAAAGCTTCTTCAAAAGTTTGCATATATACACTTGGCAAAAACATTAATCTAGAATAATACGCCATTATTGTGGGGCGGCTAGGCATAACTGATAGATCAAAAATGTGGATTTATGTGCCTTGTTTGATGCCGATGAAATTCAAAAAAGTGTAGGCCGCATGCTTGAAGACCTTCAAAAGTGTAAGTATCATGCTAAGTATTTTATTGGTCATTTTGACGGTTAAGTCGGGTACTGTCGCATAATTTTGTAGCCAAAATTTGATGGTTTTAATCATATATTCTTCCGTTGGCAAATAATTATGTGGCGGGCTCGGAAGCATAGGATAGTTCAGCCACTGTTTATTTATAGTGCCATTCTTTTGCATAGCCCAAAATTCTCTGGTATCCCTTCTGCGTGGTATAGGACAAAACGAAGGGTTTACCTGTAATACATATGGTGCTGCTTGCCAATGCACCTGTAGTGTGGGATGTTTCTCCAAAAATTTTCTTCTCCAAATTGGTTGTGCAGCTTCAAACTCTTCTTGATTGTAATTGAATGTGTCATGTTTAAAATTGAGCTGCTCATCTGGACTTTTCTGTGTAATTTTCTTTATATATCGTCTCGTTTTCTCTTTCAAGAGTTCGTATGGAATATTGAATGGCTTCATGATCTTGTCCAGGTTTTTACCTTTGATCTTGGCCTCTTTCATTACCTTGATGACTTCATTTCTCCGTCAATCGGGACACCACTAGTGCCCGTTCCTTCTGACTTATTTCTGTAGTGTATGGCATCGGATGATCATCATGTATATCCGCCATCTGCTCATGTATTGGAGAATTATAGATCGGGTGAGATGGAGGGCTTACCTCTACCTCGTCAGTAGGATTTTCCTTTATTGGCTCTACTGGTGTCCCGATCGATGCTTTCTCTTTTATATGAGTCTTTAATTGTGCTATGCATTCATCTTTCGCTTTTACTTCTTGCATGGCTGCCCTGAGAGCTTCTTTTGCTGCAAGTAACTCATTTGCGATTTCTGCTACATTGTCCATGTTTTCGCTGTAGCTTGTTGCAAGTCTCCCATGTGCTATATTCAACTGTTTTTGTAATTCATCAATTTCCCGACTATACTTCCGTTCTGATTCTTCTCTCAATGCGCGCTCTTGTTTCAACAATTCTGCATGTTGTGCTAGCTGATCTCTTAATTCGTTTTCTTTGGTTTCTGAGGATTCTTGTTGCTCGATCGGTTGATCGTATAATAATGATTTCATTAATTCCTTATTCGTGCTTCGTAAAGTGTCATTCTCTTCCATATATAATTTTAGCTGTGTCTCGAGCAAAGTACTTCTAGCTCGCATTCTATCTTTATCAGCTTCGCTTGCATCATGTAATCGCTGTAAATCTGCGAGCTGTGTTTGCAGTTGATGATGCTGAGTGATCAATGATTGATATTGAGTTTTGGTTTTGAGCAACTCAGTGCTTTTGGCCGTTATCTCATTTTGTGCCTGGATGAGCTGTGATGACAGTTGCTCGCTCATTATCTGGAATTGATTCTTATCTCTCATAGCCTTATCATAATCCGCATCTATATCCATCATTTGCTGTTGTGTGTCCATGGCTGTCTGAATCATTTGTTTCACTATAGGTTTCAGTTGAGTAACATCCACATTTAACCATGTTTTTGGTATACTCAGTTCTTCTCCGGTTGTGACATCTTTGCCCTGTGTCACATGTAATGTAGTGTCATGGGGCTGCCTAATCTGAAGCTGGATCCTCTGCTCAGCCACCATGTTTTCTTGATTTCCTTGAGGTGTATCATCTGGCACCTCGATCACAATTTGTTCTTGGTATTGTAGCTTCTGCGAATTCACGTTCACTGGAGTTTGGATTTCCTCTTTGATAGGTGGTTTTACATATGTAACACTGGTTGTATCTTCCTTGATGCTGATCTTTGTAGTGTCATTCAATTGAATGACATGCTCAGGTTCAATAGATTCTTCTACTCTCTTTTCCTTTTCTTGGTTGTCCGACGTCACTTCCACTTGATTAATTTCATCCCATTCTGCTTCTTGAGTATCTGTCCTTATATCAGTATCCAGAGTATCTTTTTCAGGACTGGACTCCGTATTGGTACTAGAATTATCTATGCCCAGCTCTTTGTATCTTCCAGCTTGTTTGGGAGTCTTCTCTGTACTCCGTTGCTGTTTTTCTTGACTGGCCTGTCTATAATGATGACCTTGAATATTTAGGTTTACCTGCCCTTGCATATACTGATGTGTCTCTTCTAGGGCAGCGGAAAGATCTCTCTTTGTAATGGGCATTTGAGCCGTCGTGATCTTCGGCAATAGATGTGTTCTCTTTGATTGCGGTGTAGCTTGAGCTTCCTCCTCCCGTAGACGCTTTGTACCCCTCATGGGTTTTTGTGAGCTGGTTCCTGCTTCTTCAACCATAACAACTGCTTTCTTTTTCTTAGGGACCGTAGCGGATTTTGCATACTTGGCTAGCCCTTCTGATGTCGGCATCTCCCGTAAGCAATTTTTCATGTCGAGGGCTTCGTATATCAGTAATGTTAATGCAGAACTGCCATTCAAAAACTTTTTCTGGCCCCATTTCTTCTGGGCTTCAAATAGTCTTTCTTGGATACACCCTGTCAGATTCACCTTGTTCCCAATTTGTCTCATGGCATGTGATAGTAGTTGTACTACGATCTTTTGTGGTGCCGTGTATCTATGCATACTAGGGAAACAGAAATGCTGGTGCACCAGACGGACAGCGTCTTCGAGGTCAATTCTGTTAATCTCCACAAAGGATCTCTTCTTAGGATCATGACATTCCTCTTTGACACTAGTAATTCCTTCTTGATTCCATCCAAAAGCTTTATTGATCAGTTCATGAGTGAATTGGATGGTCTTCCATGTCCCTACTTTATCCAATACCCGTGCTTCTGGAACTGATATTTTTGTTGCAGTAGGTTGCAAGGTATTCATTACTTGTGCACACCTCTGAAAATCTGGAACATAGATTGGCAATTTGAGAAATGCCTCTAGGCCTGCCTGCTTCCATACATCTTCAATATGCGGTAAACCTTGGATTATGGTCTTGAAATCTTGAGACATAATAGGGAAGTAATGATCCCTATCCATAATCTTGATAGTTGCCATGAAAATAAGTTCTGAGACTGGTTGGTCATCACGAAACCAATGGCCTCTTACTTTTGTTACTGATTCCAATGGAAAAAGCTGGACCTCTTCCACTTGTGTAGCTTCGGAATTAGTAGACGCCATCTGCACTCAATATAGAGTATGAATTAGTTGCCATATATTATCAGAAATCCTCCTTTATTTGTTTGTCATAAGCTCGATATCGCTCCGAGTGAATGGTGTCGTCCCTTTCCCGTGGGTGTAAGAAAGGTAATACCTGGATTTTTCACATTTTTAGGTATTTTTATATTTTCATCTGAAAAGGAAAACAGAAAAGTTAAGTTATAGCCGAAGCGGTTATGATTTTTGGAGTAATTTTCTTAATGTATGTACAAGTGCTCTCCTATTTCCCAAGAGGAAAATGTGCTTGACTATCCTGAAATAGAAGAAAGATGTGCCGAATGCTTGGCCTTGTAATGTGGCCCTACTATGCATACTTTAGGTCCTGACAACTCCATATGTGTGCAATCCGAAGTAGTTGTTTGATATATGCAGTCTGTCTTGTCTTTCGATACCCAAATCTGCTTCATTCTGGTGGAATGTAGTGTATTCTCCACCTTCTTGGTAAATGTGGTTCTTCTCCTGTAGTAAGTCTGCTTTAATTGTTTTGGGGATCTCAAATTGGCTTGTGTTGCGTCTACAGCCTTCTTCTTTTTCCAATAGCTACTCTTCTGTGGCTGTATTGCTCGTAGACCCTTTTGGTTCTTCTTATGCTGAGGTTCATCGTTTCGGTTTAGCTTCTTTGGAGCACATGATTTAGGAATCCAAATTATCGATCGGTTTGATTGAGCGGCTAATACATTCTTTGGAATCCATATTGTAGCACTTCGTTGTTGACTTTGCTGCTCAAACTTATCTGCTTTGTTACTTGCTTGGTTGCTCCGATGTCGATAGTGCTTCTGTCGTCGAAGATATTCCCTCAACTGATCTTTTCTTATCCAAGCTTGTTGAGTGTACGGAATAGGGTATAATTTAATAGGTACAGATTTTGAATCACTCAGAGTACTGGTCTCTCTTATGCATGGTGCTTCACTAAGGTTGGTTTCAGATAGATTGACACTCTTGTGACTTGCTAGAATCGAAGATGGTATGCAAGCGGAATTCAATGTGTCCGCACATAAAGTACTTGACGATGGGGTTTCTATAGTGCTAGTGAACATACACTCCTGACTTTGTTCATTGGGATAAACTTTTGGATCTATGCTTAGAGGTTTGATTGGTCGTTCGTCTAGCAAACTGAATCCTATCCTGGCAGAGATGTATCCTAAAGCCAATTGAATGGTCACCTCATATTCGTAAATCCAATCTTGACCTATGACAACATCTTCAAGTAAATCCTGATCATGACACACTAATAGCTTTTGTTCCATAGTGTTGTTGCCAAGATGCAGAGGTAAGGTGATCTCACCTATGCATTTAGTAATCGTTCCTCCTATTCCTATCAACTGTGCCATCGATGGGCGTACTTCTTCCTTGAGTTTCTCGGTCAAAGAAAGTTTGATACAGCTTATGGCAGCTCTTGTGTCAATGAGAGCATCCACCAAGTGGTACTCCGTTTTACCTGCTCCCAAATTCAAATAAGGTTGTGTTCTCTGTGAACCTACGCTTTTAGTGGCTCTAAAATTAGCCATTGGGATGAGTTCTTCTCCTAGTCGATATCTCTCATCTCTCTCTCTCATCCACTCTTTCCGTTTCTTAATTCGTTCTAGGGCTTCCTGTCTCGCTTCTTCTCGTATCCTTTCCTCCTCAATACGTCGATTCTTTCCTTTGATTAATCGAGACATTGTTTCTTCGGTCAATGGTTCTAGATATTTTTTTACTCTACATCCGCTGATGTAGTTTGGTAATACATCTCCATCTAGGGTTGCTAAGCTGATGGCTCCACTTGTCGATATACGATTGATAATTAATGGGCCATATCCCCTCTTCTGCAACTTCTTAGCATGTTGTTTCAAGGTATATACCAAAACTAAATCTCCTTCCTTCAAATTTGTGTCCTTAATGTGAGCATCAAAGTAGGCTTTCTGTCGCCATTTAGCAGCATAAATGCCTGCTACTGCTTGTAACCTAGTTTCGTGAAGCTTTTCTATTTGATCCAATTGAGCTGATAGTTCATGTCCTGTCCACTCGTAAGTAGTTGCTACTCTCAGAGTGGGAATTAAGAAATCAATTGGCAAAATAGCATTTTGTCCATATACTAAGTTAAAAGGAGTAGTGCCTATGGCGGTTTTATAGGCTACTCGAAATGCCCATAAAGCATGATGTAATTGCTTATCCCAATCTGATCTACCATTGTTCACAATTTTTGTGAGAACAGTACACAAGATCTTATTCGAACTCTCAGCTTGTCCATTGGCTTGGGGGTGATAATGAGCTGATTTCTTATGAATTATCAAGAATTCATTCAGTAGAGCTTCTATAACTTCATTCACAAAGTGCGTACCTCTATCACTCACAATTTCTATTGGTAGTCCAAATCTAGTGAAAATGTTCTCAAAGAGAAACTTGGCCGTGGTTCTTGCGCCATTTTTCTTGGTTGCTTTGGCTTCAACCCATTTGGTCAAATAGTCCGTGGCTACAATTATATATTCGGCATGGGATCCTTTCGCTGGTAGGCTAATAGGTCTTATGAAGTCTATTCCCCATTTCGTGAAAGCTCTGGCACTCATCATGGGTCTCAGTGGCATCTCATCTCTTCTAATTGGATATTTCGTTCTTTGGCAGGTATCACAACGTTGCACATATGTTACCGCATCTTGATGTAGAGTTGGCCACCACATTCCCGCAAAGAGGATCATTTTTGCAGTTTTATCTGCAGAGAAGTGCCCTCCTGCAGCTCTTGTATGTGCCATCTCTAAAACAGAAAGATATTCATCTTCATGAATGCACATTCTGTTGGGAGAAATGGTTGGATGCACTCAAGAGATTGAGTTGAAGCTGCTAGACCTGCTTTGCTCCAGCCCTCCTTTGCTTCAGATATGCTTAGTACACTTGATTAGCTTCCAAATGATACCAAGAAATCATATATGTACTTTGCAAATGATATGTGTAATGATCAAATCAAAACAGACTACTTAAGACTTCAAGAATCCAAGAAAACTTGCTAATTTGGTATTGACACCTGCTCAGTCTTTCACTCAGTATGACCAGCACACTTACAATTGATCAAATTCCTTCTGGACATATTAAATTAGCTTAACAAGCTACCATTTGCAAGTGGAATGAGAGGAAATGACAAACTATACTCAGAAAGAAGTTTAGCAAAATTATATGATCTCCCGACTTTTTAGGAACTCTATAGAAGAATATCAGTGACAACTTCGAGCAAGATTTCTCCGAGATGGCTGATCCTTTGACCTTGAAATTTTGTAGGCGTGTAGTATGCTTGGAGCTGGTTCCAATGTGCTTTGAATCACTTGATTTGGTTCAGTAGATCCTGAGATATGCTCCTTTGAAGTTGACAGATTTGGAGATGATGACTCAGAGAAAAACAGAGATAATGAATGTAAAGATATGTATTAATTCACATTGATGTACATTCCCATTGACATGATAAACATTGCCAAATGGTACTCAGAGGTGTAGGCTATGAAGAAGTCCTCACACACTCAAATGTTGATACAGAATTGCCTCGGGATATGAGCTGTAGTACCCGCGACTTTTCAAGTACAACTTATATATGCAATGAGTGAGAGTTTGAATTCAAATTTGAATTCTTGGCTCCCTTCAATCACTCCTCTAAAATTAGGGAGATATTCTCTCTACTAAACCATCCACTTTTCCACGACTCCAATCAAGTAGGTAAGTGATTACATGTAAATGCCAAGTCATATAGACTTTTACAATGAGTAAAATGTAATAACACATAGGCAAGTGTTTCTATGGTTCTTGCTACATGTGAGACATCCTTCCAAGGATACAAGCCAAATGTGAAGGCTTGATTTGCAGCAACAACTCCCCCTCAAGCCAAGCACTTTGGCTTAAGTCTTCATCTTTAGTCTTCAATCACATCCTGCAATCCAATCATGGATTTGAATCTGCATAGCTTGTTTCCATCCAATGCTTTAGTGAGTAAATCTGCACATTGCATATTAGTAGACACATAAGTCAATTGAATGTCTTTACTAAGCAACTTCTCACTCACATAGTGGTAATGAACCTCTATGTGTTTTGTCCTAGCATGATATATTGGATTAGCTGCAAGGTGAAGAGAGCTTGTGTTATCTCCAAAGATGATTGGAGGCCTAGTGTATAGGCCTAGCTCTGTATACAAAAGCTTTAACCAAATAGCTTCTTGAGTGGCATTGGCAAGCCCTCTATAATCTGCTTCAGTGGATGACAATGCCACTGTAGGTTGCTTCTTGGCTGACCAAGAAATAGGTTTATCTCCTGCAAAACAAATGTAACCTGATGTGCTTCTCCTGTCATCCTTGCATCCTGCCCAATCTGCATCTGAGTATACTTTGATGTCAATATCTGATGTATAAGGAAAGTACAAACCATGGTTCTGAGTTCCCTTCAAATACTTCAAGATCTTCTTTGCTGCCTCTAGGTGAGGTACCCTTGGTTTGTGCATGAATTGACTTAGCACAGTAACTCCATATGCTATGTCAATTCTTGTCAAGGTAGCATAATTCAAACTACCTACCATGCTTTGATATCCTATAATGTCTTGTATTTCATCCCCTTCATGAGCACTAAGCTTTAGGTTGACCTCCATTGGAGTAATTGAGACTTTAGCATCCTGCAAGCCAAACTTCTTGACCATATCCTGTACATACTTCTTTTGAGTGATATATATACCTGAGTTGGTGTAGACTAACTCAAGACCTAAGAAGTACTTCAATAATCCAAGATCATTGATCTTGAATTCCTTCATCATCTGTCCTTTGAAGTGTCTAATCCCATTAACATCATTGCCTGTAATGATGATCTCATCAACATAAACACACAAGTAGATTACCTCTGTACTACTTCTCTTTATGAACAGAGAAGTATCAGCTTTGCTCATCACAAATCCTTGGTCTTGGAGGTAGGTTGTCAACCTGTAATTCCATGCTCTAGGTGCCTGCTTCAAACCATATAGAGCCTTCTTCAATTTACAAACATAATTTACCTTCTTGGGATCTTCATAGCCAGGTGGTTGTGACATGTAGACTTCTTCAGATATCCATCCATTCAAGAAAGCATTCTTGACATCTAATAGGTACATGTTCCAATTCTTGGATGCAGCTACACTCACCAATATCCTGATAGTTGGCATCTTAGCCATAGGAGAAAATGTCTCCTCATAATCAATGCCTTGGGTTTGTGCAAAACCCTTGGCAACCAACCTAGCTTTGTACCTGTTTATTGTTCCATCAGAATTCCTCTTTAGCTTGTAGATCCATCTAGATCCTATCACCTTCATAGAGTCCTTCTTGGGTACCAAGTCCCAAGTATCACTCTCCTTGAGAGCTTCCATTTCTTCATCCATAGCTTCTTTCCATTTTGTCTTTGTGATTGCTTCTTCATAGGTACCTGGTTCTTCATTCAACAAATCCTTTGCAAGATATACAGAATGTTTAGTTACAAGTGATGTGTCATACCCATATCTGATAGGCTTCTTACTTTCTCTCTGAGATCTCCTCATAGCTTGAGTTGAGGATTCTGGTATATCCTCTAGCTTCTTCATCTTCATCTTTCCTTTGGACTTCCATGCCTTGAATTCCTCAAGGTTAATTGTATCATCATCATCTGAGCTTGAGTCTTCTTTCTGGATTGGTTCCTCCTTGGTAAGCCTTGGAAAATCTTCTTCCATGTCATAAGGTAGACTAACCTTCCTGCATTCATTCTCATACCATGAGTCATTCTCATCAAAGATGACATCTCTGCTTACCTTGAAGCCTTTGTTTGTTGGGTTGTAGAATCTGTATCCCTTTTGGTTCAAATCATAACCAATGAAGATACATTTTTCAGCTTTAGGGTCTAGCTTTCCCCTTACTTGTGAGGGAATATGCACATATGCTACACAACCAAAAATTTTACAATGATGCAATGATGGTCTCTTACCATGCGAAGCTTCATAAGGTGTCATGCCATCAAGAGACTTTGATGGCAACCTGTTGATAAGGTAGGTGGCAGTAGATACACTCTCTGCCCAAAGATAATTTGGCAATTTCTTTTCATTAAGCATAGACCTAGCTGTCTCTACAATAAGTCTATTCCTTCTTTCAGCTACTCCATTTTGTTCATGTGAGTACCTTGTAGTTATCTCCCTTTTTATGCCTCTTTCCTGCAAGAAATCTTCAAACTCATTGGAGAAGTACTTTCCTCCACCATCTGACCTTAGCCTTTTCAAGCTTCTTCCTGTTTGATTTTCAACAAGTGCAAGATACCTCTTGAAACAATTAAACACTTCATCTTTATGTTTCATAAAGTATAAGATAGTCCACCTGCTATAGTCATCAATGAAGGACACATAGTACCTTGAACCTGAAATGGAGGGATCCTTGCTAGGTCCCCAAACATCTGTGTGTACCAAGTCTAGGTAGTCTTTATGTATGAAACCTTTCCTTGAATAGGGCAACCTGTGAGACTTACCAAACTGACAAGCACCACACTTGTAAATCATGTGTTGCTTGGATACATTAGGTATCCCAAGCACACATTGATCCCTGCACATTTGCTTTAGGGTTCTTTCACCTATGTGACCTAACCTCTTGTGCCATATGTCTAACTCTGAAAGTGTTTGATCCTTGTAATTATATAAAGCAATGTTCTTGGTATCTTCTAGCTCAAAAGTAAACAATCTACCTGATTTCTCCCCCTTGGCAATTCTTTTGAAACCATGTCTTGGGTCCTCCACATATGCTCCATGTTGAGTGAACCTGACTTGCAAACCTTTCTCCACAATCTGACCAACACTCATTAGATTCTTGGTGATGGTTGGTACATAGAGTACCCTGCTCAATAGGTTCTGGTTACCATCACATGTCTTTACATTTCCAATCTTAACAACAGAATGTTTAGTATCATCACCTGTCTGTACCTGATGTTTGCCCTTGGGTTCTTCCAAATCAGAGAGTAGTGCCACATTGCCAGCTACATGGTTAGAACATCCTGAATCAATATAAAATAAATGATCATCATTTGTACCTGCCTTGGAGGTCATATTCATGATCAATAGGGAGTCATCTTGCTCCTCTATGTAGTTGTTGTAATCCCTTCTATTTCTGAATCCACCTTGATAATACCATTGTGGTTGTGGTTGTAATTGTTGTTGTATTGATTGTTGTATCCATTGTAGCCTTGGTGTTGGTTGAACCTGCCTCTCCCTTGAGAGTATCCACCTCTTTGATAGCCTCTTCCTCTCTGATTCTTGTAGTTCTTGTAGCATTCATCTGTGGTATGATTGGACAATCCACAAATGTTGCATGGTGATGAGTTGTAGGGTCTCCCCCTACCTGTCTTACCTCCTCTGCCTCTTCCTCTTAAGGATCTACCTCTCTCTGCATAGTTTCCTTGGGAGATAGAACCTTCTTCATCAACCTTCTTACTTTTACCTTTATCTTTAACCTTCTTATCAGTATATAGAGCAGAGGGGTTGTTACCTTTTGATTGATCTCCTGCCTTTGTAAACTTTGCTTCATGTGTGAATAGTTGGCCCATGAGTGTTGTGAGATCTGGGGTATGCATGTCCATGTAGAGGTCCATTGCAGTAGTAAAGCTTTCCCACTTATCATCTGCCTTGAGTCCATTTGTTACTTGCCTGACTATTTGCTCCTCTTCAATCTCCTCTCCAATGCTTGCTAATTGGTCTGCCACATCTTTAATCTTGGTCACATACTCTGAGACTGATTGCTTGGGCTGCTTCCTAAGGGTTGTGAATTCAATCCACAATTGATTCTTCCTGGCCCTTGTGTTGGAAGAGAAAAATGTTGACAAAGTTTCCCAAGTCTCTTGGGAAGTCTTACAGTTCCTTACATGAGGTAAAAGGAAATCAGATATAGAGTTAAGAAGGTAAGACCTTGCCAAAGCATCTTTTGCACACCATTGGTTGAGCCTCTCTTGTTCATCCTTGGTGGGTAGTCCTCTAGCTTTGAATGAGGGCAATTCCTCATCTCCTGATATGTATCCAAATAAGCTTCTTCCTTGTAGATAGGTCTTCATCCTTAGAGACCAAGCTTGGTAATTGTTCCTGTCCAATTTGTCAATGAATGAAGGAAAACCATCTCCCATGTTTACCTTATTTGCTCTGATACCACTGTTGGGAGAAATGGTTGGATGCACTCAAGAGATTGAGTTCAAATTGCTAGACCTGCTTAGCTCCAGCCCTCCTTTGCTTCAGATATGCTTAGTACACTTGATTAGCTTCCAAATGATACCAAGAAAGCATATATGTACTTTGCAAATGATATGTGTAATGATCGAATCAAAACAAACTACTTGAGACTTCAAGAATCCAAGAAAACTTGCTAATTTGGTATTGACACCTGCTCAGTCTTTCACTCAGTATGACCAGCACACTTACAATTGATCAAATTCCTTCTGGACATATTAAATTAGCTTAACAAGCTACCATTTGCAAGTGGAATGAGAGGAAATGACAAACTATACTCTGAGAAAGAAGTTTAGCAAAATTATATGATCTCCCGACTTTTTAGGAACTCTGCAGAAGAATACCAGTGACGACTTCGAGCGAGATTTCTCCGAGATGGCTGATCCTTTGACCTTGAAATTTTGTAGGCGTGTAGTATGCTTGGAGCTAGTTCCAATGTGCTTTGAATCACTTGATTTGGTTCAGTAGACCCTGAGATATGCTCCTTTGAAGTTGATAGACTTGGAGATGATGACTCAGAGAAAAACAGAGATAATGAATGTAAAGATATGTATTAATTCACATTGATGTACATTCCCATTGACATGATAAACATTGCCAAATGGTACTCAGAGGTGTAGGCTATGAAGAAGTCCTCACACACTCAAATGTTGATACAGAATTGCCTCGGGATATGAGCTGTAGTACCCGCGACTTTTCAAGTACAACTTATATATGCAATGAGTGAGAGTTTGAATTCAAATTTGAATTCTTGGCTCCCTTCAATCACTCCTCTAAAAGTAGGGAGATATTCTCTCTACTAAACCATCCACTTTTCCACGACTCCAATCAAGTAGGTAAGTGATTACATGTAAATGCCAAGTCATATAGACTTTTACAATGAGTAAAATGTAATAACACATAGGCAAGTGTTTCTATGGTTCTTGCTACATGTGAGACATCCTTCCAAGGATACAAGCCAAATGTGAAGGCTTGATTTGCACCAACACATTCGTAATTGCTTATCTCTCCCTTGCTTGAAAAGCTGTTTTCCTATAATGGCATAATCCTTACTTTGTTCTACAAGTGCACGTTTCCTTGCTGAAGTGGCTCCTTCTGGGTATTCTTGGGTTTTTAAGAACTTCACCAGAGGCATGCTCCATCTTGGTGCTATTGTGGAATAGCATAGAGTTGAGTTCTCTTCTGGATTGTGTTCTTGACAAATTTGGCAAGCTGATACATGGTTATGTGCATCTCTTTGCATGGTCGGCCAATATATGCCTAACCTCTTCAGGGTTTGCCATGTTCCGTTTGCATTCAAATGAGTTTTCCATTGGTTTGCATGTGCTTTCTGAAGCCACATCTCTTGTTCCTCTTCTTCTACACATCTCATTAACAATCCACTTGAATCTTGGTGATACAAACTTCCCGCAATAATATGAAGGTTTTTAGTCTTCCAAAGGTCTTGGGTTCGGTTTGGTGTGATCCCATCTTTCGGTCCATGTGTGAGTATAGGGATCAACTTTTCCGCCCATTGGGGACATACTTCCAGGTTAAAAAGGTATGTATCTGGCAGATCATCAAGTACTCCTATGGGTGGTTCTCCATGGGTCATTCTTGATAAGTGATCTGCTCTTATGTGAGTATTTCCTTTCTTGACTACTACCTCAAAATCAAACTCCATTAGCAATAAAAACCATCGTACTAGTCGTCCCGTATTACAAGGCTTGTTGACTAGGTACAGTAGGGCTTGATGATCAATGAAGAATTTAAATTTGTTTGCCAATAAGTAATGTCTGAACTTTTTGACTGCGTACACCATCCCTAGGCCTTCTCTCTCAGTGGTGGTATAATTGCGTTCTGCTTGATTTAATTGTCTACTGGCATAGGCTATAGGGTGGTCTAGTTTTCCTGTATCTGCAGGTTGAGCTAAGATGCAACCAATGGCAAACTTGGAAGCATCCACATGAATGTGAAATGGCTTATTCCAGTTAGGTACTGGAAGGATTGGTGCTGAACTCAATCGATTCTTTAACTCATTGAAGGCTCTCTCGCATTCCTCGGTCCAATTAAATTGAGTCAATAATGCATAGAGAGGTCTAGCAATTATGGCGTACATATGTATAAATCTTCGATAGTATCCACAATGTCCCATAAACGTTTGAACTTCCTTAGCCGTCTTTGGTCTTGGTAAATCTAGAATTACTTTGATTTTGTCTTCATCAGTTGAGATTCCATTTTTAGAGAAAATATGTCCTAATATTTTCCCTTGTCTAACCATGAAGACACATTTTTCTAGGTTAAGGCATACTCGATACTGTCGACATTTAGCAAAGATCTTTTCTAGCTCGGGGATATGTTCTGATCGTATAGCTGAATAAGTACAAAGATCATCCACGTAGACCTCCATACTTTTTCTTAGGAATTCTTTGAATACATGGCACATCAATCTTTGGAAGGTGGCTGGGGCATTAGTTAGACCAAAAGGCATGACTCTAAAGGCGTATACTCCCCATTCAGTTGCGAACGCTGTTTTATGTTGGTCCTCAGGAGCAATAGCTACCTGATTATACCCTGAAAAGCCATCCAGAAAGCTATAGACTTCCTTTCCTGCCACTCTTTCCAAGAGATGATCTGTAATTGGTAATGGGTAACTATCCCTTATGGTCGCGGCATTTACTTTCTTCAAATTGATGCACACTCTTAACTTTCCATTCTTTTTCGGTACAACCACCGAAGGTGAAACCCATTCCGTGTGTTCAATCTCATATATGAATCCAGCATCTAACAACTTGTCTATCTCTTCCTTTATCTTTGTTGAATACATGTCATTGTATGTATATGGTCTTTGTTTAGAAGGTTTGGCTTCGGGTGTCATGGGAATTCTATGGGCACATATAGATGGATCTACTCCTTTCAAGTCCTTATAGGTCCATGCAAAGACATCCCGATATTCCCTTATGAGGTGTATTAACTCTTGTTCTTCCTCTATGGAGACGTCTTGTCCTATGAAAGTACATCGTTCTTCTCCTTCTTCTAACGTTACTACTATCTTCTTGGTTTGTTCTTTGTTGTCATATGCTATTCCCGGCTGTGCCTCTCTTTTAGGCATTTGAATAGCAATTTTTCTCTCCTCTACTTCATCTTTTTTGAAGTGAGCTGGCACTTCAAACTGATCTTGTGGCTTGTTTTCTTCATTCTCTGGCTCTTTATCTAACTCCAGCTCTTCTTCCTGTTTAGGTTCTTGGTTATCTTCGTTAGCAGTGGTTCCTATGTTTTGATTTTCCTCCTCAGGTTCCATTGGTTCTGGTTCCATCTCAATGCTCTCATAGTCCTCCTTCCATTCTTTCTCTATCACTTCTCCTTCTTCAGCCTCCTGAAGAACTACTACATATAGACTAACATCATATCCTTCCTCATCAATACATTCATTCATAGTTATCACTTCTTCGTTCACGCATACATCGAGGGTCGCTAAAATCTCCATCCAGCCATGAGGTTCGAACTCTTCATCTAAAAAGACTTGAGGCATGTAAGCTGGATCTTGTATAGACCTAGCTACTCCTTGCCCTTGCTGCCATCCCTTTCTCCTATCCTCTTCCTTTTTGGCAGTTTGGCATATCCATAGGTGAGTGTCCTCGTTCATCCAAGATTGTTCACTAGAACCTATGCTGTGAACTGACTGATCATCTTCTTCCTTGTGAATTTGATTCCATTGTAAGGGGGGAACATCTTGATATGTATAGGTGTGAAGATTTATTCTTGTGGTGATTCCTTCATGTTGTAGGTACACTGCATCTTTTCCCCAATCTTGCACAACCTTTAACTGTCTCATGAAAGGTCTCCCCAATATCATTTCATAATTGCTTGCCCTTTCAAATTGACAAATTGCTAAGGTGTGTTCAAATTCAACTCCACAGGTGGTAAATATTACTCGTTCCAATAATCCCAAGGGTCTTTCTGTGTGTCCATTAGCCATTTGTATTTTCATTCGCATTGGTCTTAAAGCTTGTTTTCCCCATTTCTCCCAGATTTCTCTGGTAGCAATGCCTACACCAGCTCTTGAATCTAAGATGGCTTTGGTGGTATAACCCCTAAACGTAATTGGAAGGCAGGTGTTTCCTTCATCTCCCTCACTAAAATCTCCTACTTTATCCACTGGGATCTTTATAGTATTTACTTCATCAGACATCTCTTTTTCTCTAGTCTTGACCTCCAATTGACTGGTCAATTTCTCCTTCAAATGTGGTTTAACCTTCAACAATTCCTCTAATGTTAGTGTACAAGGGATTTTTACTTTTTTAAGGTGTTGTATGATGTCCGATGTTTGGACTGATGGGTTCGGTTCTTTTTTCCTTATTGAGGGGATGCAATACAATTCAGAATTATGTTCGTACTCCCCTGTGTACTTGGGCAATTCCTTTACTCCCTCATCTCCTTTGTCACTAGGATCCATTGGTAAAATTTCTTCTGAATTTAATTCAGGTATGGAATCCTCTATTTCCTCTTCCGCTTCTATCTCTTCAAAGGGTGGTTCAATTCCTTCTACTTTCTTCCATCTGTCCTCTTGGACTCTAGCCCACAAATCTTTAGGCCATTCTCCTTCCACTTCGGGAACAATAGATCCTTCCCTTTTTTCCTCACAATAATTGCCATGCTGTGTCTTACTTACTTCAGGTTTTTCGTGGTCATTGGTGATGATGCATTCCTGGAATTCTTTTTCAGGAATTCAGGTCTTGGGTAATGGCCATGCAGGTTTCTCTAGGGTCTGTTGAGCAACTTCTATTAATTTTTTGCAGATCTCCAACCTATCTTTCTCTAAGTCTCCTCTAGGGTATTCTCTTTCATGTTGTTTGATTGTCGGTCCGGCTCTTATTCGTGCCTTGTATGCCTGAATCCACATAGCTAATTCTTCAGGCATGGGATCTGCTAACACTGATCCTACCTCTTCTTTTTTGTATTTTTCATTTTTATTTTCTTCTTCATTTTCCTCTTTTGGGTTTTGTTTGCTCTTCTCATTTTCCTTCTTCTGCAGTAACTTCTTTTCTTTCATCCTATCTCTACGGTTCTTCCATCTTTGGGTTCTTTTACTTACAACACTTTTTTCAGGCTCTTCCGAGTCTTCCACTCACTGTGGTGTGGGTGTATTCATTTCTGGGCTACTTTGATCGTGTTTTTCAGGTTTTTCTAGGGTCTCTCTAACTTTGGCACTTGTTATTGCCTTCAATGGTACAGTATATTCCTTATCGCTCCCTAATGACTCGATTACTTCTATCACATTGATTTGCACGTTGGATGTAACCTTGTTGAGATTCTTGGGGCAATCTCTGAAAAGGTGTTCCTTACCACAATCACTACATTCCAACTCGTTGTGGTGGTGGTGGGTTTGGCAATGTGCATTCTCTGATGTAGTGATCACCTCCGCATCTGTAACATGGTCCTCTGGGTACAGGCGGTCTGTTCATGGGTCGGGGTGGTATGGTTGCTCTAGGAGTTGTGTACATTAATGACACATAGTCCTGCTCATATCCGTATGAACTATCTGATACTTCCATGCCATAGGCATATGGTTCATACAGTTGTCCAAATTCCATCATTGAGCTTTCATAATTGGGATATGTTCCTTGACTAGGGTCATAAAACGAGTCATATGGTTCATTACTAGTCAAAGGTGTGGCTGGGACTATTGCTCTCTCTAGGTTTTCTTCAGGTTGAGCTATCTTGACTGGGACAACGTTCTGAGGATGGGGCGGTTGTTGTCCTAGTACTGGTTGTGGTTGGGTGTATCCTTGATACGCATATGGTTGTGGCACTGGTGCCTGCGGCTGATAAGGGGGATATCTAAAGGCTTCACCTCCTTGATCTCTCTGAGGGTATCCGTAAGGTCTTATTATGGATGTGCTGGTCTTGATTGTCTATTGTAAGGGCAATTTTCTATGTTATGATTTGTATATTTTTGTTCTATACTGTAATATTGTAGAGGTCCTGGGGCAATGGGTCTATTATAAGCATAAGCATGTGGTGGGACTACTCCCCTAGTACACAAGTGAGAAGGATGATCACCTCCGCACTGCATACATCTTCTGAGCATGGGCACTCTCATAGAGTTACTGGGGTAGTTCCTCTGTCCTTGAACGTTCAACTTCTTAGCTACCAAATCCGCTATTTCCTCTACATTGTTTTTAGGGATTGATGTGCTACTGGCCGAATCTTCACTTTTCAAGCTACCTTGAGGTATTTTCAGGTCTTCTGCTAGGTTGTCTTCTAGGTCTATACATTCCTTCATGCACTCTTGTAAAGTCTGAACTCTCTTTACATATACCAATGATCTCAAAGATCCGTTCAACAATCCTTCCAAAAATAATGACACCATTTTATTTTGAGTAGGTCTCTCTTCTACTAGGCATCTGTCCACATACTGCTTGAATCTTCTTGCAGCCAATCTCACTGATTCGGTAGGGGCTTGTTTAAAGCTATGAATCAATGATGAAGAATTGTTTTTTATTCCTGATTTAGTGAATTCCTCAATCATTTCTTGATAGACTTGTTCCATGTTTTGGAAATTATTAGGGTCCAATGGCTGGAACCATGCTAAGGCGGTGTCTGACAATGTGAGACCAAAGGACTCATATTGAATCAAGAAGTCTTCTACCTGTTCGGCCCTGATTACTTGTTTAAATTCAGCTATATGATTGTAAGGTTCACTCGAGCCATCATAATGGTTTCTCATGCATTTGGCAACTTGGATTGGCCTTAATCTTCTTCCTGCTTCGGGTGGTCTAGGCATTACTGGGAAAATTGATCTTCCTATTGGTATGCCTGGTCCTCTTACTACCGGCGGTCTGACTGGAGTAGGAATTCCATGTCTTGGGTCAATAGTTGGTTGGGGTCAGTAATTAGGGTTATTTGCAGGCATTGCAAACTGCACATGTGGTCTGACTGGGATTTGAGTTTGTTGTGTTTGGCCCGACTGCTGATATGAATCATTTTGGGATGTTCCAAGTGGGTTTCTTGAAGTAGTGGCTTGGTCCCTAGGGGGAAACACTAGAATATTCTGATATTTCAACTCAGCTCTTTCTAATTCTGTTAAGGGCCAATATCTTCTCTGATTCCTATCCAAATATGTGATGATGGTGGGGAAATCAGGATCTTGTAACTCATAGATGGTAATTGGATTAGGGGCAGCTTCCCATATTGAAGAATGTGCTCTAAGAAGATGCTCTATCCCATTGATCAAATACACATCCATTAGGGAGTCGTCTTGGGGAATCAGGTCTCCTCTCCATATCCTAGCTACAATAGATCTCCCTCTAGGTGTAGTTACTTGCTCTTCATTCCCACCTCCATTTAAGTTTGAAGCATTATTTTCTTCACCATGTTCATTAATGTTTTCCAGGTGCTCCATGACAACATATTGGATATCTCTTTTGTCCATGTAAAAACCTCCTACATACTTGACTGCTGGTCTAGGCACTATATAAGCCTCTAACGCTTTCTTTAACCTGGCCACTGATCTGTTTAGACCATCCAAATAAATAGGAATCTCATTTTGGTTGGTGTTCACGTACTCCAAGGAGGTCCTGTACTCTCCCTCAATGATTGACATCATGCCAATCATGGGTACTGTGTTCTGCATATCCTCTGAAGCCATGGGAATTTCGTCCTCTGACTCACTAGAGGTCTCGGAATAATGTGAATGGCTACTTGGGTCGGCTACACTACCTACAGAAGAGATTACACTTCTTTGGCTTCCTAGGGTTCTTCCGGATCTCAGGTTCATCCACTTCACAGCTCTGGTCAGTCCTTGCTAACCTCTATCTTCTAGAACTCTTTACTATGGATTGGAATTCTAGAGAAATTTTGGCTGGGAATTGATTGAAAAAGGATTTTTTTTCAGATTAGGATACTTGACCCCCAAATTCCACGATACATGATCTCTGGCCCAAAATGATACACGATCTTTGGGCTCAAACGATACTCGATATTTGATCCCAGACGATACTCGATCTCTGTCTCAAAACGATACACGATACCTGATGAAAAACGATACTTGATGGGGAACGATACTTGATACTTGAGAGAAAACGATACACGATACTTCCCCTAAACGATACACGACCTTTTGAAGTGGAAACGATCGACGATACCTGAACAAAACGATACGCGATCTTTGGTAAGTATCGCGATCTCTGAGAAGCGATACACGATACTTAAGCCAAACGATACACGATCTTTGATCTAGACGATACACGATCTACGATCTTTGGCCAAAATGATACACGATCTCTAGACGAAACGATCTCTGGCCCGAAACGATCTCTGTCCAAGTATCGCGATTGGTATGAAATGATACACGATCGGAGGGAAATATCGCGATACTCAACCAGAGGAGGTCACGATACTTGCAAAGTATCGCGATACTCAACCGCGGGAGTAAACGATACTTGACCCTTTTTCAAAATTTTTGAGAGATTCTTCAGGGTTTAATTCAATACACTTGTTCTACTAGTCCTTCTACCCACCCCTCACTCTCTGTATCATTCAAAACACACTTATTTCAACCCTGTAGGTCCTAAACGATACCTGACGCAGATCGTTTCATTCTGATATTGACTTTTTGAGTGATGAAAAAGGACTAGCAATTGATTGGCTCACCTTTGATGCTCTTTCCCACTCTTCTAGCACCCTCTTTTGCTCCGCGTAGCTCCCAATAGCTTTGTTTCTCAGCCACGATACCCGACTGGAACTCTCACGATACTTGCTCAAGAACACAAGTAACTTGCAAAGTGATACTTTTTGGGCTTTTATACTTGGGATTTTTTCTACTTCAAAAGAAGAACTCAACTAAAAAAAAGACTGAACACTACTCTAGCTACCTACTCTACTCCCTCACTCTTCCTATTTAGTAGGCTAACAACTCACTACAAACACTCCAAGAATGAGAAGTAGCAAGTGGAGTTGAAAATGACTTACCAAAGAAGAGAAAATCACCACTCCTCCTCTTGCTTCAATGCAAAAAGCTACTAACCATCACACGAATGCCTCGGTTTGATTCGTCACTCCCCGGCAACAGCGCCAAAAAGTGTGTTGACCTAAGTACAAACTTAGGGACTTGTGGAGAAAGAGACTATACCTCAATCCCCTCTCAAGTGCATATAGTGGGGATACACGCTTTTAATTATCAATACAAAGAGTATACAAACCTAGCCGAGTGTATGAGGACATGCAATCATGTGATGATCAATGCAAATGAACTACTCAAAGAGTGTAAACAAGGCAAAGACTTATCCAAACAAGCTTCAACTGTTGGTCATGGTGTCATGATACTTGGTGCAGCAACCGTCAGTATTTTGGACTTTTCTCCCAGCTCCGAGCTTCAAATATAGCAAATAGCATATGCCTTTCGAAGCTCTCGAGAAGACGCATCCAATGGCAGTGGTTTCACTCAATTCTGACGCTCCTACTTCAAGTTATGAGCAAAATACTGAGTCGCGGGAAATACCTTCCTACACTTCAGCACTTCCTACACTTCGCACACACCTTACCTACAGCAAATAAACACTTTCATGGATAGACAACACTCACAAGCACTCTTTCCAAGCAATACACATGCATACAAGCTCACAGAGAAGAAGATACAGAGTGAAGAAGACACAAATTCGAATTTCTGTGCTCTCTATTCTCACAATGGCCAAAAAGTCCTTTACAAAGAGTCACATTTGACTTATATACTTGTGCCCTAAAAATGGTCCTTTCACACAAGAGACCGGCACTTTATTTACTAAAAGACTAATTTCCTACTATTTTACATGGGTGAATCTCTAATCTTCTGTCGGGATGCATCTAGAGGACTCCTCTAGTGCATTTACAACAGAAAATATATTACAAGAATGGTTATGATACAAAAATATGATGTCCAAATCAGAAAAATTTTGGGGCCCGTCTTTTTCTCTGCTTTGTGGGTCCGTCTTTTTCTCTGCTTTGTGCTCTCTTTAGCTTTGCAACACTGGCTTATGGTGTTGGTGCAGACCAATCACCAATTGAAGATTTGAAGGACAAAGGATGGAGATGAGATCAAGTTTTGAAGCAAAGAAGATGGATACATTCACAGAGTGAAAGACATGTACACATATGTACATTAGTTAAGACATAGGTTACTTATACTTATGCTTTGATATAAGTCTGTACATAATTGCCTATAAATACTTTTGAAAATGTCGGGGCAAAGTGAGAAGACAAGGAGAGACAATAGGAGATCATGAAATTAGTGTATTGAGTAGTAGAAAATGTCATTAGACATGTGTGAAGTGAGTTGAACTCTCCATCCTCACTCAGTTGTAAATTTCTGAGAAATAGAAGGGAAAAATTGCGCCCGATGTTTCTGTGTTTTCTCCCTGTGTGATAGATCTTTTGTGAATTCTTTTTGGAGATATCTAAGTCCATAGTTAATCAATCTATGGCTAGAGTTTGAGAGTCTAATTGTGATCAGGCTAAGAGAATTGTGTGTAGGAACATTTACATGTGAGAAAGTACTCACTGGTTCCTGAAACAGGCTCAAATTTTGATCTTAATGATTTGATCATTTCTCACTCCACAGTTTAAAGTTTTGTGCAAGTAAGCACTTAATCTTTAATTTGGAAGGTAAGCTACTCGTGGCTAAAAGCATTTGCTTAAACGGGTTTTATACTGATAGAATTAAAGTTAAGAAGTTAGGGGTGTCCAAATCGACTTCTCAAAAGTGCAGATTTAGACATAGCTGACTTGGTAAGTAGATTTCTCAAGATCTACTGAACCTTTTGAAGTAATTCAACTTGGAGAAGGTGCGCAATCTTTAGGCGACACCTTGTGCAAAGTTTCATCAAAAACTTTACACATTTACTCAGTCAATGAGCAAGATCTATGCAGCAGACTTTCTGAGGAAATTCCTTCTTCACAGTTTAGTCAAGAAATTGATATTTGGTCATTGATAGCTTAAATTGGTGAAGGTTTTGAATTACTCTTGATATAGAGGTGTTCTAAATTCAAGAGTAGGTTGTTCTTTTGGAGATTAACACTCTTCATCAGTGGTATCAGAGCAGGAAACATCAAAATCAAGGAAAGGAGGATCCCGACTGTTGCAGATTCAAGAAATTCAACAACTGAAGAACTAAAAGGTGAAAGCTTGAAGGCAAAGCTTGAGGAGGAGACTATACGACATCAAGAAAGACAAAAGAACTCTAATTTGAAGTAAAGGTACATATATTATTCATAAAGCTTGAAGATTTCAATACAGAGGTGGACACAAGATGGGAGATTCTCTACAGATAGAGAAATTGGATAGGGAAAACTATCCTGCATGGTCAATGAGGATGGAAGCTCATCTTATGAGCAAAGATTTAATAGCTTACATCACAGGAGAAGAAGAGAAGCCACAGTTCAGAGATCTTAGTGTTCCAACTAGGGAAGAGTTAGCAGATTTGAAAAATTGGATGAAGAAAGATGCTCAAGCTAGGAGCATTATATATATATGGCAGTCAATGATTACTTGTTACCTCATATTCGAGGTCTTGAAAGTGCAACTGATATTTGGAATCCTTTGGAGGAGCATTTCCAGAATACTACTAAGTCAAGGAAGGCATCCTTATGGGCAGAGTTTACCACCTTTAAGAAGAAGGCTTCTCAATCCATTTCAGACTATGTGACAAGAATGAAAGATATTGCAGATGCTTTAGGAGTTGTTGATGAAGACATTGAGGAGGATAAATTGGTAAGGCAAATCCTTACAGGTTTAAGAGGTGATGACAAATGGAAGCCATTCATTTTGTCTACATAATTATCACTTGATCATTTCACTCCTGATTTAAATCAGTTGCTAGGTCATATGCTAACATTTGAGCAGGATGTTAAAGGAGATGGTGACAAAAGTACAGGTCATGCAATGTACTCAAAGGACAAGAAGAAAGCTAACAAAGGAAAGCAACAAGCAGGTGAAGATGAAGGTACAACTAGTCAAGCCAACTTCCTAAGAGGTAGAGGAGGTGGCAAAGGTAGAGGAAGAGGCAGAAACAACAAAGATGAAGGCAAAGCTTGTTGGATTTGTGGTAAGACAAATCATTTAGCTAATGATTGTTGGCATAATAATCAGAGTAATGGTGGATATAATCAGAACTATAATACAAGAGGAAGAGGTGGCAGAAATCAAAGAGGTAATTTCAGAGGCAGAGGTAGTAGGGGTTACTTTGGAAGAAATGCAGGTAGAGGTTTCCAAAGTCAACAATATAACAACACCTACTACAATTATGCTTCAGATCAAAAGGAAGATCAACATTGATAATGAATGCAACTTGTGAAAGGTAGAATGAAGATCAAAGAGTCTTCTACATTGATTCAGGGTGTAGCAATCACCTGAGTGGTAATATAGCCTTGATGACTGATTTGGAGAATAAGGTATCTAATCATGTTGTTCAAACAGGTGACAACACAAAGCACAATGTGAAGTCGATTGGATCAGTGAAGGCCAAGGATGGAAGCACCTTATTGAGTAAGGTCTTGTATGTTCCTACAATTCCTAAGAATTTGATAAGTGTAGGACAAATTGTGGAAAAAGGTTATGAAGTAAGGTTCACTAATGAAGGAGTGTTTGTGGAAGACCCTAGCAATGGGTATAAACAAATTGTTTCAGGGAAGAAAGAAGGAAGATTGTTCACATTGAAGATTCAAGGTAATATTGGTCATGCCATGTTCACATATGGAGGACATAAGATCTTTGAGTTAGATCTTTGGCACAAGAGGCTTGGACATTTCAATGAAAGAGGTATTAAAGACATGATTAACAATGGTTCAGTGCTTGGTTTGCCTAATGTTGCAGGTCAACATATGACATACAGATGTGAGGCATGTCAATTAGGTAAGGCTCATAAGCATTCCTACTCCAAGCATGGTTTTATGTACTCAGAGAAGCTTGAGTTGGTACATACAGATGTGTGGGGACCATCAAAGGATTTCAGTATAAATGGGTCAAGATATTATGTGATTTATGTTGATGATGCTACTAGATGGATCACTATTTATGTGATCAAAGATAAGTCAGAAGTGTTTAATACATTTAAACACTATCATGCATATGCAGAAAGAATCATAGGACATAAGTTGAAAAGACTAAGGTCAGATGGAGGGGGAGAGTATTTTTCTAATGAATTCAGTAATTACTTGTGGGATGCAGGTATAAAAAGGGAAGTTACTTGCAGGTACTCTCCTCAACAAAATGGTGTAGCAGAAAGGAGAAATAGAACTCTTGTTGAGTTTGCAAGGTCCATGATGAAGGAGAAAAATTGCCCTAATTATTTGTGGGCTGAGGCTGTAAATACAGCTACTTATTTGGTCAATAGGTTACCATGTAAAGCTTTGCAGGGAATGACACCTTATCAGGCATGGTGGGGTAAGAGACCTACACTAGACCATTGCAAAGTATTTGGATGTTTGGCCTATGCATATGTGCCATCACAGTTAAGGCACAAATTGGAACCTAAAGCTGAAAAATATGTGTTTATTGGTTATGATGATAAGCAGATGGGATACAGGTTGTGGAATCCATCCACAAAACATTTTTTTGTATCAAAAGATGTTACATTTGATGAGCAAGGTACTTGGTATGCAGGTACTATCAATATTAATACAGATGATGAAGAGGTTGTGAGCCAAAGGAAAGGTAAGTCAAAGGTTCAAATAATTGATGAAGAAGAGAATAATGAAGTGCAGGTTGAAGTGGAAGAAACACCTAGGTTTGATCCTGAATATGAAGAACCAGAAACCTCAAGAAGTGGAGAACTTAGGAGGTCTACAAGGAACAAATGGCAACCTACAAGGTATAGCTATGATACTTCATTTCTGGCTACCAAAGATTATGCTTACATGATTAAAACAGATGAAGACCCTTCTACATATGAAGAGGCAAAAGGTAAAGAAAATTGGGAGAAAGCTATGCAGGAAGAATATGATGCATTATTGGAGAATCAAACATGGGATTTGGTTCCAAAACCAAATAGCCAGAAGATCATTGGATGTAAGTGGGTTTATAAGACAAAAAGATTTGCAGATGGAAGTGTGTCTAGGTACAAAGCTAGACTTGTTGGCTCAGACATATGGTGTTGACTATGATGAGACTTATAGTCCTGTGGCAAAGATGACAACCATCAGGACACTTATAGCAATTGCTGCATGTAAAGGTTGGAAATTGTGTCAATTAGATGTGAAAAATGCTTTTTTGAATGGTTATATTTCAGATGATGTATTCATGGAGCAACCTCAAGGGTTCAGAGATAAAAGGTATCCAGATCATGTGTGCAAGCTCAAGAGAGCTTTGTATGGCTTGAAGCAGGCCCCAAGGGCATGGAATTATAGACTTGTAAAGTTCTTGAAAGAACTTGGATTTCAGGTGTCTAAAGCAGATAGTAGCTTGCTTGTCAAAGCAAGTGATAATGGTTTCATATACATGTGCATATATGTTGATGATATAATCCTTACAGGTACAGATGAGGAAGGAATACAAAGACTAAAGAAGCAAATGGAAAAGGAGTTCAAAATAAGTGACTTGGGAGACTTGTCATACTTCTTGGGCATGGAGATTACATATACTCAACATGGAGTATTTGTGACCCAAGAAAGGTATTTGAAGAACTTGTTAATCAAGTTTAAAATGGATGATTGCAGGGTAGCACCTACAACAATGGAGGTGAATCACAAATTGAGTAAATTTGAAGGTGAAGAATTCAAGGACATGAGACAATATCAGAGTTTGGTTGGTAGTCTTATCTATGCTACTTTAACTAGACCTGATTTATCATATGCAGTAGGGGTTTTGTCTCAATTCATGCATTGTCCTAGGAAAGAGCATTGGATTGCAGGTCAAAGAGTGTTGAGGTACATTAAGGGTACACTCAAAGAAGGTTTGTATTATGGGTTTACATCAGATACAAACATCAAGATCTATAGTGATGCAGATTGGGCAGGTAATCCAGATGATAGAAGATCAACCTATGGATACATGTGTTATGTGGAAGATAAGTTAATCTCCTGGTGCTCAAAGAAGCAACATATAGTTGCTTTGTCATTTACAGAAGCAGAGTACAAAGGCATGGTTGAAGCTGCAAAAGAAGTGATATGGCTTAAGACTCTAATGAAGAGTTTTGACACTATACATAACATACCTATCATTTATGGTGATAACATGAGTTCATTATATCTAGCTGCTAATCCTGTTTTTCATGCCAGGACTAAACACATTGAGATACAGTATCACTTTCTAAGAGAGAAGGTGATGGATAAGGAGATTGAAGTCATACATACTTCAACAAAAGATCAGATAGCTGATATGCTTACAAAGAGCTTGGATGGACCAAAGCTACAGAAGTTTAAATACATGGCAGGTATAAAGAAGATAAGAGAAACCTCAATTGATGATTGAGGGGGAGCTGTTGGTGCAGACCAATCACCAATTGAAGATTTGAAGGACAAAGGATGGAGATGAGATCAAGTTTTGAAGCAAAGAAGATGGATACATTCACAGAGTGAAAGACATGTACACATATGTACATTAGTTAAGACATAGGTTACTTATACTTATGCTTTGATATAAGTCTGTACATAATTGCCTATAAATACTTTTGAAAATGTCGGGGCAAAGTGAGAAGACAAGGAGAGACAATAGGAGATCATGAAATTAGTGTATTGAGTAGTAGAAAATGTCATTAGACATGTGTGAAGTGAGTTGAACTCTCCATCCTCACTCAGTTGTAAATTTCTGAGAAATAGAAGGGAAAAATTGCGCTCGATGTTTCTGTGTTTTCTCCCTGTGTGATAGATCTTTTGTGAATTCTTTTTGGAGATATCTAAGTCCATAGTTAATCAATCTATGGCTAGAGTTTGAGAGTCTAATTGTGATCAGGCTAAGAGAATTGTGTGTAGGAACATTTACATGTGAGAAAGTACTCACTGGTTCCTGAAACAGGCGCAAATTTCGATCTTAATGATTTGATCATTTCTCACTCCACAGTTTAAAGTTTTGTGCAAGTAAGGACTTAATCTTTAAGTTGGAAGGTAAGCTACTCGTGGCTAAAAGCATTTGCTTAAACGGGTTTTATACTGATAGAATTAAAGTTAAGAAGTTAGGGGTGTCCAAATCGACTTCTCAGAAGTGTAGATTTAGACATAGCTGACTTGGTAAGTAGATTTCTCAAGATCTACTGAACCTTTTGAAGTAATTCGACTTGGAGAAGGTGCGCAATCTTTAGGCAACACCTTGTGCAAAGTTTCATCAAAAACTTTACACATTTACTTAGTCAATGAGCAAGATCTATGCAGCAGACTTTCTGAGGAAATTCCTTCTTCACAGTTTAGTCAAGAAATTGATATTTGGTCATTGATAGCTTAAATTGGTGAAGGTTTTGACTTACTCTTGATATAGAGGTGTTCTAAATTCAAGAGTAGGTTGTTCTTTTGGAGATTAACACTCTTCATCATATGGTGGCCTACTATGTACCGTGATGTGGCCACATTAGGGGAAAAAATGAACCTTGCATGGGCCTTTTAGATTAAGGAGTGATTAGCCATGGACCAATGAGAAGAGGGTGGTGGCCACAGTCTAGTCCCTTAATCACATAGACTAGGCATAGGCTTCCCTTTTTTTTGTGTGGTCAAAGAGCTAGAAACCATCTAGAATTGGTGGTTTTTCTTAGAGGATGTTTTTGAGAACCTCGAATTTCATTTAGAGCCATTCGATTCATCGAAGATCTAAGGGCCACGATTGAATTCAAAAAGTCAATACGCGGACGAATTCCCACCCTTGGATTAGCTTGAGATTGAATGGATGAGATCCATGCAATCATTATGATAGGCACCTTTTGGAGAGAGCCGTTGGATTTAGGTGGAATCTAATGGTGGAGATCAAGTGAAGCAAGTGAATGGGGCCTTTTTCTTTGCTCCGTTCGATCAACACCTTCATCGAATGGCTCTAAATGACTGCGCCTAGCTACTCAACCCCATTCGCGGCAGACCATCGGATCATCCACGATCGGAGCGTCCAGATTTCTGCAGAGATTTGATCAAAATCCGATTCGAAAATGTGCTCAGCCTCATTCGCGCGCGACCGTACGATCTTTGAGGATCCAATGGTGGAAAAGGATGCAGAGAGTCTGAGCACTTAGGCCCACTCACACAAAAAGATTCGATTCTCTCTCTAAATCTCTGCGGAATTCAAATTTCACCGTCGATCTAGACAATCGGATGGCTCTGAATTTTGATGCATGAGAACTCAAAAAGAAAGCCTCATCAAATATTTTTTTTATTCACAAAACAACTAGTGGTTTTGTATGCCTACTTAAGCTCATGTATTAAGCTCTTTAATCCCTAAAAATTAGGAATCCTTACAAGGCCCATGCAGGGTCCATTTTTTCCCCTAATGAAGTATGTGCGACAGTGCGATGCATGTCAGCATTTGGGTCAACCTTTACAGAGACATTACTTTCTGCTCCAACCAGTTTTGCCTCTCGAACCCTTTTAGAAATGGGGCTTGGATTTTATCGGACCCATTACACCTCTTGCGACACTTACTAGTAACTGATATATTCTTAAATGCATGAATTATGCGACTCAGTGGGCCAAAGATTGGGCTCTATGGTCAACCACAGCTACTGCGGTCGCTAAATGTTTCATGAAAGATATTTTTCCACAATATGGTTTACCTTTGGAGATTGTGACTCATCAAGGTATGCACTTTGCTAACACATTAATGCAAGTGCTTACTAATGCCTTCCAGATTGTGCATAAGTTGAGTTCCCCCTACTACCCATGAGCAAATGGACTCGTCAAGAGCACAAACAAATCTCTGTTGAACATCTTAAGGAAACTGGTATTGGATTGCCCGGAGAGATGGGATCAATTCCTACCTGCGGTATTATGGGCTTACCGTACAACATATAAAGTGGGGACCGAAACAACTCCTTTAAGTTGGCATATGGTTTGGAGGCGATTGCGCCTATGGAACTGGTGGTTCCTAGTCTATGAGTGGCATTAGAGCAGAAGTTACTACCGGCAGAATCATTCCCTTTTCGATTGGATGCTTTACAATCTTTGGATGAACAGGGCCTCGAGAGTTTTTTGGTGCTGCAGGAAGTTCAGCTCAGGCAAGCAAGAACCCACGATCGTTTCCTTAAAACCCCCGTTTTTACGATAAATCAATTAGTGCTCTTTTATAATGCTAGATCTAATCGATCCGCAGGAAAGTTTAAACAGTGTTGGTTCAGTCCCTAGCGTATTGCCGAACAAGTGGGACCTGCCACTTTCCGGTTATCAATGCTCACCGGTACCCTTCTCCCTATGGCGATCAATGGATCGAAGCTTCATCCCTACTATTCTCCATCTTCTTCCTTGTGATGGTTGATCGGAATTTTTATTCCACACCCGTTTTCTCCCATCGTTTTGACTTGACGTTCCTTTCCTCTCTACGTGTTCCGGTTGACCGCCTAACTGTAATATTTTCGTTTTCTTACCTAACCATGATTAATAGCTACCTTATGTGTCTCTGATTCTATTAATGCGTGCATGTCGCCATTATGTCTGTAATTTTCCAACACTGCGTGATGATTATGTTTCTTTTTGCATGTTCATTCAGTGTTTCTACTTAATCCCGTTCTCCATGCTATTTTTTGCTATTGCTTCTTTGTGTGCTTATGTACTGTGTTACCATTATCTTTGTGTTTTCATCTTCACCATGGAAGCCCTGGCTAGCATTGTTACCTTCCGTGCTGGCCATATTCTTGAATAGAGGAACAGAGGAAGCCTTTTGAAGATTCAAGCAAGATCAACCTAGCCCAATAGTTACCATCTACGAGTTCAAGGATCCGGAGATACCAGGAAAAGTTGTCTACCTGGATAACACATTAAAGAAATGTTCTTGGTATCAGAGAATGGAAAGCATACATAGGCGAAGTGATTTTTCCTCCACCAAGGTCTAATGTTTCCCATGGCCTCCAAGGAGCAGGATCATCCAAGGCTCATGAAACCCAGAGGCAAAGAGCTAGAGAGAGACCTGAGGTAAGCTTTGCACATAATGTGGGTATAGACAAATCAAGACTTGAAGATGAAAGACATGAAAGAGAGAGACATCAAGCACATAGGCATCAAAGAGATGAACATGATATTCCATTGCCTTGACCCCCCGAGCACCCAAGAACCCTTAGACCCTCTCAAGAGGTCAAGGCAATGAAGAACTATTTTGACAGGACAAGAGATCCTTATGGTCATGTGGCCGAGTTGAAACAAGTGTTAAGAGCTGAACAGGTGGAGGAAATGTTCACCCAGTTTGAGGCATTTGGTTTGGCTCTTAAGGTTACAACCTTAGCTTGGTTTCAACCCCTTAATAGTCGTAACTATAGAGATATAGGTCAACTGCTAGACGAATTCATTGTAGAATTTTCCAAGAGTGGTATCAGGCATAACACATCATCCTTGATCCATAGCTTCAAGCAGACACCCCAAGAAACAGTGTGACTTGCAGGAAGATGGTTTAGACGGTACTTAAAAAGATGCCCTATTCTAGAGTTACCCACACTGGCCAAACAAGTGTCTTTGTTTTTAGATGGCTTACTAAGCACAAAGTTAAGATCATATATGTACTTGAAAGAGCCTAGATCCATAGAAGAGTGTGTGCACATGTGCATAGACATAGAAGAAAATTTTGGTGAGGAGTTAGAATTGTCCAAACTCTACAAGGATTCAGACAGTTCTACTAGTCATACTTCCACAACCTCCACTGAGATAGATGAGATAGCAGAGCAGGTTTCCAAGAAGCTAGAAGTTCAAAATACACAAACACCAAGGGTCACCTCAATGCAAAACTAGAACATGAGAGAAATGAATGCTCCATATTGCAATATTGAGAGAAAATATAGGAACCATATGGCTCAAGATTGTCCTTACAATAGGTAGGCTACTAGACAAGCTTATCAACAACCTTACCATCAAGGTAGGTATTAAAACTAATATCAACAACTATATTATAGACTACAACAACCATATCAACCTCATTTCCAGTTAAGTATGCAATGGTAGAGGAAAACCCTAATAGAGCATTGGTGCCAATGACCCCTTTGCTCTCAAAAAATGACCCTCGTGCCCAAAGTTCTGATTACTCTTATGAAGTTGGTCCACAAGCTTATTACATAGAGTCAGCTAAGCACAGTGAGATTTATCTGTATGAGTATGCGGCACCACCTTTGGAAACAACTTGGGAGCCAGAATACTCCAATGTCATGTATGTGAATCCTAACCCCAGGTCCCAATTGAGACAAATGAGACCCCAAGTACCTAGAGGACCATGTTTTAGATATCAAGGTGAACATTTCATTCGTGAATGTCCCCACTCACCAGCTTTGGGACAAGAACAAAACATCTCAATACAAGCCTTTTGTTTTGAGTGTGGCAAAGAACATCTTTCGAGAGATTGTCCCAAGAACCCCTCTAGTGCATGCAAGGTTACACCCATTAATGTGGTAAGCTTAGTGGTGGATTCAAGTTCAAGTATTATTAACATGGCTCCTATATAGGCAGTTACTAGGGCACAAGCCTTACAACAAGCAAAACCAACTGAACAATCAGAGTCAAGTGAGTCAAGAGATCCTAGTAAGAGAAAAACAAGAACATGGAAGGATACCAAGGAGAAGGCCAATCGTAAGTGGACTAAAAAATTATCTAAAATAGAAGAAAGCTTGAAAGACACAAAAACAAAAATAGAAGATATTGACTCTCAAAATCCCTTGCATGCTAAAGTTTCATCCACTCCACCTCATCCCATCACACCAATCATTATAAATAGATCACAACCAGGGTCTATTCTTGCAGATCGAACCCCACAAGACTTGGAAGTGATGTTCAAAGCCTACCACACTCGACTTCAAGAAGGGCCAATGGATGCAAACCTAGACAAGAGTTACCCTAGAGTAGATTTAGATATTGAATGGACAAAAATTTGCATGAAAATGGTAAAACTAGCTCAAGCTACGCTTGAGACCAGTCAATCATTCAATCAGACAAATTCTATCGAACGAGGTTTGCATTTCCAAGGCTTGTTAGAAAGATTAGAGCAGTTGGTAAACAAGTCGTAGGTTTCTTTACCTCCACATGCCCAAGCAATTGTTGAAAGAGAAAGCTCACCTCCAACAAAAGCTTATGCTCCTGATTCCATGGATGGCGGAACACCTCTTTAATTGAAAAATACTCTCAAGAGTTCTCGTGGGAAATACAAGAAGATAAATGGGCCAAGAAGAAGGATAATCCCCCTCCTATTCCTGAGATTGATGTTCTTCATGATGAATTTACCCAAGACATTCCATCTATTTATGGAGATCAAGTAGAGCAACAAGAAGAGGAAAGATTAGATTTTGAATCTAATTCTTTACAAGAGTTGCCCCAATTCACACACCCATGGCAATCTGAATCTCTTCATATCCAAGATCCCACAATATTGGTAAGAAATGAAGACTCGGTGGTTCCAAGAAACATTGAAGTTGTGAAGAATACTAAGATTCATTGTCATCTCACTTTAGAAAAGTTAAATCTAAGCTATGGAAACATGTCGCAAATCAAGTTCCAAAAGTCAATTCCAATGTGTCGAAAGCAAGCTCCCAACAAAAAGTACTAGAGATAACTCTAGACAAAATTGTGGACATGAGTGAATATGAAGAAGGTAAGATTTTTCTTCCAATCACCTACCAAGCTTACACAACCAAAGCTATCTTAGATTCAGGTGCTGATGTTGCAATTGCAACCACCTCTTTGTGGAAGGAATGGGACAAACCCTCATTAAGACAAACTAGAGTTAAGCTTCAAATGGTTGATGGCCATGTTGAAAGACCTCTAGGATTGCTAGAAGGGATAACTCTAACCACCTCTGGTGTAGAGTTTGAACACACCTTTGCTATATGTGACTTTGGTGAAAATAATGTCTATGAGATGATACTAGGAAGACCCTTCCTATGACAATTGCAAATGGTGCAAGATTGGGGAACCAACTCCTTATACTTGCAGCACTTATGGGTCACAGCCAAGGTCAATGTGAAGGATTATACATTTAGAGATGTACCACCCCTACTATGGAATCATATCCACAAGATGAAATACGATTCAATCTTTTATGTGCATGTTTTGGCTCACTGGTCTCAAACTATAGCAGCCCGTGAAAATCGGGATGATGTCATCACTTGTTAAAACTCATTCTCAGTGTGTGGTTTATTATTTTTGATGAGATTACTCTTGAAAGTTATCTCTTTAAGTTAACTAGACTTCCCCAAGAGGAATTAAGCTAATTATGCAAAACAGTGGACAGGTCTATGAACCAAAATAGCAAGTTTTTCACCTCTGAGCTAACTCCAACTTATCTATTTTGATCTATCTTTTTTAGAGTGATCTTCCAAGGTACATAGGGTGTCTAATACATCCATTGGCAAGCTAAAAGGGCCCACCATATACTCTTGGAGTTCATTTGGTTGGTGTAGATCAAGGATTTTGCAACACCTCTTCATCTTCAAGCACATACCTATCCATCTCTTCACATGGACAATGTCCTTTGACTGCATCAATTTCAGCCTTTGCAAGTTTGCATGTCCAATTTGTTTATGCCATATCTCTATATCTGCAATAACGCCTGCACTTTTGCAAAACATGGCTGCATTCATTTCAAGAATCTTCACATTTAAGGTGAACATCCTACCCACTTTGTTTCCTTTGGCAACCAATCGTCCATCCTGATTGTACTCTTCTACATATAATCCATCAGCATTGAACCTAACTTGTAATCCTTGGTCAACCATTTGTCCAACAAAAACCAGATTCTTTGTTATATTTGGAACATGCAACACATAAGCAAGATGTTTTACCTTCCCGTCCTCCATAGACAATGCTATGTTTCCTGTATGCTTAATAGGATGTGATGTATCATCACCTGTTTCAACATATCCAGGAACTGGCATTTTCTGCAAACTACTAAACCATTTTGCATGACTGGTCATGTGATTTGAAGCACCAGAATGAACATATCAGACATTATCATTCTATTTTGAAACACCAGCAGACATCGTATTCATCATGTGATGTTGAACCATAAACACCTTCTCAGAATCATCTGCACTTGTGGATGCATAGTTGTTTTGTTGCATTCTATTATTTTGATTCTTCAACTTGTAATCGCGTTCAAAGTGTCCAGGTTTACCACAATTCCAGCATCCTTTACTATCATTACCTGAATCATTTCTTTGGAAATTTCTACAACCTCTTTGGCTCCCCTTGCCTCGAAACTGTCCTCTTCCTCTTGCATGATTCTGTTGTTGACCTTGCTCTTGGTTACTGTTTCCTCTTCCACTTCCAAAACCTCTACCTCTGCCTCTTCCTCCGCTAGAGTAGAATACCTACTCAGAACCGGGATTTCCTTGGGAGTTTGAATCTTCACCAAGATTCTTTTCTTCAATAATCAGCATAGATACCAGATCAACAAAAGTTGGAATATTTTCCCTCATTTGTATGGAAGTTCTGAACTGCTTATATGTAGCTTCCAAACCACAAAGGCACACTTGCACCTTATCATCATCATCTACATTCATGCCAAAAGATGCAAGCGACTCATATGCTTTTGATTTTTAGAGTGTAGTCACTTACCGACATGCTCTTCTTTTCCAATGTATGCAACTCGTTCTTGAGTTGCAATTTCCGTGACTTTTTATTAGTCTCATACAAAGTGACCAAACTGTTCCAATACTCTTTTGGAGTCTTGGCATCCTGTATGTGTCCAATCATGCTATCTTGTATGCTAACAGATAGCCAATACATTACCTTTCATGCTCCTTGATTCCATTCCTCATATGCTATTAACTGGTGTGTAGTCCGATTCCTTTCTAGCAACTGTGGAGCATTTTCATTCTCTCCTTCGATGTACTTCCAGTAGCCTTTTCCCATCAGGAAATTAGTCATTCTTAATCTCCAAGCATGGAAGTTGTTCTTGTCCAGCTTATTGCTCATAAGCTGACTCATTCCATCTGTGTTTGCCATTTCTGCAACAATTCACAACACTGCAAAACACTACAAGCAGCACTTCTGCTTGAACACTATCACACTATGACATGATAGTTCGATCTCATAAAAACATAGTTTTCATGTATCAACAATACACGGAATTGCTTGAAATTCTGGATCTGGAATATATGAGTGTCGCCAAACACAACGCAAGTTACAGTTTCTGAAATTGACCTAGGTTTTCTATGGACCCCACCTTGCAGGCTCAAAACGGAGGTCGAGATGGCTCCGAAACTTCGATCTAAAAAAAACGCGTGATCCTAAGAAACTATTTTGAGATCTTCTACCTTCATGCCGATTTTCATAGCAAACAGAGGCCATTTGTGAAATCATGTTCTCTCCACGCCTTGCCGCGTAGTCTTCAGCGTCGCCTTCTCCACGAGGTCTCTATAGCCACACTAGCTCTGATACCATGTCATGAGGAAGGAGATAAGGAAGAGAGCTCACACACACACTCTCACTCTCAAGGAGAAGCACACACATTTATTGAGGCAAGGAAGAATGATCTTCTTCTTCTTTTTCTATTATATAAAAGGAATGTACAAGAATGACCTAAAAACAAGAATACAAGTGCAATATATAAAGATTAGTACATAAGGAAAAACCTAATGTCTGCGAATGAGTGAGCTAGCAAGAAACAAATGTGTCATCACTCTCGGTAGATAAATCTAATAAAGCTCAATAAAGTATCCCTGACATATAGCGGCGTGACCACTATACATGTCAGAGAAACAAAAAACTGGTACATGTCATCCTGGATCATCACATGTTGAGCTTGATATCTCAACAATATACACGTAATATCAATACAAAATGATAAGCCAAAGAATTCAAGAAAAATGATCTTTTATGGTTGCATATCATTAAAAGACGTCTCAAAAATACTTTGAAGCATCCTAAAATTAAACTTGCACCATGCTATTATGGACTGTTTCACATTATACAAAACATTAATAATAATTCATCTAGATTAGATATACCATCTCATTGGAATATACATAACTCTTTTCATATTAGTTTACTTAAACCATTTAAAGGAACTTTACCACTCACTTCACTTCTTGATGACCCTCCTTTAATTGAAGAACAATCTAAAATCTTGGTTCTTGAGAAAATAATTGATCATTATGTAACTACTACATGCAAAGGTACTCAATATCATCGATATTTAGTTAAATACAAAAATCACTCTATTGAGAATGTCAATGGATACATAAAACACAATTAACACCCAATTATGACCACTTAATTTTTGCATATCATACACAAACACATTAATGTAACTCCTCCATGAACATTTTCATGCATGAGTTTTTACATGGGACATGCTTATTTTTATTTAGTGAGAGAACATGTGACTAGCCATCCATGTTTATTTTTATTTTATCAATTGAGATCAGTTGCTTTTTCAAATGAGGGGCATGTTATGAATTATGGAATATGTTGAGCAAGGAATTGTTGGAGTGTTAATTTATTAATGTATTAATGTGTTTTGGTGTTTTTGATATAGCAGCTGAAGGTTCGTGAGGGTGTGAAAGGTGTGGAAGGGTGGACATCAATAATCTGATTTATAATTTATATAATTTGTAAATAAACCCATGTAGAGGGTCCTATTGTTAGAAAGAGTTAGTAAAAAAGTGGTTAGAATAAGGGTAGACCACAATTTTTGATATTAAAAGCAAAGGCTTTCTTCAAAAGTTACTAACTTTTACTTTCCCTCGTGCTTTTCGAAGCCGCTCTCATGTAACCATTATTTCGACATAATCCAAAACTCGTATAAATACATGCACTCTCTAGACTATCAAAACACAGTGCATGGGGAGAGATTGCACCCAATACTACATCCTTTCTTGTCTATTGGCATGTCCATCTTTTCTGTGTGTTTTCTGCATTCATAACCTCTGTGTGCATGTTAGCAAGATCTTGATAACAATGCCCATTCTTCATTCTGCACAAGATTAGTAGATTCTCTTTTGGGTGTAGAGGCCTCTACAACAACCATTCTAACCTCTTTTTTCTTTGTCTCTTTTGCAACCAATTTTGGATATCTCTTTATGACATGATCATTTCCTTTATAGTATTTGCAAAACAATTTTGGCTTTTTTGCTTTCTTCTCATCTCTGTCATTCGTCTTTGATTGTGCAAAACTCAAAAATTTCTACTTACTAATGATCAGCTCCATTTAGCTTGGCCCTTCTGACTAGCCAAGAAAGCTTGATCTACAACATGCATGATGGAGCTGTTCTGTGTAGACTGATCTTCCTACAATAGAACAAAGACTAACTCCTCAAATGTAAAGGCATTTGGATTTCCCTTCATCATAAATCAAAGAGTAGAAGTAAAACTTCATATGAATCTGGAAGACCATTCAAAAGAGTTTGCACAAGTGAACTATATCAGGCAAGACTTCATCACCAAAAATCAATTGCTCCTTCAAATCTTTGATCTTTGTCAAAAAATTGTCCATGGAATCTCCTTCATTCATTTGCTCACTCTCCAACTATTTTAGAGGTAAGCAACACATGCCTCATTCCTTGCCTGGTATAAATTGGTAAGTGTATCCCAAGCATCCTTTGTTGTTTTGCAAGAACGAATGTGAGGAATAATGGCACGTTTGGTAGACAAGGCTATCAATGCATGTGTCTAAGCATCTCTACCATCCCAACAAAGTTTCTCTACACTAGGTGTAGCACGAGCTGCAACACGAATAGGAACCTCAAGAATATCACCATCTTCAATGTCATCTGCATCACCTTCAACAAGTGTAATAGGATTTTTTTTCAACACCTTGCACAATATTCCACAATCCTTTTGCAACCAATATATGATGCATCATATAAGCTCATCATGGGTGATTCATACCATCCAACTTATCCTCAACAACCACTACATATGGAATACATCACTGCTTTCATCCATGGCCATTGACTAAGATACCATGATGCAAGAAAATGATTACATCTCAAAAAGTTGACTAAAAATACCCTGTCGAGTTCTCCTAAACCTATAGAAAACTTTTGAGAAGCTTATACTGGCGAACCAAAACCTGTATATATCTTTGGTACCAAAAGACATAATTCCCTACTCAAGTACTCCGATAGTGCATTTGGAGGCCAAAACAATCTCACATTGTGATTTTGACACCACAAAGTGAAGCATCTTAATTGAACTCCTAATCACCCTGAGTATGCTCACTAAATTTCATGCAATTTTGAGACAATAATTGGAGGGGTTTCAATGACACTCTAGATGAAGCGGCGATCTTCTCTGATACATATTGTTGGAGCTTGAGTTCTGCAAAAGCACCCAAAGAGAAAAATGAAGAAAAAGAAGTTGGAGCATGACGCACAAGACTAAACATGTTACCAAGAGAATGTACAAGGATATTGACCCATAAGGGTTATATGCATATATACAAGCCAAGAGAAAAAACCTCCTAAAGAGGGAAAGAAGTGCCCCATGTTGAGATATCAAGCTCAACATGTGATGATCCAAGATGACATGTATCACTTTTTTGTTTCTCTGACATGTATAGTGGTCACACCGGTATATGTCAGGGATACTTCATTGAGCTATACTAGATTTATCCACCGAGAGTGATGGCACATTTGTTTCTTGCCTGTTCACTCATTTGTGGACATTAGGTTTTTCCTTATGTATTGGTCTTTATATATTGCACTTGTTGTATTCTTGTTTTTAGGTCATTGTTGTACATTCCTTTTTCTGTAACATAAGAAGAAGAGGAAGATCATTCTTCCTTGTCTCAATCTGAGTGTGTGCTTCTCCTTGATTGTGAGAGTGTGTGTGTGTGTGTGAGCTCTCTTCCTTATCTCCTTCCTTGTGACATGGTATCAGAGCCAATGTGGCTATAGAGAGATCATGGAGAAGGCAATGGTGAAGAGTACATAGCAAGGTGTGGAGAGAACACAATTCACAAACGACCTCCATTTGTTCAACTCAAAGTGTCGGAGCCATCTCAACCTCCATTTCGAGCCCACTAGGTGGGACCGCATAAAAACGAGGTTAGTTTTAGAAACCCTAACTTGCATCTTGTTCGACAACACTGATATATTTGAGATCCAAAATTTTAACATACCTGAAAATTGTGTTTTTTTGAGATCGAATAGTCATGTCATAGTGCAACAGTGTTCAAGCAGAAAGTGTTGCTTGTAGTGTTTTGCAGTGTTGTGAATTGTTGCAGAAATGGTAAATGTAGATGGAATGAGTCAGCTTATGAGCAATAAGCTGGACAAGAACAACTTCCATGATTGGAGATTCAGAATGAAAAATTTCTTGATGGGAGATGGCTATTGGAAGTACATCTAACGAGAGAATGAAAATGCTCCACAGTTACCAGAGAGGAATCAGACTGCAGAACAATTAAGAGCATATGACGAATGTAATCAAGGAGCATGAAAGGTAATGCATTGGCTATCTATTAGCATACAGGATAGCATGATTGGGCACATACAAGATTCCAATACTCCGAAAGAGGCTTGGAATAGTTTGGTCGCATTGTAGGAGACAAATACAAAGGCACAGAGATTGCAACTCAAGAACGAGCTGCATACATTGGAGAAAAAGAGCATGTCCGTAAGTGACTACACTCTGAAAATCAAAAGCATATGTGAGCCACTTCATCTATTGGCATGAATGTAGATGATGATGATAAGGTCGAAGTGTGTCTTTGTGGTTTAGGACCTACATATAAGCTGTTCAAAACTTCTATACTGATTAGGGAAAATATTTTGAATTTTGCTCATCTGGTATCTATGCTGATTATTGAAGAAAAGAATCTTGGAGAGGATTCAAAATCCCAAGGAAAATCTAGTTCTAAGTAAGTATTCTACTCTGGTAGAGGAAGAGGCAGAGGTAGAGGTTTCAGAAGTGGAAGAGGAAACAATAACGAAGACCAAAGTCAACAACAGAATCATGCAGGAGGAAGAGGACAATTTTGAGGCAAGGGGAGCCAAAGAGGCCACATAAATTTCAAAAGAAATGATTCAAGTAATGATAGTAAAGGATGGTAGAATTGTGGTAAACCTAGACACTTTGAACGTGATTGGAGGTTGAAGAATCAAAATAACAAAAGGTAGCAAAACAACAATGCATCCTTAAGTGCAGACGACTCTGAGAAGCTGTTCATGGTTCAACATCACATGATGAATATGATGTCTACTAGTGCTTCAAAATTGAATGATAATGTCTGGTACGTTGATTCAGGTGCTTCAAATCACATGACCAGTCGTGCAGAATGGCTTAGTACTTTGCAAAAATTTCCAATTAATGGATATGTTGAAATAGGTGATGACACATCATACCATATCCAGCATACAGGAAATATAGCACTATCTATGGAGGATGGGAAGGTAAAACACCTTGCTGATGTTCTGCATGTTCCAAATATAACAAAGAATCTGGTTTCTATTGGACAAATGGTTGAACAGGGATTAGAAGTCAGGTTCAATGTTGGTGGGTTATATGTAGAAGAATACAAATGGGATGGAAAAGTGATTGCCAATGGAAACAAAGTGGGTAGGATGTTCACCTTAAATGTGAAAATTCCTAAAATGAATGCAACCATGTTTGCAAAAGGTACAAGAGTTATTGCTGATATAGAGATTTAGCACAAACAGATTCGACATGCAAACTTACAAAGGCTGAAATTGATGCAGTCAAAGGAGATTGTCCATGGACTACCAAATTTCAAGGTTGTAGAGATGCAAAAGGTATGTGCAACATGTCAATTTGGTAAGTAGTCAAGATCATCATTTCTTGCTATGAGAATGTTCTAGAAATAGTACATACAAATGTTTGGGGTCCTGCAAAGACTACATCTATGGGCGGTTGTAGGTTTTATGTTACTTGCATTGATGACCATACACGAAAAGTGTGGGTCTATTTCATGAAAGAGAAGAGTGAGGTATTCACTCAATTTCAGAATTACACTCCACAACATAATGGCGTTGCTGAATGAAAAAATAGACATATTGCAGAAATAGCAAGAGCCTTGATGACTGAGAAGAATACCTCATTGTTTTTGGGCAGAAGCTATGCATATGGCTGTATACATCATGAACAAAACTCCAACTGCTACTGTACATCAAGTTACACCTGAAGAGACGTTCACAGGTAAAAATCCAAGCTTATCACACATGACAGTTTTTAGTTGTATTTCATATGTACATGTTCCAACTGAGTTGAGGATGAAGCTTGATCCAAAAGTAGAAAAATGTGTCCTCATTGGATATTCCCTTGAGCAAAAGGGATATAAATGTTATAACCCACTCACACGACAGGTGAAGGTGAGTAGAGATGTGGTATTTGATGAAATGTCAAGCTTCTATGTACATGCCAAAGAAGGACTAAATCTTTAACCAAATGACAAAAAAAATGCTAAAAAATCAAGTGCAGAATCTCAATCTTTGAGTGGACCGGATGCATCACCAAGCAATAGTTCCAATTCAAATCCATGGAGTGGAAGATTGCATGAAAATTTTAGTCTAGCAAATTCATCATATACATCCAAGCAAGGTAAAGAAAAGCTCTCTATTGGTCATAAAATATGTGCACATTTTGAAGATGTTGATGGAGATTCAACAGTTAAGAAAATAGTCTTAATGAGGATTGGATTGCCCTCTGTGAAGACTCTAAGAGCAAGAAAGGCACATGCAGATGATACAAGGAGAAGTGACCCATGACCAAGAAGATCTCGCAGGACACGGAATTCAGTGTAGCGATTGAGATATGATAGTTACATGGTGCACCATTGTGCCTACATGACAAAGGTAACACAAGATGTTGAACCTTCTTATTTTGAAGATGCAATTGGAAATGTAGATTGGGAAAAATCTATGGATGAAGAGATGGCTACACTTTATGGAAACGATACATGGTAGCTGGTTCCAAGTGGGTTTACAAGGTGAAGCACAATGCTGATATTAGCATAAGCAGGTATAAAGCACATTTGGTAGCAAAAGGATATGCACAAACTTATGGCATTGATAATGAGGAAACATTCAGCCTTGTAGCTAAAATGTCTACTGTTAGAACACTTGTTGCATTAGCTACAACAAAAAGATGGACTTTGCATCAGATGGATGTGAAGAATGCTTTCTTAGATGGTGAGTTATAGGAAGAAGTATGAATGGACTAGCCACAAGGATATGAAGATTCAAAGCATCCAGAATATGTTTGCAGGTTGCAAAAGGCTTTGTATGGGCTGAAGCAAGCTCCTCGTGCATGGCATGCAAGGATTGTTGATTACTTAACCACCATTGGGTTATCTATGTGTGATGCATATCATTCACTATATACAAGGAAGGGTGATGCTGGCATCACGATTGTGGCTATTTATGTTGATGACTTGATTGTAGGTGGTGATAATGAAGAAAGCATCAAAGAGGTAAAGCAACCTCTTATGCAGGAATTTGACATGAAAGATCTTGGTGTGTTGTGCTATTTCTTAGGCATTGATTTTATACATACAAAAACAGGTTTATGGATGTCACAAAGGCAATATGCCTTGAATATGCTGCAAAGGTATGGTATGGCTGATTGTAAGATAATTTCTATGCCATTAGATCAGACTTTGAAGTTAGATATTACATCAGGTGAAGCATTGGAAAATGCTACTATGTACAAGAAAATTGTGGGAAGTTTCAAATATCTCACTATCACAAGGCCTAATCTTAGATGCACTGTTGGACTTGAAAGTCAATTTATGCAAGTTCCCAGGAAGCCACATTTGGATGCTCTAAGGCACACTCTACATTATGTGAGTGCTACTCACATTGAGGCAAGGAAGAGAATGATCTTCTTCTTCTTCTATTACATAAAAAGGAATGTACAAGAATGAACTAAAAGAAGAATACAACAAGTGCAATATATAAACACCAATACATAAGGAAAAACCTAATGTCCGCGAATGAGTGACCTGGCAAGAACCAAATGTGCCATCAGTCTCGGTAGATAAATCTAATAAATCTCAATGAAGTGTCCCTGACATATATCGGCGTGACCACTATACATGTCAGAGAAATGAAAAAGTGATACGTGTCATGTTGGATCATCACATGTTGAGCTTGGTATCTCAACAGGATTGCTCCAATCAGCTATTAATGACATTTGATGCAAGGTAGCATGTTTGGCTAGGGGTCATTAATACAAGTTGGACAATCCTTACACATGTGATAGACATTTGCTTCCATAATTGGCCAATATATACCTAATCTTTTCAAATTTGATAGGTTTCAAAGTTTCCAATGGTGTTGCTCTAATGGATCTATGTGTGCAAGTTGCAACCAATTCCCATGCTCTTCTTCATCCACACAACAAGATAAAAATCCTTGATCAGTGTTCTTGTATATGGTTCCTCACATGACATGATACTTTTATCGCATTCAGGTACTACTTCAAAGTTGAACATGTAAGCATCACGAAGTGCAATGATTTTCCTAAAGTTATTCTAGAAGGATGATCCACCCAAAGGTGAGTCTTGCTTTCCTGAAAAATACTTCAAAGTCATTGTTGCTCTAGCACAATGGTAAGTACCACGTTAAGAAGCTTCACCTCCTTAATTGTCAATCCGCGGAAGAGATAGGAGTGATATGAAGATCGTGAATGTGAGATGATGTGAGAGTGAAGGTGAGAAGCACCAAGATGCACACACACATACACACACACACAATGAAGAGACAAGCAAGACACAATGGAAGGTGGGAAATTAGCTCTATTACTCAAGAACACTATTACAAGCTCAAAATAGCTCTAAGCTCTTCTCTACTCAAACAAGCTAACCTCAAAAATGAGCTCTCTCGCTCTTTTTATAGTTTCTAGACTAGTTTTGACCGGTTTCACATCTAGTGACCGGCATAGTTAAAAATTAGGTCCTAGATGCTATTTGGAAGGGTAAACGGTGTCTAAAAATAACGAAAATTGATACGCTTGTTCTACCTAAGCTCCTCAAGCTCGAGGACTCCTCGGCTTGCACAAAATGGAGCTATGGATTACAAAATGGGGTTTTCTATGTTACATATGTTACAATAGTGATAAAAATCACTGTTGGAGGTTTTCAAAAGTATTTTAAAACATGATTCTTTGAAAAAAGATTCCACTGACTCCTTGCTCTGTTGTTACATGCTTCCGCGTCTTCTATGCCTCTGGCTGCTTCCAACACCCCCCTCCCTCTCGCTTCTGTCGTCCCTAATAGAACCTTGTTGTGAGGTCTGCCGGATATAGTTCTGTAGGAGGTCTTCAGCGAGGGTGTGCTCGGAGATACGAATGCCTCGGGCCAGATCGGCCTCGAGTTTCTCCCAGTCGATTGGTTGCGGTTCTTCCGGTGGCAGGAGCTGATAGTGTGTGGAATAGACCATTCGTTCACAGGCAAATAAGTGTAATAAATGTGTAGGCCTGCTTATGAATACCTCTGAATGGTATTCCCAGAAGCCGGTTGTGAACATCTCTTTGAATGTCTGCTTGTAGCACGCCGGTAGGTACTTTATTCTGCAATGCCAGGCATAACACACCCGTAGCGATGGCGTTGTACTCATATCATATACCAGATCGAAGTTGCCATGCTCGAAGCCCGGGGTGTTTACATGAGGTGCCTTGACGCGTTGGAAGACTTTAAAAATCATTTGCATCATGTCAAAGATTTGGATAGTCATATGCGCCGCTATATCGTCCATATGCTTTAGTCTAGGGAGCCAGTGGTGGATTGTAGCCATCATGTAGCCTACAGTTGGTAACTCAATGGGTGGCTTAAAATAGGGGTAATTCAACCAGTCCTGGCACTACTTATTGTTTTGTACCTTAATAGCAAAGGCAGTCCAGGAGCGGTGTCGTGGTACTGGTCCCCAACACGGGTTGTACTTCAAATGAAAAGGTGCCTTTACCCATGTACTCATCATTTCTGGATACTTCTGTAGTAAATCTTTCCGCCACTCTAGTTGATAGATCTCTCCTTGTTGCGCATCTAGTGGCAAATCGTCCTCCTCGAATTGAGTCGCATGCGATGGTTTCTTACCTGTTTCTTTCTTAATGGCTAACTGGTATTCGGCCATTAACATAAAATACGGTTTATACTATAGCTCATGCCCAGATATGTATCGTCGCGGGGCCAAATGAGCAAAGAATGGAGACTGTAAAATTCTTTCTTTGATCATCGCCATGGCATGTAATTGTGCCTCTACTCTAGCTGAGTGCGTTGTTCCAAGTTCCTCAATTGTCTTCATCCACGTGGGGGTCGGGAGTTCGTAAGTCATCTGGCCTTCGGCCGTGACGCGTCCGTCTGGGATGGGTTGTGGTTCATACGCCTCTTCAAACGTTTCCTCCACCGGGATGGTGACAGTTTCTTCCTCAGCTGGAAGCTCAGGTGGGGAATCTGGCCTTGGTGGTGCTTCATATACTGCAATCCTTGATTCAAGGTGTGATACCTGGGCCCGTAATGCATTGAGTTCCTCTAAGATGTCAAGAGAGGGGTCCACAGGTGCTGGTATGTCTTGGTGTGCCGGTGCTCGTAACTGGAGTAATTTGTGATCTTCTTTGAGTTTCTGTAACTCCTCGTTCATGCAGTCGTATTCATCTAGCAATCTTACATGATCTTCTAGCAGCATCCTCATCGAGTCTGAGGGAATGGCTTTGAACCGACTAGAACTCAAAGGTTGGTCTGGGTGGTCAAGAGCTGCTTCTAAGTTTTCTCGGTTCTAATCCTGTAGGCGCTGGTTTTCCTCCTTTGCTACTGCTAGATGTCTTCTGAGTAAGCCCATGTTTCGTGTTAGCGTTGCATTGCGGACTGTCTGGGCTCTTAATAAGTTATCCAGGTCAGCAGTGGCTTCCTTGGTCTTTTCTTCATTTTCTAGTTCTAATTTATGATAGGCCTCTCGTAATTCTTGGTAACGGCTGTTCAGGGAGGCATTCTCAATAGACAATAAATTAAGCTGCGACTGTAAGTCATTGGTTGTCCTCTGCAGCTACTGGTAATTATCGCCAAGAGATGTGAACTCATCTCTTACTTGCATCATACACATGAACATCTGTCGAAATGCATTATCTACAGTGGGTGATAGTATTAATGGGGTGCTAAATGAAGATGCAGTGGGTGTAGATGCAAAGGGAACGGGGAATGGGGATGGGAAGGTGGATGTTGTGGTGATTGTGGAAAATTGTGAGGTGCCTAAATATGTTTGTGCCGTGAGTGAAGTGAGTGATGGTGCAGTAGGGGGTGAGATGTCCATGTCATTGGACGTGTCCAGTGCGGTGACTGTGTATATGGGTGTGACTGTGGGTGCTTGTGCTGGTGTAAATACGGGATTTACAAAGGCTGAGGAGTAATTTACAGGGGGCTGGCTCGTGCAACTGGGTGGAAAGGGGAAATAGGGGTTACAGTGGGTCGGGGAGGTGAGACGGGGGAGAAGGTTAAGGGCGGTGGGAATGGAAAAAGGGGTCTTGGAGTTGTGGGGAAGGATGGAAAAGCTGGATGGAGGAATGGGTTGAATGGAAAGGTGGAAGTGTGAGGGGGTAGACTAGGTCTAATGGTTACAAGACTTGTGGGGTTAGTGGTCGTAAAGACGATTTCTGCCATGTCACCAGCAATAGAGGATGTTAGATGGGGGGAAGGAGAGTGAATAGGGGAAGCTGGATGGACGGGCGGAGATGGAGGAGCGGTTGGGATGGTCGGTACTTCAGTGACTACTGAGGTATGTACAGTTGTAGCGCGGGGTGGGGAATCTACAAGGATGGTTTCTGCTGCCAACGAACTTTCGGGGACGAGGCGTGCCTCCCTAGCTTGTTCTGAAGACTATGCTCCTGTTGGTACACGAATGTATTCGCCTGGCTTTGAAAGTAGTCGTACTCTACGGGGGTCAAACTGTGGTAGTGGCTTTCTTTGCAAGTACCTGAGTGCTTCGTTGGAGCCTACTGATTTGACCAGCTCTCTGAATCCTTTGATGTAAGCATCTTCGAATCCGCCTGTGACAAGTTCCTGTTCTATTATGGCTTGACTCTCTTCCTCGGTCAGCTTTTTGCGTGCCAAAACTTTTTCCATAGTTTTATACAACTTCTTAATAGCCAGTGTGTAAGCTGCTGCTTCACAAGTTTCATCTTCGTGGGTACTTGTATCACCATGTGTGTCTGTTTGTTGTCCTTGGCCATCTGTCTGTTCATGCTCTTGAGAGTTGATAGTGCCCTGGCTGGCTTCGTCATCGCCTTCATCGTCATCGGTTGCTGTTCTTTCGTCATCAAAGCTAGACACGATCTGTCCTTGTGGCTGATCCCGGGGTGTGGTGGGATAGCAAGGCCTTTCATATTCTTGAGAAAACAGTTGTCCTTCTGAAAATTGGAACTCATTGGAGAATGCATCGAGCATTTCAAAATCGAACGTTGTGTTCAGTGGCGCTGCTTGTTCTGCTTCTAAATGGAGTATTGGAAAAGAGAACGCTTCCGCACCAATAGTGGTCAGAAGTTCAGCTGCCGTGGTGATAGGTTCTATGGTTGTGGCTGCTTGGGGTGCAACAGTACTGGTGGTGCCCTCCGGCGTAACTGGTCTGGATAACCGGATACGAATTGGTGGTACCGTGGGAGTGGCTGCTATCAGTGACTGCTCTGGAGATGGTTGTGGTGAGGGTGAGTCTGGCACTTGTAGGCATGGGATAGTGCCTCTCATCCGCTTTCCAGCTCTACCTTTGCTAGACTTTCTAGCCTTCTTAGTGGTCCCTTTGAATGCTTTCAGTTCCTCACTGGTCATGGCACGCTCAATGGGCAAATCATATGCCAAACACATATATATAATCCTTGTAAGAGCACAACATCCATTGATGACCTTCTTTCGCTCCCACCTATGTTGTGCCAAATAGAGCTGATCAATTATCCAGCTGGCTAGATCAACCGTTTGAGGTCCAGTACATGCTAAGTATAATCCAAACCAGATTCTTTTGTGGGGCATGGTAAAACGATCCTGAGCAGGGAAAGCAAAATGCTGCATGCATATCCGTAATGGCTTGGATAGCTCAGGGGTTAGCTGAAATATCCTCCCACTTAGTTACGTCACCACGTTTCATCTGCTCTAGGACTAGCCGTTCTCGCTCAGTCGGAGTATGCATTCCATGTATTTTGAGAGCTGCGCGAATTAAATCTTTAGACAAATAAAACCTTCTGAATGGAGGATCATTTACCAAGGATGGTAACATGAATGTGCCGGGTAGATCCTTGTTCTCTGATGCCGTCAAGGTGGTTACTAAGTAAACGCATCTGTAAAAATCAAGTTTAGGCAGAGGGTCACTAAAATATTCTGTAAATCCCGCTCGAGCCCAAACGTGCGTTAAATCTTGGGTATTCTGTAGTCCTTCAAATCCTCTTGAAAAGAACTGGTACTTGGCCCATGTGCGAAGATCAAATGCAAAATTGGCCTCAAATATGAAATCAGCGTCTGCTAAGGGTCCTGCTAGGCCTTGAAACCAGTGAGAGTTACGATGAATCTTCTCAGTATATCCTCTAGGAGGATCGTCTATTGGCATGGATCTTGGAAAACCTTGAAACTCTGGAGGTTGCATCGTCGGATAAGATTCCGCTAGTAATTCTCCAATATTGGCCATTGGTGTGCTTGGGCCAGCTTCTGATGGTATTGCTTCGGTTTGCATGATGACTGACGAGCAACTGGAAAAGATCTGCTACAAAAGATTAGCACATTAGTATGGAAATTAATTATGATCCCATTAAGGTGAGACCGCAATCCCTTTCCATAACCGATGTGTAACCTGTGTAGCCAGATGTTGTGAGGTGGTTAGTGGAGTGATTATTTGCAAAACTAATGCAGGTCTCTAGACGCCTACATGGTCAGATTATGCATACATTGCTTGATGAGCTTTTATTATGCGGGGCGTGGGGTTATGGTGTGTGAATTGATACAAGGTTTAGTTGAGGGTGAATTATTACAAGGGTGTAGTTTAAACGGGGTGGGAGAATTGTTAGATAAGGGGGTACAAGATGACGTCTGGATACATTTCGGTATCCATTTCCTAAGAGTCTTGGAGTGGGTGGTGAGTTTCTGCTGAGGGACACAAAGTAGTATCGGGTTTGGTGGTATTGAGCGATGGAAAGATTTCTGAGGGGTATATATTACATGGCGTGAGGATTGAGCTATGATACATGGTTTGGGTACCCAAATTTGCGTGGGTGTGGGTCTATGGATAAGGTGTTTCTTGGCGATCCAAATCTGTCAAGTATTTGTACTTGTAGAAGAAGATCGAGGGGACTTTGGATGCTGACTCAGCTTTTGTTGAAACTTTGTCCTGTTCTCGTCTGCAGTGTTGCCAATAGCCTGTGGTTGCTGTCCTTTTGGCACCCATATTTGTCTCGTGCCACTTGTTCTGTGATGCGGATACTGCTGCTTTCTTTGCCTTGTCTGATGGTGTCGTCGGTCTGGGTTCCTCTGTTGTGGTTGACTCCTTCGTGGTTGGGTTTGAGAGGTCTAGTGGACGCTCTGCTTTGGAAAAGAAGGGAGATCCAACACTTGCGTGACCTGCCCATTAGGAAGTGATTCGTTATTTATCTTTAATCTAGGCCAGCCCGCAGCAAGTTTGGAAGGATGAGCACCGCAAGGTATTGTGCTCATTTGGCCGTTGATGCAACCCACCTGACCGCTGATTGTGTCCATCTGCCCTAGCGGTTGGGTAGCTGCCCCTTCTAGTTTGCAGGAAGCCCCAGGGAAGATCTCCTGTCGTCCTTCTAATTGACAACTGTCTATAGCCAAGCCCGAGGGGGTTGGTGTACATGTAACGTGACTGATCTGACCCAAGATCTTCGGGTCTTCCGTCGCATGTATTTCATAGGGTCTAGGGTTACTATCCTCAGTCGGAATGCCATTAGGGAAGTCAAGCGGTATCACTCGCTTCTGCTCTAAGGTTCCAATCTGTAAGGAGCCTTGTGTAAGATTTAGGTCCACTGAGTGATCGTATAGCCAATCTTGGCCAAGGATTAGGGGTTCTATCAGGTCGTCATCATGGCACACTAGTAGCTTCGTTGTCATGGTCACGTCCTTAATGAGGATAGGAAGGTCCACCTCACCCATGCAAGGGGTTTCCATGCCTCCTAGCCCTATGAGGTATGCCTCAATTGGCCGCATTTCTATTCCTGAATCCTTATAGTGGGACCATCTAATCGCACTAGTCGCAACACCTGAGTCAATTAAAGCCCTGAGCTCTTGGCAAGGGTTGCCGTGCTCTAGCTTCACTATAATGAATGGTCTCCTGTCCACTATACTAGGATGAGTGGTTGACTTTACTTGACACATGGCCATGGGATATCTGGGTGTAGTTTCCAGATGGTTATAATGTTCTCTCCCTAGTCCTTGTCTTCTTAGCTTCATGCGCTTAATGCGTTCTATGGCTTCTACCTGAGCTTCAGCTCGTATTCTATTTTCTTCCTCCTTACGCTTCTTTGCCAACGTGAGTCGTCTAAGCATATCCTCAGTAAGAGGTTCTTGGTATAACTTGACTCTACAGCCACTAATGTAATTAGGCATTATATCTCGTTCTAAGGTGGCTAACTGTACTGCTCCACTTGTCGAGAGTCTGTTAATGATCATAGGTCCATAACCTCGCTTTTCTAATTTTCGTGCGTGCTGTTTCAACGTATACACTAGAACTAAATCTCCTTCTTTTAGGCCTTTATCTTTCACATGTGCATCAAAATATGCTTTCTATCGTTTCTTTGCTGCGTATTCCTGCTGTTGCCTTTAGCCTGGTTTCTCCTAATCGTTCCAAGTCCATTATTCTAGCTGATAATTCATGGCCGGTCCACTGATGTTCTTGTGCAACCTTAAGGGTCGGTATCAAGAAGTCCAAAGGAAGCACAACATTCTGACCAAAAACCATATGAAAGGGAGTTGCATTGAGTACGGTCTTGTAGGCCACTCGATATGCCCAAAGAGCGTGGTGTAACTGTTTGTCCCAATCTAAACGTTTGTTGTTCACGAGTTTCATTAGTACGTTACAAAGGATCTTATTAGTGCTTTCAGCCTGACCATTGGCCTGAGGATGATATGGTGCGGATTTCTTGTGAATCACCATAAAATCCTGTAACAAATATTCAATGACTTGGTTTAGAAAGTGAGTTCCTCGATCGCTCACTAACTCTATAGGCAATCCATATCTTGTAAAGACATTTTCAAATAAGCATTTTGCAGTCGTGTGTGCATCATTCTTTTTTGTGGCTTTTGCCTCTACCCATTTCGTAAGATAATCTGTGGCAACAATAATGTATTCCGCATGTGTACCTTTTGCAGGGGGGTTAATGGGTCCTACAAAGTCTATACCCCACTTAGAAAATGCACGTCCGCCCATCATGGGTTTCAATGGCATTTCATCTTTGCGAGTAGGAAATTGAGTTCTTTGGCACACATCACATCTCTTAACATAGGTATGAGCATCCATGTGAAGAGTGGGCCACCATAATCCTGCAAAGAGGATGGCTTTGATTATCCTATCGGGCTCAAAATGACCTCCTGCAACACCTTGGTGTGTAGTCTCTAGTATGCTTAGATAATCGCTTTCATGAACACATTGTCTTAGATATCCATCTCGTCCACTTTTGTATAGATTATTGCCAATAAGAGAATAGTCTTGAGCCTCTTGCTCTAGACTGCGTTGTCGAGCTAAGGTCATTCCTTGAGGGAATGTCTTCGTCCTCAAGTATGTCACTAATGGTTCACTCCAGTCTGGTGTGAGAGACACGTGATATAATGTAGCATGCTCTATTGGTGGTCTTTCACAACAAACATTGCATTCCTTACACAACCTGTAGACATCTGCTTCCATCGAAGGCCAATATACTCCTAGTCTATGCAGAGTCTGTATTGTCCGATGTTTTGAATGATGTTGCTTTAATGCACCTATGTGTGCTAAGTGCAACCAATTCGCATGTTCTGATTCATCTACACAACAAGCAAGAATCTTTTGATTATCTTGTTCGTATGTGCTTCTTGCTATGATTTGGTATCTCTGAGACTTGGTAATCTCTCCTTCTTTGATCTTTATCCTAGGATTCTTGGGTCCATACGTGAGAATAGGGACTATAGGCTTAACCCATTCTGGTGTTATCTCAAGGTTAAACAAGTATGCATCTGGTAATTCATCCGCTACTCCTTGAGGAGCTTCTCCTGATGTTAATCTTGAAAGGTGGTCAGCTCTAAGATGTGTCTTTCCTTTCCTGACTACTACTTCAAAATCATACTCCATGAGTAATAGAAACCAACGTATTAGTCGTCCTGTGTTACATGGTTTGTTGACTAGGTACAATAGGGCTTGATGATCTGTAAAGAACTTGAATTTGTTGGCCAACAAATAGTGCCTAAACTTCTTTACTGCGTAGATCATCCCTAACCCTTCTCGTTCCGTCGTGGTGTAATTTCTTTCTGCTGCGTTCAATTGTCTACTCGCGTAAGCTATGGGGAGATCTATGTTACCTTCATTCGTGGGTTGTGCTAACACACATCCTATGGCGTAATTGGATGCATCCACATGTACATGGAATGGCTTACTCCAATCTGGGGTAGTCAATATAGGTGCTGAGCACAAGCGTCGTTTAAGTTCATTGAATGAATTTTCACATTCATCTGTCCATTCATAATGAGTCAAAAGAGAGTACAATGGCTTGGCTATGATTGCATACATGTGTATGAATCTCCTATAATAACCGCAATGGCCCATAAATGTCTGTACCTCTTTCACATTAGTTGGTCTAGGTAATTCTGCAATTACTTTTACCTTTTCTTCATCTGTAGAAATTCCATTTTTTGACACAATGTGTCCTAGAATTTTGCCTTGTTTGACCATGAAAACGCATTTTTCTGGGTTCAAACAAACCTGATATTCTTGACATTTGTCAAATATTTGTCTTAACTCAGGGATATGTGTCTGTCTTACATTTGAATGAGCACATAAGTCATCGACATAAACTTCCAAACTCTTACGTAAGAATTCCTTAAAAACATGACACATGAGTCGCTGGAAAGTGGCGGGTGCATTTGTTAAGCCAAATGGCATTACACGAAATGCAAATATGCCCCATTCTGTGGAAAAAGCCGTCTTGTGTTGGTCCTCTGGAGCAATGGCTACTTGATTATAACCTGAAAAACCATCAAGGAAGCTGTAAACTTCCTTGCCCGCAACTCTTTCCAATAGATGTTCTGTGATAGGAAGAGGATAACTGTCTCTAATCGTGGAGGCATTAACTTTTTTAAGGTTAATACACACACGCAATTTTCCATTCTTCTTGGGCACTACCACAATGGGGGATACCCATTCGGTATGCTCAATTTCGTAAATGAATCCTGCTTCTATCAAACGATCTATTTCTTCTTTAATCTTCGCAACGTAGTTATCATTGTACGTGTATGGCTTCTGTTTTGTAGGTTTTGCATCTGGAGTCATGGGGATTCTTTGAGAACATATATCTGGATCTACTCCTTTTAGGTCTTTGTAACTCCAAGCAAACACATCTCTATATGCGCGCAATAGGGCAACTAGCTCTTCTTCTTCTTCAGATGTCAAATCGTGCCCTATGTATGTACATTTCTCTTCTTCTCCTTCTATAGCAACTATTATTTTCTTGGTTTTCTCTCGGTTATCATATACTTGTCCGTCATTTGCCTTTCTATTAGGCATTCGTACCATGATTCTTCTATCTTCGATTTCATATTTCTTGAAATTCTCGGGTACTTCAAACAAAGATTCTTCTTGTTCGGACATGGTGTCCTTCTTCTGTCTTTTCTTTCCTTTACTCTTAGTAGTCACTTCTGTGGCTAACCTCACCTCATTCGTAAGTTCCTCGTGTCTCTGAGGGTGAGTCTCTACTTCGTAGAAATATTCTTCCTCTGATGCAAATGGAGAGTCCATGATAATTGATTCTAAATCAAAATCACTTGCATCCTCAAATGTATCAGTGTTAGGTTCACACTCTTCTAAAATTGAATCACTCATGATTGGCTCTATCGTAAAAACTGAAATGTCATAGCCATCCTCATCACAATGGGGTGTCCATTGTTCTTCATTGATGGCTACATCCATGGTTGCTAGGATTTCTGCCCAGCCATGGGGTTCAAACTCTTCATCTGGGAATACTACAGGTGCGTAAGCTGGATCTTGAAGGATTCGTGGATGTTGCTCTGCACCTAAGGTCCTTGCTTCTAATCTTTCTTCCTCTTGTTTGGCTACTTTACACATCCATAAATGAGTGTCCTCATGCAACCAAGAAGGATCTGATTCTAATGAGTGCACGCATTCCGTCTCTACCTGTGTCTTATGGATGGTATTCCATTGTAATGGGGGTACGTCTCTATGTGAATAGTCTTTAAGATTGACTTTGGTAGTCACTCCTAAATGTTGCAAGTACAAAGAATTAGTTCCCCAATCCTGTACAATTTGCAACTGACGCAAATGGTCGTCCCAATATCATCTCATAAGCGTGATGTTTTGCAAAGTCACAAATGGCAAAGGTATGCTCAAACTCTACACCACAAGTGGTGAGAGATATGCCTTCTACTAAGCCTAATGGTTTTTCTATATGTCCGTCAGCCATTTGCAACTTCATCCTGGTGGGTCTTAATGTTGGCTTACCCCAACGTTTCCATAAAGCAGTGGTAGCTATGGCTACTCCAGCTCCTGAATCTAAGATGGCTTTCGTGGTGTAGCCCTGATGGGTTATCGGAAGATAAGTGTTACCTTCCTCTCCTTCGCTTACATCTCCAATCTTTTCTACGGGTATCTCTGGTACCTTATTTTGTGATCCTATCTGCGAGGCAGTTGTAGCAAGCTCAGGGAATTGATTTGCTACATGTTTCCACAATTCTGGTTTTACCATTAACAACTCCTCTAGAGTGAGATTACACTATACTTTGGTATTTTTGATCACTTTCGTGTTTCTAGGGATTACTGATTCTTCATTCCTCACTATTATCGTGGGTGCTCTCATACTAATAGACTTTGCTTCCCAAGGTCCTATGAACTGAGGTAATTCTTATAAAGAATTAGATTCAAATCCTGTGTGTTCGCTCAGTTGCTCTTCCTCTACATCATCATAAATAGAGGGAATGTCTTGGGGAAATTGTTCCTGCAAGTTGTCTATTTCTTGAATATGAGGATGGGTTCCTTGTTCTTTTCTCCATTTCTCTTCTTGAATTTCCCTCAAAAATTCATGTGAGTACCTATGTATGGAAGACAAATTGTCTTGAGTTTCTGTGTTAGGTACTTGAGACAGGGATGGTACATTATTTTCCTGTGTCTCTGGGACAATAGGGTTCCTAGGCTGATCCTTTTTCTCTTTGCTCTCTATCAAATATTCTAGCCTCTCCATTAGTCCTTGAAAGTGTAACTCCGGTTTTGCCATGTTATTCCAATTAAGATATCTAGAGGCTTCGAACAAAGCTTGTGATAATTCTACCATCTTCATGCAAAGTTTGGTCCTCTCAATTTCTAGATCAGCTCGAGGGTAGTTTTTACTCATTTCAGCTTCCTGAGGTCCCTCTTTTAATCTAGCCTGATATGCAGGAAACATCATGTCTAGATTTTCTGGTATGGGTTCCGCTAAAACTGATCCTGATTTCTGAGCTGGATTCTCTTGATTCAAGTTCTGCGAAGTCAATTCTAGAATTTTGGCTCTAGATTCCTTTAAACTTCCTTCCAACTCAGTTATCTTTTTACTCCATTTTCTCTTAATTCTTTCTCTAGAATCTTTCCAATATTTTGTCTTTTTACTGCTAGATTCTGCAACTTCACTACTTCTGGCTACTTTCTCCTGATTAAGCTGTTGGTTCTGTAAGAGCGCCTGGGATCTGGTGATAGCTTGGATAGGCACGTATGTAGGGTTGGATCCATCTGTGTTGTTCACAATACCTATCACGTTGATTGGTGTCACATTCGAAGCATTAGCAGGGTTCTTATGACAATCTTTGATTATGTGCTCTTTGCCACAATCGGCACAAAATCCTTGGATGTTATAGTATTGTGATTGCCCTGCTATTGGAGGATGTGGACAATCCTTTATGAAGTGATCTCCTTGGCACCTAAAGCATGGTCCTCTAGGGCCATGTGGTCTTTGTTGTCGTACTTGGGGCCGTGGATTTGGGTTTGTGTACATCACATTAGCATAGTCTGGCTCCCAACTAGGTTCCACTGGTGGACTATCGTAATGATATGTCTCCACATGTTCTGGTGACTCCGTGTAATAAGCGGGTGGACTATCTACATGCGTAGAGTCAAAACTGTTTGAGTTCGGGTCACTCTCTGTGCTCAAAGGTGAAGAAGGCACTAAGACCCTACTTAGATTCTCTTCTGCAGCCACGTATTTGACTGAGATGACATTCGCTGGTGGGGGTGGCTGCTGAGCTAAGAGGGGTTGAGGTCTTTGTTGAGCCTGGTATGGGTAGTTCTGAGGAGGCCTATAGTAATAAGGCTGAGCATTGTATTGGCCTTGATACCTACCTGGTTGTGTGTATGCTTGCGGGTAGTTCTGTCTCACGGTCTGTTTGTTGTATGGGCAGTCCTGAGCCGTATGATTCGTGTATCTTCTCTCAATTGTAGAGTATTGGCCACTAGGGTTGGATTGTGGTTGTGGTGCATTGGGGCACACATTTGCCATATGATTTCCACCACAGGTATAACAATGCTTGTTTGTTAGTACCCTAGGTTTACTAGAGACTCCTAGTTTTTGGGCCACTTTTTCTGCTAGGTCTTCTATTGAGCTAGACAATTTTGTGGAAGCTAGAGATGAACAGTCTGAGTCCTTATAGACCTTTGAGAGTTCCAACTCGTCTCCTAAGTTGTCCTCAATGTCTATACAAATTCTTACACATTGCTCTAGCGTTTTGGGTTCTTTTAGGTACACATAGGAGCGTAGTTTAGGGCTCAACAAGCCGTCTAGAAACAATGACACTTGTTTAGCTTGTGAGGGTAGCTCTTGCATTAGACATCGTTCAACATATTGTCTAAACCTACGTCCTGCCAGTCTAACTATTTCCTGAGGTGTTTGTTTAAAGCTATGAATCAACGAAGACGTGTCATGTCTAATCCCACTTTTAGAGAATTCAGTGATGAATGACTCTAAAAAGTGATGGATGTCTCTAAATTGCCTTTGTTGCAAAGGTTGGAACCAAGTTAAAGCTATATTCTTTAACGTTAGTCCAAATGCATTGTATTGCGTGAACATGTCTTCAACTTGTTCGGCTCTTAGTACTTGCTTGAATTCTGCAACATGGTCATAGGGATCTCTTGTCCCATCAAAGTAATTTTTCATGGATTTCACTAACTGAGTGGGTCTCAATATTCTTACGTGTTCACGTGGTCTAGGTAGAGGAAAATCATCTCTACCACTTGGTATTCCATGATCTCTTTGTCTATCTGCTCTATTAGTGTCTGTGGTTGTTCTATCTCTCCCTATGGGATGAGTGAAGCTTACTTCGGGTCTCTCTTTATTTTTCTCTCTTTGATTTCCATGGGCTGATGATGTTCCTGCCCCTTGTTGACTTGTATTCATGTTCGTTCTAGATGGAGGGAATACCAATTCACCTCTCCATGTGTATGTGTTTTTAGCGTGGTCAAGCACCACAAAGACTCTTTCTGAAGTCTCATCCAGGTATACAACCTTTCCAGGTGTATCCGGGTCCTTGAACTCGTATATCATGATGATTCCTACCTCACTAAGTAGTTCTGTCTTGTATCTCCAAAAGGCTTCATCAGTTTCTTTATTTACAAACAACTCTATGCTTCTGTTGTCCTGAGGGATCCATTCTGGGATTAGTACTCGTGTCAGTACAAATTTCCCTCTAGGTGTTCTAGGCTCTTCTAATGGTTCTTTTCCTTGAGATTTAGTTTTTGTCTCTGGCTGAATCACGCCAAACTCGGTGGTATTGTTTGGCTGCGTACTTAAGATGTACATTGTTCCTTCTTTGTCTATGTACGCGTCTCTCTCAAATTTCACCATTGGACGTTCCAATCCAATGGGTTGATCGGGGTTGTGCATTAGCACCACTTGCCTTCGCAAACCATCCTCATAGATGCATGCACCTAATCGGTTGGTTCGGAGAAACTCTAGTTGCGTTCTATAGGGTCCTTCTGGTTTTTCTAAATGTGCTACATTCGACCCTCCTTCTGGTCTTCCTGTGGTAAATGCCATTTCTGATTCACTCGTGTCTGAGTTCTCGTAGGGATAACTAGTGTTCAATTGTTGAGCCCACGATCGTGCAGTAGTTCTTACACTTGCCTCTGATGATCTAAGGCTTCGTCGGTCTGACTTACCTATATGTTTGCCCGATCTAAGGTTCATAAATTTTCTTCCTTGCACACTCAGTACACGCTCAGATCGTCAATGATTCTTTGTTATTACTTTCTTGATTCCTTTTAGATGTCTTTAGATTCTTGTCTTAATGTATGCATTAGGAATTCGACTTTCCGTGGTACTTTGAGTTCTCGTTCCGTCAGACTTATGTTCCTTCCTTTAGGTTTTTGTGTCACACACCTTTACTTTAGTCTTGAACTTGATAAATTTAATTCTCTTGGACTTGAGGCGTTCTTATCGTCTTTAATCCACAATACTACCGTTTATCCTAAGCTAAGAATTGACTGAGGGGGTTGAGTAATCTTCCAACCTCGAGTCAGCTTTTCTGGTTGCTCTGATGCTCAAGAAGTCGAGCTTCCCAAGCTTTATGCCCTTCACTGCCTTGCTTTGGTTGCCTTTGATTGCCCTTGCTAGACTTGGAAAAATCCAATATTAGACCAATTCACAGTTGGATGATCAAGCACTTGAGTATATACACCTTTTAAGTCCCTTCCCTTTTGCCCAACTTTTCAATGTTTGCCCCCTGGCTTTCTAGTCCCAAACTAGGTCAACCTCAAAATAGCTTATCTAAAAATAGTCACGTAGTACTCATCAAGAGCTTTCTAATGAGCTATTAAGCTCAAAAAACGGACTTCAGATGAAAAAGTTATGACCGTTCAGGCCCTGGGGGGTAAAAACTGACAAACAGGTTTTTCTCCAAATATGAGCTAAGGGGTCTCCTATGAGTCTAATCACCCAAAAATTTCCCAAAAAAAGCCCCAAAATTGGCCAAAAAATGAAACCCTAAAATTTGCGATGGGGGTGCACAATCGCGATGGTCTGCAACAATCGCGATGGTCTGCAACAATCGCGATGGTCTGGGACCGTCGCGATGGCTCGATCAGGCGGACAATCACGATGGCGTCAGTCAACGGTCAACGTGAACAATCACGATGGTCCAAAAGTGAACCGTCGCGATGGTCACAGATGCGATGGCGTGAGCCAATCGCGATGGTCCGGGTGCGATGGCTTGAGCCAATCGCGATGGTCCAAAATTTGAGTTGTCACGATGGTGTAAGGGTGTCTTCGCGATGGCGTGAAGTGTGAACCGTCACGATGGTCTAGCTTGCCACGTGGCACTGTCGGCGCGATGGCGTGAGCCAATCGCGATGGTGTGGGGTCAACCGAACAGTCGCGATGGTCCGCGAACCGTCGCGATGGTCCAAATGAACCGTCGCGATGGCGTGAGACCATCGCGATGGTCCGGCCGAGCCGTTGCGATGGTGTGAGCCAATCGCGATGGTGTGACACAATCGCGATGGTCTGAGACCGTCGCGATGGTCCACCAAACTGAGAATTTTGCAGATGCGTCTGTGGATTCGTGTGTGCGCTTGTGTCGCCTATTCCGTGGTGTGGTCGCTTACCAAAAATTCCACACTTGGCAGACCATCGCGATGGTCTGACAGAGACGGAAATCTCTGACAGAAAGTGAAGTTTTTACCTTTTCCAAGCTTTCCTGATGCACTGGAGCTCTGTACCTGCAAGAAAACTCAAGAAAACAAAAGTACATGCAAGCACAAAAGCTCTCTCTCACTCTCTCGCATGCACAAATGAGGGGAAATGAGGAGAATGGGTGGATATGGTGAATTTTCTGATTTTTTTGGAGATGGAGATGATGATGCGATGATGAAGATGGAGTGTGGGGGAGGTGAAAAACACTAAAAACTAAGTAAAAACAACAACAAAAACTGAAATTTTTACCTTCCAATGCCACTTCTTGCTATACTCTTACCATCACGCATTCGTCCTAGACTCGATCCCCGGCAACGGCGCCAAATTTGGTGTTGCTCTAGCACAATGGTAAGTACCACGTTAAGAAGCTTCACCTCCTTAATTGTCAATCCGCGGAAGAGATAGGAGTGATATGAAGATCGTGAATGTGAGATGATGTGAGAGTGAAGGTGAGAAGCACCAAGATGCACACACACATACACACACACAATGAAGAGACAAGCAAGACACAATGGAAGGTGGGAAATTAGCTCTATTACTCAAGAACACTATTACAAGCTCAAAATAGCTCTAAGCTCTTCTCTACTCAAACAAGCTAACCTCAAAAATGAGCTCTCTCGCTCTTTTTATAGTTTCTAGACTAGTTTTGACCGGTTTCACATCTAGTGACCGGCATAGTTAAAAATTAGGTCCTAGATGCTATTTGGAAGGGTAAACGGTGTCAAAAAATAACAAAAATTGATACGCTTGTTCTACCTAAGCTCCTCAAGCTCGAGGACTCCTCGGCTTGCAAAAAATGGAGCTATGGATTACAAAATGGGGTTTTCTATGTTACATATGTTACAATAGTGATAAAAATCACTGTTGGAGGTTTTGAAAAGTATTTTAAAACATGATTCTTTGAAAAAAGATTCCACTGACTCCCTGCTCTGTCGTTACATGCTTCCGCGTCTTCTATGCCTCTGGCTGCTTCCAACAGTCATATTCCATTAGTAAGAGGAACCATCTTATCAATCGGCCTTTGTTGCAAGGTTTGTTCACTCGGTATAGTAGAGCCTAGTGATTTGTAAAGAAATTAAAATTATTTGCAAGAAAATCATGTCTAAACTTGTTGAACACATACGCCATGCCAAATCCATCCCTTTCTACTGTGCTGTAATTTCTCTCTGTTGTGTCCAACTATCTACTAACATAAGGAATAGGAAGATCGATATTTCCTTCACCTGTGGGTTGTGCGAACACACATCCAATAGCGAAATTTGAAGCATCCACGTGAACATGGAATGGATTGGTTCAATCTCATGTGGTCAAAATTGGTGTTGAACCCAATCACCATTTAAGCTCATCAAAAGAGTTCTCACACTCTTCATCCCATTGAAAATTATTCAAAGGGTTGTACGGAGCCTTTGCAATTATCACATACATGTGGATAATTGTGAAGCCTCTGTACATAGTCACCCATGAAAGCTTGTGGTACATTGAAATTATTTGGTCTAGGTAGCTTTGCAATGGCTCTAACTTTGTCTTCATGCGTTGATATCCCATTCTTTGGCAGTATCTGCGCTAGAATCTTCCCTTGCCTTACCATTCATAATTGCAAAATGGTGGTAATATCCACAGTCATCCATGAAAGCTTGTACTTCCTCGAAATTATTTGGTCTAGGTAGCTTTGCAATGGCTCTAACATTGTCTTCATGCATTGATATCCCATTCTTTGCCACTAATTTTCCTAGAATCTTCCCTTGCCTGACCATGAAGATGCACTTCTCTAGGTTCAAACAGATAGGTCATCAACAAAGACCTCTACGTTCTTTCACAAAAATTCCTTCAACACATGACACATCAGCCTTTGGAATGTACCAAGAGCATTGGCCGCCCAAATGACATAATGGGAAATTCAAAGATACCCCCTTCTATGGAAAAATCCATCTTATAGTGGACGTTAGGGTAATGGCCACTTGATTATAACCTGAAAATCCATCAAGGAAGTTGTATAGTTCCTTGCCAGCTACACGTTTGTTGAGCCCATAAAAGTCACATTGGTCAAAGTCAACCATACTCAAAGTCAAAGTCAAAGGATCAAAATCAAACTAGCCAAAGTCAACATGTTCAAGGTTAAGGTCAACATGGGCAAAGTCAAAGCATTTAGGTGTCAAGGTGCACAGGTAGTGCACAATTACTTGTTCACAAAGGTTATATTTTTGCAAAAAGTTGGTTGTAGGTTGCAGAGTATCTCTCTGTAATTTCTCTAAGGTTCAAAGTGTTTTTAAAGTGTTGGAAGGTTCAGGTGAACCCTCTCTTAGATGCACATTTTAAGAATTAAAAGGCAAAATGTGAAGGTATGTGAAGCGGTAGCATACGTAGAAGTGAAAGTATGGCCCCCCATTTAAAATTTTGTATTGTCCTAAAGTCACTATAGGACAAAAGAGGGATTCATTGGCTACTAGGCACGCCTTGGAGACAATCTTGGGACATACAAGTGAGGGCCAAGATGCTATGGGAGTTAGGAACGTATGTGAACTGACACCCAAGGGAAGGAGTATTCTTGGTTAAACTAAGCTTTTGTAGAGAAATTCTAGAGCAAGAGAGATAAGAGACACATTCAGAGAGAGTGCACGCGACACAGAGAGCCATTGCAAGGTGCAAGAAGAGTGACTTACATTGTATGGAGAGAAGGTGAAGCAAGGAATATCAAGAGTTACAAAGTCCCATTGAAGGTGCACATCGCCAAAAGGTGTCCATCCCTCCCCTTATTGGAAACTTAGTGCAAGGTGTGCACAAGGGCAAGCTTGGAGAAAGTGGAGGTCTGGTGCAAAGGTCGGCGGTAGATTCTAAGTACTTTGTAATCTTGTTTCATGAGCAATATTTAATCTTTGGCATATTGCGTAGCACATTTGACTTATGAACAAGCTTGTATTCTTCTTTCCCTAATTGATGAGAAACTTTTCGTGTCATTAATTCTCTTATTCTCTCTCCATTCTCCTACAAAGACTCAAGTTCCTTTTTGCACAAGAATCCCCCAACAAAATTTGGCACGCTCTATGGGACCTAAGGAGGCTTGGGCATAGGAGAATCAATATTGCAATGTGGAGAAGCATTATTCAAGTGCTGGTAGTGCTAGAGTACTACTTCATTGGGTTAAGAGGTCACTTGCAAAGCAACAAGAAGGAAGGCTGTTAGAAGATGCCCCAATCCACTATGGTCAACATCGTCAATAAAGAACATGGTAGGTCAGGTAGATTTGGAAACTATACTTTCTAGATTAAATATAAAATTTCCATCTTTCAAAGGCTTAGCTCAAGAAGATCCGGACGCGCACAATAGGAGATTCTTAGAATTATGCAAAACAAGAGGTTTGATGGGAAGAGAGGATGCATTTTTTATCCTCTTTCCTGCCACATTAGAAGGGCTAGTAGATAAATGGTTCAGGGAGTTTACTAAAAACCATTTCACCACATGGGATTTAATAAAAGAGGCATTCAAAACTCAATTCCAGCATGGGAACACTACAAAGATAATCATTAAGAGTTAGAAAACTTGAGACCAAGTCCTGGTGAAATGTTTCCAAAGTTTATAACTAGAGCTAAGGCATTAATGGCTAAGTTGCTAGACCCTCCACATGATTTCTTTATTAAGAAATGTTTTGCTAAACCACTTTCGGTTACCACATAATGTAAAATCAAAGAATTAGTGTTGCCAACAACCTCCATAGAAGAGTTCATCAATACAACTACACAAATGGAACAAATAAGACAACAATATGGAGCAAGCTCTTCCAATTTTTCATATCCTACAGAACCTGAAGATCTAGTAATTCAGCTAAGGAAAGAGCTTGAGAGCTTAAAAAGGAATAAGCCCCACAAAGAGGAGGAGAGTGTTGTAACTCATTTGAGGCGGGAAATTGAAGCATTGAAGCTACAAAAGGAAGAGGAAGCACAAGCAAAACAGTTGGCTCAACTTTGATAGGAGTTGCAAGAACTCAAGGGAGGTGGCATCAAAAGTGGCCTATGGTGTACCATGTGTAGCAAGCAGGGTCGTGGTAAGTGAATGTCCACTTTTAAGTGTAACTTGCCAACTATGCAGGAAAGCTGGTCATGAGGCCCATGAATATCAATCAAGAGCAGTGCCTGCAAAAACATATTGGACACAAGGAGGAGCCCAACACCAACCAATGTAATGGTAGGAGCACCCATTCAAGGTAATAATTATAACCCTAGACATAGGGATAACTTTGGAAATGGGCCAAGGAGGCGAATTATTTGTTTCAGATGTGGAGAATGTGGGCATTACCAAAGTAGGTGCACTCTACCAGAAAATGCCCCTCCTTGCAAGAACTACTTAGAGGCCAGAGACCACGATACTAATTGTTGTCCTAAGAATTACCAAGCGCCTTCATCTGGGCCCCACATTCAAATGATTTATGTGTGCAAAGAAGAAATGGTAGATCAAGTCAATTGGCCATCACCATCTACTAGGGTGGTGCAATTAGAAGAAATTGAATCTTTTATAGTGCAGACAGGAAGCAAGGGGATGGCACAAGTAGAAATAGGTCAAGAATCTAGGATTAATGGACTGAACAAAGACAAAGAGACATCTGAAGAAAAATCCACCACATGTGTAGATACTAGCATGCTCTTAAGGATTCAAAGGCTTCAAGACTACTGAAGTCCATGAAAAAGGAGGTCAATATTTTTTATTTAATAAGGATGGATGGGAAATTCATGTCAGAACTCTTGTAGATAATTGATGAGGGTTCCACAACAAGTTTAGTGGCAAAGGATGCTATTATGCATAAAGATAAGATTATAGGGGAAGCACCCCTCACAGATTATAAGATTCCTTGGATAATAGTCTCTATCAAAGGTCATGAGTTTCAAGGCGTTGTTGTGGATTACGGTTCTGGCATTAACTTGATGCTTGAACATACCATGAAAAAGATTGGACTACAACCTTCAAAACGTGACAACTTCACTATAACATTGGTAGAGCTAAGAATAGTAAGGCCTATGGGAGTGGTTCCTAGAGTCCCCGTCAAGATACAAGGTACCATCTTTAACCTGGACTTTGTTGTTCTAAGGCTGCCACAGGTAGAAGGAGGTTTCCTCTTGTTGATTGGGAGACCTTGGTTAAGGCATTCCAATGTGCTGCATGACTAGGGTAAGAACACAATGTGGGTAAAGCAAGAGGGAAAAGAGTTGCAACAAATATTTTTAGAAGAAGGACCAGACAATCAAAGACATACCAACATGATGCAGACAAGTGGTATTTGTATGGAAGATGTATTGTTGGATAACCTAGAGGCAGACCTGTATGAAGAAGCAAATTTATATGAAGAAGAAAACATGTTGGCTTGGCTCCATACAAAAGACCCATCTTCTTGCTATGGAAGTTTTTGAAACTCAAGTAAAGAGGACGTCTATGGAGAAAACGAGGACATCATTAAGGTTACTAATTCAAGTGAAACAATCTCAATCAAAGGCTAGAGAAGCGAGAAGAAAAGAAAAGCCCTTAAGTGCAGCAGTGATGAAGTTATTTCAAATCCTATATCAATGCCACTTTGTTATGGATACTGGTATGGATATCATCTTTTATGTCAATTTTTTTGGTAGTAAGTGCATGGCTTTACAAAGATGAAAAAGGAGTAGCTGAAACAAAGATACAAAAGATGTAGTATGGAAGAGATAGTATTCTAATGAAGGATTTAGGGTGGCCCCATCAGATGGTCCGTATGCCCAAAAAGAAGAAAAAACAAATGAAGTGCAGTACAATTGGAGATTATGGAGGGGTTTCTCTTGGTCATCATATCATGGCTCAAGGCCTATCATAGACACAAGTGAAGCTTTTTGAATCACCTCGAACTTGCAAAATTAGTCTAGGTTGTGCATAGTGTAAGCCGCCGGATTGGCAATTGTAAAATCCTTTTTCCTTTGCATATTCCGCACGAACTGAGAAGTCGATGCGAAGAAATGTAACTTTTTATAAAGCAATGAAAAGACACTTTCGGTGACGACCAGGAGAGTCGCCAGACTGTCTGTCTGGGCGAGACGTTCTGTGGAGTTCCCGTAGTGTGTGTTTGAGAATTTTGCGTACTGCTGTGTCTTTCTGTTTGTTTGATTATCTGCATCTGTACCGTAAAGATTGGGTTACGGTAATGTTACATTAAGTGAAGTATTGAATCGCTGTTCAGTGAATTGTTTACTATAAGTCTGTGTTACGGTAATTTTTATTCTTGCATTGTGTACTGAAATGTATTGATTAGAATACGAATAGTAATTCCGTACAGGAATGAGCGAGAGTTTTCTATTAGAAAGTTGGATTAGCAGAGTTGTTTGAACGGAAGGTCATGTGAGTGAGTTGATTTGGGAAAATTAAGTATAGGGCCTCTGATTATTCAGACCCCTTCCACTCCCAAGAACCCGGAAAGAGCTTAAATGCGCTTCTGACAACAAAAGCGTGTTTAACACTGGCGCCGACTGTGGGAATGTGGCACCAGAATGTTGAAAATTAATTGTGAGAAAGTGGCAATAGATTGTTGCAAAGTGAATATCGGAAAGTGGCAACATAGTGTTGCACAGTGATTGTGGGAAGGTAACCATAGATTGTGAATCGACAGTAAGATAGAGTAGTACGCAACTGTAGCAAAGGTGCTATATGCCGGTTACTCGGTCCGGCGAGTCGTATCCAAAGTACAGACAGCCTTGGGTGGTACCGAATTTGCGAAGGACACCCCGAGGAGGAAGAAGCGCTGATCGGTTAGGTCTGGTCGTCGAAGAAGCGAAGCATATTAGTAGTGATTCTAGTAGCGTTCCGGTGGAACATACTGCAATTTTGGTAAATTCCGGTGAAATCTCGGTGCAATCTGCAGAAGAGATAGTAACTTTGGAGTCTACATGAACGTAGTGTGTCGTTGATCCGACACCGTCTGGTCAAGATTAAAATCTCTCTACGGATAGAGGTGTGTTATCCAGAGAGGTCATTGAAGATGAAAGAATACCCTGGATTGGAGAAAGTTCCACTAATTTCGGTGGTAGTTCGGTCCTGGTTGTAGAAAATTTACAATTTTCCGGTGATAGTGTTATACTTCCCGGTGAATCTTCATTCCGAACACCATTGTTCGGAACAAGTTTGCCTACGTTTGATACCGCAGAAGAGGATAAGCTATTCGAATTAGAAATTTGTAAGAGGTTAAGCGCTATTTTCAAACCGGAAGAAGAGTCTTCTAATCATAAAGACTCTGAAGAACCGGAAGCACATCCTCAGAACTCAGGAAATAGTAACAGTACCAACATGAGTGGGCAACAACAACAACAACAACAACAACAACAACAGTAGCAACAACAGCTACTTCCACCTCGTCCGTTTCCAACAGGAGTTACTTACACAAAATTCGGTGGATTTCCAGGTGATGATCCTGATGCTCATGTACGTACCTTTGAAATTAGTTATGCAGTACTTAATCATCCAACCAATCCGGCATACAAGGCCATAGTATTCCAGTTAACACTAGTTAATGAAGCCGCCAGGTGGCTTATAGAATATGATATCAACCATTTTGGCACCTATGAAGCGGTAAGGGATGCGTTTCTGTAGAGATTCCGGCTAAAGAAGAATCTTGCCGAAATTTTCGATTACATGCAGAACAATAGACAGAAGCTCAATCAAACAGTGCAGGAATATGCCACCCTATTCAGAACTCATTTGAGACAACTACCTCCGGCACATGCTAATTTACCGGATGATGTCATAACTCACTGGTTTATTAATGGGTTAACTCCACAGCTCAAACAGATTATGATCATCCGTTGTGTGGGATCTATGACATTAGATGCGGTGATTGGAATGGCTTTGCAGCTCGAGCATAAGGTTGGAGGCTTTACCGAAGATTTGGAGTGGTTAAAATCCAGTAAAAGTGTTGCAGAGGATCCGGCTAGACAAATGTACTGCACTAAGTGCACAAATCCAGGGCATACCAGTGCCACATGTGCCCTTAATCAGATGTATTGCGCTATCTGTAATACAAACGGACATTCCACCAAAAACTGTGCTTATAATGCCAAAGTGCAGGGACTAGCAATCGAAAATGCTATTATACAAGAACCTGGGAAACCCGCCACTCATTATGTACCACCTCAGATGAGAAATAATCAGTAGCAAGGATACAAAAATTATCGAGGACAGTGGAATACAAATTATAATACAAATCACTGGCAGACAAGAACATCACAGGAAGGTAATTCTTTGCCACCCCCTCGCTGTCATTTTTGCGGTGAATTAGGCCACATACGCAGATTTTGTAAAGATGCAGCTGAATATGATCAGAGGAAGAAAGAGTGTTAGAACCCTATGAACAATATGGTATATATTTCACCAATAGAAACTCAGGCCGCAATGATTCAAACAAGATCTAGTAAGCAGTTACAACCAGTAGTAGAAATGTTTGAACCTGGTATCCATGAACAACAGAGAATGTATGACAAAGCTAGTCAATGGACCACCAAAGAGCCTACAGTATTTCCAGATCCCATTCCGGTAACCCAAGTTCCGCTGCCAAAGGAAGGATCGCAGGAACAAGATTCTACCCCTGTAACAGGCGCATCATCTTTAGAATCGGTGAAAAGTATAATTCAAACAGATCAGGCATGGGAAATTTTATCTAAGGCGTCCATTACTCTCCCTCTTGGACAGTTACTTGCACTAGTACCGGGAGTTCGGCAGCAAATCCAACAACAGCTCAGTCGTGGATCTTCCTGCATTCCAGCAACAGCAACAGTACAATCGGAAACTGATTCTGCGGTGGATCATTCGGTCCCCTTAATTACGGTATGGTACAAAAATCACAAAATTACTCAAGTACTAATTGATGGTGGGTCTGGTGTAAACATAGCCACTGTAGCACTTTGTAAGAAGTTGGGATGGATAAAAATCAAGCCTGTTCAATTTTTTGTAAGAATGGCCGATCAATCTAGAGTTCACCCAGTAGGACTTGTAAGAAATGTTCCGATAACTTTGCAGGGAACAACGTTTAAGATGACTTTTGTAGTCTTAGAACTACCAGAAACTAGTCTTGATTATAACCTCCTTTTCGGATGACCCTGGTTAAAACAGGCTAAGGTTATACAGGATTGGTGAGCACAGGAACTTACTTTTAAGGACAATCACCGTAAATATGTTGTCAAATTGGATGCTATTCAGCCCTGTGAATTACATGCCAGACCATATGTAGCAGAGCCCGTCCATATGTTGGATGGCTTATCCAACGATGAAGAAGAAGCATTTTTGAAGAACAATGAAGATCTAATTTCCTTAGGTATTGTAGATCTGCAATCTATTGTAGATAACTAGAGTCCGACAGCCTGTACAGTGGTGCCTGTGATCGAAGAAGTAGAGACAGAAGATACTATTGCTATGAATGAAACCGTTCTACAACATCTTTTACAGTCAGCTGAAAATCCAGGCAAACCTTGTCAATTCTATGTTCCCCAAGATCAGTTAATCACCTATAATTTAGGAGATGAAGTAAATCCACGACCTGTCAAGATAAAGGAAGGATTGTCTGAAGTATTTCAAGCAGATTTGATACAGTTTATTCGTGAATTCTCTGATGTTTTTGCATGGGACTATCGTGATATGAAAGGTCTAGATCCTCGAATCTATCAGCATCGGGTCTTGCTCAAACCAGAAGCCAAGCCGATTAAACAACCCAGCTACCGTATGAACCCTAACTATGCAGCACAGGTCAAAGCAGAACTTGATCGACTATTAAAGATAGGATTCATTGTACCTATTGAGCATGCTGAGTGGATCTCCCCGATCGTAATCGTACCAAAGAAAAACAAGCAGCTCCGAATATGTATCGATTACCGGAAATTGAATGCAGCCACCGTACTTGACCCATTTCCTCTTCCATTTCTTGACACCATGCTGGACAGAGTGGGTGGACATGAGATGTACTCATTTCTCGACAGTTATAGTGGTTATAACCAGGTCCGAATGGCTGAGAAAGATATACCGAAAACAACATTTATTATAAATTGGGGTGTTTTTGCTTGCACAGTCATGTGGTTTGGATTAAGAAATGCTCCTAGTACCTTTCAGCGGTGTATGCAGGAAATCTTCTCACTCTATCTTACTTCTTTTATGCAAGTATATCTAGATGATTTCTCTTTATTCGGTAAGATGGTTGCACACATGTATCATTTACGGTGTTGCTTTGAAAAATGCCGAGAATACCGACTGTGCCTGAACCCCATCAAATCTGTCTTTGCGGTTTCTTGCGGTAAACTCCTTGGCCACATTGTATCTGCACAAGGCATACAGGTTGATCCATACAAAATTGCAGCCGTGTTAGACGCACCTGTGCCTACTACACCGAAAGAAGTCATGCGATTCATGGGTCAAGTCAGGTGGCATGGTCGACATTTACGGTGGCTTGCCCATTTGGCGATACCCCTGAATCGGCTAATCACTAGTACTCCTTGCCAATTTGATTGGACACTAGAATGTCAAATTGCATTTGATCGTCTAAAAGTTTTATTAACGCAGGTTCCAATTCTACAACCTCCTGATTGGGAATGCCCATTTCATGTTTTTGTAGACGCATCAGATATAGCCATTGGAAGTGTTTTAATGCAACAAACTGATAAGTGGTTTAGGCATGTCTATTATGCAAGTCGAAGGCTTGCTCCTGCTGAAAAGAATTATTCAGTCACTAAAAGAGAATGTCTTGGTTTAGTGTATTCTGTAAAGAAATTCCGGCATTATTTGCTAGGCCGAAAATTCATCTTTCATGTAGATCATGTTGCGCTGGTATATCTGGTTCGGCAACAGCATTTAGGTGGCCGCTTGGCACGTTGGGTTTTATTGTTACAAGAATTTGATTATGAAGTAATTCATCGACCCGGCACTGCACATGCATCAGCAGATTTTCTTTCTCGGTTGGATTTCGGTGAAGCTCCGATATGTGTTGATGACACCACACCAGCAATTTATGTTACTGAAACGACTAGTGATGAATCTGCACAACCTCCTGTGATACCTACTTACTATGATCAGTTATTAACCTTTCTTATTGATGGATGTCTTCCTTCTCAAACTTCTCCTGCAATGCGCCGGAAAATTGCAGTTTACAGTCGCAAATTCCGGTTGATTGCCAGAGAGTTGTATTATATGGATCACACTGGGATTTTACTTCATTGTATTCCTCCACATGAAGTAAACTCAGTAATCGCTCTGGCACATTCCATACCCTCCGGTGGACATTTTGCAGCAGATTTAACACACCGAAAAATTCTGCAAAGTGGGCTCTGGTGGCCTACTATGTACAGAGTTGTATTTCAATTTGTGCAGCAATGTGACAATTGTCAGCGATCTGGATAGCCTTTACAACGCCATTTCTTTCCTCTGCAGCATGTCTTACCTTTAGAACCTTTTCAAAAATGGGGTCTTGACTTTATTGGACCAATCACACCTCCAGCGATCCTTAGCAACAACAGATATATTCTGACATGCACAGATTATGCTACAAGATGGGTAGAAGCTTGGGCTTTACGGTCCGCCACAGCTGTTTCTGTGGCAAAATGTCTAATGAAGGATGTATTCCCACGCTATGGATTACCTTTGGAACTTGTCACAGATCAAGGGACCCACTTTGTCAACAGTTTAATGTGAGTGCTTACACACACTTTTTAGATTCTGCATAAATTCAGTTCACCGTATTATCTTCGTGCTAATGGCCTAGCTGAAAGTACAAACAAAACGTTGTTGACTACGCTTTGAAAATTGACTATGGAATCACCAGAAAGATGGGATCAGTTACTACCTGCAGTATTATGGGCATACCGAACTACTTACAAAGTTGCCACCGGACTGACTCCTTTCAAACTTGCATATGGAATGGAGGCAATTGCACCAATGGAGCTTGTAGTACCAAGCTTATGTGTGGCCATCTCTTAGAAATTGTTACCTGAAGAATCTTTACCATTTCGGTTGGACACACTCAGAGAATTAGATGAGCATCGCTGGGAAAGTTTTCTGACGCTTCAAGAAGTGCAGTTGCGGAAAGCTCGTACACATGATCGGTATCTTAAAACTCCAGTTTTTACGGTAGGACAACTTGTGCTATTTTATAATGCAAAATCAAATCATTCTGCTGGAATATTCAAGTTACGATGGTTTGGTCCTTACCGGATTATTGAACAAGTGGCCCCAGCTACTTTTCGGATGACTACTTTGACCGAATTCCTCTTCCAAAAGTGATAAATGGTTCAAAGTTGCGACCGTATCATCAAGCGCCTGATTCGCACTGAAGTGTTCTACGGTTGCCCACGTATTTTTTTCTTTTTTCTTTTCTTTTTGTTTTTTGGTTTTGCATGTTAGTTCAATAAAAACCATAAACTCCTCGTTTTGCTAGATAATCATAAAACTCCTCGTTTATATACATAACCATGAATAATCGCCGCCTTTTGTTATCGATTCCGCTCATGCATGCACACCGTAGTTATGAGGTTATCATCTCAACATCGCACGATGAATTCATGAGAAAATGAGGTAAGCAAGCAAGGGGGCTGCTTGCTAGAGTTTATGACTTCACTAAACTAATTGGCAAACTCATGGAATGCATACAACTCAAGAAACAAAGGCAGGATGATGCTTATATAGAGTTTTACTTTTCCTACAATCTAGCTAACCACCCACCAATTAGTGTAGGTGCAATTTTTGGTCGCTGATTTGATGAGATTTGAATTTGATTGAGTTTTGTGGAGGTTCTAACTCTATTCCATGACTTTGGGTCCTCCTTTTTATTTGTTCAACTTGTAAAACTCATGTTTGAGCCTTTTTTCCTGATTAAGACTTCATTTTCAACACTCCCCCTCAAGTCTCAATGCCTACGTCCTTCATTCCAATGCATGCCTTGAAGTGTTGTAGCTTTACTCCATCCAATGCTTTGGTAAACATATCTGCATATTGGTCCTTTGTATTGAAATGCTCCACCTTGAGATCCTTTGACATGATCTTCTCTGGAATAAAGTGGTAATGCACTTCTATATGGTTCGACCTTACATGGAACACCGGATTTTGAGCCAAGCATATGCTACTTATGTTGTCACAAAAAATAGGTACTTTCTTAACCTGCAAATCAAGATCAACAAACACCTTCTTGAGCCACATAAGTTCACATGAGACTTGTGCTAAGCCTCTATACTCAGCTTTGATCGATGAAAGAGCCAGGGTTGGTTGTTTCTTTGACATCCATGAGATGGTCTTCTTCCTTGGCATGATAACATATCCACTAGTGCTCCTCCTGTCACCTTTGGAACTTGCCCAATCAGCATCACAATAATCATGTACATTTAATCCATGATCAAATGGATAATATAGACCTTCATAAAATAATCCTTTGAGGTACCTAAGTACCCTTTTGGCTGCAACAAGATGAGGTACTCTTGGTGCTTCCAAAAATTGAGATAACACTCCAACTACATGTGCAATATCAGGTCTTCTCATAGTAGCATACAAGAGAGAACCAATTATTGACCTATACATGGTCACATCCTTCACATCTTCACCTTCATGAGTACTTAGTTTAACATTTACTTCTAATGGATTTGAAATGGGCTTGCACTCACACAAGCCAAACTTGTGCAAAAGATCAAGAATGTATTTCCTTTGCATCAAGTATATACCTTCCTCTTTATATAGTACTTCAATCCCAAGGAAGTACCTTAAAATCCCTAAATCTAAGATTCTAAACTCACATCCAGGATTCCTCTTTATCTCCTTGATGTTGGCTTCATCATCCCCTGTAATGATCAAATCATCAACATATATACAAATGAAAACAATTTTGCTACCTTCCTTCTTCACAAAGAGTGATGGCTTCCATGACTCTGATTGTATCCACGGTTCACCAAGTAGTCCACAAGTCTTTGGTTCCAAGCTCTTGGGGCTTGCTTGAGTCCATAAAGAGCCTTCTTTAGCCTACATACATGATGTGCAAACTCAAAGAACCTGCAGAATCTTGTAGAAGGTAGAAAAGTGCGTTTCGAAGCGATGAACTTTGGTCAAGCCAACCGGCACAAGACCAGCCCTTGAGCTTATACAGACTCAAATAGACCTTATAGGCATGCAATAAGTGCAAAGAAACACACTATGTACTTTGGAGCATCAAGTAGAAGGAGTCGATACAAAACAGATAGGTTCGTGGGTCGACTAGCTCAAAAAACTTACTATCTATGGAAGAGACAATGAACTTCAAATGCCCATAGCGACCAGCGTGATTAAAATTAGAAAAAATAATTTTATGGGAGTGATACAAATAGGGTTGAGTGTATAGAATGCATAAAAGTATAGCGAATAAGAAAAATATGTTATAGGAATGAATGCGACATTCACCGGTGGTACTTCCTATTTTTCAGGAATATGCAGAGATTGACCTTGAGAGAGAAAAACTCAGATTTCTCCCAATCTACTGAAGCAAATGCTTTGCAAATTTATAGGCATAAACTAGAAACTTATATTGGTCCAATGAGCCAACTTCCACTCAATGTGAAGCTCTCGAGAGAGAGCAACACCCTCTGCAAGATTACTGTTGGCGAAGAAGATGATGCAAAGAATTGAAGGAGCAAGACAATGATGGTCACAAGTGTATGTATATTGCTTCCATGTATTGTACAAGTGATTTCAAGTCTTTATATAGACTCTAGGAGTGTTCCACAACTTCTACAAGTGGATTTTGAATTCAAATGAAGGTGGGAATGGTTCTTGGAGGGAATCAATTCACTTTCCTACAATCTAGGAAAAGTGAAGATCTAGTTTGATCTACTTTTAGCTGATTGATTGCTTGATTGAATGCAACTTCAAACACCACAAATTCGTAGGATTTGGGCTCTATCTTCTTACCTTTACATGTGTAAATCTCAAGGCATTTACAATGGTAAATGAACCATCAAAAATCTCTCAAAAAAATACAATGAATGAGCATAAGAAAAAGAACTCTCCAACGGATATTCTTTCGATGCGATAGCCTTTGATGTAGATCAAATCCACCTCAAGCATCGTGTAAGCTTGATGTTCCAATAGCTCCCCCTCAAGCTAAAGTATGCTTGAGTCTTCATTCTATAATAGGTTGAATACCTGCCATAGCTTTGAATCTACAAAGCTTTATTCCATCAAGTGTCTTCGTCATCATATCTGCTACTTGCTTTTCAGTAGGAACAAAAGAAATCTCAATCTCCTTTGCCATGAGCTTCTCCTTGATGAAGTGGTAATGTACTTCTATGTGCTTGGTTCTCACATGGAAAATAGGATTTGTCGCTAGATGCATGGAACTTACATTATCTCCAAATATGTGAGGTTTCGAACTCACAAGTCCCAAATCTGTATACAATGCTTTTAACCATATTGCCTACTGAGTTGCTATGGTCAAGCCTCTGTACTCTGCTTCAGTTGAGGATAAAGCAACTATTGGTTGCTTCTTGGAACTCCATGACACTAGCTTTGAACCTGCAAATGCTAAGTAACCAGATGTACTTTTTCTATCATCCTTAGCTCCTGCCCAATCTGCATCTGAGTAGATTTTGATATCCAAATCTGAAGAGTAAGGATAGAATATACCTTCGTTGATTGTACCTTTGAGATACTTAAGTACTCTCTTAGCTTCATCCATGTGTGGTCTTCTCGGTGAGTGCATTAACTGACTAAGCACTCCCACACTATATGAGATGTCTGCCCTTGTATGAGTAGCATATATCAAGCTACCTACCAAGCTTTGATACTCTTTAATGTCTTCAATTTTCTCACCTTCATAATCACTAAGTTTATGATTCATCTCCAAAGGTGTACCTGCAGGCTTAGTGTTTTCCATTTTGAACTTGAGAAGAAGATCCTGAATGTATCTTCGTTGAGTCAAATACACTCCTTCATCTGTATATATCACCTGCATACCTAGGAAATATGTGAGCTCACCTAGGTCACTGATTTTGAACTCCTCTTGCATGTGTCTCTTGATCCTTTGAATGCCATTTAGATCATCACCTGTCACAATAATGTCATCTACATATATACATAGATAGATAACCTCATTGTGATCCCTTTTGATGAATAGAGAAGGATCTGAGCTGCTAGCTTTGAAGCCTTGATCTTGAAGATATGTAACCAACCTGTAATTCCAAGCTCTAGGAGCTTGTTTCAATCCATACAATGCTTTCTTAAGTCTGCAAACATAAGATGGATGATTAGGGTTTTCAAAACCTGGTGGTTGTGACATGTATACCTCTTCACTTATCCAACCATTTAAGAATGCATTTTTCACATCAAGTTGGAGGAGTCTCCAATTCCTTGTAGCAGCTAAACTTATCAATGTCCTGATTGTAGTCATCTTTGCAACTGGTGAGAATGTTTCCTCATAGTCTATACCATGAGTTTGTGAGCATCCTTTGGCAACTAATCTTGCATTGTACCTGCAAACTAATCCATCTGAATTTCTTTTAACTTTATATACCCATCTGCAACCAATTATCTTTTGATTCGCCGATATTGGAACCAAATCCCAAGTTTCCATTTCCTTCAATGCATCTATCTCTTCTTTCATGGCTTTTTCCCGATCAGGGTTTCCCTTTGCCTCTTCATACGTTGAGGGTTCCTCTGAAATAGAGTCTTGTGCCAAGTATATTGAATGCTTCGTAACAAATGTGGAATCATATCCATACCTTTCTGGTTGTTTCTTCTCTCTTGCTGATCTTCTAGGTGCTTGTTTGGAGCATTCTCCAACGTCTTGCATCTTTGCTTTGCCTCTTGACTTCCATACCTTGTAATCCTTTTCTCTTTCATCTTGCTCATTGTCTATATCACTTCTTGGATCCTGGACTTGTGTATCATGCTTGCTTCCTAATTGATGAGAGTTAGAATCAAGATCATATGGTAGTGTTACCTTTTGATTTTCTTCATCATACCAAGACCTGTGTTCTTCAAACACAACATCTCTACTTGTAGTGAATTGCTTGGATGAAGGGTTGAAGAACCTATAACCCATCTGAGTTGAATCATATCCAATAAACACTTTCTTTGTTGCCCTTGTTGGTGCAATTCAAGCCTTCACAATTTGGCTTGGATTACTTCATGAAGACACTACTTGAAGGAAGGATCATAGGAACTTATGCTTATAAGTTCTTACCATTTACTCCTTGTAAAAGTCTAAAAGACTTGGCATTTTATGTACACACCTACTTGATTAGAACGTGGAAAAAGTTCTTGATGATTGAGAGAATATCTCATTACCTTTTAGGTGAAAGGTTCTAGGAGTTTGAATTTAAATTCAAACTTGAATCTTCAACAAAACTCTATAAAAGATGTAAGGAAAAAAGTCACGGTTAGCTTAGCTCACTCTAGCTCACTTCCCGTGGCATTTTTTACTTGTATCTGAGTGTGTGTGAGTGCTACACTGTAGCTCATACCTCATTATCTCATCTAGCTATGGTTATCTGCTAATGAGATTGTACAATTATGTCAATTAATAGATATACTCATATTCATCAACTCTGTGTTCTCTGAGTGTACCACTTCAAGTCTATCAACGTCAAAGAGGCATATCTCAGTGCCTACTGCACCAAATCAAGTGATTCAAATGGTAGCTTACTAAGCTAATAGAATACCTCTAGAAGGAATTTTGCCAATTGTAAGTATACTGGTCATACTGAGTGAAAGACTGAGCAGGTATCAACATCAAAATAGAAAGTTTTCTAGCTTTGTGATTCACAAACTCATCTGTTTTGATCTAGTCATTACTCAAACTTTTTCCAAAGTACATATAGCATTTCTTGGTATCATTTGGAAGCTAAGGGTGTCTACTAATCATATCTGGAGTCACTGAGGGCTGGTGCAAAGCAGGATTAGCAGCACCTACTCAATCTTCTGAAGGATCCATCCATCTTTCCCAACAGTGGTATCAGAGCAAACAAGGTAACATGGGAGATGGTTTTCCTTCATTCATTGACAAATTGGACACGAACAATTATCAAGCTTGGTCTCTGAGGATGAAGACCTATCTATAAGGAGGAAGTCTATTTGGATTCATCTCAGGAGATGAGGAATTGCCCTCATTCAAAGCAAGGGGTCTACCCACCAAGGAAGAACAAGAAAGGCTTAATACATGGTGTGCAAAAGATGCATTGGCAAGGTCTTATCTTCTTAACTCTATATCTGATTTCCTTTTACCTCACATCAGGAATTGTAAGACTTCCCAAGAAACTTGGGAAACCTTGTCATCATACTTTTCATCTAATACAAGGGCCAGGAAGAATCAATTGTGGATTGAATTCACAACCCTTAGGAAGCAACCAAAGTAATCAGTCTCAGAATTTGTGACCAAGATCAAGGATGTGGCAGACCAATTAGCAAGCATACGAGAGGAGATTGAAGAGGAACAAATAGTAAGACAAGTAACCAATGGACTAAAGGCAGATGATAAGTGGGAAAGCTTCACCACTGTAATGGATCTCTACATGGACATGCATACCCCAGATCTCACAACTCTGATGGGCCAACTATTCACACATGAAGCAAAGTTCACAAAGGTTGGAGATACATCTAAAGGTAACACTCCTTCTGCCCTATATACTGATAAAAGGGTTAAAGACAAAGGTAAAGGTAAAAAGCAAGAGGATGAAGGTTCTACCTCCCAAGTCAACTATGCAGGGAGAGGTAGATCTTCAAGAGGCAGGGGCAGAGGAGGTAAGCAAGGTAGGGGGAGACCCTACAATTCATCACCATGCAATATTTGTGGATTGTCTAACCACACCACAGATGAGTGCTACAGAAACTACAAAAATCAAAGAGGAAGAGCCTATCAAAGAGGTGGATACCCTCAAGGCAGAGGAAGGTTCAACCAACACCAAGGCTACAATGGCTACAACAATAACTACAACAACAATTACAACAACAACCATAATGGTAACTACCAAGGAGGATTCAGAAATAGGAAAGACTACAACAACTACACAGAGGAGCAAGATGACTCCCTATTGATCATGAATACGACTTCCAAGTCAGGTATCAATGATGATCATCTGTTTTATATTGATTTAGGGTGTTCTAATCATGTAGCTGGCAATGTGGCACTACTCTCTGATCTTGAGGAACCCAAGGGCAAACATCAAGTACAGACAGGTGATGATACTAAGCATTCTGTAGTAAAGATTGGAAATGTAAAACTTGTGATGGTAACCAGAACCTATTGAGCAGGGTACTTTATGTACCAACCATTACAAAAAACTTAATGAGTGTTGGTCAGATTGTGGAGAAAGGTTTGCAGGTCAGGTTTAATCAACATGGAGCATATGTAGAGGACCCAAGACATGGATTCAGAAGGATAGCCAAGGGAGAAAAATCATGTAGATTATTTACTTTTGAGCTAGAAGACACCAAAAACATTGCTTTATACAATTACAAGGATCAAACACTTTCAGAATTAGAAATATGGAACAAGAGATTAGGTCATATAGGTGAAAGGACCTTAAAGCAAATGTGCAGGGACAATGTGTGCTTGGGATACCTAATGTATCCAAGCAACACATGATTTACAAATGTGGTGCTTGTCAGTTTGGTAAATCTCACAGATTGCCCTACTCAAGGAAAGGTTTTATGCATGAAGACTACCTAGATTTGGTACACACAGATGTTTGGGGACCTAGCAAGGATCCCTCCATTTCAGGATCAAGGTACTATGTGTCTTTCATTGATGATTATAGCAGATGGACTGTGTTATACTTTATGAAACACAAGGATGAAGTGTTTAATTGTTTCAAAAGATATCTTGCACTAGTTGAAAATCAAACAGGAAGGAACTTGAAGAAGCTAAGGTCAGATGGAGGAGGTGAATACTTCTCAAATGAGTTTGAGGACTTCTTGCAGGAAAGAGGCATCAAAAGGGAGATAACAACAAGGTACTCACCTGAACAAAATGGGGTAGCTGAAAGAAGGAATAGACTTATAGTTGAAACAACCAGGTCCATGCTTAATGAAAAGAAGTTTCCAAATTATCTTTGGGCAGAGAGTGTATCTACTGCCACCTATCTCATAAACAAGTTGCCATCAAAGTCACTTGATGGAATGACACCTTATGAAGCTTGGCATGGTAAGAGACCATCATTGGATCATTGCAAAATCTTTGGTTGTGTAGCATATGTGCATATTCCCTCACAGGTAAGGGGAAAGCTAGATCCTAAAGCAGAAAAATGTATTTTCATTGGTTATGACTTGAATAAAAAAGGATACAGATTCTACAACCCAACCAATAAAGGGTTCAAGGTAAGCAAAGATGTCATCTTTGATGAGAATGAATCATGGTATGAGAATGAATGCAGGAAGGTTAGTCTACCCTATGATTTGGAAGAGGAGTTTCCAAAACTCTCAAAGGAAGAACCAATCCAGAAGGAAGACTCAAGTTCAGAAGATGATGACACAATCAATCTTGAAGAATTCAAGGCATGGAAGTCCAAAGGTAAGATAAAGATGAAGAAGCTTGAGGATATACCAGAATCCTCAACTCAAGCAATGAGGAGATCTCAGAGAGAAAGTAAGAAGCCTATCAGATATGGGTATGATACATCTCTTGTTACTAAGCATTCAATTTATCTTGCAAAGGACTTGTTAAGTGAAGAACCAGGTTCATATGAAGAGGCAATCACCAAACCAGAATGGAAAGGAGCTATGGATGAAGAAATAGAAGCTCTCAAAGAGAGTGACACATGGGACTTGGTACCCAAGAAGGACTCTATGAAAGTGATAGGATCCAGATGGATCTACAAACTAAAGAGGAACTCTGATGGTACAATCAACAGGTACAAAGCTAGGTTGGTAGCCAAGGGTTTTGCACAAACCCAAGGCATTGATTATGAGGAAACATTTTCTCCTGTGGCTAAGATGCCAACAATCAGAGTATTAGTGAGTGTAGCTGCATCAAAAAATTGGAACATGTACCAATTAGATGTCAAGAATGCTTTCTTGAATGGATGGATATCTGAAGAAGTCTACATGTCACAACCACCTGGCTATGAAGATCCCAAGAAGGTAAATTATGTTTGTAAATTGAAGAAGGCTCTATATGGATTGAAGCAGGCACCTAGAGCATGGAATTATAGACTGATAACATACCTCCAAGACCAAGGGTTTACTATGAGCAAGGCAAACACTTCATTATTTATCAAAAGGAGCAATTCAGAGGTAATCTATCTCTGTGTTTATGTTGATGATATCATCATTATAGGTAATGATGTCCAAGGAATCAGAAGCATCAAAAACCAGATGATGAAGGAGTTCAAGATAAATGATCTTGGATTATTGAAATACTTTCTAGGACTTGAATTGGTTTATACTAATTCAGGTATATATATCACTCAGAAGAAGTATGTTCAGGACATGTTAAAGAAGTTTGGCTTACAGGATGCTAAGGTAGCAAGCACTCCAATGGAGGTCAACCTAAAGCTAAGTGCTCATGAAGGGGATGAAGTCCAAGACATCACAGGATATCAAAGTATGGTAGGTAGTTTGAATTATGCTACCTTGACCAGAATTGACATAGCATATGGAGTTAGTGTGCTAAGTCAATTCATGCACAAACCAAGGGTACCTCACCTTGAGGCAGCAAAGAAGATCTTGAAGTATCTAAAGGGAACTCAGAACCATGGTTTGTACTTTCCTTATACATCAGACATTGACATTAAAGTGTATTCAGATGCAGATTGGGCAGGATGCAAGGATGATAGGAGGAGCACATCAGGATACTTATCTTTTGCAAGTGACAAACCTATTTCTTGGTCAACCAAGAAACAACCAATAGTGGCATTGTCATCCACTGAAGCAGAGTATAGAGGGCTAGCCAATGCCACTCAAGAAGCTATTTGGTTAAAGCTTTTGTATACAGAGCTAGGCCTATACATTAGGCCCCCAATTATATTTGGAGACAACACAAGCTCTCTTCATCTTGCAGCTAATCCAATATATCATGCTAGACAAAACACATAGAGGTTCATTACCACTATGTGAGAGAAAAGTTGCTAAGCAAGGACATTCAGTTGACCTATGTGTCTACTAATATGCAATGTGCAGATTTACTCGCTAAAGCTTTGGATGGAAACAAATTATGCAGATTCAAATCCATGATTGGATTGCAAGATGTGATTGAAGATTGAAGATGAAGACTTAAGCCAAAGTGTTTGGCTTGAGGGGGAGCTGTTGGTGCAATTCAAGCCTTCACAATTTGGCTTGGATTACTTCATGAAGACACTACTTGAAGGAAGGATCATAGGAACTTATGCTTATAAAATCTTACCATTTACTCCTTGTAAAAGTCTAAAAGACTTGGCATTTTATGTACACACCTACTTGATTAGAATCGTGGAAAAAGTTGTTGATGATTGAGAGAATATCTCATTACCTTTTAGGTGAAAGATTCTAGGAGTTTGAATTTAAATTCAAACTTGAATCTTCAACAAAACTCTATAAAAGATGTAAGGAAAAAAGTCGCGGTTAGCTTAGCTCACTCTAGCTCACTTCCGGAGGCATTTTTCACTTGTATCTGAGTGTGTGTGAGTGCTACACTGTAGCTCATACCTCATTATCTCATCTAGCTATGGTTATCATGCTAATGAGATTGTACAATTATGTCAATCAATAGATATACTCATATTCATCAACTCTGCGTTCTCTGAGTGTACCACTTCAAGTCTGTCAACTTCAAAGAGGCATATCTCAGTGCCTACTGCACCAAATCAAGTGATTCAAAGCTTGGTGGATCCAATTCAAAGCATAATACAAGCATACAAAGTTTGAAGCAATTTGGTTCAGCCAATCTCGAGAAATTTCCGTTGAAGTGCTCATTGGTATCTGTCTGCATACTTCCTAAAAAGTAGGGGGAGTCCATAAATTTGCTAAAGTGATTTCTCCTAGTATAGTTTATCATTTTGAATGATTCTACTTGAAAATGGTAGCTTACTAAGATAATAGAATACCTCTAGAAGGAATTTTGCCAATTGTAAGTGTACTGGTCATAATGAGTGAAAGACTGAGCAGGTATCCACACCAAAATAGAAAGTTTTCTAGCTTTGTGATTCACAAACTCATCTGTTTTGATCTAGTCATTACTCAAACTTTTTCCAAAGTACATATAGCATTTCTTGGTATCATTTGGAAGCTAAGGGTGTCTACTAATCATATCTGGAGTCACTGAGGGCTGGTGCAAAGCAAGATTAGCAGCACCTACTCAATCTTCTGAAGGATCCATCCATCTTTCCCAACAGCCCTTTCATCTAGCTTACCTCTTATTTGTGATGGAACATGAACATACGCTAAACAACCCAAAACCTTGCAATGTCTAAGACTAGGTTTTCTTCCATGCCATGCTTCATAAGGAGTCATACCTTGAAGTGATTTGGATGGTAGTCTATTGACAAGGTACACAGCAGTTGAAATACCTTCTGCCCATAGATAATGTGGAAACTTCTTCTCTTCAAGCATTGTTCGGGCTGATCCAACTAATGTCTTGTTTCTCCTCTCTCCAATTCCATTTAGTTGAGGAGAGTACCTAGTAGTCACTTCCCTTTTGATAACTTTTTCCTACAAGAACTCATCAAACTCTTTGGAGAAGTATTCTGCCCCTCCATCAGATCTGAGCTTCTTTAGTGATGTACCTGTATGATTCTCCACATGTGCAAGATACTTCTTGAAGCAATCAAACACTTCATTCTTACTCTTGATAAAGTATAGAGCAGTCCATCTACTATGGTCGTCAATAAATGAGACATAATACCTTGATCCTGCCAATGAAGGTTCTTGACTTGGTCCCCATACATCTGTATGTACTAAGTCCAATAAGTTGTTGTGGATGTAGCCTTTGTGGTTGAATGGTTGTCTTTGTGCCTTCCCAATCTGACATGCATCACACCTATTGATCATGTGTTGCTTTGATATGTTCCGCAGTCCTAGAACACTTTGATCCCTGCATATATCCTTCAAGGTTCTTTCATTCACATGAGCAAGTCTCTTATGCCACAATTCAAGCTCACTTAGGGTTTGAGACCCGAAGTTGAATAGAGCTATGTTCCTAGTTTCTCCTACTTCAAAAGTAAAGAGCCTACCATGCTTCGCACCTCGGGCTATCTTTTTGAAGCCTTGACATGGATCTTCCACAAAAGCTCCATGTTGGGTGAACCTAACTTGCAAGCCTTTTTCGACTATTTGGCCTACACTTATTAGGTTTTTAGTGATAGTGGGTACATAGAGAACCTTACTCAGAATGTTTGTCCTACCATTGGAGGCTTTGACATTACCAATCTTCTCCACATTGTGCTTCGTGTCATCCCCTGTTTGCACTTCATGTCTATGCTTTGGACTTTCCAAGTTAGATAGAAGAGCAATGTTGCCTGCAACATCGAACATCCTGAATCTATGTAGAACAAATGATCATCTTCTTTACCTTCTTTGTGGCTTAGATTCATAAGGAGCAATGAGTCTTCATGTGGTTGATCTTTTGAATAATTGTTGTAGTCCCTTCTATTATAGCTTCTATAGTTATTGTTGAAGTTGTGTCCACCTCTGCCTCTATTGCTGCCATATCCACCTCTTCCACTTCCTTTCTGGGTCTTCCCATTGAACCAACAATTCTGAGTGGTGTGGTTGGTCTTATCGCATATGGCACAAGGTTGAACATTCTGACCTTTGGCTTTGTCTTGCTTCGGTCCTTTCTTGTTCTCTTTCCACTTGCTCTTGCTTGGGAAGTTGGCTTGGGAAGTCTCTTCTTCATCTTCTTCCTTCTTCTTGCCTTTCTGCTTCTTATCCTTCTTATCTGCATATAGAGAACTAGTTGAATTACCATGATAAGAGTTACCTTCGTTTATGCTATTGTTGGCTTCTTGATTGAAGAGTTGTCCAAGAAAGATGTTGAAGTCTGGAGTTTGCACATCCATGATGAGATCATAAGCCGTCGTGAAGGATTACCATTGCTTATCACTTTGAATGCCGTTGATGACCTCTTCTTCAATCAGCTCTCCAATGGATGCTAACTGATCCGCAACCTCCTTGACCTTGGTAACAAACTCTGTGATGATTTTTTTAGGCGTCTTCTTCATTTGGTTGAACTCGTTCCAAAGATTATTCTTTCTTGCTTTGGTACTAGCAGAAAAGAAAGTCTCGAGGGCATCCCAAGTCTCTTGAGATGTCTTGCATCCTCTAATATGTGGTAATAGAAAGTCAGAGATAGAGTTTAGTATGTACGACCTTGCTTGAGCATCCCTTGCGCACCAAAGTGTGAGCTTATCTATCTCCTCTTGTGTAGGTCCTCCTTTGGATCTTGGAATAGGCATAGCTTCATCACCTGCTACAATTCCATAAAGATTTCTACCTTGCAAATAGGCCTCCATTCTAATTTTCCAAGCCGCGTAGTTGTGTCAATCAAGCTTCTTGATCACTGAGGGAAAGCCGTCACCCATCTTGATCTAGCTTTGATACCACTGAAAGAACTTGGAGAAACTTGTAGAAGGTAGAAAAGTGCATTTTGAAGCGATGAAGTTTGGTCAAGCCAACCGGCACAAGAACAGCTCTTGAGCTTATGGAGACTCAAATAGACCTTATAGGCATGCAAGAAGTGCAAAGAAACACACTATGTACTTCAGAGCATCAAGGAGAATGAGTCGATACAAAATAGGTAGGTTCGTAGGTTGACTAGCTCAAAAAACTTACTATCTATGGAAGAGACAATAAACTTCAAATGCCCATAGCAACCAGCGTGATTACAATTAGAAAAAATCCTTTTATGGAAGTGATGCACATAGGGTTGAGTGTATAGAATGCATAAACGTATAGGGAATAAGCAAAATATTCTATATGAATGAATGCGACATTCACCGGTGGTACTTCCTATTTTTCAGGAATACGTAGAGATTGACCCGGAGATAGAAAACCTCAGATTTCTCCCAATCTACTGAATCAAATGCTTTGAAAATTTATAGGCATTAAGTAGACACTTATATCTTTTCAATCCATTATCTTGCACTCAATTTGGAGCTCTAGAGAGAGAGCAACAGCCTCTGCAAGATTACTATTGGTGAAGACGATGATGCAGAGAATTGAAGGAGCAAGACAATGATGGTCACAAGTGTATGTATATTGCTTCCATGTATTGTACAAGTGATTTCAAGTCTTTATGTAGACTCTAGGAGTGTTCCATGACTTCTACAAGTGGATTTTGAATTCAAATGAAGGTGGGAATGGTTGTTGGAGGGAATCAATTCACTTTCCTTGGAAAAGTTAAGATCTAGTTTGATCTACTTTTAGGTGATTGATTGCTTGATTGAATGCAACTTCAATCACCACAAATTCGTGGGATTTGGGCTCTATCTTTTTACCTTTACATGTTTAAAGCTCAAGGCTTTTACAAAGGTAAATGAACCATCAAAAATCTCTCAAAAAAATATAATGAATGAGCATACGAAAAAGAACTCTCCAACGGATATTCTTTTGACGCGATAGCCTTTGATGTAGATCAAATCCACCTCAAGCATAGTGTAAGCTTGATGTTCCAACAAAAACCTCTCATCTTCAAAGCCTTGGGGCTGGTCCATGAAGACTACCTCTTCAAGCTCTCCATTTAGGAAAGCATTCTTCACATCCAACTGGTACATCTTCCAACCTTTTGAGGCTGAAATTGCAATCAAACTTCTGATGGTGGACATCTTTGCTACTGGACTGAATGTTTCCTCAAAGTCTTTGCCATAGGTCTCAGCAAAACCTTTGGCAACCAACCTTGCTTTATACCTAGAGATGCTCCCATCTGGATGCCTCTTTACCTTCTACACCCATTTGTTGCTATTGACTTTCATGTCCTTTGTTCTTGGCACCAATGACCAAGTATCATTTTCTTGAGGTGCTTTGACTTCCTCCTCCATGGCTTCAATCCATTCCCTATGCTTATTTGCTTCTACAAAAAAGTTAGGTTCTTCACAAGCTATAACTTGACTCATGTAGGCATAGTGTCTTGCAATGAATGAATTATAAGTTAACCTTTGAACAGGGTATTTAACCCTATTGGATGACCTTAACTCATGATTAGGTGGTAGCAATCTCCTCCTCCTTGGTCTAGATGCTTTAAATCTTGGAGTTTCTAATTTTTCCATATCATCATCACTTGTAGATTCCATGTCTACCCATCGATGGTCTTCATCATTTGCCTTTTCCTTTCCTTTGCTGCTTCCTTCACTTGAATGAGCTTCATTCCTTGTCCTTCCATGCCAACCTGATGTAGTACTCTCCTCTGATGGTGTGCTTGAAGTGTTTGGACTAGTTATCTCCATGCTTTGTTGTTCCTCTTTGAACTTCTTCTCAGCTTCATGTGCATCGTCAACCTGTAACACATCTTTGCTACCATAGCAAGGCAGCAACTCATCAAATATAACATCCCTAGATACCTTAAGCTCTTTGGTGCAAGGGTTCTAGCATCTGAAACCCTTTTGCTCTAAAGAATATCCAAGAAATATACACCTATCTCCCTTCGGGTCTAACTTGTGTCTCAATTCTTGAGGTATACTTTGAGATGTGAAAGGTTGGGTTTCTTACCACACCAAGGTTCATAAGGTGTAACTCCATGTACTCCTGAGGTTTGTTGCATCAGCCCAATAAGAGTTAGGAACATTCATTTCCTTTAACAAAGATCTAGCCACTTCTGCTATGTATCTATTCTTCCTTTCTCCCAGCCCATTTTGTTGAGGTGTATACCTGCAAGAGAATTGCCTTTTGATGCCATGGTCAGGTAAAAAATTTGAAAATTCATTTGAAAAGTACTCTCCCCCTCCATCCGATGTCAGAGTCTTTATATACTTCCCTGTTTCCTTCTCCACTACATTTTTGAACCTCTTGAAGTGGTAAAACACCTCTGACTTTGACTTCATGCAATACATCCAAACAACCTTGAATGATCAACTATAAATGTGACAAAATATCTATTACCTCCAATGGATGGCTCCCTTGTAGGTCCCCATACATTTGTGTGTATGAGATTCAACACTTCATTGCTCACATGTGCTCCCTTCTTGAATGGCAACATGCTTTGTTTTCCTAATTGACAAGCCTAGACCACTCACCAAGCCCTTTCTTTGCATGTCCTTCATCCTTTCTAAGTTTATGTGCCCATTTCTTTTATGCCATAAGTGGATTTTTGCAATGTATTTATTTCCAATTGACAAGTAGACAGTGTGAGGGGTTGATGGCTTTACCTCCATGGTGAAGAGTCTTTCTTGCTTCTTTCATTTTTCTATGAGCTTGTAGTCCTGCATGGGGTCTTCAAAAAAACATCCTTGCTCAGTGAACCTTATATCATAACCTCTTTCAACGATTTGACCTACCTAAACCAAGTTCTTTGTGATGCTTGGCACATGCAACACATCCTTCAACACCTTGGAGATTTGAGATCCATTCAATGCAACATCTCTCACATGTGTAATCTTGTGCTCAGTGTCATCCCCTTTCTCTACATGTCCTTGAGTGATGGGTGAATGTAAATTAAAGAAAACATCTTTATTCCAACTCATATGGCTGCTACAACCACTATCAACGTACCATGTAAAATCTGAATTCACTCTTTCACTTGAACCATTCATCATAAGCAAGTTCTCATTTTCTGAATTTGTTGAAGTACTAGCTTAATTACCTTGGTTCCCTCTGTATCCTTGATTGCCTCCTCCTTTGGACCAATAATCTCTTCCATAATGGCCGGACTTTCCATAATTGTAGCATTCTCCATTGGATGCTTCTCGCATGTGATCTTCCTCCTCGTCCTCTACTCCTTCCTCTTCCTCTTTATCCATAGATTTGGTTGGAGCCTTCTTGGTTGCTTGAGCTTGAGATTCACCTTCCTCTCCCTATGCCTTGGGAGTTTTTTCCACCTCTTTTGCCTTTGCCTCTATCTGCATAGAAAACTTGGGCTTGGCTTCCCTTTGATTGTGAACCTCCTTGGTTCATCTCCTCGGTCACCATCAATGTGACTAATTGATCAAAGTTTGGTAGGGAATCCCTCAGATAAACTGATGTTGTGAATTCTTTCCACCTTTCATCCTCTGATGCTCTAGCACAATGGTAAGCACCATGTTAAGAAGCTCCATGTCCTTAATGTCAATCCGCGGAAGAGATAGGAGTGATATGAAGATCGTGAACATGAGATGTAGTGAGAGTGAAGGTGAGAAGCATAGAGATGCACACACACATACACACACACACAATGAAGAGACAAGTAAGACACAATGGAAGATAGGAAAAAATAGACTCTATTACTCAAGAACACTCTTACAAGCTCAAGTTCACACTAACTCATACAAGTCTACACTAGCTCTCCCCAAAAATGAGCTCTCTAGCTCTCTTTATAGTTTTTTGACTAGTTTTGATTGGTTTCACATCTAGTGATCGGCATAGCTAAAAAATAGGTTCTAGGTATTATTTGAAGGTATAAACGAGGTCTAAAAATAGCCAAAATTGGTAGGATCATTGTACCTAAGCTCCTCAAGCTCGAGGAATCATTGGCTTGCACAAAATGGAGCTACTAATTACAAAAGTGTTTGTTCTATGTTACATATGATACAAGAGTGATGAAAATCACTGTTGAGAGTTTTGGAAAAGTATTATAAAACATATTTCTTTGAAAAAATAATCTAGTTGGCACCCCACTACTTCGTTGTAATCCGCCTTCACATACTTCCTCATTGTCTGTGCCTTTGGCTACTACCAACACCCCCTCCCTCTCAAGTCTGTCGTCCTTGACAGAACCTTGTTGCACTGTTTGTCGGATATAGTTTTGTAGGAGGTCATGAGCGAGGGTGTGCTCCGCAATGTGAATACCTCTTGCAAGATGTGCTTCAAGTTTTTCCCAATCTATGGGTTGAGGTTTGTGTGGCGGTGGAAGTGGGTATTGTGTGGAGTACACCAGTTGTACATAGGCAAATAATTGGAGTAGGTGTGTGGGCCTCCCTATGAAAACCTCCAAATGGTACTCCCAGAATCTGGTAGTAAACATCTCTTCAAATGTCATTTTATAGCATGCCGGTAAATACTTGATGCGATAGTGGCAAGCATAGAACACCCGGAGCCGTGGTGTCGTGCTCATATCATACGCTAAGTCCTCATTACCATGCTTGACTCCTGGGGTGTTAATGTGTGGTGCTTTGATGTGGTGAAAGATTTTAAATACAGTCTACATCATGTCAAATATTTTGACAGCCATATGCATGGCAACATCATCCATGTGGCGTAAGCGGGGGAGCCAATGGTGAGTCGTGGCCATCATTTATCCGATTGTGAGTGTTCCATGGGGTGGAGTGAAATAGGGGTAATTAAGCCAGTCCTTGCACTACTTATTATTTTGAGCTTTGATTGTGAATGCCTTCTAGGCGAGGCATCTTGGTATAGGTCCCCAACATGGGTTATACTTCCAATGTAGTGGTGCCTTGACCCATCTGCTCATCATTTTTGGATATGTTTGTAACAACTTGTGACACCAAGTTGGTTGAAAGATTTCACCGCTCTGCGCTTCCAGTGGCAAGTCATCAGGCTCGAATTGAGTTGCATGTGATGGTTTCTTGCGTGTCTCGTTTTTTATCGCCAATTGATATTCTGCCATTAGCTTGAAATACGGTTTATATTGAAGCTCATGGCCAGATATATACCTTCCAGGGGCCAGGTGAGAAAATTAAGGTGATTGTAAAATATGTTCCTCTATCATAGCAGTGGCATGTAATTGAGCCTCCACCCATGCTAAGTGGGTCTCTATAGGTTCTTCTATGGTCTTCATCCATGCGGGGGTAGGGATTTCAAAGGTGGTTTGGCCTTCAAAGGTGACACATCCACCTGGGATGGGTTGTGGTTTGTAGGCCTCTTCGTAGGTTTCCTCCACCGGAATAGATACAATTTCTTCCTCAGTTGGTAGTTCAGGTGGAGAATCAGGCCTAGGGGGCTCGGAGAAAGCAATAATAGGGGGTAAGCTTAGCCTTTCACCTCCACTACTCAAAACCTTTGGTGTAGCCAACATGTTAGGTTTAGCTATCAATGAATCTAACCTCTCCAATCGTCTTTTGACATATAGTTGTAACTTTGCTGAGTTAGTGTGATTGAAAAAACAGTTCACATCGAACATAGCCTAAGCTAGTTCCACCATTTTTGTGCAAATCTTGGTCCTCTGAATCTCTAGGTCCACTCTAGGATAACACTTATCTAGCTCTACCACATTTGGACCTTCTTGATGCTGAGCATGATAAGCCTTCAACATCATGTCCAAGTCCTCAGGAATAAGATCTACTAGGACCAATCTTGCTCTAGGTTGTGATGGTATGGATATAGGCTTTCCATTAGATAAGGAAGGTGGTGTTTGAGTGTGTATTTGGGATGCGATTTCTAATAGTTTTTTTTTCATTTAGGATCTATTCTATTTTCCTCTTCTTTATAGCCCACTGTCTCTTCACTCTTTCATGGCTGTCCTTCGAAGATCTAGTTCTTTTTCTAGCTATACTCTCTTACTCATTCACCTCTGACTTCTTCTCTTGATCTACACCTATAGTCTGTAGTAGTGTCTAGGCTCTAGTCACTACTTGCATGGGAGCTATAGTCAGCACACTTCCACTAGAATCCACAACCAAGCCAATAACAATAATTCATTTAACGTTTTGAAAATTGACCAAATTTTTAGGAGAGTCTCTTAAGAGATGTTCCTTTCCACAGTCAGAATAGAATCCTTGAAGAATCACTAATTGGGGGTTTTCTCATGGAGGAATTGGACAATCACAAAAGACATTATCTGCTTCGCATCCATAACATTGTCCTCCAAGTGCTTGGGGCCTCATCTGCCCTAGTTGGGGCCTAGGGTTAGGATTTTCATACATCACATTGGAGTATTCATGCTCCCAAATTGGTTCAATAGGTTTTCATAGGGATCAACCACATTATGCTCAGGGGAGTCCATGTAGGAATCTGGTGGGCTATGCACATGGGTCAAACCAATGATTCAAACATTAGGAGCACTTTTTGAAATTGGTAGGGGTGCAGATACTAAATCTCTATTTAGCTTATCCTCTACTGCAACATATTTGACTAGAATAACATTGGTAGGGGTGAGGTTGTTGACCTAATATACATTGTGGAATCTACTTAGCTTGGTAGTGGTGTTGATTAGGCTTCATAAGCCTAAAGTATGGCTTTTGTTGGTAGTCGTTTGGATATCTCCTTGGCTACTAATATGGTTATTGGTAATTTTGTCTAAAGCACTTGTTTGTTGCAAGGAAAATTCAGTGCGGTGTGGTTAGTGTACCTTCTTTCTAATGTGCAATACTACTAGCTATTAGGGTTCCCTTGGGTCTGCATCATAATAGGACAAACATTGGCCATGTGGTTGAAAGACGTTGGAGAAGCTTGGAGAGGCTTAGAAAGATGATTTGTCAAGTGGTGAAGTTGGTCTAGCAAACTGACATAGGACCAGCCCTAGATCTTTGGATATGTCAATTAGACCTTTAAAGCTTGTGTTTAGTACAATAAAACCCAATATGTGTTGGAGGATAAACACTCCTATGTGCACAACAAAAGCAAATGAACCCTCCTAGGATCCTGAAATTTTTCAGACATAGGTTCTGTATTTTCTGAGTTTCTCTGCGTATATGCAGAGATTGAAAATGAAATTTTGCAGGCATAAACTAGACTTTAAGATCTTTCAAATGAGAGTAAAATCACTCCATTTGGATACTGGATGATGCCTCAACCAGCTGCAACAAAACAGATAACTTGATCTCTTCACAGAGTATGAGCTAACTGGACAGACACTGTTCTGGACATTTCTCTGCACATGTGCAGGCACTGAACCTGAGACTTATACCAGACAAAGTAGAACTTATAAGCTTTCCAACAAGACAAAAATCATTGCAAATGGATTCCGGATGAAGGAGAAACAACAATTACAAGACCGGGGGGTCTGCCAAAAACATCTAGATAGATAGAGTGTGTAAAAGTGAAATTTCTGCAAAATATGCAGAGAACAGCTAGTAGGGGGTGTGCTTAAGCAAGGGAGCAGCTTGGGCACGTATTTCCACGACTCTAAATCATAATACAACTCATTAGAGGTTTTAAAGACCACCTACTAACCTCTTTAACCAATCAAAAACATATACATGTCAAAAGTGAGGTCCAATCACATCAAGAGGTGAGCTAAATCTTCTCTAATCAACTTCTTTCCATTATGGGCATAATTGGATGCCTCAAACTCGTGGAAATCAGCCTCCTTTGATTGTGGATGATGTGGAAGGTTCAATTTGGGGCATGTTCCCACACTCTTGAGCTTGAAAACTTTCAACACTCCCCCTCAAGCTCAAGTCTTTTCCTTTGTTGCTTCAGCCTATGTCTCTTATGTTGATAGCTTCCTTGAATCCTCCAAGCTTTGTACCTTCAAGAAACTTTGTCATCATGTCTGCAACCTGCATTTTAGTGTTCACATACCTTATATCTAGCTCTTTTGCCATCACCTTTTCTCTAACGAAGTGGTAATGAACCTCTATGTGCTTGCTCCTTGCATGAAACATGGGATTGTTAGCTAGATAAATGCTTGAAATGTTGTCTCCATAAAGAGGAAACTCCTGCACTTCCACTTCCAAGTCCTTAAGTAGCTTCTTAAGCCATAATAGCTCACATGTAGCCAATGCTAAACCTCTGTACTCAGCCTCTGTGGATGAAAGAGCAACAGTGGGTTGCTTCTTAGAGCTCCAAGAGATCACTTTTGTACCTATCATGAAAACATAACCCGATGTACTCCTTTGATCATCCTTGCTACCTGCCCAATCAGCATCACTATATCCTTTGACACTTAGATCAGCATCATATGAGTAAAATAGACCTTGGTTGATGGTGTGCTTGATGTAACGAAGCACCTTTCTTTCCGCCATAAGATGATCATGAGTAGGTGTATGCAAAAATTGAGAGAGAACACCTACTACATATGCAAGATCAGGTCTAGTGAATGTAGCATAAATTAATGAACCAATTATGCTTCTATATAGTGTAATCTCTTGTATAGCCTCTCCTTGACCTGCAACCAACTTTGTATTGGGCCCCATGGGCTGAGAAAGTGGCTTACAACCACTCATACCAAACCTGTATAGCACATCCAACAAGTATTTTCTTTGAATCAAGAAGATGCCATTGTGTGCATAGATTACCTCTATGCCCAAGAAGTATTTTAGTGTTCCAAGATCAGACATCTTGAACTCCTTTCCTAGCTTTGATTTGATATCTTTAATACCTGCAATATCACTTCCTGTGATGATCAAATCGTCCACATAGATGCATATATATACCGTCTTGTCTCCTTGCTTCTTCATGTAAAGTGATGGATCTGCAACACTTTCTTTGTATCCACAACTTGATAAATAATCCACTAACCTCTGATTCCAGGCCCTTGGGGCTTGCTTTAGTCCGTATAGTGCTTTCCTTAGCTTGCAAACATGATTTGGGTACCTCATACTAGCAAATCCTTGAGGTTGGCTCATGTAGACTACTTCTTCAAGCTCTCCATTGAGGAAGGCATTCTTCACATCCAACTGATATAATCTCCATTTCCTTGATGTGGCCACTGCAATCAAAGTCCTAATTGTTGGCATCTTGGCTACGGGGCTGAAAGTTTCATCATAATCTATCCCGTAGCTTTGGGAGAAGCCTTTCGCCACAAACCTTGCTTTGTACCTAGCAATGGAACCATCTAAATTTCTTTTAATTTTGTAAACCCACTTATTACCTATCACCTTCATGCCTTCTTGAGCTGGTACCAAGCTCCAAGTATGGTTCTCATCAAGTGCTTTGAGCTCTTCCTTCATTGCCTCTTTCCATTCCTTGCAATCCTTAGCTTCTTCATAACTAGTTGGTTCTTTGTCCTTGATTACCTGAGTCATGTATGCATAATTCTTTGCAATGAAATTATAATATGTTAACCTTTGTACTGGATATCTTACTCTTGAAGACCTTCTTTCACTTCCTTTTGGTGTGGTTTCCATCTTCTTTCTTTGTTTAGCCACTCCTGGAGTTTGAACTTCTTCTATCTCTTCATCTTCCAACATGCTCTCGTCCACATAGCTTCCTTCTTCAACTGAAATCTTCTCTTTGCCTTTGACTTTGCTTTCTTCAGAGCTGGTCTCTCTTTCCCTAAGCCTTCCACTCCATGGTGAGGGTGTCCTTGTGTTGCATGAGTTGCTTGGACCACTCAAATCCATGCTTTCTTGAACTCTATCATCATTCTTCAAATCTGTCTCACCTATGTCTTCAACCTGCAATGGACTTGTGCATGCATACCAAGGCTTCAACTCATCAAAGTCAACATCCCTACTTACCTTCAGCTCCTTGGTGATGGGATTATAGCATTTATACCCCTTTTGTTCCATAGAATATCCCAAAAAAATACACCTTTCAGATTTGGCATCTAACTTTGACCTCAACTCTTGAGGTACATGTACATAGCATATACAACCAAAGATTCTAAGATGTGAAATGCAAGGTTTTCTTCCACTCCATGCTTCCTCAGGGGTTAGATGATGTATACCTGATGTAGGACATCTATTCATGATGTATGTGGCTATATATGTAGCCTCTCCCCAATAACAATGCGGCATATTCATTTCATTGAGCATACACCTTGCTACCTCTGCTATGTGTCTGTTCTTTCTCTCTGCTACCCCATTTTGTTGAGGGGTATACCTGCATGTAAATTGTCTTTTGATGCCATTGACCTGCAAAAATTCAGAAAATTCATGGGAGAAGTACTCTCCCCCTCCATCGGATCTCAAAGTTTTGATAAACTTGCCAGATTCCTTCTCCACCTGTGCTTTGAATTTCTTGAAGTAGTGGAACACATCTGATTTGTTTCTAATGCAATACAACCACACTTTCCTTGAAAAGTCATCAATGAAGGTTACAAAATACCTATTTCCAGCAAGGGATGCTTCTCTTGTTGGACCCCAAACATCCGTGTGAATGAGGTCTAAAACATTTGCACTTACATAGGTACTCTTCTTGAAGGGCAGCCTTGATTGTTTTCCTTGTTGGCAAGCTACACAAATTTCATGCAACATTTTAGATGTAAAATTTGGTAGGCCTCTTACCAAGCTCCTCCTTTGCATGTCCTTGAGCTTTTGTAGGTTGATGTGACCTATTCGTTTATGCCATAGATCCAAATCTGCTATCCTCTTGTCTCCATATGTGACATACATTGAATGGTGTGGCTGATTTATGTCCATTGTGAACATTCTCCCTTGCTTTTTTCCTTTTGCTATGAGCTTGAAACCTGCCCTTGGATCCTCAACAAAACATCCTCTTTCATTGAACCTAACTTGATAGCCTTTTTCTACCATTTGGCCTACCGAAATCAAGTTTTTGGTAATAGTAGGGACATGTAATACCTCTGATAAGCACTTTGCTCTTTGATTTCCTTCCAAACTGATATCTCCCACATGTTGAATGATATGTTCTGAGTTATCACCTGTTTCCACATGCCCTTGATGCTTTGGAACCTGCAAATTACTAAAAAACTCCTTTCGACATGACATATGATTGCTACATCCACTGTCTACATACCATACATCTTCACTAGCTTGAGTTGTATCTTCACCATACCTCATGGCAAGTAAATAATCATTCCCTTGGCTGGATGATGTGTTTGCATAATTACCTTGCCCTCTATAATTGTTGTTGTTGCTTTGATTCCCTTATCTTTGAGCTCTATGATAGCATTCATTTGCAAAATGACCGGGCTTACCGCATATAAAGCATCCATTTGAAGTGGCTTGTCCTCTTCCACCAAATCTTGCACCTCTTCCTCTATTTGTGGCTCTTCCACCTCTTTGACCTGCATTTTCTTGTTGTCCTTGACCTCCTTGGTTGCTTTGATATCTTCCTCTTCCTCTTGTAGCACCTCGGTTGTGTCTTCCTCTTCCTCTACCTGCATACAACAATTGCCCTTGGCTATCCTTGGCGTTATGACCACCAAGGTTCATCTCCTCTATCACCATGAGAGTGATTAGTTGATCAAAATCAGGAAGAGAGTCCCTTACATACACTGAAGTTGTGAAAGCCCTCCATTTTTCATCATCCCTAAGTCCATTTAGGGTGTGGGCGACAAGATCGTCATCATCTAGGGCACAACCGATTGACCCTAGTGCATCTGCAAGCTCTTTAACCTTTAATATGTAATCATTAGCACCTTGAGAGGGGCTTTTTCTAAGATTATTTAGCTCATTCTTGAGCTGAATTTTTCTAGCTTTTGTGGAGGTTGAATACAATCTCTCCAAGCACTCCCACACCTTCTTCGATGTATCCAAATCTTGAATATGCCCTACCATAGAGTTGCTAATATGCTGAGATAAAATGAAAATGACCCTTTTGTCCCTTTCATCCCACTCTCTTACTACTCTTCTCTGGTCATTGGTTGGATTTACCTCATCTATGTAGGGTTTTGGCTCTCCACCACTCACAAGTCCCCACAAACCTTTCCCCATCAAAAAATTGCTTATTCTAAATCGCCATGGTTGGTAGTTTCCTTTTTCGAGCTTCTCAATCTGAGCATTGAGATCAGCCATGGTGCCTCCTAACTCTTTTGAACCTCCCCCTTGATGCAATGAAGTTGAAAAGGATGGCTTTTACCTCAAAAAATAGAGCTACTCCTCTTGATGAAGCTTCGTCTTTGATTTGATGATGTATTTGCTTCCCCTTGTTGTTGACGTGCCCGTTCTTTGCTTCCTTCCTTCAAAATTTGATGAAGTCTTCACTTCACTTTAGTAGCTCCTTCTTCTCTCTTTGATACTCCACTTATAGCTCTGATACCACTGTTGGAGGATAAACACTCCTATGTGCACAACAAAAGCAAATGAACCCTCCTAGGATCCTGAAATTTTTCAGACATAGGTTCTGTATTTTCTGAGTTTCTCTGAGTATATGCAGAGATTGAAAATGAAATTTTGCAAGCATAAACTAGACTTTAGGATATTTCAAATGAGAGTAAGATCACTCCATTTGGATACTGGATGATGCCTCAACCAGCTGCAACAAAACAGATAACCTGATCTCTTCACAGAGTATGAGCTAACTAGACAGACACTGTTCTGGACATTTCTCTGCAGATGTGCAGGCACTGAACCTGAGACTTATACCAGACAAAGTACAACTTATAAGCTTTCCAACAAGACAAAAATCATTGCAAATGGATTCCGGATGAAGGAGAAACAACAATTACAAGACCGGGGGGTCTGCCAAAAACATCTAGATAGATAGAGTGTGTAAAAGTGAAATTTCTGCAAAATATGCAGAGAACAGCTAGTAGGGGGTGTGCTTAAGCAAGGGGGCAGCTTGGGCACGTATTTCCACGACTCTAAATCATAATAATATGTACTTCAAAACATCAACAAGAACAAGTTGATGCAAAATAGATAACTTGCACCATGAGTAGCTCACAAGAACCTTCTAAAAATGGATGGAAGCTATGACTTCAAACACTGAGAGCAACCAATAGAGTAACAATTGGAGAAATTCTCCTTAAGGGGATTTCATACATAGGGTTTGCTTGCTATAATGCATAAAAGCCCTAGTCTATATAAACTATACAAGGAGAAATCACCTTAACACTAAAGTAATGTCATCTTGAAATTTAAGGGAGTTGTAGAGAATGATACCGAGATTGTACATCTTCAATATCTCTAAAAGTAATGAGCCAAATCATATGAACATCTTTAGACATAAACTAGTTAATAATACCTCTCCAATGAGACCTTAGTCACTGGATTTAGAGCTTTGTAGAGAGAGCAACACTCTCTGACAGTTGACTGAATATGAGGAAGGAGTAGCAAACTGAAGTGGCACCAAGAAATGAACAACAAATATATATATTGCTTCAAATCATCATGCTACTTAGTTTCAAAAATGTTGTGGAGTCTTTATATAGACTTGTAAGTACATGGCCACACCTTTTCTTAAAGCATTTGAATTCAAAATTAGGTAGATCTGTTAGTTTAGATTGATTGGCATCTTTTCCTACAATCTAGGGAAAGAGAAATTTGAAATCACATCTACCTTTTGATTTATTGATTGAGAATCAATCCCATCCACTTCTAACTCCTTGCTTCTAGGCATTTTACTTTTCCCTTTTACAAAGTTAAATTCTTTGCAACTTACATAAGAGGGTGGTCCTATGATCAAACTCTCAATACAACAAATGAATGCAAATAAAAATGTACAAGGAGTATATGTGGCATTATTCCAATGATGAATTTGATGAAGATCATGTCCACCTCAAGAATAATGAAAGCTTGATGTCACAAAAGCTCCCCTTCAAGCTAAAGTGTGCTTGAGTCTTCATTGTTTGATAGATTGAATGCTTTCCATAGCTTTGAATCTACAAAGCTTTATCCCACCAAGTGCCTTTCTCATCATGTCTGCTATTTGCTTCTCACTACTCAGTAGGAACAACGAAAATGTCAATTTAGTTTGCCATATGCTGCTCTCTTACAAAATAGTAATTGTAGCTCAGTGATGAGTAGCACCTCCTTTAATGTCAATCCGGGAAGACGTGAGGATGGTATGAAGACCTCGAGCAAGTGGAGGCACAAGTGCGTGAGTGAGAAGCACACAAGCATGCACACACATACACACACACGCGCACACACGCGCACACACGGCAAGACAAAGAGTGAGAAGCAATGGAGTTCTTAAATTACTTTAAAAAAGCTCTTACAAGTTCATTTCAATTACAATCTACCCCCAAAAATGAGCTCTCTAGGTCCTTTTATAGTTTTTGACTAGCTTTGGCCCTGTTCAGACCTAGTGTCTGGCCTAGTTAAAAATTAGGTTCCAGGGCTTATTTGAGGGCTCAAACGAGATCTAAAAAATACGAAAATTGGTAAGCAACTACTTCTAAGGCTCCTCAAGCTCGAGGACTCCTCGGCTTGCACAAAATGGAGCTACAAAAAGGTGAACATGGTATTTACAGGGGTTGTTAGTGATGAGAATCACTTTTAATTTGTGTAAGGATTTGAAAAATTAAAGGGTTGCCTTAGTGCTAGATCTGCGTGAATGCTCGTACTTGCTTCTTCATGAAGAAAATTATTGGCCTACTTGCCAAATCGTCGTTGACTCCCTTGTCTGCTTGTGCCTTCTCTCCCTTTTGACTCTCTTCTCTGACTGCCATGCCTTGTCAGTCCTTCAGTTCCTTGTCTGCTGCTAACACCCCCCCCCCTCTCTCGCGTCTGTCGTCCCTGACAGACCCTTGTTGTGTGGGTTTTTGGATGTAGTACTCAACGACATCTTGCGCTAAGTGATGTTCGGCAATCCTCAATCCTTTGGCCAAGTCTGTGAGTAGAGCATCCCAATCTACCGGCCCGGGAACCTTTGGATGTGGCATACGTAACTTTTCTGAATGGAGAGCTTGTTCCACTGCAAACAATTGTAATAAATGTGAGGGCCTGGGAATGAAGATCTCTGAGTGATATTCCCAGAACCCGGTGACAAACATCTCTTCAAATGTCTGTTTGAAGCAGGCCGGTAGGTACTTTATGCGGGCATGCCATGCATAAACAACATTAATAGAGGGCGTTGTGCTCATGTCATAAACAAGATCTCGATTGCCTTCATTAAATCCGAGCGCAGAGAGGTGAGGTTCCTTAACATTCTTGAAGGTCCGGAAGGTGACTATCATGAGTTCAAAAATTTTAAGGCACATATGTGTCATGACATCTGGTACGTTTTTGAACTTGACACCCCAATGCCGAATTGTCGATATCATATACCCTACGGTAGGTTGACCTTTAGGTGGTGCTATGTAGACATACTTGAGCCATTTCTCACATCCTTTGGTTGTCAGCACCATCTTTGTGTATTCCGGCCACGACCTTCTTCGGAAAACAGGACAGTAGCAGGGATTGTACTTGATATACAGGGGCATGTTATTCCATATGCGATTCATTTCTGGGTAGGTTTCAAGCAGCCAAATTCTCCAAGTCGGTTGGCGAATATTTCCCTGCTTGGCACTTTCTGGGATGTCGTCTGGTGCAAACTGTGTGGCAGAGGTTGGTTCCCGTGAGGTGTGGTGCTTGATTTCAGCATTATAATCCGCCATTAAGACACAAAAAGGAACATACAAGTCGTCGGAGGTGCCGATCCACCTGTGATGAGAGAGGTTCCTAAAATAGTCCGATTTTATGACCACCTCTTCCAAGCGTGACATCGATGCTATCTGGACTGCCACCCTATCATCATGTGTTGTGGCCACCTTTTCCAATTTCTGCATCCATTCAGGAGCCTCTATTTCAAGGGTGTCCATGCCCTCATCTGTTTGCTTGCCTCCAGGTGCTGGCATTGGAACGTACGGGTCCTCAAAGGTTTCCTCTACTTCGATTGGTACTAGGTCTTTAGGTTCTGCTTCTACCAAGGGGGAGGGTTGGCGTTCATACACAAGCACTTTCTTTTGTAATTCTTTGAGTTGTGCTTTGAGCGCTGCTACTTCGTCAGTTGTGTCAGCTGTGGTTGGGACTTCTTTGGGTGGTGCTGGTTGAGCTGCCAATTGCCTTAGTAGTTCGTCTCTTTCCTTTTCTAAGGCTGCATGGGCTTCGAGGAGATCCGCATGGGTTTACAATATGATTTGCATATTGTCTGAGGGAATGGCCTTAAACTTCTCCGGGTCAATTTCTTGTGGGGAACTGTCCATGGCTACTTCCAAGTTCTCTTCGTTTTGTGTCTGAAGCCGTCTATTTTCTTCCAGGGCTGCAGACATATGCTTCCGTAATAGAGCCATGTTGCGGCGGAGCTTGAGGTTCTCTGTGATTTGGGAGTGTAGCAGATCATCCATTTGTTGTCTTTCTTCGGCATCTGGCTGCGGTGGATTTGCCACTAATTGCTCATGTTGTTCTTGCAATGCACTAAACTGCTGTTGTAATTGTTTCTTCTCTTGCGCTAAGTCAATGAATCTTCCTTGTAATGCTTCATGACTCCTGAACAAACTTGTATGCTGAGCATCGAGGTGCTGATAGTGTTGTTGTAACTGAGACATGCATTGATACATGTTATTAAATACATTATTAATGGGGGTGGATGCAGGGAGGGTGTTAAATGCAGAAGGAAAGGGAAAGGGGAAGGGAAGTGTGAATGCGGTGCTGGAAAATGGTGAAGTGGGTGGTGGGGGAATCGGAGATTGTGGCCGTATGGGGGGAGGGAGAGGTGCAGTGGAGGGTGATATGTCCATAAAATCCATGGTGGAAGCAGTAGTGGGAGTGATTGTGAATAGTGGAATTGTGGGTGCAGTGATTGTGGTGAACGTGTACAGTGGTGTGTGCAGTTGTGAATGTGAACTGCCCGAAAGTGTGAGTGGGGGAATGGGGATGTCAGTAGCTACCGTTAGGATTACAGTGTTAGTGGAGGTGTATACACGGGAGGTGTTGAGAGGGTGTGTGGGTTGATTGGCGGTTTGTGCTTCAGTCATGGCGGTGGACTCGGAGGCGGTAACGGTGGTTGTTACATTGGTAAGGGGAGGTGAATGTGGTGGAGTGGGAGGCGGGGGTGGCAAGGGGGGTGATGGGGGTGCACTGGACACATGGGTCTCTTCAGTATCGTGCACCGTGTGTGCTGTGCCCGTGGTCGTGGCTGTCCCTTGTGTTTCGGATACTAAGACATTCATCTGTTTCCCTGCTCGTGGGGGACGTCTTCCGTATTTTCTTTCCGTTCTGCGTGATTGTGCCAGGGCAGTATGCACTGTCTCAGGTACTCCTAAAGCATCAGAGATCATATCCAGTGTGGCACGATATTGTTCGTCGACTCCTTCCTCCTCAAGGATTTGGTGCATGATAGCCTTTCCTGCTGCAAGAGATAACTTATGTTGTTGTCGGACCCTGTTGACGGTATCGTAGAGCTTCTTCAACTCCTTTCTATATGCTGGGGCACCCTCTAGCTCCTGTATAACTTCTTGCTCATAGTCATGCGCCTCCTCATCAGAAAATCCTTCCTGTTCATCCTCTTGGCCTTCTTCTTCTTCATCCTCCAATTCCACCACTTCTGGTTGTCTTGGCTGGGGTTGTTCTGTAGTCGTTTGTTGTCCACTACCCTGCTCTGCTTCGACTTTCGCATTAACAGCTTCAATGATTCTGGCAACTTCTTCATCCGTTAGATCTTCCAAAGTGAATCCGTGAGGAAATTCCAGATCAATAGGTACTGGTGGAAACACAAGGTTAGGGCCATCTGTGCTGTGCCTGGGTAACCTGATAGTAAATGGTTGTACTCGTCTGGGAAGCCTTGGAGTTGTTTCAGGTGTTAGGGTTGCACCGCGGGCTTGTGCACAAGGCATCTGGACGGTGCCTCTCATCTTCTTTGAGGGAGGCCCTGCGGCTGACAAACTGCGTTGAAACTCCTGTGCTCTGGTCCAAATGAGAGCCCTTTGCACCGGTACATCATATGCGAGACATCTATACACAATTCTTGTAAGCGCACAGCATCCATACAGTACAGATTTTTGTTTCTTATACCACCTTTGATGAGCCAAATGAATTTGATCGATAATCCAGTGGGGCATATTGATTGTCAAATCAAAAGCATCTGCTAAGTAGAGGCTAAACCAGATCTTTTTGGGAGGCATTGTGAACCTTTCCTGCGCGGGGAATGCAAAATGTTGCATGACCATGCGTAAGTGAATGGCGATCGTAGGTGTCATCACGACCATGTCCTTTAATTTCATCAAATTTCTGTTCTTCATATTGTCTGGAACCATAGTCTCTTTCTCCGTAGGAATGTGCATTCCTTTCATGTCCAAAGCTTCTCTTACCAAGTTGATAGTCAATCTGAAACGCTTGAGCTCATTGCCCCTTGTGAGAGATGGGAGGACAAAGGAGCTGTATCCCTTTTTGTCTTTGCTCAGAGTAAGGGTGCTAATCAGATACGAGCATCTTAGGAAATCTGGCTTTGGCAATTGGAATTTGAAATACTCGTAGAGTCCTGCCTTCTTCCATATGGGCTTCAATCCTTCATTATTCTGCAATCTCTCAAATTCCCTGGTAAAAAAGTGATACCTGCCCCAGCGCCCATTGAATTCTATCTCTGCCTCCCACATATAATTGCCTTCACCTAGGGGTCCTGCCACATCACTGAACGAATGAGAGTTTTTGCTGACTGGCATTGTGTGCCCCTGTGGAGGGTTCTGAACCGGTATGGCATGTAATGCCCTCAATGCTGCTGGTTGTTCCTTTAATTCCTCCTCGACCGGAAGGCTTTCAATGTCCACCACTTGGGGGCTGGTGCCTGCCTGGGAGCTAGTTCCTACCGTATCTGCCATGTTACTTCTTGCTGCCTGTCTCTGTGAGAATATACAAACATGTGTTAACATTGTACAGGACAAGAGAGAACCGTTGTTGTTCCCATTACAACATTAGCATGAGGGTCGGGAGCGAATAATGGGTTAGTAAGTGCTCAGTGCGAGTGTGTGTGTGGTTAGGAGTTCGGTAGACCTAAGAGCTAAGTGGAATGATGTAGTGTGATAGTGATGTGGTTAGTAGGTTGTCATGGATTTACAAATGGGGTCCAGGGGTTTGTTACACGTCTTAGGCTGCCAAATGTGGTGGATGGGTTTTGCTCTTGGTTTCGTAGAGACTCTCGAGAGCTTTATAGGTGTTTCGGCTTGAAAATGAGGCCTTTTAGAGACCCATTTACAAGTGATTCTGTTCGTGCTCATGGGCCTTAGTGTGTTCCTGAGTGTTGAAAACAAGTGGATGCCGGCTGTGCGAGTGAATGGATCATGCTGTCTAGGGTGTGGTCTTGGTGTAGCTATTTGAGCCCGCCAACAAGCCTTAGGCACCCAAATTTGTCTTGATTGTGGGCTAGCCTTCATCGACTTCTTGGGCACCCAAATAGACTTCACGTTAGCAGAAGAACTTCGGAAAGACTTCTTATTAGTGTCGTGTTGTTGGTTACTAATAAGAGGCTTTGCACGTGTGGTTGGCTTGAGTGCAACCGGGTGTTCGCCTTTCCGCACCCACACTTGTTTCACTAGCTGAGACATTTTGCTGCGCAGGTACTTTTGATCTCCGACATAGGTAGTACTCTGCTTCTTCTGCCTTTGATCCACCTTTGGTTGTTGCCTCCCTCTGGCCTTTCGAAAAGAAGGGAGTTCCGTTGTGGTTCTGACTCCTTTTTTGAGATCTTCATTCTTCTGCATTACATAGCCTTGGACAAGAACAGCATGGTCAACTTCATGTGCACCCCCGGAGGGACCAGGAGTCTGTGCCTTTCCTAGTTCCTTGAGTGCTCCATTATTTAACTCCATTGTAATTCTAGTCTGATTCACCCATACCTGAAGAAGTCCACTTCTTAGGTTTAAGTTGACTGCTTGGTCATAAATCCAGTCTTGACCCAGGACAAGGGGTTCAGTGAGGTCCTCATCTTGACATACTAGCACTTTAACTGTCATTGCCTCATCATGAATATAGAGGGGAAGTTCCACCTCGCCCATGCAAGGGGTTTCCACGCCTCCCAATCCTATGAGATATGCTTCCACAGGACTGACAGTTAACTGCAACTCTTGACAGTAAGACAATTTAACAGCACTAGTGGCTGCACCTGAGTCAGTCAAGGCTCTTACAGTCCTTGCACTCTTTCCTTGTCCTATATCTAAGGTTATGAAAGGACGTCGATCAGTTATCCTATGTGAGCTAACACCTGAAACTTCACACATAGCCACGTCATATCCTTGATCTGCATATGCATCTTGCCTAGGGTGCTCTCTACCTTGTCTTCTTAATTTCATCCTCCGTATGCGCTCTAGGGCTTCTGCTTGAGCTTCTTCTCGAATTCGCTTTTCTTCCTCTTTGCGTTTCTTAGCAATGTTGAGTCGACTTAGCATTTCCTCCGTGAGGGGTTCCTGATACAACTTGACTCTGCATCCGCTAATATAGTTTGGGAGAACATCACCCTCTAAAGTGGCTAGTTGTACTGCTCCACTCGTGGAGATCCTATTGATTATCATAGGTCCGTAGCCTCTCTTTTCTAGCTTCCTTGCATGTTGTTTTAGTGTGTAGACTAAAACTAGATCTCCTGCTTTCAAGCCCTTATCCTTCACATGGGCATCAAAGTATGCCTTCTGTCTCTTCTTAGCTGCATATATCCCTGCAGCTGCTCTCAGTCTTGTTTCTCCTAATCGTTCAAGGTCAAAAAGTCTAGAGGAGAGTTCATGACCCGTCCATTCGTGCTCTTGTGCTACTTTCAATGTAGGTATCAAGAAGTCCAAGGGTAGCACCGCGTTTTGGCCAAATACCATCTGAAAGGGGGTGGCTTGGAGTACCGTTTTGTAGGTGACTCGGTATGCCCAAACAGCATGGTGTAGCTGTTTGTCCCAATCAGAGCGTTTAGTGTTCACTAATTTTGTCAGTACATTGCATAAGATCTTGTTGGTGCTTTCGGCTTGTCCATTAGCTTGAGGGTGATAGGGGGCAGACTTCTTATGCACTACCAAGAATTCTTGGAGTAGATTTTCAATCACTTCATTCAAGAAGTGAGTGCCTCTATCACTAACTAGCTCTATAGGTAGCCCGTATCTAGTGAATACATTCTCAAATAGAAACTTAGCTGTTGTTTGAGCATCGTTCTTCGTTGTGGCTTTTACCTCTACCCACTTAGTTAGATAGTTTGTTGCAACAATGATATATTCTGCATGAGAACCCTTAGCCTGGGGATTAATAGGACCTACAAAGTCTATTCCCCACTTAGAGAATGCACGTCCACCCATCATAGGCTTCAGTGGCATCTCGTCTTTACGTATAGGATATTGAGTTCTCTGACAGACATCACACCGTTTCACATAGGTATGTGCATCCATGTGAAGGGTCGGCCACCAGAAGCCCGCAAATAGTATTGCCTTGATCACCCGATCTGGTCCAAAGTGTCCTCCTGCTACACCTTGGTGAGCAGTTTCCAAGATCTTAAGATACTCACTCTCATGGACACATAGTCTCACGTAACCGTCTTTACCACGTTTGTATAGATTATCACCAATGAGTGAGTAATCCTGGGCTTCTTGTTCTAAACTCCTTTTCCGAGCCAGAGTCATGTCTGGAGGGAATGTTTTCGTCCTTAGGAAGGATACTAGTGGTTCACTCCAATCTGGCACTATGGACACTTGATAAAGAGTGGCATGTTCCACAGGGGGTTTAGTGCAACAGATTGGGCATTCCTTGCACAACTTTTGGACATCAGCTTCCATAGTTGGCCAATGCACTCCGAGTCTCCTTAGTGTCTGTAGGGTTCGTTGTTTTGAGTAGTGTTGCTCTAATGCACCTACATGTGCTAATTGCAACCATTTAGCGTACTCATCTTCTTCCACACAACAAGCCAAGATCCCTTGATCTGTGTGCTTGTACATACTTCCAGCCATGATGTGATACTTTTGGGCTTTTACTACCTCCCTATCCTGCGTGTTTATTACTGGATGGTTAGGTCCGTATGTCAATACTGGTACCAATGGCTTAGCCCACTACGGTACAACTTCCAAGTTAAACAAGTAAGCATCAGGAAGGTCATCTGATACTCCTTGTGGGGCTTCTCCAGATGTGAGCCTAGAAAGATGATCAACTCTCAAATGAGTCCTCCCTTTCCTTACCACAACCTCGAAATCATATTCCATTAGTAAGAGAAACCATCTTACTAATCTTCCCGTATTGCATGGCTTGTTTACGAGGTATAGCAATGCCTGATGGTCAGTAAAAAATTTAAACTTATTTGCTAGCAAATAATGTCTAAACTTTTTAACCACATACACCTTGCCTAAGCCTTCTCTCTGAGTAGTGGTGTAATTTCGTTCAGCTGCATTCAACTGTCTACTAGCGTAGGCAATTGGAAGATCCATATTACCTTCACCCGTAGGTTGTGCGAGTACACATCCAATAGCATAATTGGATGCATCCACGTGAACATGGAATGGCTTGTTCCAATCTGGTGTGGTCAAGATTGGTGCTGAACATAATCTTCGTTTAAGCTCCTGGAAGGAGTTCTCACATTCATCAGTCCACTCAAAGTTAGTCAGAAGTCCGTACATGGGCTTTGCAATGACAACATACATGTGAATGAACCGGCGGTAGTAACCACAATGTCCCATGAAAGCTTGTACTTCCTTGACATTCCTTGGCCTAGGTAGCTCTGCTATGGCCCTCACTTTCTCTTCGTCAGTAGATATGCCATTCTTTGACACTATGTGTCCTAGAATCTTGCCTTGCCTGACCATAAAAACACACTTTTCTGGGTTCAGGCAGACTTGATATTCTCTACATTTGTCAAAGATTTGTCTGAGTTCAGGAATATGGGTTTGTCTAATGTTAGAATGAGCACAAAGATCATCAACATAGACCTCTAAATTCTTCCTCAAGAACTCTTTAAATACATGGCACATTAGTCTTTGGAAGGTCGCTGGTGCATTGGTAAGCTCAAATGGCATTACACGAAAGGCAAATATACCCCACTCTGTGGCAAAAGCCGTCTTATGCTGATCTTCTGGAGCTATGGCTACTTGATTGTAGCCCGAAAATCCATCAAGGAAGCTATACACTTCCTTGCCTGCCACTCTTTCTAAGAGATGTTCTGTGATGGGAAGTGGATAGTTATCTCGGATTGTGGCTGCATTGACCTTCTTCAAGTTAATGCACACACGCAGCTTTCCGTTTTTCTTGGGCACCACTACAATGGGGGATACCCACTCAGTGTGCTCAATTTCATAGATAAATCCAGCTTCAACCAGTCTATCTATCTCCTCTTTAATCTTGGCAGCGTAATTATCGTTATATGTATAGGGCTTTTGCTTAGAGGGTTTGGCATCTCAAGTCATGGGGATGGTGTGTGAGCATATGTCTGGGTCAACACCCTTCAAATCCTTGTAACTCCAAGCGAATACATCTCTCTATTCTCTTAGCAAGGCTATCAACGCATGATCTTCTTCCTCTGTTAGGTCATGGCCTATGTATGTGCATCTCTCCTCTCCTTCTTCTAGGGCCACTACTATTTTCTTGGTGGTTTCTTTGTTATCATAGGCCTCTCCTGATTGTGCCTCTCGTTTAGGCATTCTTATCATGACTCTCATGTCGTCTATCTCATACTTCTTAAAATTTTCTGGGACCTCAAACAAAGATTCTTCCTCTTCTGGTGAGACTTCTCTCTTTTTTCGTTTCTTCCCTTCTTCCTTCGGGGTCACATGTGTTGCTAATCTTACATCATTTGTAAGCTCTCCATGCCTCTGGGGTTGAAATTCTACTTCACGGAAGTATTCTTCATCTGATGCAAATGGTGGGTCCATGATGATTGACTCTAGATCGGAGTCACTTGGATCCTCAAATGCATCAGGGCTAGGTTCGCATTCTTCTAGAACCGCCTCTCCCACGATTGGCTCTATGGAGAAGACTGAAATGTCATAGCCATCCTCATCACAGTGAGGTGTCCATTGTTCCTCATTGATGGCTACATCCATGGTTGCTAGAATTTATGCCCAGCCGTGAGGTTCGAAGTCTTCGTGTGGAAAAACTACAGGTGCATAGGCTGGGTCTTGGATTGATCTATGGGTTTCTTTTGCACCTACCTCTCTGGCTTTTTCTCTCTTCTCTTCGTCTGCTGCTACTTTGCACATCCATAAGTGGGTGTCTTCATGCATCCAAGAGGATCCTGACCCAATGGAATGCACCGATTCTGTATCATCTTTGGCTCTATGGATGGGATTCCATTGGATAGGAGGTACATCTCTATGAGAGTAATCTTTGAGATTTACTTTGGTTGTAACACCTAAGTGTTGCAAATACAAGGAGTTGGTTCCCCAGTCCTGTACCACTTGCAGCTGTCGCATAAATGGTCTTCCCAAAATCATCTCATAGGCATGATTTTTGCTGAAGTCACATATGGCAAATGTATGCTCAAACTCGACACCATAGGTGGTGAGAGTTATTCCTTCTAGCAATCCTAAGGGTCTCTCAATATGACCATCGGCCATCTGCAATTTCATTCTCGTTGGCCTGAGTGCTGGCTGGCCCCAGCGCTTCCATAGGGAAGTGGTGGCAATTGCAACTCCGGCACCTGAGTCCAAAATTGCCTTGGTGGTGTACTCCTGGTAGGTAATGGGAAGATAGGTGTTCCCTTCTTCACCTTCACACATATCTCCTATCTTATCCAAGGGTATCTCTGGCACTGTCCTTTGGGATCCTACATGGGAACGAGGTTTTGCTATCTCTGGTACTTGTTTGGCGACATGTTTCCATAATTCAGGTCTAACCTTGAGTAGCTCTTCTAACTTGAGATTGCACTGCACTTTAGTGTTTTTCACTACCTCTGTGTTCCTAGGTAAGACTGAGTCCTCATTTTGTACCATGACCGTGGGTGCTCTCATACAGGTAGACTTAGCTTCCCATGGGCCTGTGAAGTGGGGTAATTCTTGTAGAGAGTTAGACTCAAAGTCTAGTCTGTCCTGAGAGTGGGTGCTCTCTTGCTCCTCATAAATGGATGGGATGTCTTGTGGGAATTGGTCGCGTGCATCATCCACAAGTTCAATAGGGGGAGGGACTTCACTCTCTTTAGCCCATTTGTCTTCTTGAATCTCGCGTAGGAATTCTGGTGTGAACCGATTCATAGAAGATGATGTGTCTGGCTCCGTAGAGTTAGGCACATAGGCTTCAGGCACATAGGCTTCCTGAGCAGGAATGCTTAATCTTTCACTTGCCTTGTCCTTGTGTTGAGAGGCGGGTTCCTTTTCTGATTGTGCAATCAGCTTCTCTATTCTTTCTAGCAGTCCATCAAAGAGCAACTCTGTCTTCACCGAACTAGAGATGTTAAATAGGCGACTGGCCTCAAACATGGTCTGAGCCAATTCCACCATCTTAGCACAAATTTTGGTTCGTTCTAACTCTAGTTCTGCTCTTGGGTAACACTTTTCATGATCAGTTACATTTGGCCCTTCCTGGATTCTGGCCTGATATACTTTAAGCATCATATTAAGGTCTTCGGGAGTGGGATCAGCTAATACTGATCCTGCTTGGGGTGGTGGGTGGGTTACGTGGGGTGTATTAGCGGGTGGAGGGGTGGAGGGTGATGGGGATGGTAGCGGTGGGAATGTGTGAGTGCGGTTGAGATGTGATCTCTATGATTTTGGCCTTGGTTTCTCGTAGACTTTCCTCAAGTTCACTCATCTTCTTTGCCCATTGCCTTTTCATACGTTCACGGCTATCTCTCCAAGCTCTAGTCCTCTTCTTTGTCATGCTCTCTGTTTCACTAACATCTGGGCTCTTCTCTTGGTTTACCCCTGGGTTTTGCTGTAATGCTTGAGCTCTAGTGATCACTTGCACGGGTGTAGTGGAAGTGACACTTCCTGTGGAATCTACCACTAACCCAATAACGTTAATAGGAGTAATTTTTGGCATATTACTAGGATTCCTAGGGCAGTCTCGTAAGAGATGTTCCTTTCCACGGTCTTGGCAAAAACCCTGGATCGTCACTGATTGGGGTTGTGTAGGTGGAGGTAAGGGACAATCACGAATGAGGTGATCTCCCTGACATCTGTAGCATGGTCCTCTAGGGAATGGGGGTCTTACCTGCCTAGGTTGAGGTCTAGGGTTGGGGTTTGTATACATGAGGTTTGTGTGATCTGACTCCCAACTAGGTTCACTCGGTTCTTCACTATAGTAGGACTCACCATGTTCAGGAGATTGCATGTAGTAAGCCTGGGGACTATCAACATGTGTAGAATCAAAGCTATGGTCACTGGGATCACTATCTGAGAGCATTGGTGTTGCAGGGACTATAGCTCTATTCAGGTTTTCTTTTGCAACTGCATATTTTATTGGGATCACATTAGCTGGAGCTGGGGGTTGTTGTGCTAACACAGGCTGAGGCCTTTGTTGGTTTTGATAGGGTTGGTAGGTTTGTTGAGGCCTAGCATACTGCTGAGGTGGGTACTGGTTCTGGTATCTTCCTTGTTGAGGGTATGGCTGTGGGTACGTCTGCCTAACGGTTTGCTTATTGTAGGGGCAATCTTGCGCGGTGTGATTGGTGTACCTTCGTTCTATAGTGCAGTACTGGCTACTAGGATTAACTTGGGGTTGGGCCATAATGGGACATACATTCGCCATGTGGTCGCCACCACAAGTATAGCACCTTTTCACAGGGGCAAACCTTGGGATTTGCTTGCTAGTTACACCTAATTTCTGAGCTACTTTCTCTGCAAGTTCCTCGATTGATGTGGATTGCATGGAAGAGAGGTTAGAGGCACTATCCGAATCTTTGTATATCTTGGAAAGCTCTAACTCCTCCCCTAGGTTATCCTCGATGTCAATGCACATGCGCACACACTCTTCTATGGTCCTAGGGTCCTTCAAGTACACATAAGATCTCAATTTAGTACTTAGCAATCCATCCAGGAATAAAGCCACTTGCTTAGCTGGTGTGGGTAGCTCCGAAACAGGGCATCTTTCTAAGTATTGCCTAAATCTTCTTCCTGCAAGTCTCACGGTTTCTTGAGGGGTTTGCTTGAAGCTGTGAATCAGCGAGGAGGTATTATGCCTTATGCCACTCTTAGAGAATTCAATAATGAAAGCCTCTAGGAGTTGGTCTATGCTCCTGAACTGCCTCTCATTTAGTGGCTGAAACCATGTCAGGGCAGTGTTCCTAAGGGTCAGACCAAAGGCATTGTACTGCGTGAATAGATCCTCCACTTGTTCAGCTCTCAAGACTTGCCTAAACTCAGCCACATGATCGTATGGATCTCCAGTGCCATCGAAGTAGTTCTTCATGGACTTAACTAGCTGAGTCAGTCTCAACGTCCTTGTGTGCTCTCTAGGTCGTGGTAGAGGGAACTCATCCGCATTTCTTTGATTCCTGTGAGCTCCAAGCATCTCAGGTTCTACTCTATTTGTTTCCGTCCTCGTTCTTTCTCTGCCCACTAGGTTGGCAAAGCTGACTTCTGGTCTATCTCTACTTCTGTCTCTTTGCATTCCATGAGCCTGGGATGTCCCAGCTCCAGGGTGACCATAGGATACATTCGATCTTGGTTGGGGGAAAACGAATTCACCCTTCCAAGTGTAAGCATGCCTAACATTTTCTGTCACCACAAAGATCCTCTCCGAAGCGTGATCTAAGTAGGTCACTCTACCTGGGCTATCAGGATCCTTAAACTCATAGATCATGATTGTTTCTATATCAATTGGCCGATCAGGTTTGTACCTCCAAAAGACTTCGTCAATCTCTCGATTGAGGAGCAAATCTATGCTCTTATTATCCTGGGGAATCCATTCCGGTGTGATAATTCTAGTGAGAACCGATTTACCTCGAGGGGTTGTAGGTTCTGCACCCATGTTTCCTTGCTCCAGGTCACCTAAGTCTGCTTCGGGGATCACATTTCCAAATTCGTCCATCCTATCTGGGTGACTGGTGACTACGTATATGGTTCCTTCTTTGTCCAAGTATGCTCCATTTTCGAACTTGACAGCTGGGCGCTCTAGTCCAATGGATTGATCAAGATTCTTAATCTATACCACAGATCTTCCTAGGCCGTCCTCATAGATGCTGGCACCTAATCGGTTGGTCGTAAGGTATTCCAACTGCGTTTTGTATGGGCCTTCTACCTTGTGCAAGTATGGCACTCCTGAACTTCCTGTAGGTCTGTCCATGCCTTGAGACATCTCTGATTCACTGGTCTCAGAGCTAGGGTAGTATGAGTGGTGACTCAACTGCTGGGCCCAAGACCTCGCAGTATGATTGACACTAGCCTCTGAAGACCTAAGGCTTTGTCTATCTCTTACTAGGTGTCGTCCTGATCTAAGGTTCATATGCCTAACTGATTAACCCAATTTGTCCCAGGTACAACCACGTTTCTGAGTCCTTTGTATCAATTACTCAATTCCCTTTTTATGTTGATTATCGTGTTTATACTCTTGTCTGATATCACGTTGTTAGGAATACTTGAATGTTCTTCGTACTTTTAGGTTGATCGTTTCACGTTAAACTCTTTTCCTTTAGGATTCTCAATCGTACAAAGATTATGTAGTTATCTTGAACTTTGAGTATTTAGGTAGTCTTCAACTTGATAGATGCCTATCGCCGCCCTGGCTTACTCCTATCACTAGTCGTTCTTAGCCTACGCTAGGAATTGACAAAGGGAGTTGAGAATTTTCCAACCTTTTGTTTCCTTCTTGGTTGCCCTTGAGTGCCCAGGAAGCGTGTTCCCAAGCTTGCACTTACTCTTGCTTAGAATGCCCTTCGATGCTCTCAATAGATCTGTAAGAGTTCCAAAGTTAGCTCAAGACCAATTTGCATTGTGAGTTTTTGAAAAACAATTCTAGAGATCCCTAAATTTTGTTCCCCCTGGGTATGGTCAACTTCAAAATACCCAACCTAGTACTCCTGATCTTAATTTAACTATAACCACGAGCTTTCCAACAAAACAAGAATCACAGCAAACGGATTTCGTATGAGAAAGTTATGTCAGTTCAGGGTTCTGGTGCTAAAACAGGGTTCAAACAAGCTAACAGATCACATGATTTTTCTCAAAAGCACATGTGTAGGGACCTCACAACTCACTAATTGCTAGACCAATATGCCCAAAGACTATCCCCAAAGCTTAGAATAAAAAATCCTAATTTTTTGGCCGAAAAGCCTGTCAATCGCGATCGACGGGTCTGTCAATCGCGATTGACAGAGATGTCCGTCGGGGCCTGTCGGTCGCGATCGACACGTCAGTCGCGATTGACAGTGTCAATCGCGATCGACAGAGTCGGCCGTGAGTCCTGTCAATCGCGACTGATGGTGTCAATCGCGATCGACACTTTTTCCGGGTTTCTCGCCGTGATTTTAGTCAACCGGGGATGTGTCCGTCGCGATGGACACGTGGCTACGCGTAAAAGTCAATCAATCGTTGAATTTCAGTCGGTCGCGATCGACGGTGTCAATCGCGACTGACAGAGGTGTCGGTCGTGCCTGTCGATCACGATCGACGGTGTCAATCGCGATTGACAGGGTCCTATGTGGCAGTCTGTCGGTCGTGAAGTCTATCGGTCGCGATCGACAGGGTCTGTCGGTCGCGATTGATAGGGTCTGTCGGTCGCGATTGACAGAGGCTGTCGGTCGCGATTGACAGAAAAACACGGAATTTTTCTACTGTTTTAGGTGATTTGGGATGTGCACATCATGCTTGTGCTAGTGGTGAACTTTGTTTTACCAAATGATCGAATTTTCTATCGATCGCGATCGACAGAGGCTGGCGACTGCGAGACAGATTCGACGAGTTTCGTACCTGCGCAGAGTGCTGGGGATGATGATTCAGCAAGAACCTGCAGAATGCTCAAAAAACATGCAAAAGACAACGCACGCAATATTGCTCTCTCGCTCTCTCTCACAAGTGAAATGAGGGAAATGAGGTGGAGAAGGTGATATAATCAAAAAAACTGAAATTTTCGCGATGATGGAAATGGAGGTGGAAGATGGTGATGGTGATGATGGTGATGATGGTGGTAAGGTAAGAAAGAAAAAAATAGGAAAAGTAGAGAAATTACCTACAACGCCAACGTCTCCAATCTACGTCTTACCATCACACGCTCGTCCTCAAAGTTCGTTCCCCGGCAACGGCGCCAAAATTTGGTGTAGCTCAGTGATGAGTAGCACCTCCTTTAATGTCAATCCGGGAAGACGTGAGGATGGTATGAAGACCTCGAGCAAGTGGAGGCACAAGTGCGTGAGTGAGAAGCACACAAGCATGCACACACATACACACACACGCGCACACACGGCAAGACAAAGAGTGAGAAGCAATGGAGTTCTTAGATTACTTTCAAAAAGCTCTTACAAGTTCATTTCAATTACAATCTACCCCCAAAAATGAGCTCTCTAGCTCCTTTTATAGTTTTTTACTAGCTTTGGCCCTGTTCAGACCTAGTGTCCGGCCTAGTTAAAAATTAGGTTCCAGGGCTTATTTGAGGGCTCAAACGAGATCTAAAAAATACGAAAATTGGTAAGCAACTACTTCTAAGGCTCCTCAAGCTCGAGGACTCCTTGGCTTGCACAAAATGGAGCTACAAAAAGATGAACATGGTATTTACAGGGGTTGTTAGTGATGAGAATCACTTTTAATTTGTGTAAGGATTTGAAAAATTAAAGGGTTGCCTTAGTGCTAGATCTGCGTGAATGCTCGTACTTGCTTCTTCATGAAGAAAATTATTGGCCTACTTGTCAGATCGTCGTTGACTCCCTTGTCTGCTTGTGCCTTCTCTCCCTTCTAACTCTCTTCTCTGACTGCCATGCCTTGTCAGTCCTTCAGTTCCTTGTCTGCTGCTAACAGTAATGGACTTCTATGTGCTTTTTCTTTGCATTAAAAGTTGGATTTGCAGCCAAATGCATGGAACTTACATTATCTCCAAGTACATGAGGTTTAGAACTTACAAGTCCCAAATCTGTATACAATGCTTTTAACTATATTGTCTCTTGAGTTGCTATGGTCAAACCTCTATACTATGCTTGAGTTTAGGATAAACCAACTATTGGTTGCTTCTTAGAACTCCATGACACTAGCTTTGAACATACAAATTCTAAGTAACTAGAGGTACTTCTTCTATCATCCTTAGCTCCTACCCAATCTGCATTTGAATAGATTTTGATATCCAAATATGAAGAGTAACAATAGAATATACCTTCATTGATTGCACCTTTGAAATACTTAAGTATAATCTTAGCTGCATCCATGTGTGGCCTTCTACGTAAGTGCATGAACTTATTAAGCACTCCCACACTATATGATATTTCTGGTCCTGTATGAGTAGCATATATCAGGCTACCTACCAAGCTTTGATGTTCTTTAATGTCTTCAATTTTCTCACTTTCTTAAACACTAGGTTTAGGACTCATCTCCAAATGTGAACTTACAAGCTTTGTGTTCTCCATACTGAACTTCAGAAGTAGGTCTTAAATGTATCTTATCTGATTTAGATACATCCCTTCATCTCTATAAATCACTTGCATACCAAGGAAATATGTGAGCTCACCTAAGTAACTAATTTTGAGCTCCTCTTGCATGTGTCTGTTGATCCTTTGAATGCCATTTACATCATCACCTGTCCCAATAATATCATGTACATATACACATAGATAGATAAACTCATTGTGATCCCTTTTGATGAATAAAGAAGGATTTGAGTTGATAGCTTTGAACCCTTGATCTTGAAGGTATGTAACTGTTAAACGCGCGTTGCCGTCAGAGGCACGTTTAAGCTCTTTCAGGTTCTTGGGGGTGGTAGGGGTCTGCTAATCAGAGGCCCTATAGCTTAATTTTCCCAATTAACGCATTTACGTCGTAGTACATCAACACTCAAAAACTCTACATACAAATTACTATCAATCATCTATTCCATTCTATCAGAGAATTACTGTTCGTACTCAGGTTAATGCTTTCTCAGTACACCGCACCAAAGCTATTCATTACCGTAATACAGACTTACACTTTCTAACTTAATGGAACTGTGTTACCCACAAATTAATGTAATCAAACAGAGACAAGAAACAACAATACTCAGAATTCTCAAACAATGCACCACGACAGCTTCACAGAATGCAATCACCCAAACAGACAGCCTGGCGATTCTCCTGATCGTTACCAAAGCGTCCGTTCATTAGATTATAAATATTTACAACTCTTCGCAATGACCTTTCGGTTCGTGCGGAATACGAAAAGTAGAGAATTACAAATGCCAATCTGGCGGCTTACACTGGCACGCACCGTGGACTTGAACCTGCAGTGATACAAAATTTATGGCTCTTCTACTATACCCTGAATATACATTGTTTAAATGTTCTGGCAATTTTCTGCTTCAGTGAGTCCAACATCCTTTTTAGGGTCTCCGGTTCTACGAGCTAAGCATCAGTTCTAATTGATCTTGCCGCAATTACTTGACTCATCAAAGTTTCAGCTTGTGTCTGCAAAAAGGCCTCTTGCAGGTAGAGATCATTTGCAAGGGCTGCGTCACAACTCAACTTCATGTCTTGAATTTGTTTATCAATTCTAGATAATCTTTCTGCTTGACAACAAAGCTGCTTTTCTCTTCTCTCCAGTTCATGTGATTGATACTGAATGGTTTGGTAATAAGCATCCCGTTCTCTTTGAATTCCTGCGACTTCCTTCTGGAGTTGAGCGGTTAATATCATCTGCGTTTTAAGAGCAGAATTTGCCTCAAACAGATTGGCATCTACTCTCTGGAGTTCTTCATTAGTCTTCTTAGCTAAATCTGCCATTTCCTGTCCTTTCTGTACAACTTCATCTAACTGTACTCGCGTTGCTTCCAAGAAGTTTCCAAGTGCTATACGGGCATCTTCCTTATCTTAGACTAACTGTTTTAACTGGACAATTTCCGCATCAGCAACACTTAATAGATCATCTTTGGTTTGTATTTCAGCTAACGCAGCATCTCTTTGGCTGATCAATGATTCCTGTTCAGCAAGTCGAGCCTGGAGTTGTTGAATCTGTTCGTGCAGAGCATGATTTTCTGCTTTTACTGCATCCGCTTCTTCTTGTAATGGAATAATATCTGCTTCCAATACATCCACTTTGTGTTGTAATTTGTGGTGGATATTGTCAGTAACTTCCTTCATTTGTTTTGGTAGTTGCTGTGATACTTATATCAACATATGACCCATGGATGCGAGCTCAGTAAACACAGGAATCGAAGGAAACAGAAGAGGAGGAGGTGGTTGAGATGAAGAAGCTGTCAAGAGGTGATGGGAAGAGGGTGGAGAATAGTTAGGTGAAGAGGATGAAGAATCCGGTGCTTCAGGGACAATAGGTGGAATGGGGACAATGGGCTCGACCGGACAGAAAACTCGTGCAAGAGTCTGATCAAATTTTCTTGAAATTCCTCAGACAATCCAGCCTTCATCTTAACATGACATGGGTTACTATCATTACCCAGATTGTATGTGACTAACTGGTCTTCCGAGACATAGATTTGACGAGGTTTCACCGGATCATCAGCTGACTATAAAAAGTGATGTAGAGTAGCTTTATCCATAGCATCAATATCATCTCTATCTGCCTCTCCGGTTACGGGAACAACTGTACATGTTGCCGGATTCCAGGTGTCCCCTACTGATTGCAGGTCTATAGTACCTAAGGAAATCAGATCTTCATTGTGTTTCAGAAATGTTTCTTCTTCATCATCAGATAAGCCATCCAACATGTGGACCGGCTCTGCTACATATGACCTGGCATGGAGTTCACAGGGCTGAATGGCATCAAGTTTGACAACATATTTACGGTGATTATCTTTAAAAGTTAGTTCTTGTGCTGACCAATCCTGTATAACCTTAGCCTGTTTCAACCATGGTCAACCGAAAAGAAGATTATAATCGAGACTAGACTCCGGTAGTTCTACAAAAGTCATTTTAAACGTTGTACCCTACAAAGTGATCGGAATATTTCTTACGAGTCCTAGTGGATGAACTCGGGATTGATCTGCCATTCTGACAAAGAATTGAACAGGCTCGATTTGGGTCCACCCTAACTTCTTGCAGAGAGCTGCAGTTGCTATATTCACACCGGAACCACCATCAATTAGCACTTGCGTACTCTTGTGATTTTTATGCCAGACCGTAATTAAGGGAACAGAATGATCCACCGTAGAATCAGTTTCCGGTTGGATTGTTGCAGTCGCCGGAGTACTGGGAGATATGGGAGTAACCTGTTGTTGAAATTGCTGTCGTACTCCTGGCACTAAAGCGAGTAGTTGTCCCAAGGGGAGTGTAATTGAGGCCTTAGAGAGAATATCCCATACCTGGTCTGTTGGAATTGCACTTTTCACTGATTTCGATGATGATTCTCCTGTTATTGGGGTACAATCTTGTTCATCCGCTCCTACCTTTGGCAAGGGAACCTGTGTCACTGGAACTGGATTAGGGAACACCGTAGGCTCTTTGGTAGTCCATTGGCTAGCTTTGCTATACATTCTCTGCAGTTAACGGATGCCAGGTTCAAACACTTCCACTGTTGGTTGCAACTGCTTACCAGATCTTGTCTGAATCACTGCTGCTTGAGTTTCCACTGGTGAAATATAGACCATATTGGTCATTGGTTTTTGACGCTCTTTCTTTCTTTGATCATATTCGGCTGCATCTTTGTAGAATCTTCGGATGTGACCAAGCTCACCGCAAAAGTGACATCGAGGTGGTGGCAGAGAACTATTCTCCACTGATGTACTGGCCTGCCATCGATTTGCATTGAAGTTGGTATTCCGCTGTCCCCGATAATTTCGGTATCCTTGCTGTTGATTGTTGCGCATCTGCGGCGGCACGTAGTGAGTAGCTAGCTGCCCTAGTTCTTATATAATGGCATTTACAGTTGCTTGTCCCTGCACTTTGGCATTCTATGCACAATTTTCGGTGGAATGTCCGGTGGTATTGCAGATGGTGCAATACAGCTGATTAAGGGCACAGGTAGCACTGGTATGCCCAGAATTTTTGCACTTAGTGCAGTACATCTGTTTAGCCGGATCTTCTGCAAAATTTCTACTAGCTTTCAGCCACTCTAAGTCTTCAGTGAATCCACCAACCTTATGCTCTAGTTGTAGGGCCATCGCTATAACAGCGTCTAGTGTCATAGCTCCCACACAGCGAATGATCATGATTTGTTTAAGTTGTGGGGTCAAACCATTAATGAACCACTGAGTTATAACATCATCCGGTAAATTAGCATGTGCCGGAGGCAATTGTCTTAAATGAGTTCTAAATAATGTGGCATATTCCTGCACAGTCTGATGTGGCTTTTGTCTATTGTTCTGCAAGTAATCGAAAATTTTGGTAGGGTTCTTCTTCAGCCGGAACCTCTACAAAAACGCATCCCTTACCGCCTCATAGGTGACAAAATGATTGATATCATACTCTGTTAACCACCTCCCTGCTTCATTGACTAATGTAGACTGGAATACGATGGCCTTGTACGCCGGATCAGGTGGATGGTTTAGCACTACATAACTTATTTCAAAGGTGCGTACATGGGCATCAGGATCCTCACCTAGAAATCCACCGAACTTTGTGTATGTTACTCCTGTTGGAATCGGTTGAGGTGGAAGTGGCTATTGTTGTTGCTGCTGTTGTTGTTGCTGTTGTTGTTGTTGTTGTTGTTGTTGTTGCTGTTGTTGTCCACTCATGGTGCTAGTGGTGGTACTGTTGCTATCTCCTGAGTTCTGAGGAGGTGTTTCCGGTCCTTTGGATTCTGTATGATCAGACTGCTCACCTTCCGGTTCGAAAATAGCGCTTAACCTCTTACAGATTTCCAATTCGAATAGCCTATCCTCTTCTTTGGTATCAAACGTAGGCAAGCTTACCTCCAGCAGTGGTGTCCGGAATGAAGATTCACTAGGAAGTATCACATTGTCACCGGAAAACTGTAAATTCGGTGCAACTGGTATCGAATTGTCATCGGTATTAGTCGAATTTTCCCCAAACCAAGGTATTCTTTCACCTTTAATAACCTCTTTGGGTAACACACCTCTATCCTCAGACGAATTCGAATCCTGACCAGACGGTGTCGGGTCAACTGCACACTACGTCCCTGTAGACTCCGAAGTTACTGTACCTTCTGCAAACTATGCCGAAATCACACCGGAATCTACCGGAATTGCAGTATGTTCCACCAGAATGCTAGCGGAATCTTTTCTAGTGTGCTTCGCTTCTTCTATGACTGGGCTTAACCGATCTATGCTTTTGCCTCCTGGGGGTGTCCCTAACAAATTTAGTACCGCCCAAGGCTGTCGGTCTCTCCTGTACTTCGGATATGACTCACCGGGCCGAGTAACCGGCATATATCACCTTTGCAACACTTGTGTACTACTCTACCTTACTGTCGATTCACAATCTATGGTCACCTTCTCACAAATAATTTGCAACACTCTATTGCCACCTTCCCACAAACGGCGCCAGTGTTAAACGCGCGTTGCCGTCAGAGGCGCGTTTAAACTCTTTCGGGTTCTTGGGGTGGTAGGGGTCTGCTAAAGCTTAATTTTCCCAATTAACGCATTTACGTCGTAGTACATCAACACTCAAAAACTCTACATATAAATTACTATCAATCCTCTATTCCATTCTGTCACAGAATTACTGTTCGTACTCAGGTTAATGCTTTCTCAGTACACCACGCAAAAGCTATTCATTACCGTAATACAGACTTAGGCTTTCTAACTTAATGGAACTGTGTTACCCACAAATTAATGTAATCAAACAGAGACAAGAAACAACAATACTCAAAATTCTCAAACAATGCACCACGGTAGCTTCACAGAATGCAATCGCCTAGACAGACAGCCTGGCGATTCTCCTGATCGTTACCAAAGCCTCCTTTCATTAGATTATAAATAGTTACAACTCTTTGCAATGACCTTTCGGTTCGTGCGGAATACGAAAAGTAGAGAATTACAAATGCCAATCCGGCGGCTTACAATAACCAACCTATAATTTCAAGTTATAGAAGCTTGTTTCAATTGATACAGTACATAAGATGCATGATTAGGGTGTTCAAACCCTCGTGGTTGTGACATGCAGACCTCTTCAATTATCCAACCATTTAAGAATGCATTTTTTACATCAAGTTGGAGGAGTCTCCAATTCCTTGCAAGAGCTAGACTTATCAATGTTCTAATTCTAGTCATCTCTGCAACTACTGAGAATGTTTCCTCATAGTCTATACCATGAGTTTGTGAGCATCCTTTGGCAACTAATCTTGTTTTGTACCTACAAACTGATCCATCTGAGTTTCTCTTAACTTTATATACCCACCTTCAACCAATTACCGTTTCATTGGATGACATTGGAACCACATCCCAAGTGTTCAATGCATCTATTTCGTCTTTCATGGACTTTTCCCAATTAGGGTTTCCATTTGCCTCTTTATAAGTTGAGGGTTCCCCCAAGATTGAGTTTTTTGCCAAGTAAATTGAATGCTTTGTAAAAAATGTGAAATCATATCCATACCTTTGTGGTTGTTTCTTCTCTCTTATTGATATTCTAGGTGCTTGATTGGAGCATTCTCCACACTCCTGCATCTTTCCTTTGCCTCGACTTCCATAGTTTGTAATCCTTTTCCCTTTCATCTTGGTCATCATCTATATCACTTCTTGGATCCTAGAACTATGTATCATGCGTGCTTCCTAATTGATGAGAATCAGAATCAAAATCATATGGTAGAGTTACCTTTTGTTTGTCTTCATCATACCAAGATATGTGTTCTTCAAACACAACATCCCTACTTGTAGTGAATTGCTTGGTTAAAGGATTAAAGGGCTTGTAACCCATCTAAGTTGAGTCATAGCCAATAAACACTAGCTTTGTTACCCTTTCATCTAGCTTACCTCTTATTTGTGATCGTACATGAACGTAAGCTAAACAACCAAACACCTTGCAATATCTAAGGCTAGGTTTTATTCCATACCATTCTTCGTAAGGAGTCACCACTTGAAGTCATTTGGATGATAGTCTATTGTACATAGTAGTTGAAATAGCCCTACCCATAGATAATCTGGCAACTACTTCTCTTCACAAATTGTTCTAGCTGATCCAACCAATGTCTTATTTCTCCTCTCTACAATTCGATTCAGTTGAAAAGAGAACTGGTAGTCACTTCCCTTTTGATACCTTTATCTTGCAAAAATGCATCAAACTCTTTGGATAATTATTCTCCCCTCCATCAGATGTGAGCTTCTTGAGTGATCTACTTGTATGATTCTCCATATGTGCTAGATACTTTTTGAAGCAATCAAACACTTCATTCTGACTTTTGATAAAGTACAAAATAGACCATCTACTATGGTTATCAATAAATGAGACATAATACCTTGATCCTGCCAATGAAGGTTCTTGGCTTGTTCCCCATACATCTATATGTACTAAGTCCAATACGTTGTTGTGGATGCAGCCTCTGTGGTTGAATCATTGTCTTTGTGCCTTCCCAACTTGACATTCATCACATCTATTGATCATGTGTTGCTTTGATATGCTTGGTAGTCCTAGAACATGTAAGCCGCGGGATTGGCAATTGTAAATCTTTTCCTTTCCATATTCTGCACGAACCAAACCGTCATGGCGTAAAGTTGTATCCATTTATAAATCATTGAAAGGATGCTTTGGTAACACCCGGAAGAATCGCCAGACTGTCTGTCTGGGCGATACGTTCTATGGAGTTTCCGTAGTTTTCATCGTCGTTGTTTGATTACCTTAACTTGTGGTTAGCACTTTTCCATTAAGTTAAGCGTTGTAAGTCTGAGTTACAGTAATGTTCACTTTTTGCGTTATGTACTGAGAAAGTCTTAATCTGTGTACGAACCGGAAATATGTGAGAGAACGAATCAGAGTAGTAGTAGTAATTCGTGTTAACAGAGGTCTTTGAACACTCGTGTACTACTTTGTGAGTGATTATTCAGACCCCTTCCACTCCCAAGAACCCGAAAAGAGCTTAAACGCGTCTCTAACGGCAATGCGCGTTTAACACTGGTGCCGTCTGTGGGAAGGTGGCAACAGATTGTTGCAAAGTGATTGTGGAAATGTGGCAATAGAGTGTTACAAAGTGATTGTGGGAAGGTGACCATAGATTGTGAATCGATAGTAAGGTGAAATAGTACGTAAGTGTCACAAAGGTGATATATGCCGGTTACTTGGTCCGATTCAAACATAATCGGTACTCTCGGCATTTTTCAAAGCAGCACCGTAAATGATACAGGTGCATCAAAGTCTTGCCAAATAAGGAAAAATCGTCCAAATATACTTGCAGAAAGGTAGTTAGGTAGGGTGAAAAGACTTCCTACATGCATCTTTGGAAGGTACTTGGGGCATTCCTTAAACCGAACCACATTACGGTGCAAGCATAGACACCCCAGTTCCTGATAAAAGCTGTCTTCAGTATATCTTGTTCTGCCATCCTCACCTGATTATATCCACTATACCCATCCTAAAAAGAATACATCTCATGTCCTCCTACCCTGTCGAGCATTGTGTCCAGAAAGGGGAGAGGGAACGGATCCGGTACAGTGGCGGTATTGAGTTTCCGGTAGTCGACACAGATACGCAATTGTTTATTTTTCTTCAGAACGATCACTATTGGTGAAATCCACTCAGCATGCTCAATTGGCACAATAAAGCCCACCTTCAGTAGAGGATCAAGTTTAGCCTTAACCTGTGCCGCGTAATTAGGATTCATTCTGTAGCTTGGTTGCTTACTGGGTTTCGCATCCAGTTTGAGTAGTACTTGATGTTGATAAATTCGTGGGTCAAGGCCTTTCATATCTCTATAATCCCAAGCAAAAACATCGGAGAATTCACGCAGGAGTTGTACCAAATCATCTTGAAATGTCTCTGCTAATCCTGCCTTAATTTTAATTGATCGCGGGTTGACCATGTCAGCCAAATCGTGCGTTATTAACTGATCTTCCGGTACATAAAATTTTTGAGGTTGCACCAAATCATTAGCTAGCTACAAGAGCTGATGTAAGGTTGCTTCATCCATGGCTACGTTATCATCTGCTCCTGCATTTCCGGTCACTGGTTTGACCGTACAAGCTGCCCAATGCCAATTGTCTGCTATCGACTGGAGATCTACTGTACCTAATGAAATCAGATCCTTATTGGTCTAGAGGAATGCCTCTTCCTCATCATCAGATAATCCATCCAACATATGAACCAACTCCGCTACATATGGTCGTGCATGAAGATCACAGGGTTGCATAGCCTCCAATTTAACTACATATTTCTGGTGATTGCCTTTAAAAGTTAACTCTTGCGCTGACCAATCATGTACAACTTTGGCTTGCTTTAGCCATAATCGTCCAAACAGTAGGTTGTAGTCGAGGCTGGATTCTGGTAATTCGAGGACTACAAAAGTCATTTTGAATGTGGTTCCCTGCAAGGTAATAGGAATATTACGGACTAATCCCACCAGATGGACTCGAGATTGGTCTGCCATCCATACAAAAAATTATACATGTTCAATTTGGGTCCAACCCAATTTCTTGTAGAGCGCGGCTGTCACAATATTCATATCAGACCCACCATCGATTAACACTTGAGTAATCTTCTGGTTTTTATGCTAGACGGTGATCCATGGGACTGAATGATCCACCGTAGAATCAATTTCCGGTTGTATGGTTGCAGTCGACGGAGTACAGGAAGGTCCGGGACTACCCAGCTGTTGAAATTGCTGCCTTACTCCTGGCACTAATGCAAGCAACTGTCCCAAAGGGAGGGTGATTGACGCCTTAGATAGGACATCCTGTGAAGAGAGATGGTGGATGCAATCCAAAGATGAGTAGGTGCCGCTACAACCAGCTTCACACCAGCCAACTGAGACTTCAGAGTTGATTAGTAGACCCTTTGAGCTTCCTAAATCCACCAAAATATCAGCCAAGTACTTTGGAACATGTATCCCAAAAGTTTAAGTCAAGACAGGCTAGTTGCGAAATGACTAGCTCCCAAAACTTGCTATTTTTGGACATACACCTGTTGGAAAAAATGAACAGTGCTCTCAACCTGGAAGGAATTAGAAAAATTCCTTTTGGGCATAGCAAATAGACTTAGCAAGCTTCCTATTCCAAGTTAAAACACTTCAAATGATGGACTGAGCACTGAGAACAAGTTTCATCAAGTTCTGGAACATTCCCACAATTCTCGGGGCTCTGCAGAGATAGACCAGTAAGCAGTAAAATGCAGATATCTCCAAAAGTATAAATCCAATGACCTTGAAAATTTATAGGTAGAAACTAGACAGTGCGAGCTATCCAACGCACTTTAAAACACTGAAAAAGGTTCAGTAAAACGCGAGATATGACCTTCTGAAGTTACTGCTCTGAGTGAGTATAGCAGAGAACAAAACAGAGAGGTAGATGATAATAAATGTATAGATTCACATATGATTACAACCACATTGGCAATGAATCTTTGCACAATGGGAGTAGAATGATAGAGCTATGGAGTAAGCTCTTCAATCTCTACAAAATGACATGAAGTGGTCACGTACAAGGCTTGCTAATCGCCTCTTCCTTCTTGCTCCTTTTATAGCAATTCTTGGAGGGAGTTTTGAATTCGAATTCGAATGGCTCCACCTAAAAGTGATCCCCAAAGTTAGGAGAGATTCCCTCAGCTCAAAAATTCGTGATTTTGGTAGTTGGAGCCACGAATTTGCTTTTACATCATGGATGAGGTAAGCCATCCTTTTACTTTTTTCTTTTTCCATTTACAAGAGATAAAATGTACTCTTTTACAAGAGGTGTTCACATGACTACTCATGTGACTTACAAATGAGGATAATATCAAGCATATCAAGCATGTAGGCTTGGGCAAAATGCACCAACACATCCCATATCGGGTCTGGTGGGGCTATGGTTATCACTGATCCGGTGACAATTCTGATGTTGTAAAAGCAGAACTCTGTGCATTCGCACTTGCCTGTGCAGAGGGACTTGTGTTACCGGAATGGGGTCAAGAAACACAGTCGGCTCCTTAGCTGTCCATTGACTAGCCCTTGCAAACATCCGATGCTGCTCATGGATACCAGGCTCGAACACTTCAGCTGCTGATTGCAACTGCTTACCAGGTCTGGTCTGCACTGCAGCTACTTGTGACTCGACTAGTGAAATATAAACTATGTTCGTCATTGGATTTTGTCGCTCCTTCTTTCTTTTATCGTACTCTGCCGCTTCTTTGCAGAATCGACGAATGTGGCCAACCTTGCCGCAAAAATGACACTAAGGGAGTGGAAAAGAAGTACCTTCTATTGATGTACCCGCCTGCGATCGGTTTGCATTGAAATTGGTGTTCCGCTAACCCCGGTAATTCCTATATCCTTGTGACTGATTAGTTCGTATCTGTGGCGGCACAAAATGGGTTGCTGGCTGACTTGATTCTTGTATGATGGCATTTACGGCTGCTCTACCCTACACCTTGGCATTATATGCACAGGTTTTCGTTGAATGTCCTGTTGTGTTGCACATGGCACAATACATCTGGTTAAGGGCACATGTAGAACTCGTGTGCCTTGGATTTTTGCACTTGGTACAATACACCTGCTTGGATGGATCATCATGTTGGTGCAGACCAATCACCAATTGAAGTTTTGAAAGACAAAGGATGGAGATAAGATCAATATTTGAAGCTTAGAAGATGGTTACATTCACAGGTTGAAAGAAATGTACACATATGTACATTAGTTAAGACATAGGTTACTTATACTTATGTTTAGTCATAAGTATGTACATATTTGCCTATAAATACTATGGAAAAATGTCAGGATGTAGAGAGAAGATGAGGAGAGACTATGTGAGAGCATAGAAATAGAGAAATGAGTAGTTGTAAGTGTCATTAGACACATGAAAAGTTAGTTGAAATCTCTCTCTCATTCAGTTGTAGTCTTCTTCAGAAATGACAGAATTTTTGCGCCCGAAGTTTCTGTGTTTTCTCCTTCTGTGGTAGATCTTTTGAGGAATGCTTTTGTACAAGTCTAAGTCTAGAGTTGATCGACTACTGTACAAAGTTTTAGCTTCCAATTGTGATTAGGCTGAGAGAATTCTGAATAGGAACATTTGTATGTGTAAAGGTTTGAGTATCTTCTCAAACAGGCGCAGATTTCGAGTTCAAAGAAATGAACAGTGCTCAGTGCACAGTGTAAAGTTTTACACAAATGATAGCTCAAAATCTAAGTTGAGAGATAAGATATCCACATCTAAAAGCATTTGACCAAACGGGTTCGACATTGGGAGAACCATAGCTAAGAAGTTACAGGTGTCAAAGTCGCTACTACAGAGAAGTAGTTTCACACATAGGTAAAGTATTTGAGTTATTTCTCAAAGTATACTCAATCATTTGAGGAGATTTAAGTTGGAGAAGGTGCACAACCTTAAGGCAACACATCCTACAAAGTTTTATCAAAAAATTTACACGAATGGTTAGTCAATCAGAGATTAATCTGTAGCAGACTTTTCTGAGAATTTGATTTTTTTAGAATAATCAATTTCTTGATAAGTTGGTGATTGTTCTCTAAATTAAGTGGAGTCTGGACTTATTCTTGATATAGAGGTGCTCTAATTTCAAGAATAGGTTGTTCTTTTGGAGATTAACACTCTCCATCAGTGGTATCAGAGCAGGAAGCATCAGAATCGAGGAAAGGGAGACTCCGACTGCTGCAGATATACAAATTTTACATCTCGAAGGATCAAAAGGACAAAGAGTGAAGAAAGCGTGAAAGAAGACACATTGAATTCGTCAAAAGGATCAGAAGGAGTAATATTCGAAGCCAAGGTACATTTATTTCTCATAAAGCTTAAAGATCTGTTAGTACAGGTGAAGAAAGGATGGGAGATTCTCTTCAGATAGAGAAATTGGATGGAGAAAACTATCCTGCATGGTCAATGAGGATGGAAGCTCATCTTATGAGCAAAGACTTGATAGCTTACATTACATGTGAAGAAGAAAAGCCTCAATTCAGAGATCCTAGTGTTCCAACTAGGGAGGAATTGTCAGATTTGAAGAATTGGATGAAAAGAGATGCTCAAGCTAGGAGCATTATCTATATGGCAGTCAATGACTACTTGCTACCTCACATTAGATGTCTTGAAAGTGCAAGTGACATTTGGAATGCTTTGGAAGAGCATTTTCAGAACACAACCAAATCAAGGAAGGCTTCATTATGGGCAGAGTTTACTACTTTCAAGAAGAAGGCTTCACAATCAATATCTGATTATGTGACAAAGATGAAGGACATTGCAGATGCATTAGGAGCAGTGGATGAAGACATTGAAGAGGATAAATTGGTAAGGCAAATTCTCACAGGACTAAGAGGTGATGAGAAGTGGAAGCCTTTTATTTTATCTACAAAACTTTCATTGGATCATTTCACTCCTGATTTGAATCAATTGTTAGGACATATGCTAACTTTTGAGAATGATATCAAAGGAGATGTTGACAAGAGTGCAGGTCATGCAATGTACTCTAAAGACAAGAAGAAAGCTAACAAAGGAAAGCAACAAGCAAATGAAGAAGAAGGCACAACTAGTCAAGCCAACTTCCTAAGAGAAAGAGGAGGTGGCAAAGATAGAGGAAGAGGCAGGAGTAACAAAGATGGAGCCAAAGCTTGCTGGATTTGTGGTAAGACAAATCATTTAGCTAATGATTGTTGGCATAACACTCAGAATAATGGTGGATACAATCAGAACTATAATTCAAGAGGAAGAGGTGGCAGAAATGAAAGAGGTAATTTCAGAGGTAGAGTTAGTAGGGGTTACTTTGGAAGAAGTGCAGGTAGAGGATTCCAAAGTCAACAATACAATAATACCTACTACAATTATGCTTCAGATCAGAAGGAGGATTCAACATTGATAATGAATGCGACTTGTGAAAGGCAAAGTGAAGACCAAAGAGTCTTCTACATTGACTCAGGATGTAGCAATCACCTGAGTGGTAACATAGCATTGATGACTGATTTGGAAAATAAGGTATCTAATCATGTTGTTCAAACAGGTGACAATACAAAGCATAATGTGAAGTCAATTGGATCAGTGAAGGCCAAGGATGGTAGCACATTGAGTAAGGTCTTGTATGTTCCAACAATTCCTAAGAATTTGATAAGTGTAGGACAAATTGTGGAAAAAGGTTATGAAGTGAGGTTCACTAATGAAGGAGTGTTTGTGGAAGACCCTAGCAATGGGTATAAACAAGTTGTTTCAGGGAAGAAAGAAGGAAGATTGTTCACATTGAAAATTCAAGGTAATGTTGGTCATGCCTTGTTCACTTATGGAGGACATAAGATCTCTGAGTTAGATCTTTGGCACAAGAGGCTTGGACATTTCAATGAAAGAGGTATCAAAGATATGATTAATAATGGTTCAGTGCTTGGATTGCCTAATGTTGCAGGTCAACATATGAAATACAGATGTGAGGCATGTCAATTAGGTAAGGCTCATAAACAACCCTATTCTAAGCATGGGTTTATGTATTCAGAGAAACTTGAGTTGGTACACACAGATGTGTGGGGACCATCAAAGGATTTCAGTATCAATGGTTCAAGGTATTATGTGATTTATGTTGATGATGCTACCAGATGGATCACTATCTATGTGATCAAAGATAAGTCAGAGGTGTTCAATACATTCAAACATTATCATGTGTATGCAGAAAGAATTACAGGTCATAAGTTGAAGAGACTAAGGTCAGATGGAGGGGGAGAGTATTTCTCTAATGAGTTCAGTGATTATTTGTGGAATGCAGGTATAAAAAGGGAGGTTACTTACAGGTACTCTCCTCAACAAAATGGTGTAGCATAGAGGAGGAATAGGACTCTTGTTGAGTTTGCAAGATCCATGTTGAAGGAGAAAAATTGCCCAAATTATTTGTGGGCTGAGGCTGTAAATACAGCCACTTATCTGGTCAATAGGCTACCATGTAAAGCCTTACAGGGTATGACACCATATGAGGCATGGTGGGGTAAGAGACCTACATTAGACCATTGCAAAGTATTTGGATGTTTGGCACATGCATATGTGCCATCACAATTAAGGCACAAATTGAAGCCTAAAGCTGAAAAATATGTGTTTATTGGTTATGATGATAAGCAGATGTGATACAGGTTGTGGAATCCATCCACAAAACATTTTCTTGTATCAAAAGATGTTACATTTGATGAGCAAGGTACTTGGTATGCAGGTACTATCAATATTAATACAGATGATGAAGAAATTGTGAGTCAAAGGAAAGGTAAGTCAAAGGTACAGATATTTGATGAAGAAAAGAATAATAAAGTGCAGGTTGAAGTTGAAGAAATGCCAAGATTTGATCTTGAGTGTGAAGAACCAGAAACCTCAAGGAGTGGAGAACTTAGAAGGTCATCAAGACACAAGTGGCAACCTACAAGGTATAGCTATGATACTTCACTCTTGACTACTAAGGATTATGCATACATGATTAAAGCAGATGAAGACCCTTCTACAGATGAAGAGGCAAAAGGTAAAGAAAATTGGGAGAAAGCTATGCAGGAAGAATATGATGCATTGATGGAGAATCAAACATGGGATTTGGTTCCAAAGCCAAATAGCCAGAAGATCATTGGATGCAAGTGGGTTTATAAGACAAAGAGATTTGCAGATGGAAGTGTGTCTAGGTACAAAGCTAGACTTGTTGTAAAAGGGTTTGCTCAGACATATGGTATTGACTATGATGAGACTTATAGTCCTGTGGCAAAGATGACAACCATCAGAACACTTATAGCAATTGCTGCATGTAAAGGTTGGAAATTGTGTCAATTAGATGTGAAGAATGCTTTTTTGAATGGTTATATTTCAGATGATGTTTTCATGGAGCAACCTCAAGGATTCAGAGATGGAAGATATCCAGATCATGTGTGTAAGCTCAAGAGAGCTTTATATGGCTTGAAGTAGGCCCCAAGGGCATGGAACTATAGGCTTGTAAAGTTCTTAAAGGAACTTGGATTTCAAGTATCTAAAGCAGATAGTAGCTTGCTTGTCAAAGCAAGTGATGATGGGTTCATTTACATATGTATATATGTTGATGATATAATTCTTACAGGTACAGATGAGAAAGGCATACAAAGCCTAAAGAAGCAAATGGAGAAAGAGTTCAAAATTAGTTATTTGGGATATTTGTCATATTTCTTGGGCATGGAGATTTCATACACTGAACATGGAGTGTATGTGACTCAAGAAAGGTACTTGAAGAATTTGTTAACCAAGTTTAAAATGAATGATTGCAGAGTAGCACCTACTCCAATGGAGGTGAATCATAAATTGAGTAGATTTGGAGGTGAAGAATTCAAGGACATGAAACAATATCAGAGTTTGGTTGGTAGTCTTATTTATGCTACATTAACTAGGCCTGATTTATCATATGCAGTTGGGGTGTTGTCTCAATTCATGCATTGTCCTAGGAAAGAACATTGGATTGCAGGTCAAAGAGTGTTGAGATACATTAAGGGTACACTCAAAGAGGGTTTGTATTATGGTTTTACATCAGATACAAATATCAAAATATATAGTGATGCAGATTGGGCAGGTAATCCAGATGATAGAAGATCAACCTATGGGTACATGTGTTATGTGGGAGATAAGTTAATCCCTTGGTGCTCAAAGAAGCAACATACAGTTGCTTTGTCATCTACAGAAGCAGAGTACAAAGGCATGGTTGAAGCTGCAAAGGAAGTAATATGGCTTAGACTCTCATGAAGAGTTTTGACACTAAACAGAGCATACCAATCATTTATGGAGATAACATGAGTTCATTATATCTAGCTGCTAATCCTGTTTTTCATGCCAGGACCAAACACATTGAGATACAGTATCACTTTCTAAGAGAGAAGGTGATGGATAAAGAGATTGAAGTCATACATACTTCAACAAAAGATCAGATAGCTGATATGCTTACAAAAAGCTTGGATGGACCAAAGTTACAGAAGTTCAAAGACATGGCAGCTATAAAGAAGATAAGAGAAACCTCAATTGATGATTGAGGGGGAGCTGTTGGTGCAGACCAATCACCAATTGAAGTTTTGAAAGACAAAGGATGGAGATAAGATCAATTTTTGAAGCTTAGAAGATGGTTACATTCACAGGTTGAAAGAAATGTACACATATGTACATTAGTTAAGACATAGGTTACTTATACTTATGTTTAGTAATAATTTTGTACATATTTGCCTATAAATACTATGGAAAAATGTTGGGATGTAGAGAGAAGATGAGGAGAGACTATGTGAGAGCATAGAAATAGAGAAATGAGTAGTTGTAAGTGTCATTAGACACATGAAAAGTTAGTTGAAATCTCTCTCGCATTCAGTTGTAGTCTTCTTTAGAAATGACAGAATTTTTGCGCCCGAAGTTTCTGTGTTTTCTTCTTCTGTGGTAGATCTTTTGAGGAATGCTTTTGTACAAGTCTAATTCTAGAGTTGATCGACTACTGTACAAAGTTTTAGCTTCCAATTGTGATTAGGCTGAGAGAATTCTGAATAGGAACATTTGTATATGTAAAGGTTTGAGTATCTTCTGAAACAGGTGCAGATTTTGAGTTCAAAGAAATGAGCAGTGCTCAGTGCACATTGTAAAGTTTTACACAAATGATAGCTCAAAATCTAAGTTGAGAGATAAGCTATCTACATCTAAAAGCATTTTACCAAACGGGTTCCACATTGGGAGAACCATAGCTAAGAAGTTACAGGTGTCAAAGTCGCTACTACAGAGAAGTAGTTTCACACATAGGTAAAGTATTTGAGTCATTTCTCAAAGTATACTCAATCATTTGAGGAGATTTAAGTTGGAGAAGGTGCACAACCTTAAGGCGACACATCCTACAAATTTTTATCAAAAACTTTACACGAATGGTTAGTCAATCAGAGATTAATCTGCAGCATACTTTTCTAAGAATTTGATTTTTTCAGAATAATCAATTTCTTGATAAGTTGGTGATTGTTCTCTAAATTAAGTGGATTCTAGACTTATTCTTGATATAGAGGTGCTCTAATTTCAAGAATAGGTTGTTCTTTTGGAGATTAACACTCTCCATCACATCAGCTGCATTCTCACTAGCTTTCAGCCATTCCAAGTCCTCTGTAAATCCTCCAACTTTATGCTCTAGTTGTAGGGCCATTGCAATAACAGCATCCACTGTCATTCCACCCACACAATGGATGATCATGATTTGTTTGAGCTGTGGGTTTTAGCCATTTATAAACCACTGTGTGATGACATCATCAGGCACATGAGCATGCACCAGTGGCACCTGTCGCAGGTGCGTTCTAAACAATGTCGCATACTCTTGGACACTCTAATGGGACTTTTGCCGATTATTCAGCAAGTAATCAAATATCTCTGCAAGGTTCTTCTTTAATCGAAACCTCTACAAGAATGCGTTCTTTACCTCATCATAAGTATCGAAATGATTGATATCATACTCTGTTAGCCATCTCGCTGCTTTATTGACCAGCGTGGCCTGAAACACAATGGCCTTATACGCCAGGTCGGGTGGGTGGTTTAATACGGCATAACTGATCTCAAAGGTGCGCACATGTGCATCACGATCATCACCCAAAAATCCACCAAACTTTGTGTAAGTCACTCCTGTTGGCACCGGTCGAACTGGTATAATTGGTTGCGGCTGCTGCTGTTGTTGCTGAAAGTATGGTTGTGGCTGTGGGGGTGTCTGCTGCTGAGACTATGAACCACTCATGGTACTATTGTGAGTAGTATTGTTGTTAGCTATAGGTTGAGGAGGTGTCTCTTGTCCTTCCGAATCTGTATTATTAGACTACTCACCTTCCGGCTCGAAAATGGTGTTGAACCTCTTACTTATCTCCAAATCAAACAATCTGTCCTCAGCTTTAGTATTGTAACTAGAGAGGCTTGCCCCGAACAGTGGTGAATGTAATAAGGGTCCACCAGGTAGTACTGCACTGTCACCGAAAAACTTCAAATTCCCACTAAATGATACTGCACTCTCACCGGAACTTATCGAACTTTCACCGCACCAAGTTATCTTTTCACCAGAAATAGTCTCACTCGGTAACACAACTTTATCACCGACAATAGTCAAATTCTGACAAGTTAGCGTCGGACTAACTGCACACTGTACACAGTCAAAAGTTACTGTATCTTCTTCAGAAAGTACTGGAATCACACCGGAATCAACCGAAATCTTATCATGGGTCACCGAACTTGCACCGGAATCACTGCTAACTAGCTCTGATCCTTCTACCACTGGGCTTAAATGGCCTGTACTTCTACCACCTGGGGGTGTCCCTAATAGATTTGGCACTACCCAGGGATGCTGGTCTCTCCTATACTTTGGATAGAACTCACCGGACCGAGTAACCGACATATATCACTTTCACACCACCTGCCTTACGTACTGCTCTGCCTTTTCTGGTTATTCTCAATCTACTGCCATCTTCCCACAGACGGCGCCAGTGTTAAAAAGGACTTTTGTCAAGTCGCTTTTTAATCTCTTTTCGGGTTCTTGGGGATGGTAGGGGTCCGGCAAAGCGGAGGCCCTTTACTTAATTTTCCCAATTAACCAGTTAATCACACAGTAACTATACATCAAGATTATCGTGCAATTATTCAATCACACAATCAAACAGACTTACTGATGTTAAAACAGTATTACTGTGTTAATAGTAAATTACGACAATTGAATAAGAACAGACTTAACAGTATTCCAAATATCTGCAAATTCTGCACCACAGCGTCTCAGCAAGGTCGCAAATCATCGAGACAGACAGTCTGGCAATCCCCGTCTCCTTATCTGCTGGAGAACACCGTAATGTCTCTTCATTAATGGATAAAAAAGGTTACATCACTTCGCTACGCCCTTTCGGTGCATGCAGTGTATGAAAAAAAAAATTACATTGTGCCAATCTAGCACCCTAACAGTTTGAAGCAAGAACCTAGGGCATGGAACCATAGGTTAACAACCTATCTTCAAGACCAAGGATTCATGATGAGCAAGGCATATTCTTCTCTGTTTGTCAATTGGAGTATTTCAAAAATGATATATCTATGTGTATATGGGGATGACATAATCCTTACAGGTAGTGATGCCAATGGCATCAAACAAATAAAAACTAAATGATGTAGGCGTTTAAGATTAGTGATCTAGGTTTTTTGAAATATTTTCTTGGACTTGAGTTAGTATACACTAACTCTAGAATTTACATCACTCAAAGGAAATATGTGCAAGACATGTTGAATAAGTTCCACTTGGAGAATGCAAAAGTAGCTAGCACCCCTATGGAGGTAAATCATAAATTAAGTGCTCATGAAGGTGACTTGCTTGAAGACATTGCAGGTTATCAAAGCATAGTTGGAAGTCTAAACTATGCAACATTAACAAGGATTGATATATGTTATGGAGTAAGGGCTATGAGTCAATTCATGCATAAAGCTAGAGCACCTCACTTGGAACCTGCTAAAAGGATTTTGAAGCACCTCAAGGGTACTCAAAATCAAGGTCTTTACTTCCCATACACATCAGATTTGGATATAAAATTATACTTAGATGCAGATTGGGTAGGATGTAAGGATGAAAAAAGAAGTACTTATGGATATTTATCTTTTGCAAGTGATAAGCCAATCTCATGGTCTTCCAAAAAGCAACCAACTATTGCTCTATCTTCAATAGAGGTTGAATACAGAGGATTAGAATATGCTACACAAGAAGTTATTTGGATTAGATTGCTCTACTTACTGGCAACCAATCCCATTTATCATGCAAGAACCAAGCATATAGAAATGCACCATCACTATGTTAGAGAAAAACTTCTACAAATATGCAATGTGCTGATTTGTTAACCAAGGAACTTGATGGTACTAAGCTTTGCAAGTTTAAAACCATGATTGGATTACAGGACATTCAAGAAGATTGATGAAGCAATGGAAGTCAATATGTTTGGCTTGAGGGAGATCTATTGGTGCAAATTTCCAAGCCTTCACATTTGGCTTAGAAATAATTATGTGCAACTATCACTTGATGAAGCATGTGAACATTGGCTTGTAAGTACTTGAGTATTTACCATTGTAAAAGGTTTATACCTTGAGAGAATCTTGTAAAACCTTATATCTCGTGGAGTTAGGAGAAGTATGAGCTACAAATAAAATTTGATGGAATAACTCCTAAATCAAACGAGTCAGTTAGAAAAAACTTCTTATAAAAGATATCGTAAAGTCTCACGGTTGTGTGGCCTCATTGAAAGCTTTCTTCTTGATCATTTGTAAGACATGAGTAGCTCACACCATAGCTCACTCAGACCACCATCATTGGGCATTATTTCAATGCCAATGATCTTGTACAATCATGTCATATAATACATATAGCACATTGAGCATCTCTGTCTACTTCTTTGTTATGACTACTCAGAACACTAAACTTCCTCTGACCATATATTAGTGATTACTCAACGTTTTTTCATAATCTTTGGCTTGTTGGAACTAGCTTGAGTCCACCTTGTGCTATCAAAATTGCAAATCATTTGGTTCAGTCATCTGGGAGAAATCATCATCGAAGTGCTCACTGCCCACTAGTTAGGCCCTAAAAAATTGGGGGTAAGCTTTGGATTGCTAAACTTATTTCTCAGAGCATAGCTGATCATTTTAGATGATTCCACTTGTAATCATTATCTATCTAATCTAATTAAATTCCCTCAAAAGGAATGTTATCAATTGTTACTATATTGTGAGCTCGGAGCAAAAGAGCTAGTAGGTGTATGGACTAAAATAACCAGTTTTGTGACACTAGCTATTCATGAAGTAATCTATTTTGATTCAGTTGTTTCAAGCATCAACTCCAAAGTACATAGCTACTTTCTTGGTGTCATTTGCAAGCTAAAAGGTCCTACTATATAACTTTGAAGTATATTAAGGCAGATACAAAGCAGCTTTTAGCAATACCACCTCACTTCCTTGAGGTATCCATCCACCTCTTCCAACATAGAGCAACAGATGACAGGAAGTCAATGAATTGCATAGGGTCATGATCCTCATGGATGCATGAATACACTCACCTATGGATGTGCAAAGTGGTAGTAGAAGACTAGGAAAGAGAGAATGCCAAAGAGGTAGGTGCAAAGGAAACCCATATATCAATTCAACACCCAACCTATGCACCTGTAATATTCCTGGATGAAGAGTCTGAACCTCATGGTTGGGCTGAAATTCTAGCCACAATGGCTGTAGCCACCTTTGAAGAGCAATGGACACCATAGTAACAAAGATGGCTATGATATTCCAATTTTCACTAGAGAACCAATTATGTATGATTCGGTTATTGAAGAGTGCGAGCCGAGCATGGATGATTTAGATGAAACAAGTGACTCAGATCTAGAATCAATTATTATGGATCCTTTTTGTGCATCAAAAGAAGAATAGTTGTACATAGTAGAAGCTCACCCTCAAGGATGACAAGAGCTTATGAATGATGTGAGGTTAACCACACAGGTAAACAGCAAGAGTGAAGGCAAGAAAAGAAAAAAGGGCGCACTAGAATAGGAAGAATCTTTGTTTGAAGTCACTGAAGACTTTAAGAAATATGAGATAGAAGATCCAAAAGTCACGATAATAATGTCGAAATGAGAATCACTCACAAGAGTGTCCAATGATAACAAAGAGACAACTAAGAAAATCATTGTGACCATAGATGAAGGTGAAGAACAATGCACATACATAGGAGATGACCTAAGTGAGCAAGAGGAGAAGGATTTGATTGAGCTATTTAGAGAATAGAGAGATGTGTTGGCATGGAATTATGAGGACTTAAAGAGAGTTGACCCTAACATATGCTCACATACGATCCCCGTGAACTTAGAAGCCAAACCCTCTAAGCAGAAGCCATATACATATAATGACAATTATGCAGCCAAGATCAAGGAAGAGTGTTGAAGGCAGGGAAATCTGGAAGATGAATGATTGATTTGAATTCAGAAAAGATGGTTAAACGTAGATATTATCTAGTTAGATATATCTTTTTGGTGTATTGGATTTTAATAAAATAAAAAGAAAAAGACGGTTATGTTGAGATAGAAAGGGACATGTCGTAAGAAGGAGAGAAGACGTTACAAAAAGAGGGAGCGCGACAACTGTAAAAAGAAGAAGCTGTCTTAACAGGGATTTTGGAGGACAGTGGAACATGTTCTGCAGGAATCATTACACAGACTGTGATTGATGTAATCTTGTGGTGTATCAAATACTATCTATGAAGCTTTCTATTTACAATTCTGTAAGTGCGGCGTTAAGTCAATCAAAGAAAGAACATAAATGTCTATAAGACAAGAGTTCTTGTTTGTAATCTTCTATTTCCGCTAAGTCAATAGGGAGATTCAAATTATCTACACAGAAGCGCATTGAATTTGTGTGTATGTGGGTGTGTAAGAACCTGTTAATCTTCGAAAATATGTAATCTGAAATGTGACCGTGTAATTCTGAATCGGTAGAAGCTTACCGGAATGGAAAACTATGGTGAACTTTCAAATGGGATCTAGTGGAATCTCTGTGAATGAAGATCAGTGCAAATGAAAAATGAGTAAATCTGATTTGTTCTTTACTTAGATGTTGTGTTGAACCTTGGAACCCTCAACAAAGAGATAGACTGTTTAGTAGAAGATGGATTTATCTATGAAATTGATCACACTAAATGGGTGTCCCCCATCATAGTGGTTCCCAAGAAGAATGGAAAGGTACATGTTTGCATTAACTTGAAGAAAGTTAATGCAACCACTATTAGAGATAGTTATCCACTTCCTATCACTGAACATCTATTAGAAAGAGTGCTAGGCAAGGAATTCTGAAACTTCCTTGATGGCTTCTCTGGCTACAATCAAGTGGCCATTGCCCCCAAAGATCAACATAAGATGGCTTTTGCCGCAGAGTGGGGCATATTTGCTTTTTGAGTAATGCCATTTGGGCTCACCAATGCACTAGCTACCTTACAAAGGCTGATGTGTAATGTGTTAAAAGAGTTCTTGAGGAAAAACTTGGAAGTCTTTGTTGATGATCCATGTGCTTACTCCAACATTAGACAAACACATACACCTGAGCTAAGATAAATCTTTGACAAATGTAAGAGAGTATGAAGTCTGATTGAACCTAGAAAAGTGCGTTTTCTTTTGATCTTGGTTACTTGACCTCTTTCTTGAATTTAATCCCTCTTAATGTCCTTTTTGAAGTTTTAAGTCTTATCTCTTTCTACTTTTTAATCTCAGCTCTTAATGTGCTTTTGAGCTCAGGTAATAAAATCACTCTTTCTTTTTATGTGCATGAAACAATGTAAATATACAGAACTTGAAAAAACAAATACCTGGAACTCTCATCTAAAGCCGAGGCTATGGGTTGTTGGTGCAAACAAGCCTACACACATTGGCTTGGACCCTTGGACTTATGGAAGATTAGCATGGATAAAGTTTTTTATCAAGGCATCACTTAAAGCAAAGCTCACATGAACATATGCTTATGTGTTTCTACTTTTTACCCCTTGTAAAAGTCTAAGTGACTTGTCATTTGTTTTAACCACTTAAATTCATCCACCTACTTCATTAGTTGTGGGAATTTGAATGTTGAGATGGAGAGAATATCTCCCTACTTTTAGAGGAGAGATTCAAGGGAGCCTAAGTTTGAATTTCAAATTCAAAAGAAGATCAAAGTCCTATAAAGCATGTAATGAAAAAGTCGCGGGGTACACTCTCACTCTAGCTCACTCCCCGAGGCATTTTCTTCATTGTAACTCATTGTGTGTGAGGGCTACTCTATACCCAACATCACACTACCTCATTTAGCTGTGCTTGGCAAGCTAATGAGACTGTACAAACACATATATCAATAGAAGTATACATTCATCATCTCTGTTTTGTCTGAGTCACCTACTCCAAGTCTGTCAACTTCAAAGAGGCATTGCTCTGGATATACTGAACCAAATCAAGAGATCTATAGCTCATTGGAACCAGCTCAAAGTCTACTACAAGCATACAAAATTTCAAAGGATTCCATTCAGCCATTTGGGAGAAAATCAAATCGAGGTGCACACTGGTATTTGTCTGCAGAGTTCCTGAAAAGTCGGGAGTGATTATAATTTTGCTAAACTTATTTCTCAGTGCATAGTTTATCAATTGAAGTGATTCCACTTGTGATTGGTAGCTTACTAAGGTACATTAATACTCCCAAAAGGAATTGTGCCAATTTTAAGTGTGCTGGACACACTGAGTAAAAGTCTGAGCAGGTATCATTACAAGAATAGAAGGTTTTGCTTGATTTGTGAAGTACCAAGTTATCTGTTTTGATTTGGTCATTACCCAAATCATTTCCAAAGCACATATATGGTTTCTTTATGTCATTAGAAAGCTAAGCTTGTGTACTAAGCATATCAGAAGAGAATAGAGGGCAGGTGTGAAGCAGGTTTTGCAGCACCAACTGATTTCCTGAGTGCATCCATCCATCACTCTCAACAGTGGTATCAGAGCAAAACAAGGTAATCATGGGTGATGGTTTCCCTTCCTTCATTGACAAATTGGACAGAAACAACTATCAAGCTTGGTCATTGAGAATGAAGACCTATCTACAAGGGAGAAGTCTATTTGGATACATATCAGGAGATGAGGAGCTGCCCTCATTCAAGACTAGAGGACTACCTACAAAGGATGAGCATGAAAGACTTAACCAATGGTGTGCAAAGGATGCTTTGGCAAGGTCTTATCTCTTAAACTCTATATCTGATTTTCTTTTACCTCATGTAAGGAACTGTAAGACTTCCCAAGAGACTTGGGAAACCTTGTCAAATTATTTTTCTTCCAACACAAGGGCTAGGAAGAATCGATTGTGGATAGAGTTCACAACACTTAGGAAGCAGCCCAAACAATCAGTCTCAGATTATGTGACAAAGATCAAAGATGTGGCAGACCAACTAGCAAGCATTGGAGAGGAAATTGAAGAGGAGCAAATAGTCAGGCAAGTGACAAATGGACTCAAGGCAGATGATAAGTGGGAAAGTTTCACCACTGCAATGGACCTCTACATGGACATGCATACCCCTGATCTCACAACACTCATGGGCCAACTATTTACACATGAAGCAAAGTTCACCAAGGCTGGAGATCAATCAAAAGGTAATAACCCCTCTGCTCTCTTTACTGATAAGAAAGTTAAAGATAAAGGCAAGAAGAAACAGGATGAAGAAGGCTCTACCTCTCAAGCCAATTATGCAGGGAGAGGTAGGTCATCTAGAGGAAGAGGCAGAGGAGGTAAGTCAGGTAGGGGGAGACCCTACAACTCATCACCTTGCAACATCTGTGGGTTGTCTAATCATACCACAGATGAATGCTACAAGAACTATAAAAACCAGAGAGGAAGAGGCTACTCAAGAGGTGGATACTCTCAAGGAAGAGGCAGATTCAATCAACATCAAAGCTACAATGGGTACAACAACCAATACAACAACAATTACAACAACAACCACAATGGAAGCTACCAAGGTGGATTCAGAAATAGAAGAGACTACAACAACTACACAGAGGAGCAAGATGACTCCTTATTGATCATGAATATGACCTCAAAGATAGGTACAAATGATGATAATTTATTTTACATTGACTCAGGATGTTCTAACCATGTAGCTGGCAATGTGGCATTGCTCTCTGATTTGGAAGAGCCCAAGGGCAAACATCAGGTACAAACAGGTGATGACACTAAACACTCTGTGGTCAAAATTGGAAATGTGAAGACATGTGATGGTAATCAGAACCTATTGAGCAGGGTACTCTATGTACCAACAATAACTAAGAATTTGATGAGTGTTGGTCAGATTGTGGAGAAAGGTTTGCAGGTCAGATTCACACAACATGGAGCATATGTGGAGGACCCAAAACAAGGATTCAGAAGGATAGCCAAAGGGGAGAAATCAGGTAGATTATTTACATTTGAGCTAGAAGATACAAAAAACATTGCTTTGTATAATTACAAGGATCAGACACTTTCAGAGTTAGAAATATGGCATAAAAGATTAGGGCACATAGGTGAAAGGACTATCAAGCAAATGTGCAGAGATCAATGTGTGCTTGGGATACCTAATGTATCCAAGCAACACATGATTTACAAATGTGGATCATGTCAATTTGGTAAGTCTCACAGATTACCCTACTCAAGGAAAGGTTTCATGCATGAAGACTACCTAGACTTGGTACACACAGATGTTTGGGGGCCTAGCAAGGACCCTTCCATTTCTGGTTCAAGGTATTATGTGTCCTTCATTGATGACTATAGCAGATGGACCATTTTATATTTTATGAAGCATAAAGATGAAGTGTTTAATTGTTTCAAGAGGTATCTTGCACTTGTTGAGAATCAAACAGGTAGAAGCTTGAAGAGGCTAAGATCAGATGGTGGAGGAGAATATTTCTCCAATGAGTTTGAAGATTTCTTGCAGGGAAGAGGCATCAAGAGGGAGATCACTACAAGGTACTCACCTGAACAAAATGGGGTAGCAGAAAGAAGGAATAGACTTATAGTGGAAACAGCTAGGTCTATGCTCAATGAGAAAAAGTTGCCAAATTACCTATGGGCAGAGAGTGTGTCCACTGCCACTTATCTCATCAATAGATTGCCATCCAAATCACTTGATGGGATGACACCATATGAAGCATGGCATGGTAAGAGACCCTCTCTGGATCATTGCAAAATCTTTGGTTGTGTAGCATATGTACATATTCCCTCACAGGTAAGAGGAAAGCTAGATCCAAAGGCAGAGAAATGTATCTTCATTGGTTATGATTTGAACCAAAAGGGATACAGATTCTACAACCCCACAAACAAAGGGTTCAAGGTAAGCAGAGATGTCATATTTGATGAGAATGACTCATGGTATGAGAATGAATGCAGGAAAGTAAGTCTACCTTATGACATGGAGGAAGATTTTCCAAAGCTTACCAAAGGAGAAGAGCCAACTCAGCAAGAAGATTCAAGCTCAGATGATGATACCATAAACCTTGAAGAATTCAAGGCTTGGAAATCCAAAGGAAAGATGAAGATGAAGCAATTGGAGGATAAACCAGAAACTTCTACTCAAGCAATGAGAAGATCTCAGAGAGAGAAGAAGAAGCCTATCAGATTTGGGTATGACACATCACTTGTAACTAAACATTCTGTATATCTTGCAAAAGACTTGTTGAATGAAGAACCAGGTACCTATGAAGAAGCAATTACAAAGCCAGAATGGAGAGAAGCCATGGATGAGGAGATAGAAGCCCTCAAAGAGAGTGATACTTGGGACTTGGTACCCAAGAAGGACACTATGAAGGTAATAGGATCCAGATGGATCTACAAATTGAAGAAGAATGCAGATGGAACAATTAACAGGTACAAAGCTAGGTTGGTAGCCAAGGGTTTTGCACAAACCCAAGGCATTGATTATGAGGAGACATTTTCTCCTGTGGCCAAGATGCCAACTATCAGAGTTTTGATAAGTGTAGCTGCATCCAAGAATTGGAACATGTACCAATTGGATGTGAAGAATGCATTCCTAAATGGATGGATATCTGAAGAAGTCTACATGTCACAACCACCTGGCTATGAAGATTCAAGAAAGGTACATTATGTTTGTAAACTAAAGAAGGCTCTGTATGGATTAAAGCAGGCACCTAGAGCATGGAACTACAGATTGACCACCTACCTTCAAGACCAAGGATTTGTGATGAGCAAAGCAGACACTTCTCTATTCATAAAGAGAAGTAGTACAGAGGTAATCTACTTATGTGTCTATGTTGATGACATTATCATTACAGGGAATGATGTCAATGGGATTAGACACATCAAAGGACAGATGATGAAAGAATTCAAGATTAGTGATCTTGGATTACTAAAATTCTTTCTAGGTCTTGAAGTGATCTACACAAATTCAGGTATCTACATTACTCAAAAGAAGTATGTACAGGATATGGTCAAGAAGTTTGGTTTGCAGGATGCTAAGGTATCTACTACTCCAATGGAGGTTAACCAAAAGCTAAGTGCTCATGAAGGAGAAGAAATCAAAGACATTACAGGATACCAAAGTATGGTGGGTAGCTTAAACTATGCTACCTTGACTAGAATTGACATAGCATATGGAGTAAGTGTGCTTAGTCAATTCATGCACAAACCTAGAGTACCTCATCTAGAGGCAGCCAAGAAGATCTTGAAGTACCTCAAAGGAACTCAAAGTCATGGTTTGTATTTTCCTTATACATCAGATATTGACATAAAGGTTTACTCAGATGCAGATTGGGCAGGATGCAAGGATGATAGGAGGAGCACCTCAGGGTACATTTGTTTTGCAGGAGACAAGCCTATCTCTTGGTCAGCTAAGAAGCAACCTACAGTGGCATTGTCATCCACTGAAGCAGAGTATAGAGGGCTTGCAAATGCTACTCAAGAAGCTATCTGGTTGAAGCTTCTATATACAGAGTTAGGTCTATTCACAAGACCACCTATCATATTTGGAGACAACACTAGCTCTCTTCACCTTGCAACAAACCCAATTTACCATGCCAGAACAAAGCACATAGAGGTTCATTACCACTATGTGAGAGAGAAATTGCTAAGTAAAGATATACAATTGACATATGTTTCTACTAATATGCAATGTGCAGATTTACTTACCAAGGCATTGGATGGAAACAAGCTAGGAAGATTCAAATCTATGATTGGATTGCACGAAGTGATTGAAGAATGAAAGAGAAAAACTTAAGCCAAAGTGTTTGGCTTGAGGGGGAGCTGTTGGTGCAAACAAGCCTACACACATTGGCTTGGACCCTTGGACTTATGGAAGATTAGCATGGATAAAGTTTTTTATCAAGGCATCACTTAAAGCAAAGCTCACATGAACATATGCTTATGTGTTTCTACTTTTTACCCCTTGTAAAAGTCTAAGTGACTTGTCATTTGTTTTAACCACTTAAATTCATCCACCTACTTCATTAGTCGTGGGAATTTGAATGTTGAGATGGAGAGAATATCTCCCTACTTTTAGAGGAGAGATTCAAGGGAGCCTAAGTTTGAATTTCAAATTCAAAAGAAGATCAAAGTCCTATAAAGCATGTAATGAAAAAGTCGCGGGGTACACTCTCACTCTAGCTCACTCCCCGAGGCATTTTCTTCATTGTAACTCATTGTGTGTGAGGGCTACTCTATACCCAACATCACACTACCTCATTTAGCTGTGCTTGGCAAGCTAATGAGACTGTACAAACACATATATCAATAGAAGTATACATTCATCATCTCTGTTTTGTCTGAGTCACCTACTCCAAGTCTGTCAACTTCAAACAGGCATTGCTCTGGATATACTGAACAACATCAAGAGATCTATAGCTCATTGGAACCAGCTCAAAGTCTACTACAAGCATACAAAATTTCAAAGGATTCCATTCAGCCATTTGGGAGAAAATCAAATCGAGGTGCACACTGGTATTTGTCTGTAGAGTTCCTGAAAAGTCGGGAGTGATTATAATTTTGCTAAACTTATTTCTCAGTGCATAGTTTATCAATTGAAGTGATTCCACTTGTGATTGGTAGCTTACTAAGGTACATTAATACTCCCAAAAGGAATTGTGCCAATTTTAAGTGTGCTGGACACACTGAGTAAAAGTCTGAGCAGGTATCATTACAAGAATAGAAGGTTTTGCTTGATTTGTGAAGTACCAAGTTATCTGTTTTGATTTGGTCATTACCCAAATCATTTCCAAAGCACATATATGGTTTCTTTATGTCATTAGAAAGCTAAGCTTGTGTACTAAGCATATCAGAAGAGAATAGAGGGCAGGTGTGAAGCAGGTTTTGCAGCACCAACTGATTTCCTGAGTGCATCCATCCATCACTCTCAACATGGGTTCTTGCACAAAAAATATATTTACATTCATTCTTGAAAATCCTTAATACAGGTAATTCTAAATGCATGTGAAAGTGCTTTCTGTCTTCTGAAGGAGTGGGTAGCAAGTCGAGGATCTGCTATCTCTATGGCAACCACCTCGTTTCACATCGGGTTCAATTGTGGGAGAAAAGGGGTTCACAATGCGAGAACGGGTGGTAAGGTTGGATCAGGCCTTTGGGATCCCATTGCCCCTATCTAGAGGGGATGTTTGCATGTTGGGCATCTTTCTTAGGGATAGTCTATTGAGCCCCAGCTACGCTTCACGGGTAGAAAAGAAGCACGTGGGAGTGGGAGCAAGATAGCATGGATGAAATTGGTCAGTGGGGTAGGCGCAAAAGTGGGTCTAGGCAAGAGGAAATCAGAAATGAAAGATGTCCTACTACTGATTGTCACATTGGAAGCCGAAGAAAATTGGAAACTTTGATAATCATGTACTCATTAGTTTTGTTATCCATGGGCACATACAATGTAGGGGGGTAGTGATGGCCTAATACAAATCAAATGAAATCAAAATATACAATGTGTGCAGGTAGAGCCTAATACAAATAAAAGGTCCTCAAAACAAGTGAGGGTTGTCTAAAGTTCTGCTATAGTGCGGATCCCAATCAACATACACTTCTGCTAAAATGTGGATCAGAATATGAAATCTTCGCTTCTATCTTCTCAACTATAGGGCTGAAAAACACCTTCTCTTCTCACTTTTCTCTTTAGTTCAAATCTTTGGGCATCTGAAAAAAAATCATGGGGAAAATCCTAATGAAGCCCAAGCATGTATTTATAGGTTTCCTCAAATTTTCCTTTCTAGATCTTTAGATCCTTCCCATTTTTCCATTCTATTTCTAAAATATCTTTTTTCCTGCTTTTGTAATTCTAAAAAATCCAATTTCTCTTTCCTATTTTTGGTTTTTCTTTTTCTTTTTATTTTTCTATTTTTATTCTTCTATGTTTATTTATTTTTCTAGTTAAACTAAGGAAAGGAGGGTTTCTTATGGCTAGGATTAGTAACATGCAGTCAATGGTTAAGTTTACATGATTAGGGCTTAACACCTTGGGTTTCAAAAGGTTCAAGGTAAGATACCTAGGGGTAAAAGTCCTCGTTTTTAGGATTTCAATTGGATTTCAAAGGGTTTAAAGGTTGATTTCCTAGGAGTTTGAGGTTTCTTAAGGTGAATGTTTACATGATCTTTCAAGGGCTCCTAATATAGATGGGCTTTTGGTTCTTGTTTTGATCAAATATACGGGTTTTTATTGGGTTTTGGTTTAAAATACAACTAGGGTTTTTGGTTTTAGGGAATCAATGGATTTTATACAAGTAAATATATACATTTAATGCACAACTAAATTGTTTCTTAATACAAAATCAATGAATCAAATACTTGAACAATTTTACAACTCTATTCATCTTTGTGCAAACAAAAAATGAGATCACAATTAATATAAGATAAGGAAAAAATATCTTTCACACAATCCCAAAGGGATTTCATCCCGACAATGGGCTCAAATAATTATGAAACTCAATACATAGTCAGTTCTACTAGTGCTAGAGATCAAGGAGTCCTCAATGAAGTGTAGTGGTAACAATAACTGTTTGTTCTAGATTTGATTTGGAAAAAATGATTGGCCTCCTTGTTAGGTCTTCGTTGGCTTCCTTGTGCTTCCCCTCTGTGAGATTCGCTTTGACTTTTCTCTCTCTCACTTCCTTGCCTCATGCTTCCTTGGCATGTGAATCCTCTTTGATTTGATGGGGGAATGATTCTAACATCCCAATGCAAAAAATGGAAGATGGCTCCCCTCCCATAGGTCCACAAGCAATGATATATGCTCACTATTATGAACTTTTCTCTGCACCATTATACAGACTTAAAATGAAAGTTTGGAGACTTGTAGTAGACTATAGGAGCTACCCAACAAGCTTTAAAGCATCCCAAATGGATATTCCAGCTAGTATAACCACCCTCTTCAAAACATGCTACCTGTTTGCAACACTCTCTGCTTATGTGCAGAGATATACCTTCACAAAGTTGGCAATTTCTCACAGCTTACTCAACCAAATAACTTGAAACTTTGGTAACGTTTAGGGCACAATATGAGAGACCAAATGAAGCTTGAAATCAATGAAAATGAATACAATGAGAGAGCAAACAATTCTCTACAATTTGGTACAACCAGATTTGTAAAAGCCTAACTACACCTCTAGATATAGCGGAGCAAAATCATGTGAAAATGAGGTAAGCAAGCAAGGGGGTTGCTTACCTCATTTTCGCATAGCGCAAGAAAAAAAGGCGGGATGATGCTTATATAGACTTTTACATTTCATACAATCTAGCTAACCACCCAGTAATTAGTTTAGGTGCACTTTTTGGAGGCTGATTTGATGAGATTTGAATTTGATTGAGTTTGGTGGAGCTTCTAACTTTATTCCACGTCTTTGGGTCCTCTTGTTTGATTGTTCCACTTGCAGAAACTCATGGTTGAGCCTTTTTGCATGGTTGAGACTTGATTTTCAACACTCCCCCTTAAGTCTCAATGCCTAGGTCCTTCATTCCAATGCATGCCTTGAAGCGTTGTAGCTTTACTCCATCCAATGCTTTGGTAAACATATTTGCATATTGGTCCTTTGTATTCACATGCTCCACCTTGACATCCTTTGACATGATCTTCTCTCAAATAAAGTGGTAATGCACTTCTATATGCTTCGAACTTCCATGGAATACCGGAGTTTGAGCCAAGTAGACTTGTGCTAAGCCTCTATACTCAGTTTTGATCGATGAAAGAGCCACAGTTGGTTGTTTCTTTGACATCCATGAGATGGTCTTCTTCCCTAGCATGATAACATATCCACTAGTGCTCCTCCTATCATCTTTGGAACCTGCTCAATCAACATCACAATAAGCTTGTACATTTAATCCATCATCAAATGGATAATATAGACCTTCATTCACTGATCCTTTAAGGTACCTAAGTACCCTTTTGGCTGCAACAAGATGAGGTAATCTTGGTGCTTGCAAAAATTGAGATAACACTCCAATTTCATGTGCAATATCAAGTCTTGTCATAGTAGCATACAAGAGAGAAGCAATTTCTGACCTATACATGGTCACATCCTTCACTTCTTCACCTTCATGAACACTTAGTTTAACATTTACTTCTAATGGATTTGAAATGGGCTTGCAATCACACAAGCCAAAGTTCTTCAAAAGATCAAGATTGTATTTCCTTTGCATCAAGTATATATCTTCCTCTTTATATAGTACTTCAATCCCAAAGAAGTACCTTAAAATCCCTAAATATGAGATTTTAAATTCACATCCAAGCTTCGTCTTTATGTCCTTGATGTTCGCTTCATCATCTTTTGTAATGGTCAAATCATCAACATATATACAAATGAAAACAAATTTGCTACCTTCCTTCTTCTCAAAGAGTGATGGGTCTCCGTGACTCTGATTGTATCCACATTTTACTAAGTAGTCCACAAGTCTTTGATTCCAAGCTCTTGGGGCTTGCTTGATTCCATAAAGAGCCTTCTTTAGCCTACATACATGATGTGGAAATCTCTCATCTTCAAAGCCTTGGGGCTGATCCATGAAGACTACTCTTCAAGCTCTCCATTTAGGAAAGCATTCTTCACATCCAACTGGTACATCTTCCAAACTTTTGAGGCTGAAATTGCAATCAAACTTCTGATGGTGGACATCGTAGCTAGTGGGCTGAATGTTTCCTCAAAGTCTATGCCATAGGTTTGAGCAAAACCTTTCGCAACCAGCGTTGCTTTATACCTAGAGATGTTGCCATCTGCATGCCTCTTTACCTTGTACACCCATTTGTTGCCAATGAATTTCATGTCCTTTGTTCTTGGAACCAATGACCAAGTATCATTTTCTTCAAGTGCTTTGACTTCCTCCTCCATGGCTTCAATCCATTCCCTATGCTTATTTGCTTCTTCAAAAAAGTTAGTTTCTTCACAAATTATAACTTGACTCATGTAGGCATAGTGTCTTGCAATGAATGAATCATAAGTTAACCTTTGAACAGGGTATTTAACCCTATTGGATGACCTTAACTCACCATTAGGTGGTAGGAATCTCCTCCTCCTTGGTTTAGATGCTTTAAATCATGGAGTTTCTAATTTTTCCATATCTTCATCACTTGTAGATTCCATGTCTACCCATCGTTGGTCTTCGTCATTTGCCTTTTCCTTTCCTTTGCTACTTCCTTCACTTGTTCAGCTTCATTCCTTGGCCTTCCATTCCAAGCTGATGTAGTACTCTCCATGGATGGTGTGCTTGAAGGACCACTTATCTCCATGCTTTGTTGTTGCTCTTTGAACTTCTTCTCGGCTTCATATGCATCGTCAACCTGTAACACATCTTTGCTACCATACCAAGGCAGCAACGCATCAAATATTACATCCCTAGATACCTTAAGCTCTTTTTTGCAAGGGTTATAGCATCTAAAACCCTTTTGCTCTGAAGAATATCCAAGAAATATACACTTATCCGCCTTTGGGTCTAACTTGTGTCTCAATTCTTGAGGTATGTGAACATAACACACACAACCAAATACATTGGGATGTGAAAGATTGGATTTCTTACCACACCAAGCTTCATAAGGTGTAACTCCATGTTCTCCTGAGGTTGGACACCTATTCATAATGCTTATGGCTGTATTTTTTGCATCAGCCCAATAAGTCTTAGGAACATTCATTTCATGTAACAAAGATCTAGGCACTTCTGCTATGTATCTATTCTTCCTTCCTACCACCCCATGTTGTTGAGGTGTATACTTACAAGTGAATTGCCTTTTTATGCCATGGTAATGTAGAAAATCTAAAAATTCATTTGAAAAATACTCTTCCCTCCATCCGATCTGAGAGTCTTTATATACTTCCCTGTTTGCTTCTCCACTAGGTTTTTGAACCTCTTGAAGTGGTAGAACACCTCTGAATTTGACTTCATGCAATACATCCAAACAAACCTTGAATGATCATCTATAAATGCCACAAAATATCTATTACCTCCAATGGATGGCTCCCTTGTAGGTCCCCATACATATGTATGTATGAGATTCAACACGTCATTGCTCACATGTGCTCCCTTCTTGAATGACAATCTGTTTTGTTTTTCTAATTGACACACATGGCAAAAATGTTGCATATTCTGAGATGTAAGATAAGGTAGACCACTCAACAAGCCCTTCATTTGAATTTCCTTCATCCTTTGTAAGTTTATGTGCCCAATTCTTTTATGCCGTATGTCAATTTTTGCAATCTGTTTATTTACCATTGACAAGTAGACAGTGTGAGGGGTTGATGGCTTTACCTCCATGGTGAAGAGTCTTCATTGCTTCTTTCCTTTTGCTATGAGCTTGTAGTCCTCTGTAGCTCAGTGATGAGTAGCACCTCCTTTAATGTCAATCCGGGAAGACGTGAGGATGGTATGAAGACCTCGAGCAAGTGGCGGCACAAGTGCGTGAGTGAGAAGCACACAAGCATGCACACACATACACACACACGCGCACACACGGCAAGACAAAGAGGGAGAATCAATGGAGCTTTTAGATTACTTTCAAAATGCTCTTACAAGTTCGTTTCAATTACAATCTAGCCCCAAAAATGAGCTCTCTAGCTCTTTTTATAGTTTTTGACTACGTTTTGGCCCTGTCCAGACCTAGTGTCCGGCCTAGTTAAAAATTAGGTTCCAGGGCCAATTTGAGGGCTCAAACGGAGTCTAAAAAATACGAAAATTGATATGTAGGTACTTCTAAGGCTCCTCAAGCTCAAGGACTCCTTGGCTTGCACAAAATGGAGCTACAAAAATATGAAATGGTATTTACAATGATTGTTAGTGATAAGAATCACTGTTAAAAGATGTAGATTGGGAAAAATTGAAGGGCCTATCTGCCAGATTTGCGTCGACTGCTTTGTCTACTTACTCCTTCACCTTGTTCTGACTCTCTCCGTTGGCTTCCTTGTCTAGTCAATCCTTGGGTGCCCTGGCTTCCTTGTCTAGTCAGTCCTTGGGTGCCCATACTGCTCTCAACACCCCCCCCTCTCTCGCGTCTGTCGTCCCTGACAGACCCTTGTTGCTGGGAGTGTTGGATGTAATATTCCACAACCTGAGTGGCAAGCTGATGTTCTTGTAAGCGTAGTCCTCTGGCCAAATCTGTCATCATACGATCCCAATCGATTGGTCCTGGAATGTCCGGATGTGGCAGACGTAACTGATCTGCATGGATCGCTTGTTCTACTGCGAATAGATGTAGCAAGTGTGTGGGTCTGGGAATGAAAATTTCGGAATTGTATTCCCAGAATCCCGTAGAGAACATTTCCTCAAATGTCTGCTTGAAGCATGCGGGCAAGTACTTTATTCGTGCATGCCAAGCAAAGATGATAGTGACCGAGGGGGTTTGGCTCATGTCGTAGACTAGATCCTTGTTGCCTTGAGCGAATCCAGGGGCGGAGATGTATGGAGCTTGGACATTCCGAAAGGTTTTGAAGACAATGGTCATGAGCTCGAATATCTTCATACACATTTTCGCTGCTATATCAGGTACATTATTTAGGCGTGCGGACCAATGCCGAATGGTTGATATCATGTAGGCTATGGTTGGAGGTCCTCGAGGTGGAGCAAAATATGGATAGTTAACCCAAGCCGAGCACTCTTTATTGTTGCGTACCTTGATTGCAAATGCTTGCCAGGATCTGCGACGTACCACTGGACAATAGCATGGATTATACTTGATATAGAGTGGCATGGTAGCCCAGGTACTCATCATCTCTGGGTAATCGGTGAGTAAACGTGCACACCAATTAGGTTGGAAAATCGAGCCAGCACGTGCATCGGTCGGTAAATCCCCTATCTCAAATTGAGTAGCGAATGTGGGCTCCTTCCCTGTATGTCTTTTGACTTCTGCATTATAATCATGTAGTAAGACAAAATAAGGCATGTATTGCGATTCTGATGTTGTGATTAACCGTTGATGGGATAATTGTTGAAAGTAGGAAGACCGAAGGACCGTTTCTTCCAGATTCGTGAGAGATTGCATTTGCACGGCCACACGATCATCATGTGTCTTACCCACTTTCTCGACCCTTCTGACCCAATCTGGAACTTGAATTTCTAACGTGTCTTGTCCTTCTTCTGTAGTTCGACCACCAGGCGTCGGCATAGGCTCGTATGGCTCTTCGTAGCTGTCCTCGACGGGGATTTCCACTACTGTTTCAGGTTCTGGTTCTTCAATGGGCGAGGGTGGTCGTTCATATGGTAAGAGGCGTGCTTGGAGTTCTGCCACCTGTTTCCGAAGGGTCTCCATTTCTTCTGTAGATTGTTGCAAGATTACCGGCTCCTGTTGAGCAGTGGGTACACTGGCTAACTGTTTCTTTAGATCGGCACATTCAGTCTCTAGTTTTTCATATGACTCCAGGAAATTTGCATGCTCCTCAAGTAGGATGCGGATGTCTTCTGATGGAACTGCTCTATATCTGGTAGGGCTAATGGTTGCTCCTACGGTTCCTTCCATAGCCGCTTCAAAGTTATCTTGGTTTTGTTGTTGAAGTCGTTTGTTCTCTTCTAATGCTGCTGCCATATGCTTTCTTAGTAGCCCAATGTTGCGTCTGAGTGTAGCGTTAGATATCATTTGAGCTTGAAGCACTGTTTCTAGTTCCTTGACTGCTTGGTCATCTACAGTTGATGCCTTTGATTCCAATTCGGAGTGAGCCTGCTGTAGTGTGGTATGCTCGTCTAGGAGCGTCAGGTAGTCAGCTTCAAGAGTGGTGACTCTAGCTTGGAGACGTTGAGATTCTGCCTGGAGGGCAGCATTGCGTTCTTCCAATTGATGGTAGTCTTGTTGTAGCTGATGTGCACACTGAAGTAATGTGTTGAACGTGCTATTTACATTATGAGATGCAAGGGGAAAAGTTTGAAATGCAGAGGAGGTGGGATTGGGTAGGGGGGTAGTGAATGCTGTGTGTGCCAATGATGTGAGTGGTGAGGTGGGGGGCAAGGGAGGGGAAGGTGGGGAAATCGTGGGGAGAGGTGCTGTGGTTGGTGAAATGTCCATTGGGTCAGACAAGGTGGTGTGTGCAGGGGCTACCATATAGGTGGGTATGGTAGGTGAAGTGAGTGTGGTGTTCGTGTAAATTGATGTCGTTGCGAACATCGGAGGAAGGTGCCTCTGAAACATTGGAGAGCGGAAGAACTGCTCCACAAAGGACGGGTATTGGGGTGGCGCGGTCAGGTTGAAAGAGGTGTGGGGACCAGATGGGAAGTGAGGGTCATGGAATGGAGGTGCCCGTATTGGGGGATAGGTCGGGAAACACAGGGTGCCTTCTGTGGGTGCTGGGTTTCCAACTACACTTGTAATTATGGGATGGCCAGTCATGGGTTCAGAGGATAGACGGGACGAAGTGTACAAGGGATTGGTGACGAAGGAGAAGAGGGTGTCTTGTGAGGTGGGTTCTCGAAATGAGAATGATGTGAATGAGGATGGGTTATAAGTGAAGGTAGAGGTGATGACTGTCGTTTCTTCCAAGGTGGGAGGTGGTGGTGGGGGTGGAGAAGGTGGTGATGGAGTATGCTGGGGTGAGATGGGTGATGTCTGAACGAAGGTTTTAGCGGAGAGGTCAGTGGTGGTTATCGGGGTGGCTGTGGTCTCGATGGGTACTTCTGGTTCTGTGACGGGTATTCTGATAGTCTTACCTGCTCGTGGTAACGTGTCCACTCTGCGTTTGTCATACCTTACGGACTGGCGGACTACGGTGTGGACAGCCTCTGGAACTCCTAAAGAGTCTGACACTAATTTGAGGGTGTCAATGAAATGTTGGTCCACTCCTTCATCTGATAGCATTTCTTGCATCAAAGCTTGACCTGATACCAGAGAGAGCTGATGCCTTTCTTGTACTGCTTTGATAGTGTCGTATAGCCTTCGTAGTTGAGCTGTATATGCAGGTGCACCTACAAGTTCTGGCACTTCTTGTTGCTCCTCTTGGTGCTCTTGATCATACTCCTCCTCATCATCCTCCTGTTCTTCATCTCCGTCATCTTCTTCCTCCACTTCAACAGGTGTGACAGGTGCTTGGGAGGTTGTGGCCTGCGTTTGTACATTCTCCGCTTGTTGTGCCTCTTCTGCCTCCAGCTCTACATCTTGTAATAGTTGTTCGAAGTCTTCATTAGTGAGTTCTTCTAAAGGTGCACCACTAGGAAATTCGAGATCCGTTGGGATGGGAGGGAATATCAAGGTGGAACCATCCGTGCTGCGTCTTGGAAGTCGGAGTGTGAATGGTCGGACTCTTCGGGGTGGCGGGGTGACGTCTGGTGTTAGGGTGGCTCCACGTGGTTGAGCACATGGAACTTGGACCGTGCCTCTCATCTTCTTAGAAGGGGGTCCAGTGGATGTCCTGCCTCGAAACTGCTCTACCCGATTCCACATCAGGGCTCGTTGGATTCGAATGTCATAAGCCAAACACCTATAAATGATTCTTGTCAGAGCACAGCAACCATATAAAACCTGTTTCCGCGGCCAGCGTTTGTGAGCTAAGTGTATCTGATCAATTATCCAGTGGGGTAGGTTGATGGTGAGGCTCTGTGTCTCTGCTAGATACAGGCTAAACCAAATCTTTTTGTGCGGCATGGTGAATCTATCCTGCGCCGGGAAAGCAAAGTGTTGCATGCACATGCGAAGGTGTATTGCAATATTAGGCGTCATGGATACCATGTCCTTGAGTTTGGTGAGACTTCGATTCTTCATGTAGTCCGGTACTAGGGTTTCCTTCTCCGTAGGAATATGCATGCCGCGCATATCCAGAGCTTCTCTCACCAAATTATTTGATAGCTTAAACCTCTTGAGCTCACTCCCCTTTGTCAGAGATGGAATCACAAATGAGCTTGCACCTTTTGGGTTCGGATTTGGAGTCAAGGTGTTGATGAGATAGTAGCATCGCATGAAGTCAGGTTTTGGGAGTCGGGCACTGAAATATGCACTCAATCCGGCTTTTTCCCATATCGGACGTAGACTTTCCGCATTTTGTAACTTCTCAAATTCTCTTGTAAAGAAATGGTATCTGCCTTGCTTTCCATTGTAGTCCAACTCTGATTCCCATAGATACGTTCCTTCCCCCAAAGGTCCTGCTACCTCGGTAAACCAATGTGAAGTCTTTCCCACGGGCATGGTGTGGCCACGCGGAGGGTCCGCAATAGGTATGATTTTGACAGCCTGCAATTCTTCTGGTCTTTCAACTGTCTCAGGCAAAACGGGTAAACTGTCCAAGTCCACCACTTGCGGATTTGTTTCTGTGTGAGAGCTAGTTCCTGCTGCCTCCGCCATGTTGAAAATGTCGCAGCTGATTCTGTGAGAATATATGAATAAACGTTAACATTGCAATGGACACAAAAATGACATGGTGTCCCTTGTTACAATATTAACTTAAAGTTCTGGAGTGGTTAGGAGTTAATAAGTGCTCGGTGCTGGTGTGTGTAGTTAGGAGTTAGGTAGACCTAAGAGCTAAGCGAAATGATGTGAAGCGGTTAGTAGGTGGTCATGGATTTACAATAGGGTCAGGGGGTTTGTTACAAGTCTTGGGCTGCCAAATGCAGTGGATGGGTTTTACTCGTGGTTCCGTAGAGATTCTCGAGAGCTTTATAGGTGTGTCAGCTTGAACCTGAGGCCTTTTAGGGGCCCATTTACAACTGATTCTGTTCGTGTTCATGTGCCTTGGTGTTGAAAATGCGTGGATGTAGGCTGTGCGAGTGAATGGATCATGCTGTGTAGGGTGTGTTCTTGGTGTAGCTATCTGAGCCCGCAAACAAGCCTTAGGCACCCAAATTTGTCTTGATTGTGGGCTAGCCTTCATCGACTTTTTGGGCACCCAAATAGATTTCACGTTAGCAGAAGAATTTCCGGAAGACCTCTTATTAGTGACGTGTTGATGGTTACTAATAAGAGGCTTCGCCCGTGCTGTTGGCGTGGGTGCAACCGGGTGTTCGCCTTTTCGCACCCACACTTGGTTCACTTGTTGAGACATTCTGCTGCGCAGATTCTTTTGATGTCCAGCATAGGTAGTACTCTGCTTCTTCCGCCTTTGCTCCACCTTTGGTTGTTGCCTCCTTCTGGCCTTTGGAAAAGAAGGGAGTTCCTTTGCATCCCTGACTCCTTTTTTGCGAATATCATTCCTCTGCAACACATAGTTTTGGACAAGATCAGCATGGTCAACTTCATGTGCACCCCTGGAGGGACCAGGAGTCTGTGCCTTTTCTAGTTCCTTGAGTGCTCCCTTATCCAACTCTATTGTAATTCGACTATGATTGACCCATACCTGAAGAAGTCCACTTCTTAGGTTTAAGTTGACTGCTTGGTCATAGATCCAGTCTTGACCCAGGACAAGAGGTTCAGTGAGATCCTCATCTTGACACACTAGTGCTTTAACTGTCATTGCCTCATCATGAATGTAGAGGGGAAGTTCCACCTCGCCCATGCAAGGGGTTTCCACGCCTCCCAATCCTATGAGATATGCTTCCACAGGATTGACAGTTAACTGTAACTCTTGACAGTAAGACACTCTAACAGCACTAGTGGCTGCACCTGAGTCAATCAAGGCTTTTACAGTCCTTGCACTCTTTTCTTGTCCTATATCTAGGGTTACGAAAGAACGTCGATCAGTTATCCTAGGTGAGCTGGTTCCTGCGACTTCACACATTGCCATATGATATCCTTGATCTGCATGGTCATTTGTCCTAGGCTGCTCTCTACCTTGCCTTCGTAATTTCATCCTTCTGATGCGTTCTAAAGCTTCTGCTTGAGCTTCTTCTCTAATTCGCTTCTCTTCCTCTTTGCGTTTCTTAGCAGTGTTGAGTCGGCTGAGCATTTCCTCCGTGAGGGGTTCCTGATACAACTTGACTCTGCATCCGCTAATATAGTTAGGGAGAACATCGCCCTCTAATGTGGCTAATTGTACTGCTCCACTCGTGGAGATCCTATTGATAATCATAGGTCCGTAGCCTCTCTTTTCTAGCTTCCTCGCGTGTTGTTTTAGTGTATAGACTAGGACTAGATCTCCGGCTTTCAAGCCTTTATCCTTCACATGGGCATCGAAGTATGCCTTCTGCCACTTTTTAGCTGCATATATTCCAGCAGCGGCTCTCAGTCTTGTTTCTCCTAATCGTTCAAGGTCAAAAATCCTAGAGGAGAGTTCATGGCCTGTCCATTCGTGCTCTTGTGCTACTTTCAACGTAGGAATCAGGAAATCCAAGGGTAGCACATCGTTTTGACCGAATACTATCTGAAAGGGGGTGGCTTGGAGTACCGTTTTGTAGGCAACTCGGTATGCCCAAACAGCATGGTGTAGCTGTTTGTCCCAGTCAGAGCGTTTAGTGTTCACTAATTTCGTCAGTACATTGCATAGGATCTTATTAGTGCTCTCAGCTTGCCCATTAGCTTGAGGGTGATAAGGGGCAGACTTTTTGTGTATTACCAAGAATTCTTGGAGTAGATTTTCAATCACTTCGTTCAAGAAGTGAGTGCCTCTATCACTTACAAGCTCTATAGGTAGCCCGTATCTCGTGAATACATTCTCAAACAAGAATTTGGCAGTTGTTTGAGCATCGTTCTTTGTCGTAGCCTTTACCTCTACCCACTTGGTGAGATAATCTGTCGCAACAATGATGTATTCCGCATGAGAACCCTTAGCTGGGGGATTAATAGGACCTACGAAGTCTATTCCCCACTTAGAGAATGCACGTCCACCCATCATAGGTTTCAGTGGCATCTCATCTTTGCGTATGGGATACTGAGTCCTCTGACAGACATCACACCGTTTCACATAGGTATGTGCATCCATGTGAAGGGTAGGCCACCAAAAGCCCGCAAATAGGATTGCCTTGATCACCCGATCCGGTCCAAAGTGTCCTCCTGCTACACCTTGGTGAGCAGTTTCTAAGATCTTAAGATACTCACTTTCATGGACACACAGTCTCAGGTAACCATCCTTACCGCGCTTGTATAGATTATCACCAACGAGTGAATAATCCTGGGCTTCTTGTTCCAAACTCCTTTTTCTAGCTAGAGTCATGTCTGGAGGGAATGTGTTTGTCCTCAAGAATGATACTAGAGGTTCACTCCAATCTGGCACAATGGATACTTGATAGAGAGTGGCATGTTCCACAGGTGGTTTAGTGCAACAGATTGGGCATTCCTTGCACAACTTTTGGACATCCGCTTCCATAGTTGGCCAATGCACTCCGAATCTCTTTAGAGTCTGCAACGTTCGTTGCTTTGAATGGTGTTGCTCTAACGCACCTACATGTGCTAATTGCAACCATTTAGCGTACTCATCCTCTTCTACGCAACAAGCCAAGATCCCTTGATCTGTGTGCTTGTACATGCTTCCTGCCATGATATGGTACTTTTGGGCTTTTACGATCTCTCTATTCCGTGTGTTCACCACTGGATGATTAGGCCCGTATGTCAATACTGGTACTATTGGCTTGGCCCACTGCGGCACCACTTCCAAATTAAACAAGTAAGCATCAGGAAGGTCATCTGACACTCCTTGTGGGGCTTCTCCTGATGTGAGCCTAGAGAGGTGATCTGCTCTCAAGTGAGTCCTACCCTTTCTTACCACAACCTCAAAATCATATTCCATTAGCAAGAGAAACCATCTTACTAATCTTCCTGTATTGCATGGCTTGTTTACAAGATATAACAATGCCTGATGATCAGTAAAAAATTTAAACTTATTTGCAAGCAAATAGTGTCTAAATTTCTTGACTGCATATACCATGCCTAATCCTTCGCGCTCTGTAGTGGTGTAATTCCGTTCAGCCGCATTCAATTGTCTACTGGCATAGGCAATTGGAAGATCCATATTACCTTCACCAGTAGGTTGTGCAAGCACACATCCAATAGCATAATTGGATGCATCCACATGAACATGGAATGGCTTATTCCAATCTGGTGTGGTCAAGATTGGTGCTGAACATAATCTTCGTTTAAGCTCTTGGAAGGAATTCTCACATTCATCCGTCCACTCAAAGTTTGTCAGGAGTCCGTACATGGGCTTTGCAATGACAGCATACATGTGTATAAATCGTCGGTAATAACCACAGTGCCCCATGAAAGCTTGTACTTCCTTGACATTCTTTGGCCTAGGTAGCTCTGCTATGGCTCGCACCTTTTCTTCGTCAGTAGATATGCCATTCTTTGACACTATGTGTCCTAGAATCTTGCCTTGCCTGACCATAAAAACGCACTTTTCTGGGTTCAGGCAGACTTGATATTCTCTACATTTATCAAAGATTTGTCTGAGTTCAGGAATATGGGTCTGTCTAACATTGGAATGAGCACAAAGATCATCAACATAGACTTCTAAACTCTTCCTCAAGAACTCCTTAAACACATGGCACATCAGCCTCTGGAAGGTAGCTGGTGCATTGGTAAGCCCAAATGGCATTACTCTAAAAGCAAAAATGCCCCATTCTGTGGCAAAGGCTGTCTTATGCTGATCCTCTGGGGCTATGGCTACTTGATTGTAGCCCGAAAATCCATCAAGGAAGCTGTACACTTCCTTGCCTGCCACTCTTTCTAAGAGATGTTCTGTGATGGGAAGCGGATAGTTATCTCGAATCGTGGCGGCATTAACCTTTTTCAAGTTAATGCACACACGCAACTTGCCATTCTTCTTGGGCACCACTACGATGGGGGATACCCACTCAGTGTGCTCAATTTCATAGATAAATCCAGCTTCAACCAGTCTATCTATCTCTTCTTTGATCTTAGCAGCGTAATTATCGTTATATGTATAAGGCTTTTGCTTAGAGGGTTTAGCATCTGAGGTCATGGGAATAGTGTGTGAGCATATATCGGGGTCAACGCCCTTCAAATCCTTGTAACTCCAAGCGAATACATCTCTATATTCTCTTAGCAAGGCAATCAATTCGTGCTCTTCTTCTTCTGTTAGGTCATGGCCTATGTACGTGCATCTCTCCTCTCCTTCTTCTAGGGCCACTACTATTTTCTTGGTGGTTTCTTTGTTATCATAGGCCTCTCCTGATTGTGCCTCTCGTTTAGGCATTCTAATCATGACTCTCCTGTCATCTATCTCATACTTCTTAAAATTTTCTGGGACCTCAAACAAAGATTCTTCCTCTTCTGGTGAGGCTTCTCTCTTCTTCCGTTTTTTTCCTTCTTCCTTCGGGGTCACATGTGTTGCTAATCTTACATCATTTGTAAGCTCTCCATGCCTCTGGGGTTGAAATTCTACTTCATGGAAGTATTCTTCATCTGATGCAAATGGTGGGTCCATAATGATTGACTCTAGATCGGAGTCACTTGCATCCTCAAACGCATCAGGGTTAGGTTCGCATTCTTCTAGAACTGCCTCTCCCATGATTGGCTCTATGGAGAAGACTGAAATGTCATAGCCATCCTCATCACAGTGAGGTGTCCATTGTTCTTCATTGATGGCTACGTCCATGGTTGCTAAGATTTCTGCCCAACCGTGAGGTTCGAATTCTTCGTCTGGAAAAACTACAGGTGCATAGGCTGGGTCTTGGATTGATCTATGGGTCTCTTTCGCACCTACCTCTCTGGCTTCCTCTCTCTTCTCTTCCTCTACTGCTACCTTGCACATCCATAAGTGAGTATCTTCATGCATCCATGAGGATCCAGACCCTACGGAATGCACCGATTCTGTATCATCTTTGGCTCTATGGATGGGATTCCACTGGATAGGAGGTACATCTCTATGAGAGTAATCTTTGAGATTGACTTTGGTCGTAACACCTAAGTGCTGCAGGTACAAAGAATTGGTTCCCCAATCTTGTACCACTTGCAACTGTCGCATAAATGGTCTTCCCAAAATCATCTCATAGGCATGATTTTTGTTGAAGTCACATATAGCAAAACTATGCTCAAACTCGACACCACAAGTGGTGAGAGTTATTCCTTTGAGCAATCCTAGGGGTCTCTCAATATGACCATCGGCCATCTGCAATTTCATTCTCGTTGGCCTGAGTGCTGGCTTGCCCCAACGCTTCCAAAGGGAAGTAGTGGCAATTGCAACTCCTGCACCTGAGTCTAAAATTGCCTTGGTGGTGTACTCTTGGTAGGTGATGGGAAGATAGGTGTTCCCTTCTTCGCCTTCACACATATCTCCTATCTTATCCAAGGGAATTTCTGGCACTGTCCTATGGGATCCTACCCTGGAACGTGGTTTTGCAACTTCAGTTACTTGACTAGCTACATATTTCCGCGCTTTTGGTCTATCCTTAGGCAGTTCTTCCAAAGTGATATCGCGCTGCACCTTGGTGTTCTTTACTATCTCCGTGTTCCTAGGTATGACTGAGTCGTCGTTCCTTACCATGACTGTGGGTGCTCTCATACATGTGGACTTTGCTTCCCATGGGCCTGTGAAGTGGGGTAGCTCTTGTATGGAATTAGACTCAAAGTCCAATCTCTCATGAGACTGAGTACTCTCATGTTCCCCGTAAATAGATGGGATGTCTTGTGGGAACTGGTCGTGTGCATCATCCACAAGTTCAAAGGGAGGGGCGACTTCACTTTCGTTATCCCATTTGTCTTCTTGAATCTCTCGTAGGAAATCTGGTGCAAACCGATTCATAGAAGAAGCAGTGTCTGGCTCCGTAGAGTTGGGCACATAGGCAACCTGGGAAGGAGGGCTTATTCTATCGTTGGCTCTCTCCTCGTTCCCATAGATGGCTGGAGCACAAGCTTCTTGGGGAGGATTACTTATTCTATTACTTTTCCTAACAGGCTCATACGCTCTCTGAGAAGGAATGTAGGTCACCTGTGGAGGTACATAAGCTTTCGGGGGAGGCCCATCCGCCTTTTGGGGAGGAAGATAGGCTCCTTGAGGAGGCACATGGGCTTCCTGAAGAGGCTGGCTTATCCGTTCTCTTGCCCTTTCCCTTCTTTGAAGGGCAGGTTCCCTTTCTGATTGTGCAATTAGCTTCTCTATTCTTTCTAACAGTCCATCAAAGTGTAATTGCGTCTTAGCTGAACTAGAGATATTAAAGAGGCGGCTGGCTTCAAACATGGTCTGAGCCAATTCCACCATTTTGGCACAAATTTTGGTTCGTTCAAGCTCTAGCTCGGCTCTAGGGTAGCATTTTTCATGATCAGTTACGGTTGGCCCTTCTTGGATTCTGGCCTGGTATGCTTTCAGCATCATATTAAGGTCTTCGGGAGTGGGATCAGCTAGGACTGATCCTACTCTAGGGGGTGGTGGGATTTGATGAGGCGGTGGGGAAAGTGGTGGGTTGGATGGAGGTGGGAGTGGTGGAGGCGGGGTAATGTGAGAGGGAGTTGGAGCTGTGAGTTCAGTTATCCTCGCTTTGGTTTCTCTTATGCTTTCCTCAAGCTCACTCATCTTTTTGGCCCATTGTCTTTTCATTCTTTCTCGACTATCTTTCCACGCTCTAGTCCTTTTCTTTGTCACGCTCTCGGTTTCACTAGCCTCTGGGCCCTTTTCCTGGCTTGCCTCTTGGTTTTGCTGCAATGCCTGAGCTCTAGTAACCACCTGCACTGGTGCAGTGGAAGTGACACTTCCTGAGGCATCCACAACCAACCCAATCACATTGATAGGAGTGATTTTTGGCATATTATTGGGGTTCTTTGGGCAATCTCGTAAGAGATGCTCTTTCCCACAATCTTGGCAAAAGCCTTGGATCGTCACAGACTGATTTTGTGTAGGTGGAGGTAAGGGACAATCACGAATGAAGTGATCCCCCTGACATCGGTAGCATGGTCCTCTAGGAAAGGGTGGTCGTACCTGCCTAGGTTGAGGCCTAGGGTTGGGGTTTGCATACATGACGTTCGTGTAATCCGACTCCCAACTAGGTTCACTTGGTTCTTCACTATAGTAGGACTCACCATGTTCTGGAGACTGCATGTAGTAAGCCTGGGGACTATCGACATGTGTAGAATCAAAGCTATGGTCACTCGGGTCACTTTCTGAGATCAATGGGGTTACTGGTACTATGGCCCTATTCAGGTTTTCTTCTGCAACAGCATACTTTACTGGAATCACGTTAGAGGGGTTTGGAGGCTGTTGAGCTAGCACCGGTTGGGGTCTCTGTTGGGCCTGATATGGTTGCTGATAGGTTTGTTGGGGTCTAGCATATTGTGGTGGTGGATTTTGGTTCTGGTATCGGCCTTGTTGGTAGGGCTGCGGATAGGGTTGCCTAACTGCCTGCTTGTTGTATGGGCAATCTTGTGCGGTGTGATTGGTGTATCTCCGTTCTATGGTGCAGTACTGGCTACTAGGGTTTACTTGGGGTTGAGCCATAATAGGGCAGACATTCGCCATATGGTCACCACCGCATGTATAGCATCTTTTCACAGGGGCAAACCTTGGGATTTGTTTGCTAGTTACACCTAATTTCTGAGCTACTTTTTCGGCAAGTTCCTCAATTGATGTGGACTGCGTGGAAGAGTGACTAGATGCACTATCTGAATCTTTGTAGATTTTGGAAAGCTCTAGTTCTTCCCCTAGGTTATCTTCAATGTCAATGCACATGCGTACACACTCTTCTATTATCCTAGGGTCCTTCAGATACACATAGGATCTCAATTTCGTACTCAACAATCCATCAAGGAATAAGGCTACTTGTTTAGCAGATGTGGGTAGCTCCGAAATAGGGCACCTTTCCAGATATTGTCTAAATCTTCTTCCGGCCAATCTGACAGTCTCTTGGGGGGTCTGTTTGAAGCTGTGAATCAATGAGGAGGTATTGTGTCTTATGCCACTCTTAGAGAACTCTACGATGAAAGCCTCTAGGAGTTGGTCTATGCTCTTGAACTGGCGTTCATCTAATGGCTGAAACCACGTAAGTGCTGTGTTCCTAAGGGTTAGACCGAAGGCATTGTACTGCGTGAACAGATCCTCCACTTGTTCAGCTCTCAAGACTTGCTTGAACTCCGCCACATGATCATAGGGATCTCCTGTGCCGTCAAAGTAATTCTTCATGGACTTAACTAGCTGGGTCGGTCTCAGAGTTCTTGTGTGCTCTCTAGGTCTCGGCAGAGGGAAACCATCCACATTTCTTTGGTTCCTATGAGCTCTAAGCACCTCAGGTTCTACCCTATTCGTCTCCGTCCTCGTTCTTTCTCTGCCTACTGGGTTGGCAAAACTTACTTCTGGTCTATCCCTACTTCTGTCTCTTTGCGTACCATGAGCTTGGGAAGTTCCAGCCCCAGGGTGACCATAGGATACATTTGATCTTGGTTGAGGGAAAATAAATTCACCCTTCCAAGTGTAAGCATGCCTATCATTTTCTGTCACCACAAAGATCCGTTCTGAAGCATGATCTAAGTAGGTCACTCTGCCTGGGCTATCCGGATCCTTAAACTCATAGATCATGATATTTCCTATGTCTGTTGGCTGATTAGACTTATACCTCCAAAAGGCTTCATCAGTTTCTCGATTGAGGAGCAACTCTATGCTCTTGTTGTCTTGGGGGACCCATTCAGGCGTGATAATCCTAGTGAGAACTGATTTACCTCGAGGGGTTCTAGGTTCCGCACCCATGTTCCCTTGTTCCAAGTCACCTAAGTCCGCTTCTGAGATTACATTCTCAAAGTCATCTGTCCTATCAGGGTGACTAGTGACTACATATATAGTTCCTTCTTTGTCCAGGTATGCACCATTTTCAAACTTGACAGCGGGGTGTTCTAGTCCTATGGATTGGTTAGGGTTTTTAATCTGGACCACAGATCTTCCTAGGCCGTCCTCATAGATGCTCGCACCTAATCGGTTGGTCCTAAGGTACTCCAGCTGCGTTTTGTACGGGCCTTCTACCCTGTACAAGTAAGGCACTCCTGAACTTCCCGTAGGTCTGTCCATGCCTTGAGACATCTCTGACTCACTGGTCTCAGAGCTAGGGTAGTACGAGTGGTGGCTCAACTGTTGGGCCCAGGACCTAGCAGTGTGGTTGACACTAGCCTCTGAAGATCTAAGGCTTTGTCTCTCCCTTACTAAATGTCGTCCTGATCTAAGGTTCATATGCCTATCTAAGTAGCCCAATTCTTTGCCCGGAGTACAACCTCGTTGTCTATCAATTGGTATCAGTCACTTGATTCTTTTTAGTTATTTATCGTGTTTAAGGTCTTGTCTGATTTTACGTCGTCGGAGTACTTGAGTGTTCTTCGTACTTTCAGGTTGATCGTTCCACGTGAGGTTCTTTCCTTTATGTTATCGACAGTACAGAGATTAAGTTTTTAGCTTGAACTTGAGTTTTTAGGTAGTCTTCAACTTGATAACTGCCTATCGTCGCTCTGACTTACTCCTACCTCTCGTCGTTCTTAGCCTAAGCTATGAATTGACAAAGGGAGTTGAGAATTTCCAACCTTTTGTTTCCTGCTTGGTTGCCCTTTAGTGCTCAGGAAATGTGTTCCCAAGCTCGCACTTACACTTGCTTAGAATGCCTTTCGATGCTCTGTAAGAGTTTCAAGGTTAGCTTTTACATTCCAAAGACAGAACCAATTATTTTCATTCATGTAGCACAAACACAAACTTGCATAGTGATTTTCAAGAAAACAATCCTAAGGACCCCTGACTTTGATCCCCCTGGATATGGTCAACTTCAAAATACCCTATCTGAAAATCAATGCATTATCTTAAAAAAAAAACAGTTGAGGGCGTGTAGTATATGCCACGAGCTTTCCAACAAGCCCTAGAGCTCAAAAACTGGATTTCGTATGAAAAAGTTGTGACCGTTCAGGGTTCTAGGGTTACGACAGGGTTCAAACAGGATCACTGTGCAACAAGTTTTCCACAAGTTGTTTTCCTAAGGCTTCCCCATGTGCTCAAGAGCATAATATTAGTGCCCAAAATTAGCCCAACTTTTCAATTATCAAACCCTAAAAAATTTGGCAAAAATTGGCTGTCAATCGCGATGGATAGAGCTGTCAATCGCGATGGACACTCAGTCAATCGCGATGGACAGGGAATTCAATCAATCGCGATGGACAGGCAGTCGGTCGCGATGGACAGGGGGTTCAGTCAATCGCGACGGACACTCAGTCAATCGCGATGGACAGAGGGTTCAGTCAATCGCGATGGACACTCAGTCAATCGCGATGGACAGAGGGTTCAGTCAATCGCGATGGACAGAGCTGTCAATCGCGATGGACAGGGCTGTCAATCGCGATGGACTGAAATTTTGCAAGATTTTCAAAAATTTAGTGGGAATGTGGTGTGCAGGGTCTCTAGTCCACTGTGGTGCACTCAGATTTACCAACAAGTGAAAATTTCTGTCAATCGCGATGGACAGAAGGCGGCGACTGCGAGACAGTTTCGTCGAGTTCCGTACCTGCGCGGGAAGCTGGAGATGGTGATGTGACCTGTACCTGCAAGATAGCTCAAGAAACATGCAAAAACAGCACATGCAATTTCGCTCTCTCGCTCTCTCTCACAAGTGAAATGAGGGAAATGAGGTGGAGGTGGGGATATAGTCAAAAAACTGAAATTTTCGCGATGATGGAGATGGACGTGGGAGATGGTGATGATGATGATGGTGATGAAGATGGTGAAGAAAGTAAAAGAAAATCTATGAGAGTGAAGAAAATACCTACAACTCCAACGCGTCAACTCTACGTCTTACCATCACACGCTCGTCCTCAAAGCTCGATCCCCGGCAACGGCGCCAAAATTTGGTGTAGCTCAGTGATGAGTAGCACCTCCTTTAATGTCAATCCGGGAAGACGTGAGGATGGTATGAAGACCTCGAGCAAGTGGCGGCACAAGTGCGTGAGTGAGAAGCACACAAGCATGCACACACATACACACACACGCGCACACACGGCAAGACAAAGAGGGAGAATCAATGGAGCTTTTAGATTACTTTCAAAATGCTCTTACAAGTTCGTTTCAATTACAATCTAGCCCCAAAAATGAGCTCTCTAGCTCTTTTTATAGTTTTTGACTACGTTTTGGCCCTGTCCAGACCTAGTGTCCGGCCTAGTTAAAAATTAGGTTCCAGGGCCAATTTGAGGGCTCAAACGGAGTCTAAAAAATACGAAAATTGATATGTAGGTACTTCTAAGGCTCCTCAAGCTCAAGGACTCCTTGGCTTGCACAAAATGGAGCTACAAAAATATGAAATGGTATTTACAATGATTGTTAGTGATAAGAATCACTGTTAAAAGATGTAGATTGGGAAAAATTGAAGGGCCTATCTGCCAGATTTGCGTCGACTGCTTTGTCTACTTACTCCTTCACCTTGTTCTGACTCTCTCCGTTGGCTTCCTTGTCTAGTCAATCCTTGGGTGCCCTGGCTTCCTTGTCTAGTCAGTCCTTGGGTGCCCATACTGCTCTCAACATCCTCCATGGGTTTTTCAACAAAACATCGTTGCTCATTTCACCTCACCTCATAAGCTCTTCCAACCATTTGACCTACTGAAACCAATTTCTTTATGATGGTTGGCACATGCAACACATCCTTCAACACATTGGAGCTTTGAGATCCATTCAATGCAACATCTCCTATATATGTAATCTTGTGCTCAGTGTCATCCCTTGTCTCTACATGTCCTTGAGTGATGGGTGAATGAAAATTAAAGAAAACATCTTTATTGCAACTCATATGGTTGCTACAACCACTATCAATGTACCAAGTAAAATCTGAGTTGACTCTTTCACTTGAACTATACATCATAAGCAAGTTCTCATTTTCTGAATTTGTTGAAGTACTAGCATAATTACCTTGGTTCCTTTTGTATCCTTGATTGCCTCCTCCTTTGGACCAACAATCTCTTGCATAATGGCTTGGTTTCCCACAATTATAGCATTCTCCATTGGATGTTTCTCTTCCATGTGATCTTCCTCTTTTTCCTCTACTCCTTCCTCTTCCTCTTGATCCATAGCTTTGGTTGGAGCCTTCTTGGTTGCTTGAGCTTGAGATTGACCTTCATCTCCCTCTACCTTGGGAGTTTTGTCCACCTCTTTTTCCTTTGCCTCTACTTGCATAGAAAACTTGGGCTTGGCTGCCCTTTGATTGTGAACCTCCTTGGATCATCTCCTCGATCACCATCAATGTGACTAATTGATCAAATTTTGGTAGGGAATCCCTCACATAGACTGATGTGGTGAATGCTTTCCACCTTTCATCCTCTCTCAAGCGATTGAGAGTGTGTGCAACAAGATCATCGTCTTCGATTGGGCTCCCAATTGAGCCTAAAGCATCTATAAGTTCCTTAACCTTCAAAATGTACTCATTTATGTTAGAACTTGGTGATTTCCTAAGATTATTCAGCTCATTCTTGAGCTGAATCTTCCTTGCCTTGGTTGATGAAGAGTACAATCTCTCCAAGGTCTCCCAAACCTTCTTGGATGTGTCCAAGTTTTCTATATGATCTATCATGCTATTTCTTATGTGTTGAGATAGAATGAATATGACTCTCCTATCCCTTTCTATCCATTCATTAAGTGCCGTCACCTGCCCTTGAAGTGGTGGATCATGTACATGAGGCATTGACTGTGTTTCTCACTAATCCCCACAATCCTTTGCCCATAAGGTAGTTTCTAACTCTAAATTTCCATGGTCGATAATTGTCTTTCTCTAACTTATCTATTTGTGCATTATACTCAGCCATACTGAGCTCTAAGATGCTCCTCTAGCTTCTCCTCAAGTGTTTGTATGCTTAAGAAGGTTTGGATATTACCTTTTGGTAGCTTCTCCCTTGCTAACCTTCGGCTAGTTGAGATCTCGATCGACATAGCCACCTTTTGATGTCTTCTTGCTTTGATGAGTCCTCCTTGTGCTTCCGCGAGTTGTCTTGATCCCTTAAAGTCATCAATATGATGCCACAGATGTCTCAAAGCCTACAAAATGGCTCTGATATCGCTCATGAGGGATGATTCTAACACACCAATGCAAAAAATGGAAGATGGCTACCCTCCACTAGGTCCACAAGCAATGATATATGCTCACTATTCTACACTTTTCTCTGCACCAATATAGAGAAGTATAATGAACTTTTGTAAACTTGTAGTAGACTATAAGAGCTACCCAAGAAGCTTTAAATCATCTCAAATGGATATTCCAGCTGGGTGAAACACCCTCTACAAAACAGGCTACCTATTTGCAACACTCTCTACCTGTGTGCAGAGATATACCTTCACAAAGTTGGCAATTTCTCAAAACTCACTCAGAAAAATAACTTGAAACTTTGGCAAAGTTCACGGCACAATATGAAAGACCAAATGAAGCTTGAAATCAATGAAAATGAGTACAATGAGAGAGAAAACAATGCTTTGCAATTTGGGACAATCACATTTGGAAAAGCCTAACTAGATCTCTAGATAGAGCGGAGCAAAATCATGAGAAAATGAGGTAAGCAAGCAAGGGGGTTGCTTATTGGAGTTTATGAGCTCACTAAGCTAAGTTGGAAACTTGTGGAATGCATACAACTCAAGAAACAAAGGCGGGATGATACCTATATAGACTTTTACTTTTCCTACAATCTAGCTAACCACCCACCAATCAATTTAGGTGCACTTTTTGGTGGCTGATTTGCTGAGATTTGAATTTGATTGAGTTTGGTCAAGTTTCTAATTTTATTCCACGACTTTGGGTCCTCCTTTTTGATTGGTCCACTTGCAAAACTCGTGGTTGAGACTTTTTGCATGATTGAGACTTGATTTTCAACATGATTGCTAACACCCCCTCTCTCATGTCTGTTATCCCTGATAGACCCTGATTGTGGGTGATGTTCAGTGTAATACTATATGACATGAGAGGAGGGTTCATGCTTCTAGAGTCAACGTTTGTGTGAAAACTTGGTCATTAAACAATCCCAAACCACTGGGCTTGGAGCCTCAAGATGTGGCATACACAACTGTTCTGCATGGAGGGCTTGCTCCACCCCAAAAAGTTGTAATATGTGGGTGGATCATGTGAGGAAGATCTCCAAGTGGTACTTCTAGAGACGTGTGGAGAACATCTCTTCAAAAATGTTCCTTTTAGCATGCCTATAAGTACTTGATGCATGCATACCAAGCATGGACTATGTTTGGAGAAGGTGTTTTGATCATATCATAAGCCAAATCAAAGCAACCCTCATTAAAACCTAGTTCAGAAATATGTAGAGCCTTGACATTGTGGAATGTTTTAAAGATGAAAATCATGAACTAAAAAATTTTCATGCATATCTTTGTAGCTACACCAGGTATGGTCTTGAGCCAGGGTTCTAATGTCAAATAGTCAATACCATGTTAGATACTATGGGAGGCCCTCTAGGTGGTGCAAAATATGGGTAGTTCAACAAATCCCAACATCTAGCAATATTTTTGACCTTTATCAGAAATGCGGGTGATGGGCATCTACAAGGTATTGGAGCCTAACCTGGACTATATTTTGTGTTTAGTGGCATTGTGGACCAAGTTTGCATCATTTTGGGATACGTTTCTACAAGATGTGCCTGCCAATTGGGTTGAAAAATTATGCACTATTTAGCCCTCTCTAAGAGACCATCTGGTTGGAACTGAGTGGAAAATGTTGGCTTCTCTCCTTCCAATCTCTTGACTTACGCATTCTAATATGACAAGAGCACCAAATAAGGAATATATTATAGTTCAAAGGTCAGGATCAAGCATGTGTGGGACATGCTTCAAACATATTCTGACTTAAGCACCGTTTGTTTGAGTGGTAGGTGCTTAATATGTATCCTAGCCTTCTTTTGTGATGTGAATGCCTAGGATTGATTGAGGTTCATATGCATCTTCAAATGCTTCGTCTACCAAAATTTCCACTAGCTCTTGGGGTTCAAGCATTTCTTGTGGAGATGGTAGCCATTCGTCTTGTAATAGATTGGTTTGCAATTCTTCTATTTATTTATGGAGTGCTTCAATCTCATGTGGAGTGACATTAACTAGGATGGTCTCTAGAACTTGTGTTCTGGTTACTAACTCCGTAAGTGCTTCAATCTCATGTGGAGTGACATTAACTAGGATGGTTACTAACTCCGTAAGTGGTTGAGCTCATCTTTTAATTGACTGTATGAGTGGATGAAGTTGATATGTTCTTCGTAGAGAATGTGGATTGTTTCCGATGGCACAACTTGAAATCTAATTGATTTATACACTAAGCTTGGTGCTATTATTTACATTTACCGATGTAGTTTGGAGAGTTGGAAATTCATGGGAGTGGGAAATGGGGTGTTATCAGGACCTTCAGTGTAGGCACACACAAAGGTAGAAACAAGACGAAACAGGAATCAAAAACAAAGAGACAATCGACACGATATTGGGTGCAATCTCCCCTCATGTACTCTGATGGACGAGTCTCTAAGAGTACATGTATTTATAGGTTTATTTCTATTATGTCCTGAAAATAGAAGTTACATGAGGGCCGTCGCTTTTAGAAGCGTCTTTTAGGAAAAACTACTTTATTTACAAAAGGTGTCGCTTTCTAAAGCAAACCACTACTTTTTCAACAAGATAAATCTAAATATAACTATTCTAGAGTCTTCAATTTATACTTCGAATTTATTTATTTATGCGCATCCACTTGTATCGACGCCCTCATGCTTCTTCACCTGCTAGATCAAACACAACCACATTAAAACCTTCTCGACATTTAATACATTAAAAATCCATTTAACCTTCCATGATTCCAAAAGCAACTGACCTCAGTTGATAAATATAAAAAATAGACATGGATGATCAGTTCCATGTCCCATCATTGAACAATATTAAGCATAAATCATGTAAAACACATGCATGGAATTAGAAACCTGAAAGTTTAATGTAATTGGGAATGATATGGAGAAATTAAATGATCATAGTGAGGTGATAATTTTGTTTTAAATAAGTCAATATTCTAATTCATTTTCAAGATCCTTAGCTACCATATTGTTAGAAGATGTATTTTTTGAAGCATTTTTGATGGAAAACAATTGTAAAATGTCAAAAACTTGTAAAACTATTTATGTAACTGATGTAAAAATAAGGAAGAGTCTTCCTTATGTAGAATAGAATCTTATGTAATTTTTCTAGAATTTTTGGAAACTCTTAGATAGCATATTTTTAGAATAATAGAGGAAAGGACCAAAATTCAAGTGTGAAAAGGGACACTTGAAAATGTATATAAGACAATTTCCTCTATTGTGAGGGGGTTGGTTGATTATTTGTTTACATGCTATCCAAGTGAAGAGAGAGTTTCCTGTTGAAAATCGTGTTTTCTCCTCTTTGTATGATTTCTTTGAGTTGTGAGTCTATTCTTTATGTATCCATGGAGATTTGTGAGCTTTTATTGTGTGTTTCTGTTGAATATGTATGAAGAGAGTTGATTGCTGATGTATTGAGTGAGAAATTGATGAAAAATGGTACAAGAGATGAAAATCGTCTGTTTGTACAGAATCGCGATTGTCTTGTCTGGATGGTACAGGTAACATTTTTGAGTTTTGACTTCATGATTGTGTTCTCTGAAGAAATAACATGCTTTAGACACCAAGATTGTGGAAAATGATGGAGATTTGCTCAAGATAATCCAAACCCTAGAAATTCCTCTTCATCTTCATTATTCTCAGAAATTCAGCCATTTACCTCTTATTTCTTGGATTCTATCATCTAGAAGGGGTTGTGGTCTTTTGAATACTTCCAGGATTGACAAAATAAAGATGTATTGTTAATTCTTTATGCTAAATGATTGGAGAGGACAACTCCAAAGATCAATAACAAACATTTTTTGGCGCCGTTGCTGGGGAGTATATCAAAAGCTTCATTGAAGTTGGACCTTGCTGGATCTTCTATTGTTGATGGTATTGCACACATGGAAAAGGTAATACTCCTTAATCAAGAAATGTAAAACATGAAAAAGTAGATTTTCTTTGTTTGTCTTTTGGAAAAGAAAGCATTAGATAATCTTTTGAGAATAAGAAGTGTTGAAATTTTTGCAAATTGATAGTTGCTCATGACATTTTCTTGAAGTAAAGTGCATGTGTGTGAAAAACTGAATCAAGAAAGCTGATGATAAGGTAAAATGTGTCTATTCTTGCATTTGTAGATTGCTTTTTGATCAAGTACTAAGCAAAATTGTTGATCTTGGGAAGATGACAAGATTGCATTAAGGAAAAGTCAAGTTAAGTAGCTAGATGCAAGTAGATAAGATTCATTTGTAACCAAGTCAAAGTAATATTCTTGAGAAAAGCTGAATTGCATCTTGAAAAGAGAAATAATTGAGTTTATCTTTGCAAAATTGACATTTGCATTTCTTAACATAATTTTCTTTGGGAAATTTTGCTCATTAACTGTTTTGATAGCCAAAGCATAGGAGAGTATAACCAATCAAGGAACACAAGATCAATAGATCACCAAACAAGAAACCCTAAGTAAAGTGTTTACCTTAATTTAGGGCAAAATACTAAAAAAAATTCATAAATTCATCAAAATTAATCAAACAAATTTCTTTTCTCCTTAGGAAGTTGGATTGAAGCTTTGTTGACAAGATTAATAGGGACCAAGTGAAAGCAAAGCAAAAATTTGTCAAAAAACTAGAAAACTCAAAAACACGATTCTCTACACAGGATCGCGATTTTCTGAATAATTCTGTGGTTATGATGTAAAATTACAGGTGACTGTTGAATTGGAATTGGTAGAGGGTACTGAAGGGAAACAAGAGAAAAGAATACTCAAATTTGCACAAAATAGGAAGTATAGAAAAAACACGATTCTCTGCACAAAATTGTGATTTTCTGTAAGAAAAACATTTTCTGGAATTTTTAGCATATTTGGGTTTTTGGAGAAGGGTAATTGCAAAAGATTTCATTAATATTGAGAAAGTGAGGGAAGTTAAATTTTAAGGAATCAGGAAAGACTGAGTATCAAGTGGGGGAAGTGGAAAAGTACAAAATCGCGATTTTTCACCAATAGCTAATGAGAAGTGATTAATCATGAAAAACTAAGAATTGAGTATTCAAACCATAAAGTTGTTGAAGAATGAAATTGGTCAAGTGAAAAAGTGGAAATCAGTGGAAATTGCACAAGATCTAGATTTGCTGGACACTATCAAATCCTAGAATTGCAAGAGAAACTCATTTGAGTGTGAGAGAGAGAGAGAGCAGGCAAAAAATCATGACTTTCTGCAGCAAATCGTTTTGGAGAGTGTTTGAATCAAACAAGCAAGGTAAGGGGCTCAATACCATATTTTTTGTACTACCTTAAATTCACAAGATGTTTAAGCACAAAAAATACACAAAATAACCAAAATCACGAAATCGCCATATTCTGAATCTTTTCAATTTTCAGTGGAAAAAACACTATTTTGAGTTAGTTTTTTCATTGCATGTTAAAAACTAGATAAGGCGATTCTATAGAAGAAAGAAAATTCTAAAAATCAATACCTAGAAAATTCTCAAAAAATTGGACAGAATCGCGATTCTGTAGTCAGACACAAAATCGCGATTCTGTGAAACTACTAACAAAATCGTGATTCCCAGAACACGATTTTCATAAGAAAATTGTGTTATTTACGATTGTGAGCAATCACGATCGTTTGGGAACAAGATCGTGAAAAACACGATTTTGAACACAAAATCGTGTTAAACACGATTTTGAACACAAAATCGTGGAAAACACGATCCTGAGCACAGACTCGTGGAAAACACGATTTTGACAAGAAAATCGTGGAAAACACGATTTTAGCCTCAGAATCGTGAAAAACACGATTTTGACAAGAAAATCGTGCAAAACACGATTTTAGCCAAAAAGTCGTGGAAAACACGATTTTGACAAGAAAATCGTGGAAGGCACGATTTTAGCCTCAGAATCGTGAAAAACACGATTTTGACAAGAAAATAGTGGAAAACACAATTTTAGCCTCAGAATCGTGAAAAACATGATTTTGACTAGAAAATTGTGGAAAGCACGATTTTAGCCTCAGAATCGTGAAAAACACGATTTTGACAAGAAAATCGTGGAAAACACAATTTTAGCCAGAAAATTGTGGAAAACACGATTTTGACAAGAAAATCGTGGAAAACACAATTTTAGCCACAAAATCGTGAAAAACACGATTTTAGCCTCAGAATCATGAAAATTAATTGAATGATCCTTAGGTATAGAAACAAATTATACACACATTCCAAGCAAGACTTGGGAAGGAAGGAAATAGAGCAAGAGGAAGGGGAAGTGCAAGAAAGAAATTTAGGGCAAGAAAATAACATGGAAAATTTAAATGAAACAAATGAGCCTATTGAAACTGGGGATTATAGAAATATCCTCAAGTATATGTACACAAATAGGTTTGGAACCTATGTATATTAGGATGGAATGCATAAGTTTCTCATTAGACTGAGAAACTTAGAAGTTCCCCTGAACATAACACTAGTAGCTCAATTCAAAGATGGTAGATATGAGGATAGACAAGGATGTGTATACATCTTCTCACAAGACCCAGAAAATTCAAATGACTTAGGGCAATGTGCTAACAAGAGACCTTGGGAACAGAACCTAGGGCAATCAGACTTGCCAAGGCCACATGAAATTCACAGTAATGGTGAGCAACAACAAGGTAGAAGAACACATACTTCTCCAAATCCTTTTGAAAAGGAACCAGAAGCATTTAATGATTTTCCTCTAAGGAGAAGACATACTTGGAAAAATCAGGGTAGAATGCTTAGACCATATCAGGTAGCCAAATGCATGAAAAATCAGTATGAAGGATATTTTGATCCTCATGCTCATGCTGCAGAATTTAGGCAACTGATTAGAGCTGAAGAGGTGGAGCAAAATAAAGTCCAATTTGAGGCATTTGTTCTAACCCTAACAGGACCTGCATTATCTTGGTTCATTCCTTTGAGAAAGGAAATGTACCTAGATATTGAATCCTTCCTAGAAGCCTTCATTGGGGAATTTTCAAAGACTGGAATAAAACATAGCACAACCACATTGATACATAGCTTTAAACAACAAAAAGATGAAAATGTTAGGGAGGCAACCAGGAGATTCAAGCAGTACATTTACAGATGTCCCAGAGAGGAAGTACCTTCCATGGCAAGACAGGTATCCCTATTCATAGAATGATTAAGAAGTGCCCAATTAAGAACCCTAGTGTATTATAGGAGGCGCTCTGACCTAGGAGCTTGTGTAAAAGAAGCAATTGATTTGGAAGATAATAGAGGCCAAGACCTGTTAGCATTTGATCAACCTAGAACAAATGAAGATAAAATCCCACCAGCAGAGGAATTGGCTCAAGCCATTGCTAAAGCCCTAGAAGTAAGCACCAAAACCAATTTGATAAACTCTAGGATAAATACAAATAAAAAATGCTACAGTTTTGGAGAAAATCATTTGGTACAACAATGCCCATATCAAAAGCCACCACATTTGCAGGATAGGAAAACACTCAAATATTGTACACTAGAGAGAAAATGGACAAATCATACCAGGGAGGAATGCTTCTATAATAAACAACCAATAAAAGAGAGAGATTATGTGAGTCAACGAGAATCAGGATATATTGAGCAACCAAGACCTGTACTTGGGCAACAACCTCTTGTTCCAAAAAATGTGGTACCAATTAAATACACACCAATAGAGGAGGGAAACTCAAAAAACAAGGTCGCCATACAAGGAAGACTATCAATGGAATGAAGGATATCAAGAAGAATGGAAAGGATATGAATTGAGAGAACCAGAACTACAAAGCCCTAGACTTGGGAAATGGGGGAATTGAGATGGATACAGCCACATTCATGTATATAACCAATAATTATATGTCCAATCAAAAACCTCAGTTCAAAGGGGGACCAAAGATAACTTGTTATAGGTGTGGGGGAGAACATTCCATTAGAGACTATCCACAACCTCCTACATTAAGAATCGAGGGAGCTTATTGTAAGAATTGTGGCAGGGATCATTTAATAAAGGATTGTCCAAAAAATCCTCAAAAACTACAAAACACACCTAATAACATACCATTGAAAACAGTCAACATCATGGAACAAGGAGAATTGAGTGACATTGACCAAGTAAATGTAAATGCTATAACGAGGGCACAAGCTAAACAACAAGAAATGACTAGGGAACAAAATGAAGGTTCAGTCTCAAAGGGGAAGAAAAATAGACAAAAAGGAAAATGGGAAAGGAAAAAAAGAATGGGTAAAAATTTGGAAGAAGAGAATAGGGAACAATCAAACAGAACTCCTTCTCAGAAGACACAAACCCAGTCTGAGAAAGGAAATTCACAGAGTCTAGAAACATTGATCAAAGCATATAAGGGAAGAATTTAAGAGGGACCAAATCCTACAGACCATGGAATGGCTTATCCTATGCCAAACTTACAACATGAAAGAATGCAGAAGTGTAAACATATCATACAGGAAGCACAACTCAAACTGGGGGAAGTAAATAATTCTCAAAAAATAGTTGAGGAATCTGAGACAACAAGACCAAAAGGAAATATGAATCAGAAAGAAAATCCACAAATAACATTCCAGGTGAATATAGATAAACAATGTACAATTCTATATCACACCACATTGGAAGAATTGATAAAACAGAATCCTCACTTACAAAACAGAATGAAAAAATGGGAACCTATACCAGAAAATATTCATCCACAACTACAAGATTTGGAGGAGTTGTTGTATATTCCCATTGATAAGACAGGAGGATATTGTGAAGGAGAAGAAGGAAACTCAACACTAAAAATACAATTTGGTAAAAACCATGCCAAAGCCATTCTAGATAGTGGATCAGGAGTGGCCATCATGACTAAACAAACTTGGGAAAAATGGGGAAAAAATGAATTATTACCCACCAAAATGAGATTGCAACTTGCAGATGGACATATAGAAAAACCCCTAGGAATATGGGAGAAAGTGATTGTGGACATATGTGGAATAGAGATAGAACATACATTTGCCATAGTTGAGTTCCCACAATCTACTTCGTATGAAATTATCCTAGGAAGGCCATTTATGAGACAAATGCAAATTGTGCAAGATTGGGGTAATGATTGCTTATACCTTCAGAGCAAAGGAAGAATAACCAGAGTAAATCTAAGAAATGGGCACTAATGTGACATATCTCAACAAGAATGGTATAAAATACATGAAAATCAAGAATTAAGTGAAGAATCAGAGATAGAAGACCAGGATGAAATTGAATCATCAATATGGAAGTGCAATATGATAAGAAACCTCACCAATAGAAAAAGGAGATTGAGAAGAGAGGATTGTGTGGAAGGAAGAAAGTTACAAGATGAGAACTATGTACCACAACAATTCAAAGATGAAGAATTTGAGCCCTATGGGTGGAACCAAATATTGGCTACCATCGATCTGGCCAGTGATGAGTATGTAGGAGTGAAATTTCAAAATGAAGAAGGGTATGATGTTTTTCACATTGGAATGCAAATGATAAAAGTATAAAAAACAGAAGAGGAACAGAAAGGAGAAATGAGATTAGAAAAAGGGAAAACACAATTTTTGGAAGAAGTAAAAGCTGAAGATGTTATTAAAGATAAAATCTCAGGCAAGTATAAGAAAAACAAACACAAGGAAATAGAAGAAAACCAAGAGGATGAGAAGAAGAAAAAGGAAACAAACAAAGATCAACAGCTTGATGTACCAGCAAATTTCAAGACTTATGAAGTAGAAGACAGACTACTTCTCAAGATGAAACCAAAGAGAGAAAAGAAGAAAGGGGAGGCTTATGATAATGAGGAACAAACTAAGAAGGTCATGATCACTCAGGAAGAGGGAGAAGAAAGACATATTGTAGTGGCTGATGACATGACAACTCAAGAAGAGGAGGCACTAAGAAACTTGGCAAGAAACTATAGGGATGTGTTTGCTTATAGCTACAAGGATTTGAAAGGTATTGATCCTAAAATCTGTGAGCATAAGATTCCTATTACACATGATGCAAAACCTAGCAAACAGAGACATTACACATTCAATGATAAATACTCTGCTAAAATAAAGGAAGAAATTGACAAGCTGTTGGCTGCCAATTTCATCTATGAGATTGAGTATACAGAATGGATATCTCCTATAGTTGTGGTACCAAAAAAGAATGGGAAACTTAGGGTATGCATTAACTTGAAAAAGGTGAATGCAGCAACTATAAGAGATAGTTATCCACTGCCTATAACAGATCATCTTTTAGAAAGAGTTGCAAGGAAGGAGGTTTATAGTTTTTTAGATGGTTTTTCAGGATACAATCAGGTACCTATAGCATTGGAAGACCAACAAAAAACTGCCTTTTCCACAGAATGGGGAATTTATGCTTTTAGGGTTATGTCCTTTGGGTTAACCAATGCTCCAACAACTTTTCAAAGGTTGATGTGTCATATCTTCAAAGAGTTCCTGAGGAATGTAATGGAAATTTATGTAGATGATCTTTGTACTTTTTCACTAAAGATAAGATCCTTAACCATGGGACCTTGCAAAACAATTGGAAACAATACACACTTAGTATTACAAAGCAGAAATTTTATGCTGCTAGCTGGGCACTTGTATCACCTCAACCATATAGGCATATTAGAATATTGTACTCCTGAAGAAGAGCAACAGGAATATCTGAAAAGAGCTCATTGTTGGAACCCTTGCACTCATGCTTCCAGGGTAGTCACCCTAAGTAATCTCAATAGGATGGGGGTACATTGGCCTACTAAGATTCAAGATGTAACAAAATACATTGCTAATTGCTGGAAGTGCCAATCATTGCAAGATTCAGAATTCATAACTCTATATTGGTTTCAGAAAAATCCAGAATGGAGTGAAAATATTATTGAAGAGTTGAAAAGGGAGAAGAAAGGAAAACAAGTAATAGCTGGTGCAGATTCAAAAAATGTACAGGTAATCTCTGAAGAATATCAGTTGATAGGAGACCAATTGTATAAAAGAGGGATGGATGGATACTTAAGAATTTGTGTTCCTGAGGATAAATATCTGGACATGTTGGAAATGGCACATTCTGGAGTAGCAAGAGGACATTTTTCAAGTGACAGAACAGCTAAACTCATATTATATTCTAGCTTTTGGTGGCCAACCCTATTTCCTGATGCAAGAACTTATGTAAAAAGATGTGACATCTGTTAGAGGGTGAGTCAACCAAATAGAAGAGACAATATGCCATTAGTTCCATTAATTTCAACCAGAGCCTTTAGTAAATGGTGTTTAGATTTTATTGGACCTATACATCCTCCAGCAAGACAATCACATGCTGAATACATAATAGTGGCTATAGATTATCTGACAAAGTGGGCTGAGGCCAAAGCCACAAGAAGGACTGATGCTCATAGTATAGCTAGATTCCTTTATGAAAACATCATCACCAGATTTGGACTTCCAATCGAATTGGTAAGTGATAAGGGGACCCATTTTGTAAACCAAATCATAGAAAACATCACTGAATATTTCCTGATCAGTCATAGAAAGTCAGCCCCATATCACCCACAAGCAAATGGGTTAGAAGAAAGTACTAATAAAGTACTTTGCACTGTACTGTCAAAATTAGTAAACACAAACAAGAATGATTGGGATTTACAACTTAATCATGTCCTATGGGCTTATAGAGTGGCTTATAAGACTGCAATAGGAAACACACCATTCAATCTAGTATATGGACAAAATGCAGTTCTACCTAGGGAATTCCTCATTCCAACATTAAAAGTAGGTAGTCACTACAATTGGACTGGACATGAACTTTCAGAGAGAGTAATAGAATTGGAAAAATTGGGAGCTTCTAGACCCCAAGCCATTATGTGTTTATATGTGGACAAGAAAAGGCAAAAGGCCTATCATGATGTTCATAAAGAAGAAAAAGATCTACAAGAGGGAGATCTAGTTTTGGTTTACACAGTCAAAGAACATCAGAAAAAGTTTCAAAAAAAAGCACATGGGCCATATATTATATATCAGATAAATAACAGTGGAGCTATCCAATTAGCTAACATGTATGGAGAGATCATGTCAAATTTCATAAGTGGATGTAGAGTTAAAAGATATGATCTCCCATTAACTGCTTCTGAATAAAGAATATTGCAACAAGCTCAAAATAGGAAAAAAGAAGAAGAAAACATGAGAAAAGAGGCTCAACAGGAAGCAAAGGTGAGGATAAGAAAACCAAAAATCATAGGGAAGTTATCTTGTGTGAAACACCTCTAAGACAAAAAGAACATTTGCTTGTGATAATAATGGATTATCAAAATGAAAAAATTAGGGTTTTGATAGATCTGGAGCTCAAGTGAATCTGATTAGTTCAGCTTCGGTAAATAAATTTAGACTAAAAAGAACTAAAAGCAGAACCTTTATCAAAACTCTGGAAGGACAAATGATACAAAGCATGTCTTCACTATCTATTAAAGTTAGGTTCAATGATGAATATATGAAAATAGATTGTGAAGAATGGCCAGATTATTTGATGACTGAAAAATTGATTTTGGGACAACCATGGCTCAAACAAGGTAAAGTAATTTTGAATTTTGAAAAAATGAAGCTTAACTTGATCATAAATGACAAAAGGTTTTTAATATTTTTATTGAGTAATGAAGAACACGAAGGTAATCAGGATGTTCATGACCTAGACATGGAAGAATTTATTTTTCCAATAAAAGATATATAGACATTACCAATACAAACACCAAATGATCAAGCCTCATTTAATCAAAATCTGCAGAAAATTGAGAAGGCAAAGGAGGATGGACACCAAGAAGCAAGGTGGCGACGTTGGTATAATCTGACGCATCAAAGCATTAGAACAAGAAGGATATGGAACCAAAGCATACCCAAGGTCTGTTCATCAAAACAAAATTCAAGAACAAAATGGATATGGAGGCCAAAACATTCTAAAAACTACTTATCAGAAGGAGATGGATTTCTTCCTGAAACAAGTCAACTAAGGTTAAATATTATTGGGTAAAGAAATCAGAGTTGATTCAATGGAAAAAGACCATATGTACTTGATCTGGAGTTTTGTCAAAATCGGATCAGAAGGTTAGACAAAAGAAAATCACAACACACTGGAAATTAGAACAAAATCCTTTTACCCTATTCTTTTTCTAAAAGGAGAATTAGGAGGGGAAGAAAGGGAATAGAGGAAAAGGAAATTATGAAAAAAAAAAGAGAGAAAGAAAAAGAAAAATTGTGAAAAAAGAAAAATTGAGAAAAATTGTCGATTTTTTCCTTTTATAAATTTATATAGCACAAAGCAAGATATAGGAAGAAGGGTAGCAGATCCCTATTTATTACTTTTTGTATTGTCTATTCTATTTTTTATGATTTTTTATTAGTTGTAATTCTTTATTGTTGTTTATTTTTCATTTCAATCTTTTTCTTCTAAAAACATCTTCCTCCTGGATAAGAACTGTTAGAAGAGGGAAGTGCACTAGACATCTTGCTACACATGTAATGGTCACTTTAATTGAGTTTTCTAAAGAAGTCAGAGTTTAAATTCCTTCTTCATTTCATCTCAAAATAACTATTATTTTCTGATTTTATGTGACTCATGTGGGTTGAGTTCTTTTCTTTTTTATGTGTTATATTTACTCCAGAATGGTGAATGCAAAGGAGCTGCCTATTCATGATTTCAAAGCAGAATCAGTCACCTTGTCAAGGGGACATTGGTTCTTGGATAGTGAAGCTGTGGTAGAGAAAGTAGACTTGGAGTCAGATGAAGAGCCAGAGATTCCAGAGGTAGAAAAGGTGGTGAAGGAGCTCAAAGAAACCCTAAGCATAATAGGACAACTGTTAGCAGATGTATTTTTGGAAGCCTTATTGAAGAAAAATAATTGTAAAATGACAAAAACTTGTAAAAATATTTATGCAATTGTTGTAAAAATAAGGAAGAGTCTTCCTTATGTAGGATAGAATCTTATGTAATTTTTCTAGAATTTTTGGAAACTCCTAGATAGCATATTTTTAGAATAATAGAGGAAAGGAATAAAATTCAAGTGTGAAAAGGGACACTTGAAAATGTATATAAGATAATTTCCTCTATTATGAGGGGGTTGGTTAATCATTTGTTTACATGCTATCCAAGTGAATAGAGAAGGAGTGTTCTGCAGAAAGTCGTGTTTTCTCCTCTTTGTGTGGTTTCTTTGATTTGTGAGTCTAATTGTTGTGTATCTATGGAGATTTGTGAGCTTCTATTGTGTAAATTTGTTGAATGTGTATGAAGAGAGCTGAATACTGATGTGTTGAGTGATAAGTTGATGAAGAATGGTGCTGGAGATGAAAATCGTCTGTTTTCACAAAATCGCGATTGTCTCGTCTGTATGGTACAGGTAATATTTTTGAGTTTTGACTTCATAATTGTGTTCTGGTGATGAAATAGCATGTACTAGACACCAAGATTGTAGAAAATGGTGGAGATTTGCTCAAGATAATCCAAACCCTAGAAATTCCTCTGTTTCACCATTCTCAAAAATCCAGCCATTATTCTCTTATTTCTTGGATTCTATCATCTAGAAGGGGCTGTGGTCTCATGAATACTTCCAGGATTGACAAAATAAAGATGTATTGTTGATTCTTTATGCTAAATGATTGGAGAGGACAACTCCAAAGATCAATAACAAACATTTTTTGGCGCCGTTGCCGGGGAATATTTCAAAAGCTTCGTTGAAGTTGGACCTTGCTGGATCTTCTATTGTTGATGGTAACAAACACATGAAAAAGGTAACACTCTTTAATCAAGAAATGTGAACATGAAAAGGTAGATGTCTTTGTTTGTCTTTTGGGAAAAGAAAGCAATAGATCATCTTTTAGAATTGGAAGTGCTAAAATTTTTGTAAATTGATAGTTGCTCATTTCATTTTTTGAAGTAAAAGTGCAGGTGTGTGAAAAATTTGAATCAAGAAAGCTGAAGATGAGGTAACATGTGTCTATTCTTGCATTTTTAGAGTTTTTTTTACCAAGTACTAGGCAATATTGTTGATCTTGGGAAGATAACATGGTTGCACTAAGGAAAATTCAAGTAAAGTAGCTAGATGCAAGTAGAAAAGATTCATTTGTTAACCAAATCAAAGCATAAATCTTGAGAAACAAAGCTGATTTGCATTTTGAAAAAAAGTGTGTTTGAGTTTATCTTTGCAAAAATTGATACTTGCATTTCATAGCACATTTTCTTTGGAAAGTTTTTCTCATGAACTGTTTTGATAGCTAAGCCATAAGAGATTATAACCAATCAAGGAACACAGGATCAGTAGATCACCAAACAAGAAACCCTAAGTGAAGTGTTTACCTTAATTTAGGGCAAAATACTCAAAAAAAAATGCAAAAAATTCATTTAAAACAATCAAACAAATTTCTTTTCTTCTTAGGAAGTTGGACTGAAGCTTTGTGGATAAGAGTAATAGAGACCAAGTGAAAGAAAAGCAAAAATTTGTCAAAAAATGAGAAGATTTGAAAAACACGATTTTCTGAACAACATCACGATTTTCTGAATAATGTTGTGACTATGAGGTAAAATTGCAGGTGATTGTTGAATTGGAGTTGGTAAAGGGTACTGAAGGGGAACAAGAGAGAAGAATACTCAAATTTGCATAAAATAATAAGTATAGAAAAAACACGATTTTCTGCACAAAATCACGATTTTCTGAGTAATGTGGTGATTTTGATGCAAAAGTACAGGAGTTCGGTGAATTGCAATGGGTAGAGGGTATTGAAAGAGAACAAGAGAAAAGAATACTCAAATTTGCACAAGATAAGAAGTACAGAAAAAACACGATTTTCTGCACAAAATCGCGATTTTCTGTAAGGGAAATTTTCTGGAATTTTCAGCATATTTGGGTTTTTGGAGAAAGATAATTGCAAGAGATGTCATCAAGATTGAGTAAGTGAAGTTGTGAAAGAGTGAGGAAAAGTGGAAATCACACAAAATCGCGATTTTCTGGACACTATAAAAACCTGGAATTGAAAGAAAAATTCATTTGAGTGAGTGTGAGAGCAAGCAAAAAAATCGCGATTTTCTGCAGCCAACTATTCTAGGGAAGTTTTCAATCAAGCAAGCAAGGTAAGGGGCCTCAATATTATTTTCTTACATTTGGTTACATTGTAGTGATCATAAAAAGCAGAAAATAGTAGTTATTAGAAAAACACGGAATCGCGATTTTAAGTTTTGGAATTTTTTTTTTGCAAAGAAATGAAAAGTTTTTGGTAAACACATTCATTGCATGTTAAAAAATAGATAGGGTGATTCTATAGGTGAAATAAAACCTTAAAAATCTTTATCTAAAAATTTTCAAAAAAAAGTGTTCAGAATCGCGATTCTGTAGTCAAACACAAAATCGCGATTCTCTGAACTAGGGACAAAATCGTGATTCCCAGAATGCGATTTTCATAAGAAAATCGTGTTATTTACAATTGTGAGCAATCACGATTGTCTGGGAACAAAATCGTGAAAAAACACGATGCTGAGCACAGAATCGTGAAAAACACGATTTTGAGCACAGAATCGTGAAAAATACGATTTTGAGCACAGAATCGTGAAAAACACGATTTTGAGCACAAAATCGTGGAAAACACGATTTTGAGCACAGAATCCTGAAAAACACGATTTTGAGCACAAAATCGTGAAAAACATGATTTTCAGTGGAGAATCGTGAAAAACATGACTTTGAACACAAAATCGTGAAAAACACTAATTTAGTTAGAAAATCGTGAAAAAAATACGATTTTGAACACAAAATCGTGAAAAACAGGATTTTGAGCACAGAATCGTGAAAAACGCGATTTTTGTCAAAAAATCGTGAAAAACACGATTTTGAACACAAAATCGTGAAAAACACGATTTTAGTCAGGAAATCGTGAAAAACACGATTCTCAGTAGAAAATCGTGGAAAACACGATTTTGAGTACAAAATCGCAAAAAACACTAAGTTCACTCAGAAAAGCGTGAAAAAAACACGATTTTGAACACAAAATCGTGAAAAACACGATTCTGACCACAGAATCGTGAAAATTAGGTGAATGATTCTTAGGTCTGGGAACAAACTAAATTCACATACTAAGCAAGACCTAGGTAGGAAGGAGATAGAGTGAGTAGTAGGGGAAGTGCAAAAAAGAAATTTAGGGCAAGAAAACAACATGGAAAATTTAAATGAAACAAATGAGCCCATTGAAACTGGGGATTATAGAAATATCCTCAAATACATGTATACAAATAGGTTTGGCACCTATGTATATCAGGATGGAATGCATAAGTTTCTCATTAGATTGAGAAACTTAGAAGTTCCCCTAAACATAACACCAATAGCCCAGTTCAAAGATGGTAGGTATGAGGATAGGCAAGGGTGTGTGTATATCTTCTCCCAAGACCCAGAAAATTCAAATGACTTAGGGCTGACCATGGACCTTGGGAACATAACATAGGACAACCAGATTTACCAAGACCACATGAAAACTACACTAGTAATGAGCAACAACAAGGGAGGAGGACACATGCTTCCCCAAATCCCTTTGAAAAGGAACCAGAAGGATAATATAATGAATTTTCACTAAGAAGAAGACATCATTGGCAACCTCAGGGTAGAATGCTTAGACCATATCAAGTAGCCAAATGCATGAAAAATCAATAAGAAATATATTCTGATCCTCATGCTCATGCTGCAGAGTTTAGGCAAATAATTAGAGCTGAGGAGGTGGAAGATTACAAAGTTCAATTTGAAGCATTTGGTCTAACCCTAATAGGGCCAGCATTATCTTGGTTCATCCCTTTGAGAAAGGAAATGTACCTAGATATTGAATCCTTCCTAGAAGCCTTCATTGGGGAATTCTCAAAGACTGGAATAAAACATAGCAGAGCCACTCTGATACACAATTTTAGACAACAAAAAGATGAAAATGTCAGAGAGGCAGCCAGGAGATTTAAGCAATATATTGACAGATGTCCTAAAGAAGAAGTACCTTCCATGGCAAGACAAGTATCCCTATTCATAGAAGGATTAAGAAGTGCTCAATTAAGGACCCTAGTGTACTACAGAAGATGCCCTGATCTAGGAGCTTGTGTAAAAGAAGCAATAGATTTGGAGGATAATAGAGGCCAAGATCTGTTAGCATTTGATCAACACAGATCAAATGAAGATAAAATCCCTCCAGCAGAAGAATTGGCTCAGCCATTGCTAAAGCCCTGGAAGTAAGCACTAAAACCAATTTGATAAACTCCAGGATAAACACAAATAAAAAATGCTACAATTGTGGAGAAAGTCATCTGGTACAACATTGCCCATATCAAAAGCCTCCACATTTGCAAGATAGAAAAACACTCAAATATTGTACACTAGAGAGGAAATGGACAAATCATACCAGGGAGGAATGCTTCTATAATAAACAACCCATAAAGGAGAGAGACTATGGGAGCCAAAGAGAATCAGTGTATATTGAGCAACCAAGACCTGTGCTTGGGCAACAACCTCCTATACCAACAAATGTGGTACCAATCAAATACACACCAATAGAGGAGGGAAACTCAAGAACAAAGTCACCATACAAGGAGGATTATCAATGGAATGAAGGATATCAAGAAGAATGGGAAGGTTATGAATCAAGAGAACCAGAATTACAAGCCCTAGACTTGGGAAATGGAAGAATTGAGATGGACACCGCCACTTTCATGTATATAACCAATAATTATATGTCCAACCAAAAACCTCAATTCAAAGGGGGACCAAAGATAACTTGTTATAGGTGTGGGGGAGATCATTTCATTAGAGACTGTCCACAACCTCCTACATTAAGAATAGAAGGAGCATATTGCAAGGATTGTGGCAGGGAGCATTTGATAAAGGATTGCCCAGAAAATCCTCAAAAACAACAAAACAGACCTAATAACATACCACTAAAAGTAGTCAATATCATGGAACAAGAAGAATTGAGTGACATTGACCAAGTAAATGTAAATACTATAACAAGGTCACAAGCAAAACAACAAAGAACAACTAAGGAACAGAATGAAGGTTCAATCCCAAAGATAAAGAAAAATAGACAAAAAGGGAAATGGGAAAGGAAACAAAAAATGGGTAAACATATAGAAGAAGAAAAGAGGGAACAATCAAAAAGTACTTCTCCTCAAAAGATACAAACTCAGTTGGAGATAGGAAATTCACAAAGTCTAGACACTTTAATAAAAGCATACAAAGGAAGAATTCAAGAGGGACCAAGCCCTACTGATCATACAATGGCTTATCCTATGCCAGACTTAGAACATGAAAGAATGCAGAAGTGTAAACAAATCATACGGGAAGTGCAACTCAAAATGGGGGAAGAAGACAATTCTCAAAAAATAGCTGAGGAATCTGAGACAACAAAAACAAGAGGAAATAGTAGCAAGGAAGAAAACCCACAAGTAACACTCCAGGTGAATATAAATAAACGATGCACAATTCTTTATCAAACCACATGGGAAGAGGTAATGAAACAAAATCCTCACCTAAACCCAAATGAAAAAATGGGAAACAACACCAGAAAATCTTCATCCACAACTACAGGAAATAGAGGAGTTGTGGTATATTCCCATTGATAAGATAGGAGGATATTGTGAAGGAGAAGAGGGAAATTCAACCCTAAAAATACAATTTGGTAAAAACCAGGCCAAAGCTATTTTGGATAGTGGATCAGGAGTGGCCATCATGACTAAACAAACTTGGGAGAAATGGGGAAAAAATGAATTATTACCCACAAAAATGAGATTGCAACTTGCAGATGGACACATAGAAAAACCCCTAGGAATATGGGAAAAAGTGATTGTGGACATATGTGGAATAGAGATAGAACATACCTTTGCTATAGTTGAATTCCCACAATCCACTTCATATGAAATTATCCTAGGAAGAACATTCATGAGACAAATGCAAATTGTGCAAGATTGGGGTAATGATTGCTTATACATGGAGAGCAAAGGAAGAATAACCAAAGTAAATCTAAGAAATGGGCACTACTGTGACATATCTCCTCAAGAATGGTATAAAATTCATCAGAATAAAGAGTTGAGTGAGGAATCAAAAATAGAAGACCAGGATGAGACTGAATCATCAGTATGGAAGTGCAATATGATAAGAAATCTTACCAGTAGGAAAAGGAGATTAAGAAGAGAGGATTGTGTGGAAGGAAGGAAGTTACAAGATGAGAACTATGTAGGAAGGAAGTTACAAGATGAGAACTATGTACCACAACAATTCAAGGATGAGGAATTTGAGCCCTATGGGTGGAATCAAATTTTGGCTACCATGGATCTAGCCAGTGATGAATATGTAGGAGTGGAATTTCAAAATGAAGAAGGGTATGATGTCTTTCACATTGGAATTCAAATGATAAAGGTATCCGGAACAGAAGAAGACAAAGAAGAAGAAATGATACTAGAAAAAGGGAAGACACAATTTTTGGAGGAAGTAAAAGCTGAAGATGCTATTAAAGATAAAATCTCAGGCAAATACAAGAAAAACAAACACAAGGAAATAGAAGAAAATCAGGACGATGAGAAGAAGACAAGGGAAATGAACAAAGATCAACAGTTTGATGTACCGAAAAATTTCAAGACTTATGAAGTGGAAAACAGATTACTTCTCAAAAGGAAACCAAAGAGGGAAAAGAAGAAAGGAGAGGCTTATGATAATGAGGAACAAACTAAAAAGATCATGATCACTCAGGAGGAGGGAGAAGAAAGTCACATTGTAGTGGCTGATGACATGACAACTCAAGAAGAGGAGGCACTAAGAAACTTGGCAAGAAATTATAGGGATGTATTTGCTTATAGCTATAAGGATTTGAAAGGTATTGATCCTAAAATCTGTGAGCATAAGATTCCTATTACACCTGAAGCAAAACCTAGTAAACAGAGACATTACACATTCAATGATAAATACTCTGCTAAAATAAAGGAAGAAATTGACAAGCTATTAGCTGCCAATTTCATCTATGAAATTGAGTATACAGAATGGATATCTCCTATAGTTGTGGTACCAAAAAAGAATGGGAAGCTTAGGGTATGCATTAACTTGAAAAAGGTAAATGCAGCAACTATAAGGGATAATTATCCACTGCCTATAACAGATCATCTTCTAGAAAGAGTTGCAGGGAAGGGGGTTTATAGTTTTTTAGATGGTTTTTCAAGATACAACCAGGTTCCCATAGCATTGGAAGATCAACATAAAACTGCCTTCTCCACAGAATGGGGAATTTATGCTTTTAGGGTTATTCCCTTTAGGTTAACCAATGCCCCAACAACTTTTCAGAGGTTGATGTGTCACATCTTCAAAGAGTTCCTGAGAAAGGTAATGGAAATCTATGTAGATGATCTTTGTACTTTTTCATTAAAAAGACAAGATCACTTGCAGGATTTAGAAAATATATTCAGGAAATGCAGAACCTACAGAGTATGCTTAAATCCAGAAAAATGTGTATTATTTGTAAGACAAGGAAGAATGTTAGGTCACATAGTCTCTAAAAATGGAATTTCAACTGATGAAAAGAAAATAAAGGCCATAATAGAGCTTCCAAGACCAACAAGTGTAAAGGAACTTCAAACTTTTATGGGACATTGTGGGTACTATAGGAAATTTGTACACAAATTTGCTGACATAGCTAAACCCTTATATGCCCTAATTACAAAGTTTGAGTGGACCAAGGAGTGTGACCAAGCCTTTGAAAATTTAAAAACTTGTTTGGTAATAGCCCCAATTCTGAAAACACCTCAATGGGATAAAATTTTTCATGTCCATGTGGATGCTTCAAATTATGCCTTAGGATGTGTGTTAGCACAACCAATAGAAGGAAGCAAGTTAGATTTTCCAGTAGCCTATGCTAGTAGGCAATTGAATCTAGCAGAGAAAAATTACACAACCACTGAAAGAGAGGGATTGGGCATGGTATTTGCTGTAAGAAAATACAGACATTACCTTTTGGCCAACAAGTTTAAGTTCTTTGTAGACCATCAAGCTTTGTTATATTTGGTAAATAAACCTTGTCACACTGGGAGAATAGTCAGATGGTTTCTTTTGCTAATGGAATTTGAGTTTGAAGTGGTGGTCAGACAAGGGAAAACACACTTGAGAGCAGATCATTTATCTCGAATTCAGTCTAAAGAACCCAGTTCACCGTTAGATGACAATCTGCCAGACACCTATCTGTTTAAGGTAGAGAGTGTTCTTGAGTGGGCCATGACTTTAGTACCATTATTAACCACGGGACCTTGCAGAAAAGTTGGGAACAATGCACACTTAGTGTTACAAAGCAGAAACTTTATGTTACTAGCTGGGCATTTGTACCATCTCAACCACACAGGCATATTGGAATATTGCACTCCTGAGGAAGAGCAACATGAATATCTGAGGAGAGCTCATCATTGGAACCCTTGCACTCATGCTTCTAGGGTAGTCACCCTAAGTAATCTCAATAGGATCGGGGTACATTGGCCTAATAAGATTCAAGATGTAACAAAATACATTGCTAATTGCAGGAAGTCCCAAACATTGCAAGATTCAGAATTCATAACTCTATATTGGTTCCAGAAAAATCCAGATTGGAGTGAAAATATCATTGAGGAATTGAAAAGGAAGAAGAAAGGAAAACAAGTGATAGCTGGTACAGATTCAAGAAATCTACAAGTAATCTCTGAAGAATATCAATTGATAGGAGAACAATTGTATAAGAGAGGAATGGATGGATACCTAAGAATTTGTGTTCCTGAGAATAAATATTTGGAAATGTTGGAAATGGCACACTCTGGAGTGGCAGGAGGACACTTCTCAAGTGACAGAACTGCTAAACTCATTTATATTCTGGGTTTTGGTGGCCAACGCTATTTCCTGACAAAGAGAAAAATTGTCTACAACATGAGCTAGTTGAATGCTCACAACTGCTAGTTAAGCAGAGACCTCACTTCACTCCAGCAAGCTTTTCTCAGAGATTATACAGAGAATGAATCTGAAACTTTGCTTAACTTTAGAGCACTCTAATAGCTACCCAATGACACCAAAATCATAGAAAATGGATAAATAGAGAAGGAGAACCAGCCCTTACAACAGAGAGCAAAATATTTCCAACAAAGCCTACACATAGAGAGACATCAATCACACAACTTCACTAAAATAAATGTTGCTCCCAGATTACTCAGAGAATGCTTGAGAGAATTTTTGAGCATAAAATAGACTCTAATAGCTATCCAATGAGACAAGAATTACATCAAATGGATACAATATGACGGAGAACCAATGCTAACAACTCAGGGGTAGAGAGTTGCAACACTGCGTGTGCACACACATAGATATGCCTACTAAAAGAAAACAAACAAGCAAGCAAGGGGCTAGCTTAAGCAAGGGGCTTGCTTATCACAACTCCAGCACTTAGTGCTCACTTTACATGAGCTAAAACTCCAAGAAGATGGCCCAAAAGAAGTTGGGATACATGCTCCTTTTATAGTGAGAAGTGTGCCCCTAGATTCTAGGAACTACCTTTCCAAATCAGCCTCCTAACTTGGAGGATTTAGTTGAGATGAATTGGGGAGTCGTTGAGTGACTTTTCTTGATGGAATCTCGTGGCTTTTGGCTTCCTTTGATTGCTCCACATGTCCATAAAAGATTCCCCACGAATTTGTAGCTTGAAGCTTGACTTTTAACACTCCCCCTCAAGCTTCAATTCTTCATCCTCATCCAAGCTCCTTCATGTTGATGCTTTGCTTGAATTTTGAAATATTCATTCCATCCAAAGCCTTTGTAAACATGTCGGCAACTTGGTCCTTGGTACCAATATGATGTACTGAAACTTCCTTCGATATCACCTTTTCCCTTATGAAGTGATAGTGCACTTCAATATGCTTGGTTCTAGCATGATAGACAGGATTCGATTCTAGATGAATGCTACTCATATTGTCACAAAAAGTTGGATATGTGTCACCTTCAAATTAAGCTACATAAATAACTTCTTAATCCACATTAGCTCACATGTGACTTGAGCCAAAGCTCTATACTCAGCCTCGGTGGAAGATAATGCCAGCGTGGGTTGCTTCTTTGAAATCCATGAGATGATCTTGCTACCTACCATGACTAGGTAACCACTTGTACTTCTTCTATCCTCCTTGGAACCGGCCCAATCCCCATCAGAATAAGCTTTGACCTGCATATCATCATCAAATGAATAGAACAATCCTTCATTTATAGTGGCCTTGAGATATCGTAACATTCTTCTTGCAGCTTGCAAGTGTGTAGTCCTTGGACTATGCATAAATTGTGATAACACTCCAACTCCATATGCTATGTAGGGTCTAGTTATTGTGGCATAATTGAAAGAGCCTACAATAGAGCGATAAAAAGTTAAATCCTCTAATGGCCCTCCATCAATGGAGCTTAGCTTTACATTAACTTCCATGGGATTTGAAATAGGCTTGCAATGTAGCATCCCAAACCTCTCAAGTAGGTCTAGAATATACTTCCTTTGTATGAGCATAATACCTTCTTCTTTGTATACAACTTCAATGCCAAGAAAATACCTAAGATCTCCAAGATCAGATATCCTAAACTCCTTTCCAAGCTTTGCCTTGATCTCCTCAATGCCCTTTGTATCATTACCTGTAATGATAAGATCATCTACATACACACACATGTAGACTACAAGTTCTCCTCTTTGTTTGATGAAGAGAGATGGATCCGCCTTGCATTGATCGTAACCACATTTGATCAAATAGTCCACCAATCTTTGGTTCCAAGCCCTTGCAGCTTGCTTTAGGCCATAAAGTGCCTTCTTCAACCTACAAACATGATGTGGAAACTCTTTATGAATAAAACCTAGTGGTTGCTCCATGTATACCTCTTCTTCCAAGTCTCCATTGAGAAAGACATTCTTGATATCAAATTGGAAAAGCTTCCATCCTTTGCTAGCAGCCATTGCAATGAGTTTCCTAATGGTGCTCATCTTTGCCACGGGGCTGAATGTCTCTTCAAAGTCCACTCCATAGGTTTGTGCAAAACCCTTGGCCACCAATCTTGCTCTGAACCTAGAAATAGATCCATCTAAATTCCTCTTTACTTTATACACCCACTTATTACCTATTACCTTCATGTTCTCATTCTTGGGCACTAGAGTCCATGTTTGATTTTCCTCAAGTGTGTTGGTCTCTTCTTGCATTGCCTCTTTCCATTCGGTGTACCTGCTTGCATCTTCATAGCAATCGGGCTCATGATCTTCTACTACTTTGTTCATATATGCATAATGTGTTGCCATGTATGAATCATAAGTAAACCTTGAGTTGGATACTTAACTCTAGAAGACTTCCTTTCTTCACCTTTTGGAGGAACAAACCTCCTTTGCCTTGGGAACTTGATCTCTTTCTTTGACATAGCTTCTTTCTCCATCATGTGTCCTTCATCATGTTCAACTTCATTACCTTCTTCATCCAACTCCACCAATGTTGCTTTGCCTTTGTTGATTGATTGTGCTTCATAGCTTGATGAAGATCTCCCCCTCCATGGTGAGTTCATGCTTGAACTATCTTCATTGATGGAACACCTTGGGCCGCTTAGCTCTAGGTCGATTTGTTCTTCATCATGTCCATGCTTTTCTTCTTCATAGTCCTGCATACAATCATACTTCTTATACCAAGGGAGTAGCTCATCAAATGCTACATCCCTTGATATCCTCAAGTCCTTTGTGTTTGTTTTGAAGCACCTGTAACCTTTATGATCATTTGAATATCCTAGAAACACACACTTTTCTGCCTTTGGTTGTAGCTTGTGCCTCAATTCACTTGGCACATGTACATAACAAGTACATCCAAATATCTTCAAGTGGGAAAGATCAGGTTTCCTACCATAATAGGCTTGATATGGTGTCAAGCCATGAATCCCTGAGGTAGGAGCCCTATTCATAAGATACACGGCGGTATTTGCTGCATCACTCCAAAACATGTTAGGTACATTCATCTCATTAAGCATTGCTCTAGCGATCTCGACAATGTATCTATTCTTTCTCTCTGCTACTCCATTTTGTTGGGGTGTGTACCTGCATGTTACTTGCCTCTTGATGCCTTGATCCATTAAAAAAATCAGAAAACGCATTGGAGAAATATTCTCCCCCTCCATCGGACCTTAGCTTCTTGATATATGTACCTCTTTCCTTTTCTACCATTGCCTTGAATGCTTCGAAACATGTGAACACATCTGATTTGTTTTTGATGAAATAAACCCAAACCATCCTTGTGCAATCATCTATAAAAGTGACAAAGTACTTGTTACCTCCAATGGATTGCTCTTTGGTTGGCCCCCACACATTTGTATGTATCAACTCTAATGGATGTTGGCTTATGTAGCCACTCTTCTTGAATGGAAGTCTCGCTTGCTTCCCTAGTTGACAAGATTCACATAAATGCTTCATACCTTGTCCTTGGAAGTTGGAAAGACCTTTGACCAGCCTCTTGAATTGCATTTCCTTCATTCTTTGTATGTTGATGTGACCTATCCTCTTGTGCCACAAGTCCAACTCCGAAATCCTCTTGTTTCCATATGTGAAGTAGACATGTTGAGTGAAATGAGAATTTACCTCCAAAGTGAAGAGTCTCCCTTGCTTCTTTCCTCTTGCTATGACCTTATAACCTTGCTTAGGGTTCTCCAAAAAGCATCCACCTTTGTTGAACCTTACTTGATAGCCTCTTTCAACCATTTGCCCAACGGACACCAAGTTCTTTGTGATAGTAGGTACATGCAAGACATCCTTGAGACATCTTCCTTCCTCCTTGTCATCCAAAGCTACATCTCCAACATGGGAGATCTCATGGGCTGTATCATCACCTGTTTCTACATGTCCTTTACCTTTGGGAACATGTAGATTAGTAAACCAAGAAGAATTGCAACTCATATGGTTGCTACATCCACTATCAATATACCAAGTGTTATCTACTTTGCTTGAATTTGCATTCATGTGCATCATCAAGAGATTGTCATTTTCTGAACTTGTAGAAGCATAATTACCTTGGCCTTTGTATGAAGAACCTTGATTATAGCTCCTTTGGTTTCCTCCTTGGTAGCAATCTCTAGCTTAGTGGCCAAACTTGCCACATATGTAACATCCTTCACCATCTTGATTCCTATTTTGTTGATGTCGTCCTCCTCTTCCTCTTGTTCTTCCTCTCCCTCTTTGTGATGAGGTGCCTTGGTCATGTCCTTGATTGCTTGAGTGGCCTTGACTTCCTCCAAACCTTCCTTTGCCCCTTCCTTGTCCTCTTCTTCCTTTGCCCCTTTGATTACCTGCATAGAAAACTTGTGCATCCTTGCTTTTAGTTGAACTTCCACCTATGTTCATTTCTTCGGTGACCATGAGAGCAACCAATTGCTCAAAATCGGGAAGATTATCCCTTACATAAACTGAAGTGGTAAAGGGTTTCCACTTCTCATCATCTCTCAAACCATTGAGAGTATAAGCCACAAGATCGTCATCGTCTACGTGGCTTCCAATGGATCCCAATGCATCTGGTAACTCCTTGACCTTAAGTATGTAGTCATTTATGCTACTCCCTGAGCTCTTTCTAAGGTTGTTGAGCTCATTCTTGAGTTGGATCTTCCTTGCTTTGGTGCTTGTTGAATAAAGCCTTTCAAGTGTCTCCCTTCCCTTATGCTTGAATCCAAGTCTTGGATATGGCCGATCATGCTATTGCTAATGTGTTGGGAAAGGATAAAGATAACCCTCTTGTCTCTTTCATTCCATTCCCTAAACGCCCTTCTCTGGTCATTGGTTGGATTCTCATCCAACCTAGGTCTTGGTTCATTTCCACTAATCAACCCCCAAAGGCCCTTGCCCATAAGATAGTTGGAGACCCTAAATCTCCATGGTTGATAGTTACCTTTGTCTAGCTTTTCAATTTGAGTGTTGAAGTCTCCCATATCTAGTCTTTGATACTTGACCTAGCCCTTGGCCAATGCTCCAATGTGTGTAAAATGAAAATGAGGCTCTGATGTTACCTCAATCCAAAGCTTTCCTTAGATGGACACCTTGTGCTCTTGCAAATTTGAGTAGAATAGCTCCCCCTTGATATGAGCTACCTCCAAGAAGCTTTTGTTGATGCAAATCTTCAACCACCAACTCCAAGAGGTCTTCTTGCTTGTATTTGATGCCTCCAAGATGCCCAAATGCTCTGATACCACTGATGGGAGAAGTATCTCAACCCCTAAGCAACGACGAAGCGCGAATGACCTCCACAGGTATCCTTCTTTGACCTCTGCACACCAAAAGTGCTCTTACTCAGAGCTTATGCAGACAACTCTAGTGAGATTTTTAAGACCTGTAGTAGACACCAAGATCTTTCCAACAAGACAAATTTTACTTCAAATGGATGCTTACACAAAGAGAAACAATGTCTACAACATGAGCTAGTTGAATGCTCACAACTGCTAGTCAAGCAGAGACTTCACTTCACTCCAGCAAGCTTTTCTCAGAGATTATACGGAGAATGAATCTCAAACTTTGCTTAACTTTAGAGCACTCTAATAGCTACCCAATGACACCAAAATCATAGAAAATGGATAAATAGAGAAGGAGAACCAGCCCTTACAACAGAGAGCAAAATATTTCCAACAGAGCCTACACACAGAGAGAGACATCATCACACAACTTCACTAAAATAAATTTTGCTCCCAGATTACTCAGAGAATGCTCCAGAGAATTTGTGAGCATGAAATAGACTCTAATAGCTATCCAATGATACAAGAATTACATCAAATAGATACAATATGATGGAGGACCAATGCTAACAACTCAGGGGTAGAGAGTTGCAACACTGCCTGTGCACACACATAGATATGCCTACTAAAAGAAAACAAACAAGCAAGCAAGGGGCTTGCTTATCACATCTCCAGCACTTAGTGTGCACTTTACATGAGCTAAAACGCCAAGAAGATGGCCCAAAAGAAGTCTGGATACATGCTCCTTTTATAGTGATAAGTGTGCCCCTAAAATCTAGGAACTACCTTTCCAAATCAGCCTCCTAACTTGGAGGATTTAGTTAAGATTAATTGGGGAGTGGTTGAGTGACTTTTCTTGATGGAATCTCGTGGCTTTTGGCTTCCTTTGATTGCTCCACATGTCCATAAAAGATTCCCCACGAATTTGTAGCTTGAAGCTTGACTTTTAACACTCCCCCTCAAGCTTCAATTCTTCATCCTCATTCAAGCTCCTTCATGTTGATGCTTTGCTTGAATTTTGATATCTTCATTCCATCCAAAGCCTTTGTAAACATATCGGCAACTTGGTCCTTGGTACCAATATGATGTACTAAAACTTCCTTCGATATCACCTTTTCCCTTATGAAGTGATAGTGCACTTCAATATGCTTGGTTCTAGCATGATAGACAGGATTCGATGCTAGATGAATGCTACTCATATTGTCACAAAAAATTGGATATGTGTCAACCTGCAAATTAAGCTCCATAAATAACTTCTTAATCCACATTAGCTCACATGTGACTTGAGCCAAAGCTCTATACTCAGCCTCAGTGGAAGATAATGCCACCGTGGGTTGCTTCTTTGAAATCCATGAGATGATCTTGCTACCTAGCATGACTAGGTAACCACTTGTACTTCTTCTATCCTCCTTGGAACCGGCCCAATCCGCATCAGAATAAGCTTTGACCTGCATATCATCATCAAATGAATAGAACAATCCTTCATTTATAGTGGCCTTGAGATATCGTAACATTCTTCTTGCAGCTTGCAAGTGTGTAGTCCTTGGACTATGCATAAATTGTGATAACACTACAACTCCATATGCTATGTCAGGCAAGGGGCTTGCTTATCACATCTCCAGCACTTAGTGTGCACTTTACATGAGCTAAAACGCCAAGAAGATGGCCCAAAAGAAGTCTGGATACATGCTCCTTTTATAGTGATAAGTGTGCCCCTAAAATCTAGGAACTACCTTTCCAAATCAGCCTCCTAACTTGGAGGATTTAGTTAAGATTAATTGGGGAGTGGTTGAGTGACTTTTCTTGATGGAATCTCGTGGCTTTTGGCTTCCTTTGATTGCTCCACATGTCCATAAAAGATTCCCCACGAATTTGTAGCTTGAAGCTTGACTTTTAACACTCCCCCTCAAGCTTCAATTCTTCATCCTCATTCAAGCTCCTTCATGTTGATGCTTTGCTTGAATTTTGATATCTTCATTCCATCCAAAGCCTTTGTAAACATATCGGCAACTTGGTCCTTGGTACCAATATGATGTACTAAAACTTCCTTCGATATCACCTTTTCCCTTATGAAGTGATAGTGCACTTCAATATGCTTGGTTCTAGCATGATAGACAGGATTCGATGCTAGATGAATGCTACTCATATTGTCACAAAAAATTGGATATGTGTCAACCTGCAAATTAAGCTCCATAAATAACTTCTTAATCCACATTAGCTCACATGTGACTTGAGCCAAAGCTCTATACTCAGCCTCAGTGGAAGATAATGCCACCGTGGGTTGCTTCTTTGAAATCCATGAGATGATCTTGCTACCTACCATGACTAGGTAACCACTTGTACTTCTTCTATCCTCCTTGGAACCGGCCCAATCCGCATCAGAATAAGCTTTGACCTGCATATCATCATCAAATGAATAGAACAATCCTTCATTTATAGTGGCCTTGAGATATCGTAACATTCTTCTTGCAGCTTGCAAGTGTGTAGTCCTTGGACTATGCATAAATTGTGATAACACTACAACTCCATATGCTATGTCAGGCCTAGTTATTATGGCATAATTGAAAGAGCCTACAATAGAGCAATTAAAAAGTTACATCCTCTAATGGCTCTCCATCGATGGAGCTTAGCTTTACATTAACTTCCATGGGATTTGAAATAGGCTTGCAATGTAGCATCCTAAACCTCTCAAGTAGGTCTAGAATATACTTCCTTTGTATGAGCATAATACCTTCTTCTTTGTATACAACTTCAATGCCAAGAAAATACCTAAGATCTCCAAGATCAGATATCCTAGAATCCTTTCCAAGCTTTGCCTTGATCTCCTCAATGCCCTTTGTATCATTACCTGTAATGATAAGATCATCTACATACACACACATGTAGACTACAAGTTCTTCTCTTTGTTTGATGAAGAGAGATGGATCCGCCTTGCATTGATTGTAACCACATTTGATCAAATAGTCCACCAATCTTTGGTTCCAAGCCCTTGGAGCTTGCTTTAGGCCATAAAGTGCCTTCTTCAACCTACAAACATGATGTGGAAACTCTTTATGAACAAAACCTAGTGGTTGCTCCATGTATACCTCTTCTTCCAAGTCTCCATTGAGAAAGGCATTCTTGATATCCAATTGGAAAAGCTTCCATCCTTTGCTAGCAGCCATTGCAATGAGTGTCCTAATGGTGCTCATCTTTGCCACGGGGCTGAATGTCTCTTCAAAGTCTGTTGGAGATAGACGTCTGCGGAAGCACGCGAACAGCACAAGGAAGAAGAAGAAGCTTGGAGCACAACACACAAGACTGAATGTATTACTAGAGAATGTACAAAGATAAGTAGCCCATTAGGGCAATAGGCGTATATACAAGCCGGGGGAAAAAAACCTCCTAAAGAGGGAAAAAAGTGCCCCGGCGGTCCTAGAGTGTTTACACACATCACTACCTAAATATATCAACAAATCCCCCCTGGGAGTGATGCGGTGAACAAGGAGCTGGCACTCATGTATAAGGAAATGCCAAGCTATGTGGAAATCACTCCACAAAAGGAAGTAAGCCCAAAGCTTTGCGGAAAGCTTCAAACTTCTCCCTAGGCAGAGCCTTCGTGAAAAGGTCTGCAATGTTCTCCTGCGTGGGCACATATTGTTGGTGCAGATCAATCACCAATTGAATGTTTGAAGACTAAAGAATGAAGGATGAGATCAATTCTTGAAGCTTTGAAGGAAGATACATTCAGAGTATGTGAGGAATGTACACATATGTACATAGTTCACTTAGATCTTTGATTAGTCATAGACTTGTACAAATTTATCTATAAATACCCTGAAAATGTCGAGGCGTGATATGAGAGCATATGTGACAATAGATAGAAGTCAAGAATGAGGAAGATAGATGTCAAGAGACATGTGAAAAGTTAGTTGAGTTTCCTCTCATCACTCAACTGTAACTTTCTGAGTAATTGAAGAAATATTGCGCCCGATCTTTTCGTGTCTGCTCAGTCTCTGTTTGATCAATTGTGAAATCCTTTTGAGGATATCTAAGTTGGTAGTTAATGAGCCTGTGACCTGAGTTTCAGAGTCTAATTGTAAACAGGCTAGGAGAATTGTTAGTAGGAACATTCATATGTGTTGAGTGTTCACAGTTCTCTGAAACAGGCGCAAATTTTGATCTTAATCTTTTGGTCAGTTCTCACTCCATAGTTTAAAGTTTTGTGCAAGCAAGCACTTAATCTTTAAGTTGGAAGGTAATCTACTTGTGGCTAGAAGCATTTGCTTAAACGGGTTTTGTACTGAGAGAATTGAAGTTAAGAAGTTAGGGGTGTCTAAATCGACTTCTCAGAAGTGCAGATTCAGACATAGGTAACTTGTGAAGTTGATTTCTCAAGTTATACTAAACCTTTTGAAGAACTTTAACTTGGAGGAGGTGCGCAATCTTTAGATGACACTCCATACAAAATTTCATAGAAAACTTTACATGTTTGATAGGTCAATGAGAAGAAATTGTGCAGCAGACTTTCTGTGTTTCATCTTCTTCACAGAATTTTTCAACTTTTGATAATTTGGAGATTGGACCTCTAATTTAGTGAAGGTTTTGACTTACTCTTGATATAGAGGTGTTCTAAATTCAAGAGTAGGTTGTTCTTTTGGAGATTAACACTCTCCATCAGTGGTATCAGAGCAGGAGACATCAAATCAAGGAAAGGAGGATCCCGACTGGTGCAGATTCAAGAAATTCAACAATTGAAGAACTAAAAGGTGAAAGTTTGAAGGCAAAGCAAGAGGAGGAGACCATACGACATCAAGAAGGACAAAAGGAGTCTAATTCGAAGTAAAGGTACATATATTGTTCATAAAGCTTGAAGATTTCAATACACAAGTAGACACAAGATGGGAGATTCTCTACAGATAGAGAAATTGGATAGGGAAAACTATCCTGCATGGTCAATGAGGATGAAAGCTCATCTTATGAGCAAAGATTTAATTGCTTACATCACAGGAGAAGAAGAGAAGCCACAGTTCAGAGATCCTAGTGTTCCAACTAGGGAAGAGTTAGCAGATTTGAAAAATTGGATGAAGAAAGATGCTCAAGCTAGGAGCATTATTTATATGGCAGTCAATGATTACTTGTTACCTCATATTCGAGGTCTTGAAAGTGCAACTGATATTTGGAATGCTTTGGAGGAGCATTTCCAGAATACTACAAAGTCAAGGAAGGCATCCTTATGGGCAGAGTTTACAACCTTCAAGAAGAAGGCCTCTCAATCTATTTCAGACTATGTAACAAGGATGAAAGACATTGCAGATGCATTAGGAGCTGTTGATGAAGACATTGAGGAGGATAAATTGGTAAGGCAAATCCTTACAGGTTTGAGAGGTGATGACAAATGGAAGCCATTCATTTTGTCTACAGAATTATCACTTGACCATTTCACTCCTGATTTAAATCAGTTGCTAGGTCATATGCTAACATTTGAGCAGGATGTTAAAGGAGATGGTGACAAGAGTGCAGGTCATGCAATGTACTCAAAGGACAAGAAGAAGAATAGCAAAGGAAAGCAACAAGCAGGTGAAGATGAAGGAACAACTACTCAAGCCAACTTCCTAAGAGGAAGAGGAGGTGGCAAAGGTAGAGGAAGAGGCAGGAATAACAAAGATGGAGGCAAAGCTTGCTGGATTTGTGGTAAGAAAAATCACTTAGCTAATGATTGTTGGCATAATACTCAGAGTAATAATGGATATAATCAAAATTATAATGCAAGAGGAAGAGATGGCAGAAATCAAAGAGGTAATTTCAGAGGTAGAGGTGGAAGGAGTTACTTTGGAAGAAATGCAGGTAGAGGATTCCAAAGTCAACAATATAACAACACATACTACAATTATGCTTCAGATCAAAAGGAGGATTCAACATTGATAATGAATGCAACTTGTGAAAGGCAGAGTGAAGATCAAAGAATTTTCTACATTGACTCAGGGTGTAGCAATCACCTGAGTGGTAACATATCTTTGATGACTGATTTGGAGAGTAAAGTTTTTAATCATGTTGTTCAGACAGGTGACAACACAAAGCATAATGTGAAGTCAATTGGATCAGTGAAGGCCAAGGATGGTAGCACCTTATTGAGTAAGTGTTAGTATATGATCAATGTCTACCCCTCATGATTGTATGCACATTTTGTAAGGCCCCCTTTATGAGGAGAAGCCAAGCGTGCATTACCCAATTGATGGGAATCCCAACTTGAATGTTGGATGAAGGTCATATTGGACCATGTAAGATATTATAAGGAAAGGGAGTTACCAGGGTCCCCAATTGTGGGGTCCGGTAAAGGGAATATTCCATGGAATATTCCATGTCGGAGTCAGAAAACATTTATATTTGTTAGGTCGGTTCAACCAGTCTAAGCCGTGTATGGCAATTACGCGGGCGGTGGCCGCCCACGCTCTGCCGCCCATGTATTGCCGTCCATGGCAGGCCACCCATGATCCTATATATACATGACTTCTGCACTACCTAAGACACCGAGTTGAGCCAGCATACCTCTACCTTGTATCTCCCTATCTAGAGTTGTCTAGATCACCATTTAAGCTCTACCTTGAGAGCGCACGGGTGGACAACGCCATCATCTTTGTACTTGTTGCTAGTAGAAAATTGTTGAGATTCTCCTATATCTGTTATCTTCTCTGCTATTGCTCCTGTGTTATATTGCGTAACTATTGTCTTACAGTAAGGTCTTGTATGTTCCTACAATTCCTAAGAATTTGATAAGTGTAGGACAAATTGTTGAAAAGGGATATGAAGTAAGGTTCACTAATGATGGAGTATATGTGGAAGACCCTAGCCAAGGGTATAAACAGATTGTTTCAGGGAAAAAGGAAGGAAGATTATTTACATTGAAGATTCAAGGCAATATTGGTCATGCTATGTTCACATATGGAGGACATAAGATCTCTGAGTTAGATCTTTGGCACAAGAGGCTTGGACATTTCAATGAAAGAGGTATTAAAGACATGATTAATAATGGTTCAGTGCTTGGATTGCCTAATGTTGCAGGTCAACATATGACATACATATGTGAGGCATGTCAATTAGGTAAGGCTCATAAGCTTTCCTACTCCAAGCATGGTTTTATGTACTCAGAGAAGCTTGAATTGGTACACACAGATGTGTGGGGACCATCAAAGGATTTCAGTATAAATGGGTCAAGGTACTATGTGATTTATGTTGATGATGCTACTAGATGGATCACTATCTATGTGATCAAAGATAAGTCAGAAGTGTTTAATACATTTAAACACTATCATGCATATGCAAAAAGAATTACAGGTCATAAGTTAAAGAGATTAAGGTCAGATGGAGGGGGAGAGTATTTCTCTAATGAGTTCAGTGATTACTTATGGAATGCAGGTATAAGAAGGGAAGTTACTTGCAGGTACTCTCCTCAACAAAATGGTGTTGCAGAAAGGAGAAATAGAACACTTGTTGAGTTTGCAAGATCCATGATGAAGGAGAAAAATTGCCCTAATTATTTGTGGGCTGAGGCTGTAAATACAGCTACTTATTTGGTCAATAGGTTACCATGTAAAGCCTTGCAGGGTATTGTTGGAGCAAGTCTATGACAAGCCTAAGTATTGGCTTGAGTCTCACAAAGTCATTAAAGAAGCTTCAAAATGAAGACTATGTAAAGTTCACTTGTGAACTACCTCTTGTAACTTTTGAAGAGTTTACTTAATGTAAAAGTAAGAGAATCTTAAGTGGTTGAGCCCACATGATCAAGAATGGAAAGAGGAGCCACGAATTCGTGATTTGTGGTAGGTAGAGAATCAAATCAATCATTGATTGATTGGAGAGTGATTGAGGGAAGTTAGCCTCCCAAACTCAACTATAAATAGATGGCAGTTTTAGTCGTGGTTAGAGAGACCTATGTGAAGACCTCCAAGAGCTGAGCTTTATGCCATTTCAAGGTGTGATTACAAAGCACACATATGTATCAGTAAGTCATTGTATTGTACAAGCAATATAGTTTCATTTTTATGATTATTTGAGGTCATCTTTCCATGTTCTTGTGATGTGTACTACTCACTGCCATTACTTCAGTTTTTCTCAGTCAGCTTGCAGAGATTGTTTCTCTGCACTTGGTTCATCATTTTCAGTGATTTAACTTGGTAAAGTTAGCTCTATAAGGCTACTATATGCTCACAAATTTTCATGTCATTTGGATGTTGGAATCTTCAGTTATGTTCATTTGAAGTCAACAGGGTATGTTCATCTTCACTTCTCTGTCAGGTACCCGACTTTTTCAGTCATCTTGTCAGAGTCATTTCTCAGTGTTTACTCATCCAAATTCAGTGATTTCAAGCTTTATGGATTCAGCTTACTGTCTAGTATAAGCATACAAATTTTCATGATCATTGGATTCTTACATCTTGAGTTATGTTAATTTTTCTACTCACTGGTCTATTTCTGTAGCAGCCCGTGAAAATCGGGATGATGTCATCACTTGTTAAAAGTCATTCTCAGTGTGTGGTTTGTTATTTTTGATGAGATTACTCTCTAAAGTTAGCTCTTTAAGCTACCTAGCCTTCCCCAAGAGGAATTAATCTAATTGCTGCTGTGCTTAGAGAATTATGTAAAACACTGGACAGGTGTATCAACCAAGAATAGCAAGTTTTTCACCTCTGAGCTAACTCCAACTTATCTGTTTTGATCTATCTTTTTGAGAGTGATCTTCCAAGGTACATAGGGTGTCTAATACATCCATTGGCAAGCTAAAAGGGCCCACCATCTACTCCTGGAGTTCATTTGGCTGGTGTAGAGCAAAGATTTTGCAACACCTCTTCATCTTCAACACATACCTATCCATCTCTTCACAGTGGTATCAGAGCAAGGTTGGACAACATGGCAGATGGATTTCCTTCATCAATTGAAAAATTGGATAGAGGTAATTACTCAGCTTGGTCATTAAGAATGGAAGCTTATCTCCAAGGTAGAAGTTTATATGGTTATGTGGCTGGAGATGAAGTTATGCCAAGTTTCAGGAACAAAAGTCAACCAACACAAGAAGAGCAAGAAAGATTGAGCACATGGTGCTCCAAGGATGCACTTACAAGGTCTTATCTCCTCAACTCTATCTCAGATTTTTTGTTGCCTCATATTAGAAGTTGTAAGACATCTCAGGAAGTGTGGGATGCACTTGAAGCTTTCTTTTCTTCAAGTACCAAAGCCAGGAAGCATCAACTATGGCTGGAGTTCACAACTCTCAAGAAGGCTCCCAAACGAAATGTGACTGATTTTGTCACAAAGCTCAAGGACATAGCGGATCAATTGGGAAGCATTGGAGAGGTAATAGATGAAGAGCAAATTGTAAGGCAGGTCATCAATGGCTTGAAGGCAGATGACAAGTGGGAAGCATTCACCACAGCTATGGATTTGTACATGGACATGCATGTACCTGATTTCAACACACTCATTGGACAACTACTTACTCAAGAGGCAAAGCTTATCAAAAATGGAGAAAGCTCTAAAGGTAATCAATCTTCAGCTTTATACACGGATAAAAGCAAGTCTAAAGATAACAAAGGAAAGGCAAAGAAAGTGGATGATGAAGCAGGTACATATCAAGCTAACTATGCAGGTAGAGGAAGACATGGCAGAGGTAGAGGAAGAGGAGGTAGACAAGGCAGGGGGAGATCCCAAGACTCCAACTCATGTTCTATTTGTGGATTAACTAATCATACAACTGAAAATTGCTTTAGGAATTCCAGGAATCAAAGAGGTAGAGGATACAATAGAGGAAGTTATGGCTACTCAAGAGGAAGGTTCAACAATTATCATGGCAACTACAACAACTACAATCATTCAAACTATCAAGGAGGCTACAAAGGAAGGAGAGACTACAATAACTATACAGAAGACTCAAACAAAGAGGATTCATTATTGATCATGAACATGGCTATGCCACAAGGTAAATCTGATGAGCATGTTTTCTACATAGATTCAGGTTGTTCAAATCATGTGGCAGGAAATGTGGCACTCCTATCAGATTTAGAAGATCCAAGGAATAAGCATGAGGTACAAACAGGAGATGATACAAAACATCCTGTGGAGAAAATAGGCAATGTCAAAGCACCTGATGGAAACATCAACCTACTCAGTAAGGTACTCTATGTCCCTACCATTACAAAGAATTTGATAAGTGTTGGGCAGATAGTAGAGAAAGGGTTGCAAGTCAGGTTCACAAAGGCAGGAGCATTTGTTGAAGATCCAAGTCAAGGATTCAGAAGAATTGCAAAAGGTGAAAAGACAGGTAGATTGCTCACATTTGAATTACAGGACACTAGAAACATTGCTCTCTTTAATTATGGTAGTCAGACACTCACAGAATTGGAAGTATGGCACAAAAGGTTAGCACATATTGGTGAAAGGTCATTAAAGCAAATTTGCAGGGACCAAAGTGTACTTGGACTCCCTAACTTGTCAAAACAACATATGATTTATAAGTGTAGTGCATGTCAGTTTGGAAAGTCTCACAGGTTACCATTCATGAAGAAAGGTTATATGCATGGAGATCTCTTGGAGTTGGTTCATACAGATGTATGGGGACCTAGCAAGGAAGCTTCAATATCTGGATCAAGGTATTATGTTTCCTTTATTGATGATTGCAGCAGATGGACTATCCTATTCTTTATGAAACACAAAGATGAAGTTTTTTCATGTTTCAAAAGATATTTGGCTCTTGTGGAGAATCAAACAGGTAAATCACTAAAAAGGCTAAGGTCAGATGGAGGGGGAGAATACTTCTCCCATGAGTTTGATTCTTTTCTTCAAGAAAGAGGAATCAAAAGAGAGGTAACTACAAGGTACACTCCTGAGCAAAATGGAGTGGCAGAAAGGAGGAATAGGACAATTGTTGAAGCTGCAAGGTCTATGTTAAATGAAAAGCATTTACCTAATTACTTATGGGCTGAGGCTCTATCTACAGCCACTTACTTGATTAACAGGTTGCCTTCAAAATCCCTTGATGGGATGACTCCATATGAGGCTTGGAATGGAAGAAGACCAAGTTTAGATCATTGTAAAATTTTTGGATGTATTGCTTTTGCTCATGTTCCTTCACAGGTTAGAGGCAAGATGGATCCAAAAGCAGAAAGGTGTGTATTTATTGGATATGACAACAATCAAAAGGGCTACAGGTTATACAACCCTACCAACAAAGGATTCTTGGTAAGCAGAGATGTAGTTTTTGATGAGAACAATTCATGGTATGAAGATTCATGCAGGAAGATCAATTTACCATATGATCTTGAAGAAGATTTTCCAAAGCTTGGTAGAGAACAATCAAAGATTGAAGAACAAGACACCTCAGAGGATGATGAAGAATGTCAGATGGAAAAGATCAAAGCATGGAAGTCTAAAGGTAAAGCAAAATTACAGGAACTTGGACATGAGGCAGAATCATCAAATCATGGCTTAAGAAGATCTATGAGGGAAAAGAAAAAACCAGAAAGGTATGGGTTTGACACCTCATTAGTAACTAAACATTCTATCTACATAGCACAGGACATAAACCAAGAGGAGCCATCATCATTTGAAGAGGCCAAAGCAAAAACAGAATGGAAGCATGCAATGAAGGAAGAGATTGAAGCACTCGAGGAAAACAACACTTGGGATTTGGTGCCCAAGACTTCATCCATGAAGGTAATAGGCTCAAGATGGGTCTATAAACTCAAGAAGAATTCTGATGGTTCCATTAACAGGTATAAGGCAAGGCTTGTAGCAAAAGGCTTTGCACAAACTCAGGGAATTGATTATGAGGAGACATTCTCTCCTGTGGCAAAGATGCCTACTATTAGGGTTTTGCTTAGTATTGCCTCTTCCAAGAATTGGAAGATACTTCAACTAGATGTGAAGAATGCATTCTTGAATGGTTGGATAACAGAAGAGGTATATATGGCACAACCACCTGGTTTTGAGAGTCAAGTTTATCCTGATTATGTGTGTAAACTTAACAAAGCATTGTATGGTCTCAAGCAAGCTCCAAGAGCTTGGAATTTCAGGCTTGTTTCATTCTTGCAGGACAAAGGCTTTCAACCAAGCAAGGCAGATCCTTCACTCTTTATTAAAAAGAGTAATTCCGAGGTCATCTACCTATGTGTATATGTAGATGATATTATATTGACAGGAAATGATGCAGATGGTATGAAGAAGATCAAAGATCAGATGAGAGAAGAGTTCAAGATAAGTGATTTGGGTTCACTTACCTACTTCCTAGGTTTGGAAGTTGTCTACAAAGATCATGGTTTGTTTCTCACTCAAAGAAAGTACATTAAGGACATGTTGGCAAAATTCAAGATGCAAGATTGTAAGATTGCAGGTACTCCAATGGAGGTTAATCACAAATTGAGCTCACATGAAGGTGAACTCATTGAGGACATCACATCATATCAAAGTCTAGTGGGTAGTCTCAACTATGCCACATTGACAAGAGTAGATATATGTTACAGTGTGAGTGTGCTAAGCCAATTTATGCACACACCAAGGAAACCACATATGGATGCTGCCAAAAGGATACTCAAATATCTCAAAGGAACCATAAATGAAGGACTTTACTATCCTTATGTATCTGATTTAGGTTTGAAGCTATTTTCTGATGCAGATTGGGCTGGCTCCAAGGAAGATAGAAGGAGCACTTCAGGTTATCTTACCTTTGCAGGTTCAAAGCTTATTTCATGGTCATCCAAGAAGCAACCCACAGTTGCTCTCTCTTCTACTGAAGCTGAATATAGAGGTCTTGCCATAGCTACACAGGAAGCTATGTGGATGAAGACATTGTTCAAAGATCTTGGATTGGAGTTTGGAACTCCAACTATTTTTGGTGACAATATGAGTTTGTAGCTCAGTGATGAGTAGCACCTCCTTTAATGTCAATCCGGGAAGACGTGAGGATGGTATGAAGACCTCGAGCAAGTGGCGGCACAAGTGCGTGAGTGAGAAGCACACAAGCATGCACACACATACACACACACGCGCACACACGGCAAGACAAAGAGAGAGAATCAATGGAGTTCTTTAGATTACTTTCAAAAGCTCTTACAAGTTCGTTTCAATTACAATCTAACCCCAAAAATGAGCTCTCTAGCTCCTTTTATAGTTTTTGACTAGCTTTGGCCCTGTTCAGACCTAGTGTCCGGCCTAGTTAAAAATTAGGTTCCAAGGCTTATTTGGGGGCTCAAACGATATCCAAAAATTACGAAAATTGGCAGGTAGATACTTCTAATGCTCCTCAAGCTCAAGGACTCCTTGGCTTGCACAAAATGGAGCTACAAAAAGATGAAATGATATTTACAATGGTGCTTAGTGATGAGAATCACTTTTAATGGGTGTAGAGGTTTTGAAAGATTAAGGTTGCCTTAGTGCTAAATCTGCGTGAATGTTCATAAGTGCTTCTTTCTGAAGAAAATTGTTGGCCTACTTGCCAGATCTTCGTTGACTCCCTTGTCTGCTTGTGCCTTCTCTCCCTTGTCCACTGCTTACACCCCCCCCTCTCTCGCGTCTGTCGTCCCTGACAGACCCTTGTTGAGAGGGTTTTTGGATGTAGAACTCGACGACGTCCTGCGCTAAATGATGTTCAGCAATTCGCAAACCTTGGGCCAAATCTGTCAGAAGAGCATCCCAGTCTACCGGCCCAGGAACCTCTGGGTGTGGCATACGTAGCTTTTCGGAGTGGAGAGCTTGTTCTACTGCAAACAACTGCAAGAGATGGGATGGTCTGGGAATGAATATCTCGGAACGATATTCCCAGAATCCCGTGACAAACATCTCTTCAAACGTTTGTTTGAAGCAGGCCGGTAGATATTTGATGCGAGCGTGCCATGCATACACAACATTTATCGATGGAGTCGTGCTCATGTCGTATACAAGGTCCTGACTCCCTTCATTAAATCCTAGTGCGGAGAGATGCGGTTCCTTGACATTTTTGAAGGTCCTGAAGGTGACCAGCATAAGTTCGAAAATTTTCAGGCACATCTGAGTCATGATATCAGGAACATTCTTGAAACGGACCCCCCAATGTCGGATCGTTGAAATCATATAGCCAATTGTAGGTGCGCCTTTAGGGGGTGCGAAGTACACGTAATTTAACCACTTCTCACATCCTTTAATCGTTAGCACTATATGTGTGTACTCTGGCCAGGATCTCCTTCGAAACACAGGGTAATAACATGGATTATATTTGATGTACAATGGCATGTTGTTCCATGTTCTTACCATTTCCGGGTAGGTTTCGAGCAGCCGAATTCTCCACGTTGGTTGGCGGATATGTCCTTGCTTGGCACTCTCTGGGATGTCATCGGGTGCAAATTGGGTGGCAGAGGTGGGTTCCCTTGAGGTGTGGCGCTTGATCTCCGCATTATAATCTCTTCCAATTTTGACATCAATGCGATTTGGACTGCCACCCTGTCGTCATGTGTCGTGGCTACTTTCTCTAACTTTTGCATCCATTTCGGTGCCTCAATCTCAATTGTGTCCATGCCCTGTTCTGTGCGCTTACCGCCGGGTGTTGGCATTGGTACATAGGGATCCTCAAATGTTTCTTCTACTTCAATTGGCACCAGGTCGTCAGGCTCGGGGTCTACCAGAGGGGAGGGTTGACGCTCATATTGCATAACCTTGCTGCGTAATTCCTCAAGTTAGGCCCGGAGTTTAGTGACCTCTTCAGCTGTTTCTTCTGCGGTTATGCTCTGGCTGGGTTCTGTCTGTCGGTTGGCCAACTGTCTTCGTAACTCATCTCTTTCTTTTTCTAAAGCGGCATGGGCCTCCATTAGATCTGCATGAGTTTCTAACACCACCTGCATATTCTCAGAGGGGATTGCCTTGAATCGTTCTGGGTCAATCTCTTGTGGGGAACCCTCCATGGCCGCTTCCAGGTTTTCTTCGTTCTGTTTCTGTAATCTTTTATTCTCTTCTAACGCGGTCGACATATGCTTGCGGAGGAGGCCCAAGTTCCGCCGAAGTTTCAGGTTTTCCGTGATCTGAGAATGTAGCAGCTCGTCCATATGTCGTCGTTCTTCATCATCTGCTTGAGGTGGGTTGGCTTCTAATTGTGCGTATTGCTCCTGTAATGTCGCGTGCTGCTGTTCTAGTTGCTGCTTCTGCTCTTCAAGATCCCTACATCTTGCTTGGAGATCCTCGTGGCTTCGGAAGAGCCTTGTATGTTGGTTGTCCAAGTGTTGGTAATGTTGCTGAAGTTGGGCCATGCATTGATGCATATTATTAAATAAGTTACCGAGAGGAATAGTATTGAATGCAGAGGGGTAGGGGAAGGGAAAGGGGGTTGTGAATGCAGTACTGGGGACGGGTGAGGGGGGAGGTGGGGGAATGGGAGATTGTGGGTACATGGGGGATGGGAGAGGTGCAGAGGTGGGTGACACCTCCATGAAAGTGGGGATCGTGGTGGGAGTGACTCTGAACCCTGGGGATTGTGGTAGCGGTGAGGGTTGTGAATGTGTATATAGGTGTGTGTAATTGTGAACTTCTAGGAAGTGTGCTCGGGGTAGTGAGGTGTACCGTGGCTGTAGTTAGACTCGTGTTTTCAGTGGAAGTAGAGTGTGGGGGTTGGCTGATGGTTTGTGCGTTGGTGTGTGTAGTGGTTTCAGAGGTGGTGACAGTGGAGATTACAGTGGTAGAGGGAGGTGAGTGAGGTGGATGTGGGGGAGAAGGTGGCAAGGGAGGTGATGGGGGTGCACTCGATGTGTGGGCTTCCTCGGTGTCGTGAACTGTGTGTGCTGTGCCAGTGGTTGTGGGGGTGCCTTGTGGTCCTGAACCTAATACATTCATTCGTTTTCCTGTTTGTGGGGGGCGTCTTCCATATCTTCTCTCTGTCCTTCGAGATTGCGCTAGTGCGGTATGCACTGTTTCCGGTACTCCCAAAGCATCTGATATCATTTCCAAGGTGGCACGATATTGCTCGTCCACACCTTCCTCCTCCAGAATCTGATTCATGAGAGCTTTACCTGCAGCTAATGAGAGCCTGTGTTGCTCTTGAACTCGGTTCATTGTATCGTAAAGCTTCTTCAACGCGCTAGTGTAGGCGGGGGCACCTTCCAGTACTTGTAGGGCTTCTTGATCATACTCCTGTTCTTCTGCTTCTGATTGTCCACCCTGTGTCTCCTCATGAGCTTCTTCTTCATCGTCCACATTGACTACGTCCGGTTGGCTGGGCTGTGCTTGGTCTGGGGCAGTTTGCTGTCCACCGGCTTGCTCTTCTTCAACTTCTGCATTTACAGCATCTATGATTCTTGCAACTTCTTCGTCTGTTAGATCCTCTAGAGTGAATCCATGCGGGAATTCCAGATCAGTCGGTACTGGTGGAAACACAAGATTAGGGCCATCTGTGCTGTGCCTGGGTAACCTGATAGTAAATGGTTGCACTCGTCGTGGAAGTCTTGGGGTTGTCTCAGGCATCAGGGTAGCACCGCGAGCTTGTGCGCAAGGCATTTGGACAGAGCCTCTCATCTTCTTTGAGGGAGGCCCTACAGCTGACAATCTGCGTTGAAATTCCTGTGCTCTGGACCAGATCAGAGCCCTCTGCACCGGTACATCATATGCAAGACATCTGTATACAATTCTTGTGAGTGCACAGCAACCATACAACACAGATTTTTGCTTCTTGTACCATCTCTGATGAGCCATATGAATCTGGTCGATAATCCAGTGGGGCATATTGATGGTCAACTCAAAAGCATCCGCCAGGTAGAGGCTAAACCAGATCTTTCTGGGAGGCATTGTGAACCTCTCCTGCGCGGGGAAGGCGAAATGTTGCATGACCATACGTAAGTGGATGGCGATCGTGGGTGTCATTGCAACCATGTCCTTCAGCTTCGTCAGATTCTTGTTCTTCATGTTGTCTGGAACCATAGTCTCTTTCTCTGTTGGAATGTGCATACCAGTCATGTCGAGCGCTTCTCTTACCAGGTTGATAGTCAAGCGGAAACGCTTCAGCTCGTTGCCCCTTGTGAGTGATGGGAGCACAAAGGAGCTGTATCCTTTCTTGTCTTTGCTGGGGGTGAGGGTACTAATTAGATATGAGCATCTTAGGAAATCTGGCTTTGGTAGTTGGGACTTGAAGTAGTCATATAGCCTTTCCTTCTTCCAGATAGGCTTCAGTCCTTCGTTATTCTGTAGCCTTTCAAACTCCCTGGTAAAGAAATGGTATCTGCCCCATCGTCCGTTGAATTCGACCTCGGACTCCCACATATATGTGCCTTCACCCAGAGGTCCAGCAACATCACTGAACCAGTGTGAGGTTTTGCCCACCGGCATGGTATGACCCTATGGAGGATTCTGGATTGGTATGGCATGTAATGCCCGTAATGCCGCTGGTCTTTCCTTTAATTCCTCCTCGACCGGAAGGCTTTCGATGTCCACCACTTGGGGGCTGGTGCCTGCCTGGGAGCTAGTTCCTACTGTATCTGCCATTTTACTTCTTGTTGTTTGTCTCTGTGAGAAGATACAAACAGGTGTTAATATTGTACAGGACAAGGGAGGACCGTTGTTGTTCCCATCGCAATATTAACATGAGGGTCGGGAGCGAATAATGGGTTAGTAAGTGTTCGGTGCACGTGTGTGTAGTTAATGCTTGGGTAGTCCTAGGAGACTAATGAAGTTAGTAAGTGGGGATGAATTTACAAATTGGGGTCGGGGGGTTTATTACAGGTCTTAGGCTGCCAAATGCAGTGGATGGGCTTTGCTTTCGGTTTCGTAGAGACTCTAGAGAGCTTTCTCGGTGTCGTGGTTTGAAAATGGGGCCTTTTAGGGACCCATTTACAAGCGATTACATGCGCGCTCTTGGGTCTTGGTGTGTCCTTGAGTGTTGAGAACGAGTGAATACTGGCAGTATGCGTAGCTGCGTTATGCTGTTTAGGTTGTGGCCTCGGCGTAGCTACTTGTGCCCTCAAGCAAGCCTTAGGCACCCAAATTTGTCTTGATTGTGGGCTAACCTTCATCGACTTCTTGGGCATCCAAATAGATTTCACGTTAGCAGGAGAATTTCTGCAAGACTTCTTATTAATGTCGTGTTGTTGGTTATTAATAAGAAACTTCGCCCGTGTAGTTGACGGTGGTGCAACTGGTTGTTCGCCTTTCCGCACCCACACATGGTTTATTTTCTGGGACATTCTGCTGCGCAGGTACTTTTGATCTCGGACATAGGTAGTGCTTTGCTTCTTCTGCCTTTGATCCACCTTGGGTTGCTGCCTCCTTCTGGCCTTTGGAAAAGAAGGGAGTTCCGTTGCATTCCTGACTCCTTTTTTGCGAATATCATTCCTCTACAACACATAGTTTTGGACAAGAACAGCATGGTCAACTTCATGTGCACCCCTGGAGGGACCAGGAGTCTGTGCCTTTTCTAGTTCCTTGAGTGCTCCATTATCCAACTCTACTGTAATTCGACTATGATTGACCCATACATGAAGAAGTCCACTTCTTAGGTTTAAGTTGACTACTTGGTCATAGATCCAGTCTTGACCCAAGACAAGAGGTTCAGTGAGATCCTCATCTTGACACACTAGTGCTTTAACTGTCGTTGCCTCATCATGAATGTAGAGGGGAAGTTCCACCTCGCCCATGCAAGGGGTTTCCACGCCTCCCAATCCTATGAGATACGCTTCCATGGGATTGACAGTTAACTGCAACTCTTGGCAGTAAGACACTCTAACAGCACTAGTGGCTGCGCCTGAGTCAATCAAGGCTCTTACGTTCCTTGCACTCTTTCCTTGTCCTATATCTAGGGTTATGAAAGGACGTCTATCAATTATCCTATGCGAGCTTGTTCTTGCAACTTCACACATGGCCATAGGAAATCCTTGATCTGCATAGTCATTCGCTCTAGGCTGATCTCTACCTTGCCTTCATAATTTCATCCTTCTGATGCGTTCTAAAGCTTCTGCTTGAGCTTCTTCTCTAATTCGCTTTTCTTCCTCTTTGCGTTTCTTAGCAGTGTTGAGTCGGCTAAGCATTTCCTCTGTGAGGGGTTCTTGATACAACTTGACTCTGCAACCGCTGATATAGTTAGGGAGAACATCACCCTCTAACGTGGCCAGTTGTACTGCTCCACTCGTGGAGATCCTATTGATGATCATAGGTCCGTAGCCTCTCTTTTCTAGTTTCCTTGCGTGTTGTTTCAGTGTATAGACTAAGACTAGATCTCCTGCTTTCAAACCTTTATCCTTCACATGGGCATCAAAGTATGCCTTCTGTCCCTTCTTGACTGCATATATTCCTGCAGCTGCTCTCAGTCTTGTTTCTCCTAATCGTTCAAGGTCAAAGATCCTAGAGGAGAGCTCATGACCTGTCCATTCATGCTCTTGTGCTACTCTCAATGTAGGGATCAGGAAGTCCAAGGGCAGCACAGCGTTTTGGCCGAATACCATCTGAAAAGGGGTGGCTTGGAGTACCGTTTTGTAGGCAACTCGGTATGCCCAAACAGCATGGTGTAGCTGTTTGTCCCAATCAGAGCGTTTAGTGTTCACTAATTTTGTCAGTACATTGCATAAGATCTTATTAGTGCTCTCAGCTTGTCCATTAGCTTGAGGGTGATAAGGGGCAGACTTCTTGTGTATTACCAAGAATTCTTGGAGTAGATTTTCAATCACTTCATTCAAGAAATGAGTGCCTCTATCACTTACAAGCTCTATAGGTAGCCCATATCTTGTGAACACATTCTCAAACAAGAATTTAGCAGTTGTTTGAGCGTCGTTCTTTGTCGTAGCCTTTACCTCTACCCACTTGGTGAGATAATCTGTTGCAACAATGATGTATTCCGCATGAGAACCCTTAGCTGGGGGATTAATAGGACCTACGAAGTCTATTCCCCACTTAGAGAATGCACGTCCACCCATCATAGGTTTCAGTGGCATCTCATCTTTGCGTATAGGATACTGAGTCCTCTGACAAACATCACACCGTTTCACATAGGTATGTGCATCCATGTGAAGGGTAGGCCACCAGAAGCCCGCAAATAGTATTGCCTTGATCACCCGATCCGGTCCAAAGTGTCCTCCTGCTACACCTTGGTGAGCAGTTTCTAGGATCTTCAGATATTCACTTTCATGGACACATAACCTCAGGTAACCATCTTTACCGCGCTTATATAGATTATCACCTATGAGTGAGTAATCCTGGGCTTCTTGTTCTAGACTCCTTTTCCTAGCCAGAGTCATGTCTGGGGGGAATGTGTTTGTCCTCAGGAAGGATACTAGTGGTTCACTCCAATCTGGCACAATGGATACTTGATAAAGAGTGGCGTGTTCCACAGGTGGTTTAATGCAACAGATTGGGCATTCCTTGCACAGCTTTTGGACATCAGCTTCCATAGTTGGCCAATGTACTCCGAATCTCTTTAGAGTCTGTAAAGTTCGTTGCTTTGAATGGTGTTGCTCTAACGCACCTACATGTGCTAATTGCAACCATTTAGCGTACTCATCCTCTTCTACGCAACAAGCCAAGATCCCTTGATCTGTGTGCTTGTACATACTTCCTGCCATGATGTGGTACTTTTGGGCTTTTACAACCTCTCTATTCCGTGTGTTTACCACTGGATGATTAGGCCCGTATGTCAATACTGGTACCAATGGCTTAGCCCACTGCGGCACCACTTCCAAATTAAACAAGTAAGCATCAGGAAGGTCATCTGATACTCCTTGTGGGGCTTCTCCCGACGTGAGCCTAGAAAGATGATCAGCTCTCAAATGGGTCCTCCCTTTTCTTACCACAACCTCAAAATCATATTCCATTAGCAAGAGAAACCATCTTACTAATCTTCCTGTATTGCATGGCTTGTTTACGAGATATAACAATGCCTGATGATCAGTAAAAAATTTAAACTTATTTGCAAGAAAATAGTGTCTAAATTTCTTAACTGCATATACCATGCCTAAACCTTCTCTCTCCGTAGTGGTGTAATTTCGTTCAGCCGCATTCAACTGTCTACTGGCATAGGCAATTGGAAGATCCATATTACCTTCACCAGTAGGTTGTGCAAGCACACATCCAATGGCATAATTGGATGCATCCACGTGAACATGGAATGGCTTATTCCAATCTGGTGTGGTCAAGATTGGTGCTGAACATAATCTTTGTTTAAGCTCCTAGAAGGAATTCTCACATTCATCCGTCCACTCAAAGTTAGTCAGAAGTCCGTACATGGGCTTTGCAATGACAGCATACATGTGTATAAATCGTCGGTAATAGCCACAATGCCCCATGAAAGCTTGTACTTCCTTGACATTCTTTGGCCTAGGTAGCTCTGCTATGGCTCTCACTTTTTCTTCGTCGGTAGATATGCCATTCTTTGACACTATGTGTCCTAGAATCTTGCCTTGCCTGACCATAAAAACACACTTTTCTGGGTTCAGGCAGACTTGATATTCTCTACATTTGTCAAAGATTTGTCTGAGTTCAGGGATATGGGTTTGTCTAATGTTGGAATGAGCACAAAGATCATCAACGTAGACTTCTAAACTCTTCCTCAGGAACTCCTTAAACACATGGCACATCAGCCTCTGGAAGGTAGCTGGTGCATTGGTAAGCCCAAATGGCATTACTCTAAAGGCAAAAATGCCCCATTCTGTGGCAAAGGCTGTCTTATGCTGATCCTCTGGAGCTATGGCTACTTGATTGTAGCCCGAAAATCCATCAAGGAAGCTGTACACTTCCTTGCCTGCCACTCTTTCTAAGAGATGTTCTGTGATGGGAAGCGGATAGTTATCTCGAATCGTGGCGGCATTAACCTTTTTCAAGTTAATACACACGCGCAGCTTGCCATTTTTCTTGGGCACCACTACGATGGGGGATACCCATTCAGTGTGCTCAATTTCGTAGATAAATCCAGCTTCAACCAGTCTATCTATCTCTTCTTTGATCTTAGCAGCATAACTGTCATTATATGTATAAGGCTTTTGCTTAGAGGGTTTAGCGTCTGAAGTCATGGGGATAGTGTGTGAGCATATGTCAGGGTCAACACCTTTCAAGTCCTTGTAACTCCAAGCGAATACATCTCTGTATTCTCTTAGCAAGGCAATCAATTCGTACTCTTCTTCTTCTGTTAGGTCATGACCTATGTACGTACATCTCTCCTCTCCTTCTTCTAGGGCCACTACGATTTTCTTGGTAGTTTCTTTGTTATCATAGGCCTCTCCTGATTGTGCCTCTCGTTTAGGCATTCTAATCATGACTCTCCTGTCATCTATCTCATACTTCTTAAAATTTTCTGGGACCTCAAACAAAGATTCTTCCTCTTTTGGTGAGGCTTCTCTCTTCTTTCGTTTCTTTCCTTCTTCCTTCGGGGTCACATGTGTTGCTAATCTTACGTCATTTGTAACCTCTCCATGCCTCTAGGGTTGAAATTCTATTTCATGGAAGTATTCTTCATCTGATGCAAATGGTGGGTCCATAATGATAGACTCGAGATCGGAGTCACTTGCATCCTCATATGCATCAGGGCTAGGTTCGCATTCTTCTAGAACTGCCTCTCCCCTGATTGGCTCTATGGAGAAGACTGAAATGTCATAGCCATCCTCATCACAGTGAGGTGTCCATTGTTCTTCATTGATGGCTACATCCATTGTTGCTAAAATTTCTGCCCAGCCATGGGGTTCGAATTCCTCATCAGGAAAAACTACAGGTGCATAGGCTGGGTCTTGAATTGCTCTATGTGTTTCTTTTGCACCTATTTCTCTGGCCTTTTCTCTCTTCTCTTCCTCTACTGCTACTTTGCACATCCATAAGTGAGTGTCTTCATGCATCCATGAGGATCCAGACCCTATGGAATGCACCGATTCTGTATCATCTTTGGCTCTATGGATGGGATTCCACTGGATAGGAGGTACATCCCTATGAGAGTAATCTTTGAGATTGACTTTGGTCGTAACACCTAAGTGTTGCAGGTACAAGGAATTGGTCCCTCAATCCTGTACCACTTGCAACTGTCGCATAAATGGTCTTCCCAAAATCATCTCATAGGCATGATTTTTGCTAAAGTCACATATAGCAAAGCTATGCTCAAACTCAACACCACAAGTGGTGAGAGTTATGCCTTCTAGCAATCCCAAGGGGCTCTCTATATGACCATCGGCCATTTGCAATTTCATTCTCGTTGGCCTGAGTGCTGTCTTGCCCCAACGCTTCCATAGGGAAGTGGTGGCAATTGCCACTCCTGCGCCTGAGTCCAAAATTGCCTTGGTTGTGTACTCCTGGTAGGTGATGGGAAGATAGGTGTTCCCCTCTTCACCTTCACACATATCTCCTATCTTGTCCAAGGGAATTTCTAGCACTGTCCTATGGGATCCTACCCGGGAACGAGGTTTTGCAACTTCAGTTACTTGACTGGCTACATGTTTCCGAGCGTTTGGTCTATCCTCAGGCAGTTCTTCCAAAGTGAGATCGCACACCTCCGAGTTCCTAGGTATGACTGGGCCGTCGTTCCTTACCATGACTGTGGGTGTTCTCATACATGTGGACTTTGCTTCCCATGGGCCTGTGAAGTGGGGTAGCTCCTGTATGGAATTAGACTCAAAGTCCAATCTCTCATGAGACTGAGTACTCTCTTGTTCCCCGTAAATAGATGGGATGTCTTGTGGGAATTGGTCGTGTGCATCATCCACAAGTTCAAAAGGAGGGGCGACTTCACTTTCGTTATCCCATTTGTCTTCTTGAATCTCTCGTAGGAAGTCTGGTGCAAATCGATTCATAGAAGAAGAAGTGTCTGGCTCCGTAGAATTAGGCACATAAGCAACCTGGGAAGGAGGGCTTATTCTATCATTGGCTCTCTCCTTGTTCTCATAGATGGTTGGAGCACAAGCTTCCTGGGGAGGATTACTTATTCTATTACTCTTCCGAGCAGGCTCATACGCTCCCTGAGAAGGAATGTAGGCAACCTGTGGAGGTACGTAAGCTTTCGAGGGGGGTTCATCTGCCTTTTGGGGGGGAAGATAAGCTTCTTGAGGAGGCACGTGGGCTTCCTGAAGAGGCTGGCTTATCCGTTCTCTTGCCCTGTCCTTTCTTTGAGGGACAGGTTCCTTTTCTGATTGTGCAATTAGCCTCTCTATTCTTTCCAGCAGTCCATCAAAGTGTAACTGCGTCTTAGCTGAGCTAGAGATATTAAAGAGGCGGCTAGCTTCGAACATGGCTTGGGCCAATTCCACCATCTTTGCACAAATTTTTGTTCGTTCAAGCTCTAGCTCGGCTCTAGGGTAGCATTTTTCATGATCGGTTATGGTTGGCCCTTCTTGGATTCTGGCCTGATATGCTTTAAGCATCATGTTTAGGTCTTCGGGAGTGGGATCAGCTAGGACTGATCCTACTCTAGGGGGTGGTGGGATTTGATGAGGCGGTGGGGGAGGTGGTGGGTCGGATGGAGATGGGAGTGGTGGTGGTGGAGTAGTGTGAGAGGGAGTTTGAGTTGTGAGTTCGGTTATTCTGGCTCTTGTTTCCCTTACGCTTTCCTCGAGTTCACTCATCTTTTTAGCCCATTGTCTTTTCATTCTTTCTCGACTATCTTTCCATGCTCTAGTCCTTTTCTTTGTCACACTCTCGGTTTCACTAGCCTCTAGGCCCTTTTCCTGGCTTGCCTCTTGGTTTTGCTGCAATGCCTGAGCTCTAGTGACTACCTGTACTGGTGCAGTGGAAGTGACACTTCCTGAGGAGTCTACCACTAACCCAACAACGTTGATAGGGGTGATTTTTGGCATGTTATTGGGGTTCTTTGGGCAATCTCGTAAGAGATGCTCTTTTCCACAGTCTTGGCAAAAGCCTTGGATGGTCACTGAATGGGGTTGTGTAGGTGGAGGCAAGGGACAATCACGAATGAGGTGATCTCCTTGGCACCTGTAGCACGGTCCTCTAGGAAATGGTGGTCGTACCTGCCTAGGTTGAGGCCTAGGGTTGGGGTTTGCATACATGACGTTCGTGTTATCTGACTCCCAACTAGGTTCACTCGGTTCTTCACTGTAGTAGGACTCACCATGTTCTGGAGACTGCATGTAGTAAGCCTGGGGACTATCGACATGTGTAGAATCAAAGCTATGGTCACTTGGATCACTTTGAGAAAGCAAGGATGTACTAGGACTAAGGCTCTATTCAGGTTCTCTTCTGCAGCAGTATACTTTACCGGGATCACGTTAGCGGGGTTTGGAGGCTGTTGGGCTAGCACCGGTTGGGGTCTCTGTTGGGCCTGATATGGTTGCTGATAGGGTTGCTGTGGCCTGCCATATGGCTGTGGAGGGTACTGGTTCTGGTATCTGCCTTGTTGGTAGGGCTGAGGGTAGGGTTGCCTAACTGCCTGCTTGTTGTATGGGCAATCTTGTGCGGTGTGATTGGTGTATCGCCGTTCTATGGTGCAGTACTGGCTACTAGGATTAACTTGGGGTTGAGCCATAATGGGGCAGACATTCGCCATATGGTCACCACCGCATGTATAGCACCTTTTCACAGGAGCAAACCTTGGGATTTGTTTGCTAGTTACTCCTAATTTCTGAGCTACTTTCTCTGCAAGTTCCTCAATTGATGTGGATTGCGTGGAAGAGTGACTAGATGCACTATCTGAATCTTTGTAGATTTTGGAAAGCTCTAGTTCTTCCCCTAGGTTATCTTCAATGTCAATGCACATGCGTACACACTCTTCTATAGTCCTAGGATCTTTCAGATACACATAGGATCTCAATTTCGTACTCAGCAATCCATCAAGGAATAAGGCTACTTGTTTGGCAGGTGTGGGTAGCTCCGAATTAGGGCACCTTTCAAGATATTGTCTAAATCTTCTTCCGGCCAATCTGACAGTCTCTTGGGGGGTCTGTTTGAAGCTGTGAATCAATGAGGAGGTATTGTGTCTTATGCCGCTCTTAGAGAACTCTACAATGAAAGCCTCTAGGAGTTGGTCTATGCTCCTAAACTGCCGCTCATCCAATGGCTAAAACCATGTAAGTGCTGTGTTCCTAAGGGTTAGACCGAAGGCATTGTACTGTGTGAACAGATCCTCCACTTGTTCAGCTCTCAAGACTTGCTTGAACTCCGCCACATGATCATAGGGATCTCCTGTGCCATCAAAGTAATTCTTCATGGACTTAACTAGCTGGGTCGGTCTCAGAGTTCTTGTGTGCTCTCTAGGTCTCGGCAGAGGGAATCCATCCATATTTCTTTGGTTCCTGTGAGCTCTAAGCATCTCAGGTTCTACCCTATTCGTCTCCGTTCTCGTTCTTTCTCTGCCCACTGGGTTGGCAAAACTTACTTCTGGTCTATCTCTACTTCTGTCTCTTTGCATACCATGAGCTTGGGATGTTCCAGCCCCAGGGTGACCATAGGATACATTCGATCTTGGTTGAGGGAAAATGAATTCACCCTTCCAAGTGTAAGCATGCCTATCATTTTCCGTAACCGCAAAGATCCGTTCTGAAGTGTGATCTAAGTAGGTCACTCTACCTGGGCTATCCGGATCCTTAAACTCACAGATCATGATACTTCCTATATCAGTTGGCTGATTAGATTTATACCTCCAAAAGGCTTCGTCAGTTTCTCGATTGAGGAGCAACTCTATGCTCTTGTTGTCTTGGGGAACCCACTCAGGCGTGATAATCCTCGTGAGAACTGATTTACCTCGGGGGGTTCTAGGTTCTACGCCCATATTTCCTTGTTCTAAGTCCCCTAAGTCCGCTTCTGAGATTACATTCCCAAATTCGTCTGTCCTATCTGGGTGACTGGTGACTACGTATATGGTTCCTTCTTTGTCCAGGTATGCCCCGTTTTCAAACTTGACTGCCGGGTGCTCTAGTCCAATGGATTGGTCAGGATTTTTAATCTGGACTACGGACCTTCCTAGGCCGTCCTCATAGATGCTAGCACCTAATCGGTTGGTCCTCAGGTATTCCAACTGTGTTTTGTAAGGGCCTTCTACCCTGTACAAGTAAGGCACTCCTGAACTTCCTGTAGGTCTGTCCATGCCTTGAGACATCTCTGACTCACTGGTCTCAGAGCTAGGGTAGTACGAGTGGTGGCTCAACTGCTGGGCCCAAGACCTAGCAGTGTGGTTAACACTAGCCTCTGAAGACCTAAGGCTTTGTCTCTCCCTTACTAGATGTCGTCCCGATCTAAGGTTCATATGCCTATTTCAGTAGCCCAATTTTGCCCAGAGTACAACCTTGTTGCTGATCAATTGGTTTCAGTCACTTGATTCCTTTTTAGTGTGTTATCGTGTTTATAACCTTGTCTGAAGTTGCGTCGACAGGTATACTTGAGTGTATTTCCGCACTGTAAATTGATCGTTCCAGGTTAGGTTCTTTACCTTAAGGTTATCGACAGTACAGAGATTATGTTTTTTCTTGAACTTGAGTTTTTAGGTAGTCTTCAACTTGATAACTGCCTACCGTCGCCCTGGCTGACTCCTATCACTAGTCGTTCTTAGCCTAAGCTAGGAATTGACAAAGGGAGTTGAGAATTTCCAACCTTTTGTTTCCTGCTTGGTTGCCTTTGGATGCCCAGGAAGTGTGTTCCCAAGCTTGCACTTACACTTGCTCAAAACGCCTTGCGATGCTCTCAATAGATCTGTAAGAGTTCCAAAGTTAGCTCAAGACTTAAACTCCAAAGACAGAACCAATGATTTTCATTCAGGTAGCACAACACCAATTTTACTATGATTTTTTTGGAAAATAATTCTAGAAATCCCTGACTTTGATCCCACTGGGTATGGTCAACTTCAAAATACTCTATCTGAAAATCAACGTATTATCTTTATAAAAAACAGTTGAGGGCTTGTACTATATGCCACGAGCTTTCCAACAAGCCCTAGAGCTCAAAAAATTGATTTCGTATGAAAAAGTTATGACTGTTCAAGGTTTAGGGGGTTAAAACAAGATTCACTCTGGCCGACAGATCCTAGGATTCTCTCCAAATCACAAGTGTAGGAACCTCCCAAAATGCTAATAGATTGACTATTGTGCCCCAAAATTATCCCAAAAAATCAAACCCTAATTTTTGGCCGAAAAGCCTGTCAATCGCGATCGACAGGTCTGTCAATCGCGATTGACAGAGGTGTCCGTCGGGGCTGTCAATCGCGATCGACGGTGTCAATCGCGATCGACGGTGTCAATCGCGATCGACAGAGTCGATCGTGGCTGTCAATCGCGATCGACAGTATCAATCGCGATCGACACGTTTTCCGGATTTTTCGCCGAGATTTCAGTCAATCGGGGGCCTATCAGTCGCGATGGACACGTGGCTACGCATAAAAGTCAATCAATCGTGGAATTTCAGTCAATCGCGATCGACGGTGTCAATCGCGATCGATAGGGGTGTCGGTCGTGGCTGTCAGTCGCGATCGACAGTATCAATCGTGATTGACAGGGTCCTACGTGGTAGTCAGTCGGTCGCGAGGGTCTGTCAATCGCGATTGACAGGGTCTGTCGGTTGCGATTGACAGGGTCTGTCGGTCGCGATTGACAGGGTCTGTCGGTCGCGATTGACAGAGGCTGTCGGTCGCGATTGACAGAAAACCTCGGGATTTTTCTACTGTTTTTAATGTTTTAGGATGTGCTCCTTGTGCTTGTGCTAATGGTGCACTCACTTTTGTGAAAAGCCAAAAATTTCTGTCAGTCGCGATCGACAGAAGCCTGCGACCACGAGACAGTTTCTTCGAATTTCATACCTGCGCGCAGCGTGCTGGGGATGATGATGATGGCAGTACCTGCAAGAATCACAACAACATGCAAAAACAGTGCAAGCAATATCGCTCTCTCGCTCTCTCTCACAAGTGGAATGGAGGAAATGAGGTGGAGATGGTGATATGATCAAAACTGAAAATTTTCGCGATGATGGAGATGGAGGTGGGAGATGGTGATGATGAAGATGGTGAAGAAAGTAAAAGGAAATCGATGAGAGTGAAGAAAATACCTACAACTCCAACGCGTCAACTCTACGTCTTACCATCACACGCTCGTCCTCAAAGCTCGATCCCCGGCAACGGCGCCAAAATTTGGTGTAGCTCAGTGATGAGTAGCACCTCCTTTAATGTCAATCCGGGAAGACGTGAGGATGGTATGAAGACCTCGAGCAAGTGGCGGCACAAGTGCGTGAGTGAGAAGCACACAAGCATGCACACACATACACACACACGCGCACACACGGCAAGACAAAGAGAGAGAATCAATGGAGTTCTTTAGATTACTTTCAAAAGCTCTTACAAGTTCGTTTCAATTACAATCTAACCCCAAAAATGAGCTCTCTAGCTCCTTTTATAGTTTTTGACTAGCTTTGGCCCTGTTCAGACCTAGTGTCCGGCCTAGTTAAAAATTAGGTTCCAGGGCTTATTTGGGGGCTCAAACGATATCCAAAAATTACGAAAATTGGCAGGTAGATACTTCTAATGCTCCTCAAGCTCAAGGACTCCTTGGCTTGCACAAAATGGAGCTACAAAAAGATGAAATGATATTTACAATGGTGCTTAGTGATGAGAATCACTTTTAATGGGTGTAGAGGTTTTGAAAGATTAAGGTTGCCTTAGTGCTAAATCTGCGTGAATGTTCATAAGTGCTTCTTTCTGAAGAAAATTGTTGGCCTACTTGCCAGATCTTCGTTGACTTCCTTGTCTGCTTGTGCCTTCTCTCCCTTGTCCACTGCTAACAGAGTTCTATTCACTTGGCTGCTAATCCTATTTTTCATGCAAGGACTAAACATATTGAAGTTCATTATCACTATGTACGAGAGAAGGTTCTAAGCAAAGAGATTCAAATATCATATGTGTCCACTCATCAACAATGTGCAGATATTCTAACCAAAGCATTGGATGGTACAAAGCTTTGCAAATTCAAGGCTATGATTGGTTTGCAGGAAATCTTGGAAGATTGAAGACCTCAAGCATACTTGGCTTGAGGGGGAGCTGTTGGAGCAAGTCTATGACAAGCCTAAGTATTGGCTTGAGTCTCACAAAGTCATTAAAGAAGCTTCAAAATGAAGACTATGTAAAGTTCACTTGTGAACTACCTCTTGTAACTTTTGAAGAGTTTACTTAATGTAAAAGTAAGAGAATCTTAAGTGGTTGAGCCCACATGATCAAGAATGGAAAGAGGAGCCACGAATTCGTGATTTGTGGTAGGTAGAGAATCAAATCAATCATTGATTGATTGGAGAGTGATTCAGGGAAGTTAGCCTCCCAAACTCAACTATAAATAGATGGCAGTTTTAGTCGTGGTTAGAGAGCCTATGTGAAGACCTCCAAGAGCTGAGCTTTATGCCATTTCAAGGTGTGATTACAAAGCACACATATGTATCAGTAAGTCATTGTATTGTACAAGCAATATAGTTTCATTTTTATGATTATTTGAGGTCATCTTTCCATGTTCTTGTGATGTGTACTACTCACTGCCATTACTTCAGTTTTTCTCAGTCAGCTTGCAGAGATTGTTTCTCTGCACTTGGTTCATCATTTTCAGTGATTTAACTTGGTAAAGTTATCTCTATAAGGCTACTATATGCTCACAAATTTTCATTGCATTTGGATGTTGGAATCTTCAGTTATGTTCATTTGAAGTCAACATGGTATGTTCATCTTCACTTCTCTGTCAGGTACCCGACTTTTTTAGTCATCTTGTCAGAGTCATTTCTCAGTGTTTACTCATCCAAATTCAGTGATTTTAAGCTTGTTCGATTCAGTTTACTGTCTAGTATAAGCATAAAAATTTTCATGATCATTGGATTCTTACATCTTGCGTTATGTTAATTTTTCTACTCACTGGTCTATTTCTGTAGAAGCCCGTGAAAATCGGGATGATGTCATCACTTGTTAAAAGTCATTCTCAGTGTGTGGTTTGTTATTTTTGATGAGATTACTCTCTAAAGTTAGCTCTTTAAGCTACCTAGCCTTCCCCAAGAGGAATTAATCTAATTGCTGCTGTGCTCAGAGAATTATGTAAAACACTGGACAGGTGTATCAACCAAGAATAGCAAGTTTTTCACCTCTGAGCTAACTCCAACTTATCTGTTTTGATCTATCTTTTTGAGAGTGATCTTCCAAGGTACATAGGGTGTCTAATACATCCATTGGCAAGCTAAAAGGGCCCACCATCTACTTCTGGAGTTCATTTGGCTGGTGTAGAGCAAAGATTTTGCAACACCTCTTCATCTTCAACACATACCTATCCATCTCTTCACAGGTATGACACCATATGAGGCTTGGTGGGGTAAGAGACCTACCTTGGATCATTGCAGAGTTTTTGGATGTGTGGCATATGCATATGTGCCATCACAATTAAGGCACAAGTTGGAGCCTAAAGCTGAAAAATATGTTTTCATTGGTTATGATGATAAGCAGATGGGCTATAGATTGTGGAGTCCATCTACAAAACAATTCATGGTTTCTAAAGATGTTACATTTGATGAGCAAAGTGCTTGGTATGCAGGTACAATCAATATCAATACAGGTGATGAAGAAGAAGTAAGCCAAAGGAAAGGTAAATCAAAGGTTCAAATATTTGATGAACAAGAGAATAATGAAGTGCAGGTTGAAGTGGAAGAAACACCAAGATTTGATCCTGAATATGAAGAACCAGAAACCTCAAGAAGTGGAGAACTTAGGAGGTCTACAAGGAATAAATGGCAACCTACAAGGTATAGCTATGATACTTCTTTTTTGGCCACAAAAGACTATGCTTATATGATGAAAACAGATGAAGACCCTTCTACATATGAAGAGGCAAAAGGTAAGGAAAAATGGGAGAAAGCTATGCAGGAAGAGTATGATGCACTATTGGAGAATCAAACATGGGATTTGGTTCCAAAACCAAATAGTCAAAAGATCATTGGAAGCAAATGGGTTTATAAAACCAAAAGGTTTGCAGATGGAAGTGTGTCTAGATATAAAGCTAGACTTGTTGTCAAAGGGTTTGCTCAGACTTATGGTGTTGACTATGATGAGACTTATAGTCCTGTTGCAAAGATGACAACTATCAGGACACTTATAGCTATTGCTGCATGTAAAGGTTGGAAGTTATGTCAACTTGATGTGAAAAATGCTTTTTTGAATGGTTATATTTCAGATGATGTATTCATGGAGCAACCTCAAGGGTTCAGAGATAAAAGGCATCCAGATCATGTGTGCAAGCTCAAGAGAGCTTTGTATGGCTTGAAGCAGGCCCCAAGGGCATGGAACTATAGACTTGTGAAGTTCCTAAAAGAACTTGGATTTCAGGTGTCTAAAGCAGATAGTAGCTTGCTTGTCAAAGCAAGTGATAATGGTTACATATATATGTGCATATATGTTGATGATATAATTCTTACAGGTACAGATGAAGAAGGAATACAAAGACTCAAGAAGCAAATGGAAAAAGAGTTCAAGATAAGTGACTTGGGAGACTTGTCATACTTCTTGGGCATGGAGATTACATATACTCAACATGGAGTATTTGTGACCCAAGAAAGGTATTTGAAGAACTTGTTAATCAAGTTTAAAATGGATGATTGCAGGGTAGCACCTACACCAATGGAGGTGAATCACAAATTGAGTAAGTTTGGAGGTGAAGAATTCAAGGACATGAGACAATATCAGAGTTTGGTTGGTAGTCTTATCTATGCTACTTTAACTAGACCTGATTTATCATATGCAGTTGGAGTTTTGTCTCAATTCATGCATTGCCCAAGGAAAGAACATTGGATTGCAGGTCAAAGAGTATTGAGGTACATTAAGGGTACACTCAATGAAGGTTTGTATTATGGGTTTACCTCAGATACAAATATCAAAATTTATAGTGATGCAGATTGGGCGGGTAATCCAGATGATAGAAGGTCAACTTTTGGATATATATGTTATGTGGGAGATAAACTTATCTCATGGTGTTCCAAGAAGCAACATACAGTTGCTTTGTCTTCTACAGAAGCAGAGTATAAAGGCATGGTTGAAGCTGCAAAGGAAGTAATTTCGCTCAAGACTTTGATGAAGAGTTTTGACATTGTGCATGGGGTACCAATTATATATGGAGATAACATGAGTTCATTGTATTTAGCTGCTAATCCTGTTTTTCATGCCAGGACCAAACATATTGAGATTCAGTATCACTTTCTAAGAGAGAAGGTGATGGATAAAGAGATTGAAGTCATACATACTTCAACAAAGGATCAGATAGCTGATATGCTTACAAAGAGCTTGGATGGACCAAAGCTACAGAAGTTTAAAGACATGACAGGTATAAAGAAGAAAGAAGAAACCTCAATTGATGATTGAGGGGGAGCTGTTGGTGCAGATCAATCACCAATTGAATGTTTGAAGACTAAAGAATGAAGGATGAGATCAATTCTTGAAGCTTTGAAGGAAGATACATTCAGAGTATGTGAGGAATGTACACATATGTACATAGTTCACTTAGATCTTTGATTAGTCATAGACTTGTACAAATTTATCTATAAATACCCTGAAAATGTCGAGGCGTGATATGAGAGCATATGTGACCATAGATAGAAGTCAAGAATGAGGAAGATAGATGTCAAGAGACATGTGAAAAGTTAGTTGAGTTTCCTCTCATCACTCAACTGTAACTTTCTGAGTAATTGAAGAAATATTGCGCCCGATCTTTTCGTGTCTGCTCCGTCTGTGTTTGATCAATTGTGAAATCCTTTTGAGGATATCTAAGTTGGTAGTTAATGAGCCTGTGACCTGAGTTTCAGAGTCTAATTGTAAACAAGCTAGGAGAATTGTTAGTAGGAACATTCATATGTGTTGAGTGTTCACAGTTCTCTGAAACAGGCGCAAATTTTGATCTTAATCTTTTGGTCAGTTCTCACTCCATAGTTTAAAGTTTTGTGCAAGCAAGCACTTAATCTTTAAGTTGGAAGGTAATCTACTTGTGGCTAGAAGCATTTGCTTAAACGGGTTTTGTACTGAGAGAATTGAAGTTAAGAAGTCAGGGGTGTCTAAATCGACTTCTCAGAAGTGCATATTCAGACATAGGTAACTTGTGAAGTTGATTTCTCAAGTTATACTAAACCTTTTGAAGAACTTTAACTTGGAGGAGGTGCGCAATCTTTAGGCGACACTCCATACAAAATTTCATAGAAAACTTTACATGTTTGATAGGTCAATGAGAAGAAATTGTGCAGCAGACTTTCTGTGTTTCATCTTCTTCAGAGAATTTTTCAACTTTTGATAATTTGGAGATTGGACCTCTAATTTAGTGAAGGTTTTGACTTACTCTTGATATAGAGGTGTTCTAAATTCAAGAGTAGGTTGTTCTTTTGGAGATTAACACTCTCCATCACATATGCCAAGCTGATCTCCCCAGTAGAGAACCTCTCCCTAACATAGTGATAATGCACCTCAATGTGCTTAGTGCGAGCATGGAACACAGGGTTCCTCGCAACTGCCAATGCGCTCTGACTGTCAGTGAAGATGGTGGTGGCAGAAGACTAGCCAACACCCAAATCAGCCATAAGGCGTCTGAGCCACACACACTCAACAGTCGCTGTGAAAGCTGCCCTATACTCAGCCTCACAACTGGAAGTGGCCACAGTAGGCTGCTTCTTGCTCAACCAAGATATACATGAGCTACCAAGCATGAAGCAAAAACCACTGGTGGACACACGAGTGTCATAGCAACTAGCCCAATCTGAGTCAGAAAAAGCATGCAAATCTGGCGGTAGTGATCCCCCCTTGGGATAAAACAACCCAAGTAGCCGAGTACCACTCAAGTAGCGAAAGATGCGCTTAATCGCTTTCCAATGCGTGACTCCTGGGCAATGCATAAACCTGCTCATCTGTGAGACAACAAACTGAATATCTGGCCGAGTAATGCATAAGTAAATCAAGCATCCAACAACCTGCTGATAGAGAACAACATCAAATGCATCTCCAGCATCATGAAGACTCAATCGTAAACCTGTCTCCATAGGAGTGGCAATAGGCTTACAGTCTTCAAGGCCAAAACGCTGCAATAATGTGTCAATATATTTCGTTTGACACAAAGCCATTCCACCATCAAGTGCATAAACTGAATGCCCAAATAGTGATGCAAATGCCCCAAATCAGACATCTCAAATGAGGCATGCAAATCAGCCTTAAAATCAGCAATATGTGTCTCAATAGGACCAGTGAGCAGCATGTCATCAACATAGACAACAATGATCAGAAGCACATCATTAGCACGCTTAACATATAAGGTGCTTTGAGTTGGACTATTCTCAAAACCATGTGCAATCAGATAGGCATGTATCTTCTCATACCAAGCACGTGGTGCTTGCTTTAAACCATATAATGCCTTCTTTAACCTGCAAACCTGGTTTTCATGCCCTTTCTGCATAAAATTTGCAGACTTTGTTTTTGGTGTAGAGGCCTCTGCAACAACCATTCTAGCCTCTTTCTTCTTTGCCTCTTTAGCAGCCAGTTTTGGACAGTTCTTTATAATATGATCATTTCCTTTATAGTACTTGCAGAACAATTTTTGCTTTTCTGATTTCTTTTCATCTTTATCCTGGTTCTTCGATTGTGCAGCATTTGTAGATTTCTGCTTACTAGTAGAAGAGCTCCATTTTCCTTTGCCCTTCTGACTAGCCAAGAAAGCTTGATCTACAACACGCATAATGGACTTGTTTTGCCTGAACTGATCTTCCTACAACAGAACAGAGACTAATTCCTCAAATGACAAGGCATTCGGATTGCCTTTCATCATCAACCGAATAGTAGAGGCAAAACTCTGATATGAATCAGGAAGACCATTCAGAACGGTCTGCACAAGTGAGCTATCTGGTATAACCTCATCACCAGAAATCAATTGTTCCTTCAGGTCTTTGATCTTTGTAAGAAAATTGTCCATAGAATCACCTTCATTCATGTGCTCACTCTCCAACTGTTTTCGGAGGTAAGCAACAGGAGCCTCATTCCTAGCCTCGTACAAAGTGGTAAGTGTATCCCAAGCATCCTTTGCTGTTCTGCAAGAGCGAATGTGAGGAATAATGGCACGTTTGATAGACAAGGCTATCAATGCATGTGCCTGGGAATCTCTGCCATCCCAACGAATCTGCTCTGCAGTAGGTGCAACAGAAACAGCAGCACGAATAGGAATATGCGGAATATCACCTTCGACACCATCTTCATCAGCTCCAACACCTGTATTTGCAGTACCTGTCGTTACAGGTGTAATAGGACGTCTTTCAACACCCTGCACAATGTTCCACAATCCTTTTGCAACCAGTACATGTCGCATCATATAAGCCCATAATGGGTAGTTGGTACCATCCAACTTATCCTCAACAGCCAACATACGAAATACATCACTGCTTTCAGCCATGGCTAGTGACTAAAATACCTTAATGCAGAAAATTGACTTTATCTCAAAAAGTTGAACAGAACTGCCAGACGAGTTCTGCTAGACCTGTAGCAGACTTCGAGACGCTTAAACTAGCGAACAGAAACTGGTATATACCTTTGGCACAAAAGGACAAAATAGCCTGCACAAGCGCTACGATAGTGCGTTCGGAGGCCGAAACGAGCTCAGATCGCGATTTCAGCACAACAAAGCAAAGCAGTTTTGATCTCGAAAACACCCTATGCTCACCAAATTTCGTGCGAATCTGAGACTGCAAATGGAGGAGTGTCGACGGTGCCCTAGAAGAAGCGACCACCTGCTCTGATACCAATTGTTGGACATAGACGTCTGCGGAAGCACGCGAACAGCACAAGGAAGAAGAAGAAGCTTGGAGCACAACACACAAGACTGAATGTATTACTAGAGAATGTACAAAGATAAGTAGCCCATTAGGGCAATAGGCGTATATACAAGCCGGGGGAAAACAACCTCCTAAAGAGGGAAAAAAGTGCCCCGACGGTCCTAGAGTGTTCACACACATCACTACCTAAATATATCAACAAAGTCCACTCCATAGGTTTGTGCAAAACCCTTGGCCACCAATCTTGCTTTGAACCTAGAAATAGATCCATCTAAATTCCTCTTTACTTTATACACCCACTTATTACCTATTACCTTCATGTTCTCCTTCTTGGGCACAAGAGTCCATGTTTGATTTTCCTCAAGTGCGTTGATCTCTTCTTGCATTGCCTCTTTCCATTCGGTGTACTTGCTTGCATCTTCATAGCAATCGGGCTCATGATCTTCTACTACTTTGTTCATATATGCATAATGTGTTGCCATGTATGAATCATAAGTAAACCTTTGAGTTGGATACTTAACTCTAGAAGACTTCCTTTCTTCACCTTTTGGAGGAATAAACCTCCTTTGCCTTGGGAACTTGATCTCTTTCTTTGACGTAGCTTCTTTCTCCATCATGTGTCCTTCATCATGTTCAACTTCATTACCTTCTTCATCCAACTCCACCAATGTTGCTTTGCCTTTGTTGATTGATTGTGCTTCATAGCTTGATGAAGATCTCCCCCTCCATGGTGAGTTCATGCTTGAACTATCTTCATTGATGGAACACCTTGGGCCGCTTAGCTCTAGGTCGATTTGCTCTTCATCATGTCCATGCTTTTCTTCTTCATAGTCCTGCATACAATCATACTTCTTATACCAAGGGAGTAGCTCATCAAATGCTACATCTCTTGATATCCTCAAGTCCTTTGTGTTTGGGTTGAAGCACCTGTAACCTTTATGATCCTTTGAATATCCTAGAAACACACACTTTTCTGCCTATGGTTGTAGCTTGTGCCTCAATTCACTTGGCACATGTACATAACAAGTACATCCAAATATCTTCAAGTGGGAAAGATCAGGTTTCTTACCATAATAGGCTTGATATGGTGTCAAGCCATGAATCCTTGAGGTAGGAGCCCTATTCATAAGATACACGGTAGTATTTGCTGCATCACTCCAAAACATGTTAGGTACATTCATCTCATTAAGCATTGCTCTAGCGATCTCGGCAATGTATCTATTCTTTCTCTCTGCTACTCCATTTTGTTGGGGTGTGTACCTGCATGTTACTTGCCTCTTGATGCCTTGATCCATTAAAAAATCAGAAAACGCATTGAAGAAATATTCTCCCCCTCCATCGGACCTTAGCTTCTTGATATATGTACCTGTTTCCTTTTCTACCATTGCCTCGAATGCTTTGAAACATGTAAACACATCTGATTTGTTTTTGATGAAATAAACCCAAACCATCCTTGTGCAATCATCTATAAAAGTGACAAAGTACTTGTTACCTCCAATGGATTGCTCTTTGGTTGGCCCCCACACATCTGTATGTATCAACTCCAATGGATGTTGGCTTATGTAGCCACTCTTCTTGAATGGAAGTCTCGCTTGCTTCCCTAGTTGACAAGACCTTCGACCAGCCTCTTGAATTGCATTTCCTTCATTCTTTGTATGTTGATGTGACCTATCCTCTTGTGCCACAAGTCCAACTCCGAAATCCTCTTGTTTCCATATGTGAAGTAGACATGTTGAGTGGAATGAGAATTTACCTCCAAAGTGAAGAGTCTCCCTTGCTTCTTTCCTCTTGCTATGACCTTATAAGCTTGCTTAGGGTTCTCCACAAAGCATCCACCTTTGTTGAACCTTACTTGATAGCCTCTTTCAACCATTTGCCCAACGGACACCAAGTTCTTTGTGATAGTAGGTACATGCAAGACATCCTTGAGACATCTTCCTTCCTCCTTGTCATCCAAAGCTACATCTCCAACATGGGAGATCTCATGGGCTGTATCATCACCTGTTTCTACATGCCCTTTACCTTTGGGAACATGTAGATTAGTAAACCAAGAAGAATTGCAACTCATATGGTTGCTACATCCACTATCAATATACCAAGTGTTATCTACTTTGCTTGAATTCGCATTCATGTGCATCATCAAGAGATTGTCATTTTCTGAACTTGTAGAAGCATAATTACCTTGGCCTTTGTATGAAGAACCTTGATTATAGCTCCTTTGGTTTCCTCCTTGGTAGCATTCTCTAGCATAGTGGCCAAACTTGCCACATATGTAACATCCTTCACCATCTTGATTCCTATTTTGTTGATGTCGTCCTCCTCTTCCTCTTGTTCTTCCTCTCCCTCTTTGTGATGAGGTGCCTTGGTCATGTCCTTGATTGCTTGAGTGGCATTGCCTTCCTCCAAACCTTCCTTTGCCCCTTCCTTGTCCTCGTCTTCCTTTGACCCTTTGATTACCTGCATAGAAAACTTGTGCATCCTTGCTTTTAGTTGAACTTCCACCTATGTTCATTTCTTCGGTGACCATGAGAGCAACCAATTGCTCAAAATCGGGAAGATTATCCCTTACATAAACTGAAGTGGTAAAGGGTTTCCACTTCTCATCATCTCTCAAACCATTGAGAGTATAAGCCACAAGATCGTCATCGTCTATGTGGCTTCCAATGGATCCCAATGCATCTGATAACTCCTTGACCTTAAGTATGTAGTCATTTATGCTACTCCCTGAGCTCTTCCTAAGGTTGTTGAGCTCATTCTTGAGTTGGATCTTCCTTGCTTTGGTGCTTGTTGAATAAAGCCTTTCAAGTGTCTCCCATACCTTCATGCTTGAATCCAAGTCTTGGATATGGCCTATCATGCTATTGCTAATGTGTTGGAAAAGGATAAAGATAACCCTCTTGTCTCTTTCATTCCATTCCCTAAAGGCCCTTCTCTGGTCATTGGTTGGATTCTCATCCAACCTAGGTCTTGGTTCACTTCCACTAATCAACCCCCAAAGGCCCTTGCCCATAAGATAGTTGGAGACCCTAAATCTCCATGGTTGATAGTTACCTTTGTCTAGCTTTTCAATTTGAGTGTTGAAGTCTCCCATATCTAGTCTTTGATACTTGACCTAGCCCTTGGCTAATGCTCCAATGTGTGTAAAATGAAAACGAGGCTCTGACCTCCACAGGTATCCTTCTTTGACCTCTGCACACCAAAAGTTCTCTTACTCATAGCTTATGCAGAGAACTCCAGTGAGCTTTTGTAGACCTGTAGTAGACACCAAGATCTTTCCAACAAGACAAATTTTACTTCAAATGGATGCTTACACAAAGAGAAACAATGTCTACAACATGCGCTAGTTCAATGCTCACAACTGCTAGTCAAGCAGAGACCGCACTTCACTCCAGCAATCGTTTCTCAGAGATTATACAGAGAATGAATCTCAAACTTTGCTTAACTTTAGAGCACTCTAATATCTACCCAATGACATCCAAATCATAGAAAATGGATAAATAGAGAAGGAGAACCAGCCCTTACAACAGAGAGCAAACTATTTCCAACAGAGCCTACACACAGAGAGAGACATCAATCACACAAGTTCACTAAAATAAATGTTGCTCCCAGATTACTCAGAGACTGCTCTAGAGAATTTGTGAGCATAAAATAGACTCTAATAGCTATCCAATGAGACAAGAAGTACATCAAATAGATACAATATGAGGGAGGACCAATGCTAACAACTCAGGGGTAGAGAGTTGCAACACTGCCTGTGCACACACATAGATATGCCTACTAAAAGAAAACAAACAAGCAAGCAAGGGGCTTGCTTATCACAACTCCAGCACTTAGTGCTCACTTTACATGAGCTAAAACTCCAAGAAGATGGCCCAAAAGAAGTCGGGATACATGCTCCTTTTATAGTGAGAAGTGTGCCCCTAAAATCTAGGAACTACCTTTCTAAATCAGCCTCCTAACTTGGAGGATTTAGTTGACATGAATTGGGGAGTGGTTGAGTGACTTTTCTTAATGGAATCTCGTGGCTTTTGGCTTCCTTTGATTGCTCCACATGTCCATAAAAGATTCCCCACGAATTTGTAGCTTGAAGCTTGACTTTTAACACTCCCCCTCAGGCTTCAATTCTTCATCCTCATTCAAGCTCCTTCATGTTGATGCTTTAATTGAAGTTTGAAATCTTCATTCCATCCAAAGCCTTTGTAAACATATCGGCAACTTGGTCCTTGGTACCAATATGATGTACTGAAACTTCCTTCGATATCACCTTTTCCCTTATGAAGTGATAGTGCACTTCAATATGCTTGGTTCTAGCATGATAGACAGGATTCGATGCTAGATGAATGCTACTCATATTGTCACAAAAAATTGGATATGTGTCAACCTGCAAATTAAGCTCCATAAATAACTTCTTAATCCACATTAGCTCACATGTGACTTGAGCCAAAGCTCTATACTCAGCCTCGGTGGAAGATAATGCCACCGTGGTTGCTTCTTTGAAATCCATGAGATGATCTTGCTACCTAGCATAACTAGGTAACCACTTGTACTTCTTCTATCCTCCTTGGAACCGGCCCAATCCGCATCAGAATAAGCTTTGACCTGCATATCATCATCAAATGAATAGAACAATCCTTAATTTATAGTGGCCTTGAGATATCGTAACATTCTTCTTGCAGCTTGCAAGTGTGTAGTCCTTGGACTATGCATAAATTGTGATAACACTCCAACTCCATATGCTATGTCAGGCCTAGTTATTGTGGCATAATTGAAAGAGCCTACAATAGAGCAATTAAAAAGTTACATCCCCTAATGGCTCTCCATCAATGGAGCTTAGCTTTACATTAACTTCCATGGGATTTGAAATAGGCTTGCAATGTAGCATCCCAAACCTCTCAAGTAGGTCTAGAATATACTTCCTTTGTATGAGCATAATACCTTCTTCTTTGAATACAACTTCAATGCCAAGAAAATACCTAAGAACTCCAAGATCAGATATCCTAAACTCCTTTCCAAGCTTTGCCTTGATCTCCTCAATGCCCTTTGTATCATTACCTGTAATGATAAGATAATCTACATACACACACATGTAGACTACAAGTTCTCCTCTTTGTTTGATGAAGAGAGATGGATCCGCCTTGCATTGATTGTAACCACATTTGATCAAATAGTCCACCAATCTTTGGTTCCAAGCCCTTGGAGCTTGCCTTAGGCCATAAAGTGCCTTCTTCAACCTACAAACATGATGTGGAAACTCTTTATGAACAAAACCTAGTGGTTGCTCCATGTATACCTATTCTTCCAAGTCTCCATTGAGAAAGGAATTCTTGATATCCAATTGGAAAAGCTTCCATCCTTTGCTATTAGCCATTGCAATGAGTGTCCTAATGGTGCTCATCTTTGCCACGGGGCTGAATGTCTCTTCAAAGTCCACTCCATAGGTTTGTGCAAAACCCTTGGCCACCAATCTTGCTTTGAACCTAGAAATAGATCCATCTAAATTCCTCTTTACTTTATACACCCACTTATTACCTATTACCTTCATGTTCTCCTTCTTGGGCACTAGAGTCCATGTTTGATTTTCCTCAAGTGCGTTGATCTCTTCTTGATCCATTAAAAAATCAGAAAACGCATTGGAGAAATATTCTCCCCCTTCATCGGACCTTAGCTTCTTGATATATGTACCTGTTTCCTTTTCTACCATTGCCTCGAATGCTTTGAAACATGTAAAGACATCTGATTTGTTTTTGATGAAATAAACCCAAACCATCCTTGTGCAATCATCTATAAAAGTGAGAAAGTACTTGTTACCTCCAATGGATTGCTCTTTGGTTGGCCCCCACACATCTGTATGTATCAACTCCAATGGATGTTAGCTTATGTAGCCACTCTTCTTGAATGGAAGTCTCGCTTGCTTCCCTAGTTGACAAGATTCACATAAATGCTTCATACCTTGTCCTTGGAAGTTGGGAAGACCTTCGACCAGCCTCTTGAATTGCATTTCCTTCATTCTTTGTATGTTGGTGTGACCTATCCTCTTGTGCCACAAGTCCAACTCCGAAATCCTCTTGTTTAAGTAGACATGTTGAGTGAAATGAGAATTTACCTCCAAAGTGAAGAGTCTCCCTTGCTTCTTTCCTCTTGCTATGACCTTATAACCTTGCTTAGGGTTCTCCACAAAGCATCCACCTTTGTTGAACCTTACTTGATAGCCTCTTTCAACCATTTGCCCAACGGACACCAAGTTCTTTGTGATAGTAGGTACATGCAAGACATCCTTGAGACATCTTCCTTCTTGTCATTCAAAGCTACATCTCCAACATGGGAGATCTCATGGGCTGTATCATCACCTGTTTCTACATGTCCTTTACCTTTGGGAACATGTATATTAGTAAACCAAGAAGAATTGCAACTCATATGGTTGCTACATCCACTATCAATATACCAAGTGTTATCTACTTTGCTTGAATTCGCATTCATGTGCATCATCAAGAGATTGTCATTTTCTGAACTTGTAGAAGCATAATTACCTTGGCCTTTGTATGAAGAACCTTGATTATAGCTCCTTTGGTTTCCTCCTTGATAGCAATCTCTAGCATAGTGGCCAAACTTCCCACATATGTAACATCCTTCACCATCTTGATTCCTATTTTGTTGATGTCGTCCTCCTCTTCCTCTTGTTCTTCCTCTCCCTCTTTGTGATGAGGTGCCTTGGTCATGTCCTTGATTGCTTGAGTGGCCTTGCCTTCCTCCAAACCTTCCTTTGCCCCTTCCTTGTCCTCGTCTTCCTTTGCCCCTTTGATTACCTGCATAGAAAACTTGTGCATCCTTGCTTTTAGTTGAACTTCCACCTATGTTCATTTCTTCGGTGACCATGAGAGCAACCAATTGCTCAGAATTGGGAAGATTATCCCTTACATAAACTGAAGTGGTAAAGGGTTTCCACTTCTCATCATCTCTCAAACCATTGAGAGTATAAGCCACAAGATCGTCATCGTCTACGTGGCTTCCATTGGATCCCAATGCATCTGATAACTCCTTGACCTTAAGTATGTAGTCATTTATGCTACTCCCTGAGCTCTTCCTAAGGTTGTTGAGCTCATTCTTGAGTTGGATCTTCCTTGCTTTGGTGCTTGTTGAATAAAGCCTTTCAAGTGTCTCCCATACCTTCATGCTTGAATCCAAGTTTTGGATATGGCCGATCATGCTATTGCTAATGTGTTGGGAAAGGATAAAGATAACCCTCTTGTCTCTTTCATTCCATTCCCTAAAGGCCCTTCTCTGGTCATTGGTTGGATTCTCATCCAACCTAGGTCTTGGTTCCCTTCCACTAATCAACCCCCAAAGGCCCTTGCCCATAAGATAGTTGGAGACCCTAAATCTCCATGGTTGATAGTTACCTTTGTCTAGCTTTTCAATTTGAGTGTTGAAGTCTCCCATATCTAGTCTTTGATACTTGACCTAGCCCTTGGCTAATGCTCCAATGTGTGTAAAATGAAAATGAGGCTCTGAGGTTACCTCAATCCAAAGCTTTCCTTAGATGGACACCTTGTGCTCTTGCAAATTTGAGTAGAATAGCTCCCCCTTTATGTGAGCTACCTCCAAGAAGCTTTTGTTGATGCAAATCTTCAACCACCAACTCCAAGAGGTCTTCTTGCTTGTATTTCATGCCTCCAAGATGCCCAAATGCTCTGATACCACTGATGGGGGAAGTATCTCAACCCCTAAGCAACGACGAAGCGCGAATGACCTCCACAGGTATCCTTCTTTGACCTCTGCACACCAAAAGTTCTCTTACTCATAGCTTATGCAGAGAACTCCAGTGAGCTTTTGTAGACCTGTAGTAGACACCAAGATCTTTCCAACAAGACAAATTTTACTTCAAATGGATGCTTACACAAAGAGAAACAATGTCTACAACATGCGCTAGTTCAATGCTCACAACTGCTAGTCAAGCAGAGACCGCACTTCACTCCAGCAATCGTTTCTCAGAGATTATACAGAGAATGAATCTCAAACTTTGGTTACCTTTAGAGCACTCTAATAGCTACCCAATGACACCAAAATCATAGAAAATGGATAAATAGAGAAGGAGAACTAGCCCTTACATCATAGAGCAAAATATTTCCAACAGAGCCTACACACAGAGGGAGACATCAATCACACAACTTCACTAAAATAAATCTTGCTCCCAGATTACTCAGAGAATGCTCCAGAGAATTTGTGAACATAAAATAGACTCTAGTAGCTATCCAATGAGACAAGAATTACGTCAAATGGATACAATATGAGGGAGAACCAATGCTAATAACTCAGGGGTAGAGAGTTGCAACACTGCCTGTGCACACACATAGATATGCCTACTAAAAGAAAACAAACAAGCAAGCAAGGGGCTATCTTAAGCAAGGGGCTTGCTTATCACAACTCCAGCACTTAGTGCTCACTTTACATGAGCTAAAACTCCAAGAAGATGGCCCAAAAGAATTGGGGATACATGCTCCTTTTATAGTGAGAAGTGTGCCCCTAAAATCTAGGAACTACCTTTCCAAATCAGCCTCCTAACTTGGAGGATTTAGTTCAGATGAATTGGGGAGTGGTTGAGTGACTTTTCTTGATGGAATCTCGTGGCTTTTGGCTTCCTTTGATTGCTCCACATGTCCATAAAAGATTCGCCATGAATTCGTAGCTTGAAGCTTGACTTTTAACACTCCCCCTCAAGCTTCAATTCTTCATCCTCATCCAAACTCCTTCATGTTGATGCTTTGCTTGAATTTTGAAATCTTCATTCCATCCAAAGCCTTTGTAAACATGTCGGGAACTTGGTCCTTGGTACCAATATGATGTACTGATACTTGCTTCGATATCACCTTTTCCCTTATGAAGTGATAGTGCACTTCAATATGCTTGGTTCTAGCATGATAGACAGGATTCGATGCTAGATGAATGCTACTCATATTGTCACAAAAAATTGGATATGTGCCAACCTGCAAATTAAGCTCCATAAATAACTTCTTAATCCACATTAGCTCACATGTGACTTGAGCCAAAGCTCTATACTCATCCTCGGTGGAAGATAATGCCACCGTGGGTTGCTTCTTTGAAATCCATGAGATGATCTTGCTACCTAGCATGACTAGGTTACCACTTGTACTTCTTCTATCCTCCTTGGAACCGGCCCAATCCGCATCAGAATAAGCTTTGACCTGCATATCATCATCAAATGAATAGAACAATCCTTCATTTATAGTGGCCTTGAGATATCGTAACATTCTTCTTGCAGCTTGCAAGTGTGTAGTCCTTTGACTATGCATAAATTGTGACAACACTCCAACTCCATATGTTATGTCAGGCCTAGTTATTGTGGCATAAATGAAAGAGCCTACAATAGAGCGATAAAAAGTTACATCCTCTAATGGCTCTCCATCAATGGAGCTTAGCTTTACATTAAATTCCATGGGATTTGAAATAGGCTTGCAATGTAGCATCCCAAACCTCTCAAGTAGGTCTAGAATATACTTCCTTTGTATGAGCATAATACCTTCTTCTTTGTATACAACTTCAATGCCAAGAAAATACCTAAGATCTCCAAGATTAGATATCCTAAACTCCTTTCCAAGCTTTGACTTGATCTCCTCAATGCCCTTTGTATCATTACCTGTAATGATAAGATCATCTACATACACACACATGTAGACTACAAGTTCTCCTCTTTGTTTAATGAAGAGAGATGGATCCGCCTTGCATTGATTGTAACCACATTTGAGCAAATAGTCCACCAATCTTTGGTTCCAAGCCCTTGGAGCTTGCTTTAGGCCATAAAGTTCCTTCTTCAACCTACAAACATGATGTGGAAACTCTTTATGAACAAAACCCAGTGGTTGCTCCATGTATACCTCTTCTTCCAAGTCTCCATTGAGAAAGGCATTCTTAATATCCAATTGGAAAAGCTTCCATCCTTTGCTAGCAGCCATTGCAATGAGTGTCCTAATGGTGCTCATCTTTGCCACGGGCCTAAATGTCTCTTCAAAGTCCACTCCATAGGTTTGTGCAAAACCCTTGGCCACCAATCTTGCTTTAAACCTAGAAATAGATCCATATAAATTCCTCTTTACTTTATACACCTACTTATTACCTATTACCTTCATGTTCTCCTTCTTGGGCACTAGAGTCCATGTTTGATTTCCCTCAAGTGCGTTGATCTCTTCTTGCATTGCTTCTTTCCATTCGGTATACCTGCTTGCATCTTCATAGCAATCGGGCTCATGATCTTCTACTACTTTGTTCATATATGCATAATGTGTTGCCATGTATGAATCATAAGTAAACCTTTGAGTCTGATACTTAACTCTAGAAGACTTCCTTTCTTCACCTTTTGGAGGAATAAACCTCCTTTGCCTTGGGAACTTGATCTCTTTCTTTGACGTAGCTTCTTTCTCCATCATGTGTCCTTCATCATGTTCAACTTCATTACCTTCTTCATCCAACTCCACAAATGTTGTTTTGCCGTTGTTGATTGATTGTGCTTCATAGCTTGATGAAGATCTCCCCCTCCATGGTGAGTTCATGCTTGAACTATCTTCATTGATGGAACACCTTGGGCCGCTTAGCTCTAGGTCAATTTGTTCTTCATCATGTCCATGCTTTTCTTCTTCATAGTCCTGCATACAATCATACTTCTTATACCAAGGGAGTAGCTCATCAAATGCTACATCCCTTGATATCCTCAAGTCCTTTGTGTTTGGGTTGATGCACCTGTAACCTTTATGATCATTTGAATATCCTAGAAACACACACTTTTTTGCCTTTGGTTGTAGCTTGTGCCTCAATTCACTTGGCACATGTACATAACAAGTACATCCAAATATCTTCAAGTGGGAAAGATCAAGTTTCTTACCATAATAGGCTTGATATGGTGTCTAGCCATGAATCCCTGAGGTAGGAGCCCTATTCATAAGATACACGGCGGTATTTGCTGCATCACTCCAAAACATGTTAGGTACATTCATCTCATTAAGCATTGCTCTAGCAATCTCGGCAATGTATCTATTCTTTCTCTCTGCTACTCCATTTTGTTGGGGTGTGTACCTGCATGTTACTTGCCTCTTGATGCCTTGATCCATTAAAATATCAGAAAACGCATTGGAGAGATATTCTCCCCCTCCATCGGACCTTAGCTTCTTGATATATGTACCTGTTTCCTTTTCTACCATTGCCTCGAATGCTTTGAAACATGTAAAGACATCTGATTTGTTTTTGATGAAATAAACCCAAACCATCCTTGTGCAATCATCTATAAAAGTGACAAAGTACTTGTTACCTCCAATGGATTGCTCTTTGGTTGGCCCCCACACATTTGTATGTATCAACTCCAATGGATGTTGGCTTATGTAGCCACTCTTCTTGAATGGAAGTCTCGCTTGCTTCCCTAGTTGACAAGATTCACATAAATGCTTCATACCTTGTCCTTGGAAGTTGGGAAGACCTTCGACCAGCCTCTTGAATTGCATTTCCTTCATTCTTTGTATGTTGATGTGACCTATCCTCTTGTGCCACAAGTCCAACTCTGAAATCCTCTTGTTTCCATATGTGAAGTAGACATGTTGAGTGGAATGAGAATTTACCTGCAAAGTGAAGAGTCTCCCTTGCTTCTTTCCTCTTGCTATGACCTTATAACCTTGCTTAGGGTTCTCCACAAAGCATCCACCTTTGTTGAACCTTACTTGATAGCCTCTTTCAACCATTTGCCCAACGGACACCAAGTTCTTTGTGATAGTAGGTACATGCAAGAAATCCTTGAGACATCTTCCTTCCTCCTTGTCATCCAAAGCTACATCTCCAACATGGGAGATCTCATGGGCTGTATCATCACCTGTTTCTACATGTTCTTTACCTTTGGGAACATGTAGATTAGTAAACCAAGAAGAATTGCAACTCATATGGTTGCTACTGATGGAGAGTGTTAATCTCCAAAAGAACAACCTATTCTTGAAACTAGAGCACCTCTATATCAAGAATAAGTTTAGACTCCTCTTAATTTGGAGAACAATCACTAACTTATCAAGAAATTGACTATTCTGAAAAAATCAAATTCTCAGAAAAGTCTGCTGCAGATTAATCTTTGATTGACTAACCATTCATGTAAAGTTTTTTATAAAACTTTGTAGGATGTGTCACCTTAAGGTTGCGCACCTTCTCCAACTTAAATATCCTCAAATGATTGAGTATAATTTGAGAAATGACTCAAACACTTTACCTATGTGTAAAACTACTTCTCTGCAGTAGCGACTTTGACACTTGTAACTTCTTAGCTATAGTTCTCCTGATGTCGAACCCGTTTGGTCAAATGCTTTTAGATGTAGATAGCTTATCTCTCAACTTAGATTTTGAGCTATCATATTTGTAAAACTTTACACTATGCACTGAGCACTACTCATTTCATTGAACTCGAAATCTGCGCCTGTTTCAGAAGACTATGAACATTCTTTACATATGAATGTTCCTACACACAATTCTCTTAGCCTGATTAAAATTGGAAGCTGAAATTTTGTACAGAGGTTGATCAACTCTAGACTTAGACTTGTACAAAAGCATTCCACAGAAGATCTACCACAGAAGGAGAAGACACGAAAACTTCGGGCGCAACTTTTCTTCTATTCTTCAGAAAATTACAATTGAGTTATGAGAGAGACTTCTTCTCATTCCTATGAACTCTAATGAGTCTTACAACTTACAAGAGCACTATTCTCATACTCTCCTATTGTCTCTCTATTGCCCCGACATTTTTCCAAAGTATTTATAGGCAAATATGTACAAGCTTATAACTAAACAAAAGTATAAGTGATCTATGTCTTCACTAATGTACATATGTGTACATATCATTCATCCTGTGAATGTAACCACCTTCTTTGCTTCAAGACTTGATCTTATCTCCATCTTTTTGTCTTTCAAACTTCAATTGGTGATTGGTCTGCACCAATAGCTCCCCCTCAATCATCAATTGAGGTTTCTCTTATCTTCTTTATACCTGCCATATCTTTGAACTTTTGTAACTTTGGTCCATCCAAACTCTTTGTAAGCATATCAGCTATCTGATCTTTTGTTGAAGTATGTATAACTTCAATCTCTTTATCCATCACCTTCTCTCTTAGAAAGTGATATGGTATCTCAATGTGTTTGGTCCTGGTATGAAAAACAGGATTAGCAGCTAGATATAATGAACTCATGTTATCTCAATAAATGATAGGTATGCTCTGTATAGTGTCAAAACTCTTCATGAGAGTCTTAAGCCATATCACTTCTTTTGCAGCTTCAACCATGCCTTTGTACTCTGCTTCTGTAGATGACAAAGCAACTCTATGTTGCTTCTTTGAGCACCAAGAGATTAACTTATCTCCCACATAACACATATATCCATAAGTTGACCTTCTATCATCTGGATTACCTGCCCAATCTGCATCACTATATATTTTGATATTTGTATCTGATGTAAAACCATAATACAAACCCTCTTTGAGTGTACCCTTAATGTATCTCAACACTCTTTGACCTGCAATCCAATGTTCTTTCCTAGGACAATGCATAAATTGAGACAACACCCCAACTGCATATGATAAATCAGGCCTAGTTAATGTAGCATAGATAAGACTACCAACCAAACTCTGATATTGTTTCATGTCCTTGAATTCTTCACCTCCAAATCTGCTCAATTTGTGATTCACCTCCATTGGAGTAGGTGCTACTCTGCAATCATTCATCTTAAACTTGGTTAACAAATTCTTCAAATACCTTTCTTGAGTCACATACACTCCATGTTGAGTGTATGAAATCTCCATGCCCAAGAAGTATGACAAATCTCCCAAATCACTAATTTTGAACTCTTTCTCCATTTGCTTCTTTAGGCTTTGTATGCCTTTCTCATCTGTACCTGTAAGAATTATATCATCAACATATATACATATGTAAATGAACCCATCATCACTTGCTTTGACAAGCAAGCTACTATCTGCTTTAGATACTTGAAATCCAAGTTCCTTTAAGAACTTTACAAGCCTATGGTTCCATGCCCTTGGGGCCTGCTTCAAGCCATATAAAGCTCTCTTGAGTTTACACACATAATCTGAATATCTTCCATCTCTGAATCCTTGAGGTTGCTCCATGAAAACATCATCTGAAATATAACCATTCAAAAAAGCATTCTTCACATCTAATTGACACAATTTCCAACCTTTACATGCAGCAATTGCAATGAGTGTTCTGATGGTTGTCATCTTTGCCACTGGACTATAAGTCTCATCATAGTCAATACCATATGTCTGAGCAAACCCTTTAACAACAAGTCTAGCTTTGTACCTAGACACACTTCCATCTGCAAATCTCTTTGTCTTATAGACCCACTTGCATCCAATGATCTTCTGACTATTTGGTTTTGGAACCAAATCCCATGTTTGATTCTCCACCAATGCATCATATTCTTCCTGCATAGCTTTTTCCCAAATCTCTTTACCTTTTGCCTCTTCATATGTAGAGGGGTCTTCATCTCCTTTAACCATGTAAGCATAATCCTTAGTAGTCAAGAATGAAGTATCATAGCTATACCTTGTAGGTTGCCATTTGTGCCTTGTAGACCTCCTGAGTTCTCCACTTCTTGAGGTTTTTGGTTCTTCACACTCTGGATCAAATCTTGGTGTCTCTTCCACTTCAGCCTGCACTTCATGATTCTCTTGTTCATCAAATATTTGAATCTTTGATTTACCTTTCCTTTGGCTCACAATTTCTTCATCATCTGTATTAATATTGATAGTACCTGCATACCAAGTACCTTGCTCATCAAATGTAACATCTTTTGATACAAGAAAATGTTTTGTGGATGGATTCCACAACCTGTATCCCATCTGCTTATCATCATAACCAATAAACACATATTTTTCAGCTTTAGGTTCCAATTTATGCCTTAATTGTAATGGCACATATGCATAGGCCAGACATCCAAATACTTTGCAATGGTCTAATGTAGGTCTCTTACCCCACCATGCCTCATATGGTGTCATACCCTGCAAGGCTTTACAAGGTAGCCTATTGACCAAATAAGTAGCTGTGTTTACAGCCTCAGCCCATAAATAATTTGGCCAATTTTTCTCCTTCATCATGGACCTTGCAAACTCAACAAGAGTTCTATTCCTCCTTTCTGCTACACCATTTTGTTGAGGAGAATACCTGCAAGTCACTTCCCTTTTTATACCTGCATTCCACAAGTAATCACTGAATTCATTAGAGAAATACTCTCCCCCTCCATCTGACCTTAGTCTCTTCAATTTATGTCCTGTAATTCTCTCTGCATACATATGATAATGTTTGAAAGTATTGAATACTTCTGACTTATCTTTGATCACATAGATAGTGATCCATCTGGTAGCATCATCAACATAAATCACATAATACCTTGATCCATTGATACTGAAATCCTTTGATGGTCCCCACACATCTGTGTGTACCAACTCAAGTTTCTCTGAATACATAAACCCATGCTTAGAATAGGGTTGCTTATGAGCCTTACCTAATTGACATGCCTCACATATGTATGTCATATGTTGACGTGCAACATTAGGCAATCCAAGCACTGAGCCATTATTAATCATGTCTTTAATACCTTGTTCCAGAGCTAAAGAGCGCACAAAGCAGAGAAAAGGACGGGCCCCAAAATTTTTCCGATTTGGACACACAACTTTTGTATCATAACCACTTTTGTATATAATTTCCGTTGTAAATGCACTAGAGGAGTCCTCTAGATGCATCCCCACAGAAGATTAGTGAATTACCCATGTACAATAGTAGGAAGTTAGTCTTTTAGGGAATAAAGTGCCGGTCTCTTGTGTGAAAGGACCAAACTTAGGGCACTAGTATATAAGTCAAAAGTGACTCATTGTAAAGAGACTATTTGTCATTGTGAAGAAGGAGCACTTCTGAATTTTCGAGTTTGCCTCTTCCTTGCTGATTTCGATCTTCATTTTGCTCTTGTATGTGTGTGTTAAGCTTGAAATGCAGGTGTAAGACTGTTGTCTACCCCTTCCCCTTTGTTTTGAGCTGCTGTAGTGCGTGCGTAAGCTAGGAGAAGCTGAGGCGCGTGTGTTTGTGACTCCCGTAATTCATTGTTTCTGCCATAACTTGAAGCAGAGTGGTCAGAATTGAGTGAAACCACCACCGTTGGATTCGTCTCGTCGAGAGCTTCGAAACGAGTACCCTATTGCCTATGTTCGGAGTTCTGGGCTGGGAGAAAACCTCAAAATACCAAAACTGCTAAAAAGAGGCTTGCGGCAACACTTTCAGTAATTCAGTAGGTGTGAGTGGTAGTAGTCTTTTCTCATGTGTGAATAGCTAAACCACTTCATTTTCTATCACGTGTGCACACGTCTTCATACACTTGGCAAGTCACTCCTTAGGATTGACATTTAAATGTGTGAAAAGGATCCCACTATATGCACTTGTATGGCAATTGAGGTATAGTCTCATTGGTACAAGTCCTTGAGTCTTCGTGGCTCAAGTACACACGTTTTTGGCGCCGTTGCCGGGGAGTCACTCTACCAAGGTGCCTTCGTGATAGTTATAGAGCTAGTGTGATCGAATCGTACTTGTAGACGCAAATTTGTCCATTGGCAAGTAGTCCATCATTTCAGCACTTGTCACTTCTCATCTTTGAGGTGTGTGTGATAAGTTTTAGGTTTAGGTTTAGGAGGAGGGAAGAGAAGAAGGAGTTAGGGTTAGGTTAGAAGGAGAGGAGAAGTGAGGAGAAGAGGAGTAGGAGTAGACCAAAATCCCAAAAAAATCACCAAAAATTCCCAAATTTCAAGTTCTGTCCAAAAAAGTATAAAAACCAAAAAATTGTTCATTTGACACTTCACTGCTCACTGGTATCGTCTGCGACAGCGACTGGTATCGTCTGAGTGGTATCGTGCAGGATAGAGCCTCAAAGCTTATGCAAGAGATCAAGAAGCAAACTAAATAGACCCAAGGTGAGTTCCCATTAAGATTCAATACCAAAAACTCTTTAAACTTGCACAAACTGTTGATTAAAAGGAATGCGCAGTATCGCGGGGGGTTAAATTTTTGAGTAATTGTACATTTTGTGAGAGACAGAGGCTTAGGAGTGAGGAGAAGGGTGAGAGGTGCAAGGGGGTGCAAAAATTTTCAAGTTTGGAGACCTTTTGGCTTGAGTATCGCGATCGGTTGAGTTTTGGTATCGCGATACCAAAATTCCCTTGTATCACGACACTCGCCAGAGGTGTCGTATCGCTGGATATCTCCCTTGGTATCGTGACACCATTTCGGTATCGCGACACTGAGTCGGTATCGCGATCGCGCTCGATCTCTGGTATCGTATCGTCCGGTACTAATACTTGGTATCGCGACACTGTTGTGGTGTCGTATCGCCTAAAGTTTAGTATCGCGACCTCACTTTACCGAGTGGTATCGTATCGCTTGATACAGTAGTATCGCGACACTACTTTGGTATCGCGACACTACTTTGGTATCGCGATCGTGCCCTCCCGAAGTGTCGTATCGTCGGTTGCTTATCTTGGTATCGCGACACCATAGTGGTATCGTGTCGCCAAGATTGGTATCGCGATCGCACTCATCTCGGTGAGATCGTATCGCCTGTGAGCTCTGGTATCGTATCGTCTATTTTGCCAGTATCGTATCGTGGTGTTTCCTAGTGAAGTATCGCGACACTATATCTGGTATCGTATCGGCGGTCTTTGGAGATCGTATCGTCTCTTGAGAATTCTGGTATCGCGACACCACTGTGGTATCGTATCGCCTGTTCATCAGGGCAGTATCGCGACACTGTCATTGGTGTCGTATCGCCGAGCCTTTCAGGTATCGTATTGTACATAGTCGAGGTGTCGTATCGTTTGTCTTCCAGGATAGTATCGCGACACCAGATTGATATCGTATCGTCTGGGTGTCTGGTATCGTATCGCGGTCAGTGCAGTATCGCCGAGTGTGGTATCGTCAGGAAGTGGTATCGCCCAGATTAAACCCTTCTTTTGGCAGACTAATTGAGTCTTTGAGTGAGCTACCCAAGGGGAATCTAAGAAGCATAAAGAGAGGCTTATGAGAGTGAATGAACTTGAGGTCAGGAAGAGTTCTAAGTAGTCGAAGGAGTATCATATCTTCAGTAGGAAGTACTGCCCAGGTTAGTCATCACTCCGTTTACTTAGAAACTTCTAGTGACTCGGAAGAAGAATTACCTATGGCTTCGGAAGACATGCAAGGTCCCACACCAACGAGAAGCTTCATGACTACTGTGGAGGGGGACTACCGTACTTCCTTGCAGTATATGTCCACCAATGCCCAGGAGATTCCACTCTACCTGGATGGCTTAAATAGGTCTGTGGCCAGGATGGTAACTTCCCAAAATGCCACAATCGTACCCCGACCAGCTGTCAAATACGAAGGAGGTGCATATGTTGACAAAGTTGGTCACATCTACATTGTAACCGAATTTCCGGAAAGGATCAATGAAAGAGGGGAACTCTCGGACCCTGAAAACCTAGGAAGGACACAACCAGAAGAGTTTGTGACCACCCCTAGAGGCAGATCCCGAGTGTCACGTGTCTTGAGAGGTGACTTGATACCTCAAGACGACTATTTGTTAGAAGTCTATATGATTCACGGATCAAACTTATTGTTGCAAACCGATTCACCTGTTCCAAGGAGAGAAGAGAACCCCATGACCTTCTATGAATTGAAAGACCCGGATCCTAGATAAAGATCAAAGAAGGTATTGGCCTGTGAGCATCTTAGACAGGTCTCGATTAAGATATATGGGTACACCTGTGTTTCCTCAAAGAGAGCAGGCAACAACCTCACAAAATCCATTTGGAAATCAAGAAGAAACAGAAAATACTGCGTCAGGACAGACCAGCCATAGGAGCGTACCTAATCAGGCTGATGTACAATTGGCCACGCCAGGAGTACAAGCACACTATCAGACCCAACCAGGGATAGGAAACCAGTACAGACCTCCAGTAAGACCACAACCACCGATAGGAAGACAGCCCGGAATGCCACCAATACGACCAGCTGTCCCTATTCTTCCTGTGATGCCCAGACCACCTGAACCAGTTAGAAGGCTGAGGCCAATTCAAGTGGCTAAGTGTGTCAGAAACCCTTATGATGGATCAAGAGAACCATATGATCACATTGCTGAATTCAAACAAGTCCTAAGAGCGGAACAAGTGGACGACTTCTTTGTTCAGTATGAGGCGTTTGGACTCACCCTCATAGGAACAGCTCTGACCTGGTTCCAACCCTTAGATCCCAACCAGTTTGGAAACATGGAACAATTTTATCAAGAATTCATAGGAGAATTCACTAAGAGAGGAATCAAACACAATTCATCTTCGTTAATTCACAGCTTCAAACAAAACCCTAATGAAACGGTGAAGAATGCGGCCAGAAGGCTCAACCAGTACGTGGATAGATGCCCAGTAACAGAGAGACCGACGCAACAAAAAATGATTTCATTATTTTTAGATGGGCTCACTAATGGAACCTTGAGGACCCTAGTATACGTGAAAAGACTACAAACTTTGAGTGAGTGTCTTCAGGAGTGTATTGATTTGGAAGATAACTTGGCTGAGGACCTCAACAGCAAGCCCAACCACGCTAAATCGGACGACGGAAGGAGTGCTATTTCTTCCAACTCCAGTCATGTGGAAGAATTAGCAGAGCTATTAGCCAAGAAATTAGGAGCATAGGGGCAAAGAGCTTATCAACCCCCAGTTCAAAGATTGCCTATGCTACGGAGATGTAACTTATGTGGAGGAGATCACCCCACTCACCTGTGTGTCCGAGGAGGGGGTGATGCACAACCAGCTTATCCATACAACAGGCAGCAACAACAAGGGACTTCTTGGTATTGTCACATAGAACAGAAATACACTAATCACACTACTGAGAACTGTCCTTATAATAGGCAAACACGCCCTTTCCAACCACCTCAGTATCGACCGTATGGATATCCACCTAGAGACCTGAACAAAGAGATCCCAAGATACAACCCTTATCCAGCACAGACGGGAGTACCTAGACCAATTGAACCGACACCATACCCACCACCACAACCAGTGCTAGGACCCCAACCGTCGCAACCTCAACAAGTAGTACCAGTAAAGTATGCGCAACCAGAAGAAAATCTAGAAAGAGCTATAGTACCAGCCACGACAATGACCCAAATAGAATCAACAAACCTTGGATATGAAACCCTACCAAGTGAGTACTATCCGTATGAAGCCTACGCGATGGAATACGAACCGGCTTATGAGACTACATACTATGGGTATGAAGGCTATGATCAAACTTATGGAGCAGAGACTTCCACTCTAATGTATACAGCTCCTAAAGCACCACAACCCATGAGACCACCTAGTAGACCACCAGTACAGAGAGGACCATGCTTTAGATGTGGAGGAGACCATTTCATTAGAGAATGCCCTCGACCATACAACCCTCCATCACGTAGAATCTGGGAAGGATATTGCAGTGATTGCGGAAAAGAACATCTTTTTAGGGATTGCCCTAAGAATCCAGTAAAAAACCAAGGTTCTGCACCAATCAATGTAATAGAGGTCATAGAAGAATCTGGAAGTGATAAGGAATACACAGTGCCGCTAAAAGCCATCACTAGAGCCCAGACAAAACAACAAAAAGAACAGCAATCAGAAGAGGAACAAAAAAACAACACGAAAATAAACCCTTCAACTCAGATAGTGGAAGATTCCGAGGATCCGTGTGAAAATTCCCACAACACAAAAGCTCAGAAATGGAAAGAACGACGAGAGAAACTCAAGGATAAGTGGGCAAAGAACAAGAGTACAAACAGTAAAAAGCAAATTGAAAAATCAAGCAAACACAAAGAACAAGGGAAGTCTAAGGAGAGTCCTGAGATAATCGAACCTAAATCAGATAGGGAGAAGCCCGGATCAATTCTAGCAGACCCAAAGCCAGACGACTTGGATATGTGGCTAAAAGCGTACCAAGCTAGAATCAAAATGGGACCGAACATAGAGCAACATGAAAAAATCTACCCTAGAGGGGAATTAGAAAAGGAAAGACTAGCCCTATGCAGAAAACTCATAGAAGTAGCACAAACAACCCTAGAAAAGACTATCCCAACTCTACCAGAGACAAGGATTGCACAGGAACCTTATGAAGAATACATCAAACCAAAGGATAAAGAATTGAGAAAAGAAGATTCCCAAGGTGAACAAGAGACAGCACAAGAGGGCCCTGCGTCAGCCATACCAGACTTAGAAGCAGAATGGCCCAAGGACTTGTGGGATAGAATCAGAGAAGAGCAATGGAAGAAGAATGGTGTCGATCCACCACCATTTGATGAAATAGATGTGGAAGACTGTCAACCCCATCCTAACCTCGAGGAGGCCTACGAGGAGATTTCAAGACTCGATAGAGGTAGAGAGGAGACCATAAGCATTTCAACATTGCCTAACTATATGGGAGAGTACGAAAGAGAGTCAGTGGTAATACGAGCACCCACGGTGCATGGAAAAGGAACAGGAAAAGGAAAGGAGAGTTCGCATAACTTAACAGAGTTAAAGAAAACGAAAGTACAATGCCAGTTAACGATGGAAGATTTGCTTCGACTCAAACCCCAGTTGTGGAAGCAAATGGCAGATCACTTGAAACCACTGCCAAAGAATGGAGGATCAAAAGAAAAGGAACTGGAAAATAAGTCCACAATACAGGTTCCAGTCGATAAAGTAGGAGAGTTCAGCGAAGGGGATGAAGGGAATACCTGTTTACCTGTCATCTACAATGGGTACATGACCAAAGCTATCTTAGACACAGGAGCTGGAGTAGGAATCGCAACGAAGGAAATTTGGGAAAAGTGGGGAAAACCAGCCTTACGACCCACTCGCATGAAACTCCAGTTAGCAGACGGTCATGTGGAGAGACCCCTAGGAATATTGGAAGGAATTAAGTTAACCACGTGTGGAGTGGAGTTTGAACACACACTGGCCATATGTAAGTTTGAAAAAGCAAACAATTATGAGATGATATTAGGACGACCCTTCATGAGACAGATGCGAGTCGTACAAGATTGGGGCAGAGATTCATTATATCTCCAACATCAAGGGAACACTACTAAGATAAACTTGCACACATTCGCTTATCGGGATGTCCCTCCATTACAATGGAGTCCAGTCCACAAAGAAGAAGATGACCTATCCATTCACAGTGCTGGATCAAGTGACCAATCTTGGATACATGAGGATGCCCAGTTGTGGATGTGCAAAGAAGCAAAGAAGGAGGAGTGTAAAAAACAAATGTGGCCAATAGGGCACCCTAATTATCGATCGATAGAAGATCCCGATTACATGCCTAAAATTTTTTCAGATGAACTCTTCGAACCACATGGCTGGATGGAAATCCTAGCCACATTAGACGTGTGTGTGAACGAGGAAGTATTGACGATGATCGACTGTATAGACGAGGAAGGATATGATGTGAACCTCTACATGGTTGTCCTCCAAGAAGTAGAAGCAGGGGAAATTGTAGAGGAAGAGTGGAAAGAAGAGTACGAAAGCATAGAAATGGAACCAGAGTTTGACTCTGAGGAACAATATTTAGAAACCATGCAGAAGGAATCAAAAGAAAGACCAACAAAAGTCTTAGCAATCGAAACCATCCCAAGAATACACGAGCATAGAGAGGACACGAGTAAAATGGAACCGAAACCAGACCGTTTCGAAGTTCCAGAACATTTTAAAAGATACGAAGTGGAAGAAAGAAAGATAGCTACTCAAATGCCTAAACGAGAGGCCCGGGATGGAGAAGCCTATGACAACAAGGAGCAAACCAAGAAAGTTGTTGTAACGATAGAAGACGGAGAAGAGAGGTGTACGTATATTGGGAAAGACGTATCAGACGAGGAAGAAGAGGATCTCATACGACTCATCCGAGAGTATCGAGATGTATTTGCTTGGACGTACAAAGACCTCAAGGGTGTAGAACCCAGCATATGCGCTCATCGAATTCCTATGACAGCAGATGCAAAACCTTCTAAACAACGCCCTTATATGTATAACGAAGTTTACGCAGCAAAAATAAAGGAAGAAATTGACAAATTACTAGCGGCAGGATTCATTTATGAGATTGAACACACGGAATGGGTATCGCCACTAGTAGTAGTGCCCAAGAAAAACGGAAAACTAAGGGTGTGTATCAACTTGAAAAAAGTAAATGCAGCAACTATACGCGATAGTTTCCCTTTACCCATCACAGACCATCTTTTGGAAAGAGTTGCCGGCAAGGAGGTCTATAGCTTCTTGGATGGATTCTCTGGTTACAACCAAGTAGCTATTGCAACTGAGGACCAGCATAAAACCGCATTCGCGACTGAATGGGGAATCTATGCATTTAGAGTAATGCCTTTCGGGCTCACTAATGCGCCAGCCACCTTCCAACGACTGATGTGTCATGTTTTCAAAGAATTTCTGAGAAAAAGTATGGAAGTATACGTAGATGATCTGTGTACATACTCAAATCAACGACCAGACCATATACCGGAATTGAGAAAAATATTCAATAAATGTAGACAGTATAGAGTTTGCTTGAACCCTGAGAAATGTGTCTTCATGGTACGACAAGGAAAGATCCTAGGACACATCGTTTCAAAGAATGGAATATCCACGGACGAAGAAAAGATTAAAGTTATCCTAGAGCTACCAAGACCCAAGAACGCAAAGGAAGTACAAGCCTTTATGGGACACTGTGGATATTACCGTAGGTTTATTCACATGTATGCCATAATAGCTAAACCTTTATATGGTCTATTGACTCAGTTCATTTGGACAGATGAGTGTGAGAAGGCCTTCAACGAGCTTAAGAAGCGGCTGAGTACAGCCCCAATTCTAAAATCACCCAACTGGAGCAAGCCTTTTCATATTCATGTTGACGCTTCGAACTATGCCATTGGATGTATCCTAGCTCAACCGGCTGATGAAGGGAAGCTTGACCATCCAATCGCTTATGCGAGTAGACAATTAAACCAGGCAGAAAGAAATTATACGACTACTGAAAGAGAAGGCTTAGGAATGGTTTATGCAGTGAAGAAGTTTAGACACTACCTCTTAGCCAACAAGTTCAAGTTCTTTATAGACCATCAGGCTTTGTTGTATTTAGTCAATAAGCCTTGCAACACGGGAAGATTGGTACGATGGTTCTTATTATTAATGGAGTTCGACTTTGAGGTAATAGTCAAAAAAGGAAATACACATGTAAGAGCGGATCACCTTTCAAGGCTAACGCATGGAGAACCACCTAGCGGAGTACCGGATGATTTACCAGATACGTATTTGTTTAATCTTGAAGTATGTCCGAAGTGGGCGGAACGACTAATTCCTATACTCACTCATGGCCCTCAACACTCAATAAATAAAGATAGCAAAAAAGAGATTCTTCAAACAAGAAATTTACACATTGTTGCTGGAAGCATGTATTATAAGGAACCTAATGGAGTCTTATTGAGATGTGTCGAGGAGGACGAACAGAAGCAACTAATTCAACAGGCACATGTAAACAAGTGGAAAACCCATCAAGGGATGCACGGAACAATTCGAGAGTTAAAAAGGTTAGGCGTATATTGGCCTGACATGCCAAAAGATGTTCACGATTATGTAAGTAATTGTGTGGAGTGCAAAGAAACTATTCCGGAGGATCACATGTCCTTACCTTTTTCGACCATAGCGCCTAATTGGAGTAAAACATTAGTACAATTCCTCAAAACGAAAGAGCACGAAATAGGAGCTAGTCTAGCAAGAAAGCGATCCCTAGAAGAAATGAGCAAGGATTATGTGATAATGGGAAAACAATTGTTTAGAAGAGGAAAAGACAATCAACTCAGATTGTGCGTACATGAAGGAGAATATCTTCCCATATTAGAAATGGCACACGCAAGAGCTGCGGGAGGACATTTTTCAGCAGATAGAACTGTCAAGATGATTCTCTTTGCAGGCTTGTGGTGGCCAAGTCTACATATGGACGCGGAGACATATGTGAGAAGCTGCGAAACATGCCAGAGAGCGAAATATCCCATTCGAAGAGACAGCATGCCTTTAAGACCCATGGTTTGTGCAAGAGCATTTACCAAGTGGGGGATTGACTTCATAGGACCTATCAATCCACCGGCCAAAGGATCACATGCGGAGTACATCATAGTAGCCACTGACTACTTAACCAAGTGGGTAGAAGCAAAAGCCACTAGAAAGAATGATGCTCAAACTACAGCAAGATTTCTCTTTGAGCACATCTTCACACGCTTTGGACTACCGATTGAGATAGTGAGTGATCGAGGAACGCATTTCCTAAATGAAGTCATTGAGTCGCTAATGAATGACTTTCTTGTGATTCATAAGAAATCAGCCCCATACCATCCTCAAGCTAACGGACAAGCTGAAAGTTCCAACAAGGTACTATGTACTGTATTGACAAAGATAGTCAATAATGGAAGGTCAGATTGGGACAAACAATTGCATCACGCAATTTGGGCCTTCCGAGTGGCATATAAAACTGCCATTGGAACTACACCTTTTAACCTAGTGTATGGGCAGAATGAAATATTGCCAATTGACTTCTTAGTACCAACATTGAAAGTGGCCCAGCAATATGAGTGGAACGGTCATGAATTGTCCCAGCAACTAGATCAAATTGAAAAGTTGCACGAGACTAGATTGCAAGCTGTAGCAGGCATTTATGCCGCTAAACGGAGATAGAAGGCATATTATGACTCACATATAAAAGATAAGGGACTAAAAGAAGGCGACCTAGTCCTAGTATACACCCTAAAACAACATGCAAAGAAGCTACAAAAACGCGGATATGGACCCTTGATTATAAATCGAATCTCTACTAGTGGTGCAGTCAATCTTGCCACACTAGACGGAGACATTCTTCCCAATTACATCAGTGGATGCAGAGTAAGACGATTCATGGAGCCCTTGACTGATCAAATGCTAGCGCGACTGTTAGGAGCTCAAAATAGGAAAAAGGAAGAAGAACGAATTCGAGAGGAAGCCCGACAAGAAGCACTAGAACGCATTAGGAAACGGAAAGAGTGGATCAGGCAAAGAGATGAACGCTATCTCCAAGGGGAAGAGCCCATCCCTATGGCAAACTATCAGGTCAAAAATCAGGATTCAACGGTTATGTGTAAAATGCAACCTTACCTAAACCTAGGGATTGGCAAGACAGAGTATAAATTGATAGATGCATTGATAGACTCAGGAGCAGGCCTTAGCTGCATGCGAAAGAGAATAGCAGACGAGTTGCAATTAGAATTGAATCCCACGAAAGCCCAATTAATAGGAATTGGAGGTCACACCATCGAATGTCTTGGAACTACAATGTATCCCTCCACCTAGGAAATTCCTCCATGGAACAAAGAGTCCTAGTATGTGAGGATGACGATTTGATAGAAGACTTCATTCTAGGACACGACTGGATCATTGAGACAGAAGCTTGTATCCATCTAGCTCAAGGATATATTTCAGCTACGATAGGACACAAAGAGACTTTCAGCTTACTTGAAGAGAAACCCTGTAACCAAACCATGTCAATACCAAGATCGGAGGAAGTTCTAGAAACGACGGAAGATAGTAGCAACTGTGCTCAACACTCAGAAAGCAAATGCATAGAAGCTGAAACTTTAATCTTTGCGACATCCACTATAGAGTCGAAGTTATCCAATGTAATTGAGGATAAGCCAACCAACGAGGAGACGCTCTCTCCTAAACAGGCCCAAAACATCCAAAGATCGTACTATTGGAAACCAATAAGCAGATACTCGAATCGACAACCACCCAAATATATGTGGGTACGCAAGGATCAAATACTGAGTCAAGAAACGTCCACACCCACTCTGAAAAAGGAAACAGGCATCACCAAACCCGCAGCAAGGAACTACAGACAAACCGAATCAGTGCAAGTATGGATCCCCAAGCCCTTGCTTGAAGCTCAAAGATCTCGACATCAGATATGGATACCCAAAAAGGTCATACAAGCAGCTAAACAGAATGTAAGGACAAAAGAGGAAATACCACAGCAGACAAGGCAAAAGTCAACAACACATAAAAGTCATCAGAGGAAATCGCAGAGCAATGCCAAATTCACTCAAACCATGGATAAAGCAAATGGAACACGAGCAGCTGCACGAATCGAGAAAGCCCAGCGACCTCTCTCAGTGTTCTCAAAATGGATCTGGAAACCAAAGCTACCACGAGGAGCGGAAGATCGAGGAGACAAAGCACCCGATTGCACTCATGTAGTGTCTGATGCACCTAAAGTAAGCATGATAGGGCCGCAATACAAGGCCACGCATTCGGCACAGGATGTACATTATCAAACTAGTGGTGCACGATCTCCTAGCGAGACTAGATCTTAGCTTTACCCTGATAGGAATGGACATACTATGTACATAAACTATGCTTCGGCTATACTAACGATTGTCTTATTTCAGAAAAAATATATAAAAAGAGGCGGTAAGAAACCCCACTCTTGCAATAATGGGGAACGGAGTGACGAGCTACCATAATCAAAACAACACACTGTATGGTCTCATGAAAGTTTTTCAAGCTAATGCACTTTTCCTTGTAAGTGCAGATGGCTTCTGAAGACTCTGAAGCTACAATCCAAGAGGAGGTCCAAGAATTTCCTCCCCAATGTCTTACGAAAGCAAAAGGCCATTGGTTCAGAGATGAGCAGCCAGTTGAGGAATATCTCTTCTTGGCCAACATAAAGATCATGGACACGGAGCACCACTTTCCGATCATGTCCCAGGATTTCAAAGTCTTACATGGGATGCCATCCACAATCGATATCATGAAGAAAGCAGGAATTCAAAAATATTTTGAGCTACCTATCTACAAACCGGACTTCCAACGCTGTACACAAGTCATGAACACTCTACGACCAGCACTACATGATCCATTGGTGCCAGAAGCCAATGTGATGGATAAGAATGGAGAATGGGTAGTCATTCAATTTTCCCACGACTTAATCAAAGAAGCATTTGGATGGGAAAAGGATGGTGTCAACACGGTCAAGGAAGAGAGTCGTGGAGCAAAAACAAGAACTTTCGTCGACATTAATAGGGTGGACATCGAAGAAGAAGTTAGATTGATTCATCAACATTTTTGCTTCCCGAGTATGAACAGATACACGGCCCCTCAAAAGATTATTGTGCAATTATTGTCTCATGCCATAAAACAGATCGGAAACCAGGTAAATCTTACACCTTATGTGCAAGAAAGATTGTTCGAGGCAAAGAAGAAATGGGAAAATAAAAAATTCCTTAATGGGACCACTGCCCTTACAATTATGATTTACCACGCATTGGGCATGCGCGAGTACTTGAAGGAGATGCCATCTTCAATGGAGTTGGCTCAATTTGTCAAGACAGCTACTGTACCGAAACAGAAGAAAGGAAGCAAACAAGTAGAAGAAGCAGAAACTAGTTCGCAACCCCGAATGAGAGGCACCATGAGAGGCACAAAACGACCTCGAGAAGTCCAACAGGCAGAGGAGGAAGTACCAAAAACTAAGAGAGTACATGTATTGCCTACAACCACCCCTCAAGGACCCCGAAAGATTACGGAAGAGGAATTAACCCAAGCACTGGAGGAGACTCATAAATATACGGAAGGACAAATCAATTTGCCAGTGCAGGGTCATCATTATCAACAGTCCGCACAGCCTAAAGGACCAAAAGGCAAACTCACAAAAGTACATAGATATCGAGAAATTGGGCTAGACAATTCAAGTTCCGGATCCGACGACCAAGAGAAGCAAACTACATCATTATTGGATGTAGATATTCGAAGTGAATCGAAGGATGATGGCCAGTGGGCTGAATTAAATGAGGTAAACTATGGCGAAGCCCAAGCTGACGACAAGGAAAAAGGTCAATCACCGCTGGTAGACCAAAATACAACCACATAGAAGGCATAAGAAGAAGGGCAACACCCCATTCAACCGAAGGATGCCTCCATCACCCACACAAAGGAGGACAAATCTGATGCTGAGGTGCATGCAATGATATCAGAGGATAAGCCTCAGGAAGAAGAAAAAGAAGACGAAGAACCTTTCACCCCACTAAGGGTTGTGGCAGAACCGTCCCCACTGGATGTCACATTTCAAGGGAGCGCCACAAAGGTTCGTAAAGTGGTCGAAGATGAAGCAGAATTGCAAGTACAACTACAGGTCCGACAACCACATAAGGAACTGATCCACGTTGCAAAGGGACAAGACGTACAAACAGGAGAAACCCCAGACATACCAAAGACATGGCTGAATGTGGACATAGCTCAGCTCAAGCCTGTGGTGCAGGATATGATTCGCACTGCACTAGACACTCAACAGTTGATGCTTGATGCTGATGAAGATTACGACCAAGCCATGCTCGATAAGCAGGAGCTTCAAAAGGAAGGTATGAATCTGGCTAGGAAATTATCTAAAGCAGAAGCTCAAGTGTTGAAGAAACAAGAAGAAATAAAAACAACCAAAACACAGTGCAAAATATTAGAAAAGGAAAATGCCCAACTAAAAGAGCAAGTTTTGGAGCTTACAAAGAAACTAGACGTGACTGAAAAAGAGAAAACAAGAATCCAGACTCGTAGCAAGGTACTCGAATCACAGCTCAAAGTGAGCATGGAAGAAGCCGACCACTTACGGGACAGGAACAAGGAGCTCATGACAGCTCTCCTCAGTGATCAACCACCGCAAGATACTAACAAATCAAATGAGGATATAAATGACATGAAAGAAAAGTTGACCAAGATGGCAAATCAGTTCAAACAGGAGCAAGAAACAATTGCAGAATGGGAACAAAGATATATGAATGATACTGCAGCTTTACGCAAGAAATGGAAAAAAGCAGAGAAAGATTATTTCCGGCAATGCAAAGAAGACACAGATCACATGCACATAGTCGCACAGGAATTAATCAAACATCAGGAAAAGCTCACCAAGGCTGAAGAAGAACTTAAGAAGAAAGATGGAATCATCAAACGGCTTCAGGAGCAGATAGAGCTAACAGGAAAACAGGGGACACCAGTAGTTCCTCCAGAAACCACGGCTACTGTGGAGGAAGAGGTACGTCCTCTCTCTCCCCCCTTGTATCATTCACCAATAAGGGCGGAAAAGGAGGTTCCATTAGAACCTAACACACGGGAAATTGCAGAACTGAGCAGACCAGAAAGGGCACTACTGGTGTCCCAGCTCACTGCAGATTTTGAAGATCAAATTATACAAATAATGAAAGAGGCTCGAATAGAAAACAAACAATTAGACCAAATTTTGAAGCCATTCAATGTACCATATGGTCTACTTAAAGAACAGACGCGGATGTATATAAAGACAACCACGAATAAAGATCCGGATCACAACCTTCAATTCCAGCATGACACGTTCAAGTATACTCAAGAGGAATTTGAGAAGGCGGATCCTATATGGAGAAGAAAAATTTTGGAGAAGAATCCGACATTGCGGGTACAATGGGAAGCATCACCCTATGCGCTTCAGGTAAATCCCTCTTTTTGTCCTGTACCCCGCAGACGCTCTTGGACGCAATTTTGGGAAGCACAGCGTCAAGGCACTATCAATAATCAGTGGCTAAATTATCCGTTACTGCCTAGTCCGCCACATAATTACCTACCTACCGAAGAATATATGGTGAAGACAATGGAATTTTGGATTGCAAAGTATGCTACAGTTCCGGACTTAGCCGTCAAGATGACAAATAAAATATTTAGCATGCTCATTACAGTGTTGAAGGTGTTCCAGCACGCTAAATATACATTTTTGAATTTCATCGGCATTACGCAAGGGTCTGAAGCTCTTGTTTTTTATTTATCGACCATTCCGAGCCGACTTACGATTATGGCATACTATTCTCGCCTCATGTTTTTGCCATCGACATATATGCAGACTTTCGAAGAAGCATTCTTTACCGGCTTCTTTGAAATGGATTCAGAGATTTTTGTAAAAATGACTTCCAATCTAAATGCAAGGATGGTGGCCTATGAAACAAGTTTCTTTGCTGATCATAGACAGGCGCCAGAAGACGGAGTGAAGTCAAAGCAATGGAAGGAATTCATGCTATGTCACGCCAATCTGCTGAACCAACGAGAGCAAACCGCAATTCAAACATACACGCGTCGCCTCAGAAAGCCTGTCGAGGACGACAGAGTTCAGGAGGAGGGACGTGTAGAGGGACAATCAAGCAAAAAGAAAAGAAGAAGAAAATCAAAGTCCAGAACGATTCATTAAGAAGAGAAAAAGAATATATCTCTGCAGGAAGCCCCGTAGGGGCGCATTACCCATCTCTGCACAGAGCCCCGCAGGGGCACGCATCAGGCGAAAAGAGAAATCAGCCAAGTCATGCACGATGGAAAAGAAGTAAACAGCCTCAAAGCAATACAACAGGGTCAGATGTGTGCAACCAGGACAAATCAGAGGACCAAAAGTTACAAAGGGGTAGAGGCTGAAAAGTTTAAGAGGGTGACTAAGAACAACACATTCCTAGTCGCTGGTGGCGTGCGTGGCAACCCAAGTCAACAGACAAGACAACCACATCAGGCTCTCGAGTTGTAGAGCTTGAATCAAGAAGGCCATCGAATCTGCATGTCTGTTTAACTGCAGACAATACTGACCAAGGGGAGCGTGCGAAGAAAAGCTGAAGCGCCTCTAAAACGTAATGCAAGATCAAGAATCAGGCAACACTACCCACGGGACGCGTTCGCGAAGCAAAGTCTGTCAAGGGACGACAGAGACGAAGAGGGGGAGAGTGTTGCAGAGCTAAAGAGCGCACAAAGCAGAGAAAAGGACGGGCCCCAAAATTTTTCCGATTTGGACACACAACTTTTGTATCATAACCACTTTTGTATATAATTTCCGTTGTAAATGCACTAGAGGAGTCCTCTAGATGCATCCCCACAGAAGAGTAGTGAATTACCCATGTACAATAGTAGGAAGTTAGTCTTTTAGGGAATAAAGTGCCGGTCTCTTGTGTGAAAGGACCAAACTTAGGGCACTAGTATATAAGTCAAAAGTGACTCATTGTAAAGGACTATTTGTCATTGTGAAGAAGGAGCACTTCTGAATTTTCGAGTTTGCCTCTTCCTTGCTGATTTCGATCTTCATTTTGCTCTTGTATGTGTGTGTTAAGCTTGAAATGCAGGTGTAAGACTGTTGTCTACCCCTTCCCCTTTGTTTTGAGCTGCTGTAGTGCGTGCGTAAGCTAGGAGAAGCTGAGGCGCGGGTATTTGTGACTCCCGTAATTCACTGTTTCTGCCATAACTTGAAGCAAAGTGGTCAGAATTGAGTGAAACCACCACCGTTGGATTCATCTCGTCGAGAGCTTCGAAACGAGTACCCTATTGCCTATGTTCGGAGTTCTGGGCTGGGAGAAAACCTCAAAATACCAAAACTGCTGAAAAGAGGCTTGCGGCAACACTTTCAGTAATTCAGTAGGTGTGAGTGGTAGTAGTCTTTTCTCATGTGTGAATAGCTAAACCACTTCATTTTCTATCACGTGTGCACACGTCTTCATACACTTGGCAAGTCACTCCTTAAGATTGACATTTAAATGTGTGAAAAGGATCCCACTATATGCACTTGTATGGCAATTGAGGTATAGTCTCATTGGTACAAGTCCTTGAGTCTTCGTGGCTCAAGTACACATACCTCTTTCATTGAAATGTCCAAGCCTCTTATGCCAAAGATCTAACTCAGAGATCTTATGTCCTCCATAAGTGAACAAGGCATGACCAACATTACCTTGAATCTTCAATGTGAACAATCTTCCTTCTTTCTTCCCTGAAACAATTTGTTTATACCCATTGCTAGGGTCTTCCACAAACACTCCTTCATTAGTGAACCTCACTTCATAACCTTTTTCCATAATTTGTCCTACACTTATCAAATTCTTAGGAATTGTAGGAACATACAAGACCTTACTCAATAAGGTGCTACCATCCTTGGCCTTCACTGATCCAATTGACTTCACATTATGCTTTGTATTGTCACCTGTTTGAACAACATGATTAGATACCTTATTCTCCAAATCAGTCATCAATGCTATGTTACCACTCAGGTGATTGCTACACCCTGAGTCAATGTAGAAGACTCTTTGATCTTCACTCTGCCTTTCACAAGTTGCATTCATTATCAATGTTGAATCTTCCTTCTGATCTGAAGCATAATTGTAGTAGGTATTGTTATATTGTTGACTTTGGAAACCTCTACCTGCATTTCTTCCAAAGTAACCCCTACTACCTCTACCTCTGAAATTACCTCTTTGATTTCTGCCACCTCTTCCTCTTGAATTATAGTTTTGATTATATCCACCATTACTCTGAGTGTTATGCCAACAATCATTAGCTAAATGATTTGTCTTACCACAAATCCAGCAAGCTTTGGCTCCATCTTTGTTATTCCTGCCTCTTCCTCTACCTTTGCCACCTCCTCTTCCTCTTAGGAAGTTGGCTTGACTAGTTGTGCCTTCTTCTTCATTTTCTTGTTGCTTTCCTTTGTTAGTTTTCTTCTTGTCTTTAGAGTACATTGCATGACCTGCACTCTTGTCACTATCTCCTTTGACATCATTCTCAAAAGTTAGCATATGTCCTAACAATTGATTCAAATCAGGATTGAAATGATCCAATGAAAGTTCTGTAGACAAAATAAAAGGCTTCCACTTCTCATCACCTCTTAGTCCTGTGAGAATTTGCCTTACCAATTTATCTTCTTCAATGTCTTCATCCATTGCTCCTAATGCATCTGCAATGTCCTTCATCTTTGTCACATAATCAGATATTGATTGTGAAGCCTTCTTCTTGAAAGTAGTAAATTCTGCCCATAAGGATGCTTTTCTTGACTTTGTAGTGTTTTGGAAATGCTCCTCCAAAGCATTCCATATTTCACTTGCACTTTCAAGACCTCTAATATGAGGTAGCAAGTAGTCATTGACAGCCATGTAGATTATGCTTTGTTGGAAGCAGCCAGAGGCATAGAAGACACGAAAGCATGTAACAACGGAGCAGGAAGCTAGTGGAATCTTTTTTCAAAGAATCATGTTTTAGAAATACTTTTCAAAAACCTCCAACAGTGATTTTTATCACTAATGTAACATAAGTAACATAGAAAAACCCTTTTCTTAATTTCTCGCTCCATTTTGTGCAAGCCGAGGAGTCCTCGAGCTTGAGGAGCTTAGGTAGAACAAGCGTATCAATTTTGGTTATTTTTAGACACCGTTTACCCTTTCAAATAGCATCTAGGACCTATTTTTTAACTATGCCGGTCACTAGATGTGAAACCGGTCAAAACTAGTCTAGAAACTATAAAAAGAGCTAGAGAGCTCATTTTTGAGGTTAGCTTGTTTGAGTAGAGAAGAGCTTAGAGCTATTTTGAACTTGTAAGAGTGTTCTTGAGTAATAGAGTTAATTTCTCACCTTCCATTGTGCCTTGCTTGTCTCTTCGTTGTGTGTGTGTATGTGTGTGTGCATCTCTATGCTTCTCACCTTCACTCTCACTTCATCTCACATTCACGATCTTCATATCACTCCTATCTCTTCCGGGGATTGACAATTAAGGAGGTGAAGCTTCTTAACGTGGTTCTCACCATTGTGCTAGAGCAACACCAAATTTGGCGCCGTTGTCGGGGATCGAGTCTAGGACGAATGTGTGATGGTAAGAGTATAGCAAGAAGTAGCGTTGGAAGGTAAAAATTTCAGTTTTTGTTGTTGTTTTTACTTAGTTTTTAGTGTTTTTCACCTCCCCCGCACTCCATCTTCATCACCGCATCATCATCTTCATCTCCAAAAAAATCAGAAAATTCACCATATCCACCCATTCTCCTCATTTCCCCTCATTTGTGCATGCGAGAGAGTGAGAGAGAGCTTTTGTGCTTGTGTGTACTCTTGTTTTCTTGAGTTTTCTTGCAGGTACAGAGCTCTAGTGCATCAGGAAAGCTTGGAAAAGGTCTAGCAAGGACAATCAAGGGCAACCAAGGCAAGGCAGTGAAGGGCATAAAGCTTGGGAAGCGTGGCTTCTTGGGCATCAGAGCAACCAGAAAAGCTGACTCGAGGCTGGAAGATTACTCAACCCCCTCAGTCAATTCTTAGCTTAGGATAAACGATAGTATTGTGGATTAAAGACGATAAGAACGCCTCAAGTTCAAGAGAATTAAATTTATCAAGTTCAAGACTAAAGTAAAGGTGTGTGACACGAAAACCTAAAGCAAAGAACATGAGTCTGACGGAACGGGAACTCAAAGTACCACAGAAAGTCGAATTCCTGATGCATACATTAGGACAAGAATCTAAAGAAATCTAAAAAGAATCAAGAAAGTAGTAACAAAGAATCATTGACGATCTGAGCGTGTACTGAGTGTGCAAGGAAGGAAATTAATGAACCTTAGATCGGGCAAACATATAGGTAAGTCAGACCGACGAAGCCTTAGATCATCAGAGGCAAGTGTAAGAACTACTGCACGATCGTGGGCTCAGCAATTGAATAGTAATTACCCCTACGAGAGCTCAGACACTAGTGATTCAGAAATGGCATTTAGCACAGACAGACCAGAAGGAGGGTCGAATGTAGCCTATTTAGAAAAACCAGAAGGACCCTATAGAACGCAACTAGAGTTTCTTCGAACCAACCGCTTAGGTGCTCGCATCTATGAGGATGGTTTGCGAAGGCAAGTGGTGCAAATGCACAACCCCGATTGGATTGGAACATCCACTGGTGAAATTTGAGAGAGACGTGTACATAGACAAGGAAGGAACGATGTACATCCTAAGTACGCAGCCAAACAATACCAACGAGTTTGGCGTGATTCAGCTAGAGACGGAAACTAAATCTCAAGGAAAAGAACCATTAGAAGAGCCTAGAACACCTAGAGGGAAATCTGTACTAACATGAGTACTAATCCCAGAATGGATCCCTCAGGACAACAGAAGCATAGAGTTATTTGTAAATAAAGAAACTGATGAAGCCTTTTGGAGATACAAGACAGAACTACTTAGTGAGGTAGGAATCATCACGATATACGAGTTCAAGGACCCGGATACACCTGGAAAGGTTGTATACCTAGATGAGACTTCAGAAAGAGTCTTTGTGGTACCTGACCACGCTAAAAACACATACACATGGAGAGGTGAATTGGTATTCCCTCCATCTAGAACGAACATGAATACAAGTCAACAAGGGGCAGGAACATCCTCAGCCCATGGAAATCAAAGAGAGAAAAATAGAGAAAGACCCGAAGTAAGCTTCACTCATCCCATAGGGAGAGATAGAACAACCACGAACACTAATAGAGCGGATAGACAAAGAGATCATGGAATACCAGGTGGTAGAGATGATTTTCCTCTACCTAGACCATGTGAACATGCAAGAATGTTAAGACCCACTCAATTAGTAAAATCAATGAAGAATTATTTTGATGGGACAGGAGATCCCTATGACCATGTCGCAGAATTCAAGCAAGTACTAAGAGCAGAACAAGTTGAAGACATGTTCACGCAATACAACGCATTTGGACTAACGTTAAAGAATACAGCTTTAACTTGGTTCCAACCTTTGCAACAAAGGCAATTTAGAGACATCCATCACTTTTTAGAGTCATTCATCACTGAATTCTCTAAAAGTGGGATTAGGCATGACACGTCTTCGTTGATTCATAGCTTTAAACAGACCCCTCAAGAAACAGTTAGACTCGCAGGACATAGGTTTAGACAATATGTTGAACGATGTCCAATGCAAGAGCTACCCTCAGAAGCTAAGCAAGTGTCATTGTTCCTAGATGGCTTGTTGAGCGCTAAACTACGCTCCTATGTGTACCTAAAAGAACCCAGAACGCTAGAGCAATGTATAAGAATTTGTATAGACATTGAGGACAACTTAGGAGATGAGTTGGAACTCTCAAAAGTCTACAAGGACTCAGACTGCTCATCTCTAGCATCCACAAAATTGTCTAACTCAATAGAAGACCTAGCAGGAAAAGTGGCCCAGAAACTAGGAGTTTCTAGTAAACCTAGGGTGCTAACAAACAAGCATTGCTACACCTGTGGTGGTGATCATATGGCAAATGTGTGCCCCAATGCACCACAACCACAAGCCAACACTAGTGGCCAATACTGTACAATTGAGAGAAGATACACGAATCATACGGCTCAGGACTGCCCATACAACAAACAGACCGTGAGACAGAACTACCCGCAAGCATACCCGCAGCCAGGTAGGTATCAAGGCCAATACAATGCTCAGCCTTATTACTATAGGCCTCCTCAGAACTACCCATACCAGGCTCAACAAAGACCTCAACCTGTCTTAGCTTAGCAGCCACCCCCACCAGCGAATGTCATCTCAGTCAAATACGCTGCTGCAGAAGAGAACCTAAGTAGGGCCTTAGTGCCTTCTTCACCTTTGATCATAGAGGGTGACCCGAATTTGAACAGTTTTGACTCTACGCATGTAGATAGTCCACTCGCATATTACACAGAGTCACCAGAACACGTAGAAACATATCATTATGATAGTCCACCAGTGGAACCTAGTTGGGAGCCAGACTATGCTAATGTGATGTACACAAACCCAAATCCACGGCCCCAATTGAGACAACAAAGACCACAGGGCCCTAGAGGACCATGCTTTAGGTGCCAAGGAGATCATTTCATAAAGGATTGTCCACATCCCCCGATAGCAGGACAATCACAGTACTATAATATCCAAGGCTTTTGTGTTGATTGTGGCAAAGAGCACTGTAGCTCAGTGATGAGTAGCACCTCCTTTATTGTCAATCCGGGAAGACGTGAGGATGGTATGAAGACCTCGAGCAAGTGAAGGCACAAGTGCGTGAGTGAGAAGCACACTAACATGCACACACATACACACACACGCGCACACACGGCAAGAACAAAGAGAGTAAGACGATGGAATCAGTTCTATTGCAACAAAGTTCTCATACAAGCTCAAAACTACAAGAAGCTAGCCCAAAAATGAGCTTCTAGCTCTATTTATAGTTTTTGACTAGCTTTGGCCCTGTCCAGACCTAGTGTCCGGCCTAGTTAAAAATTAGGTTCCAGGGCTTATTTGAGGGCTCAAACGAGATCTAAAAAATATGAAAATTGGCAGGCAACTACTTCTAAGGCTCCTCAAGCTCGAGGACTCCTTGGCTTGTACAAAATGGAGCTACAAAAAGGTGAAAATGGTATTTACAGGGGTTTTTAGTGATGAGAATCACTTTAAAATTATGTAAGGGTTTTGAAAAAAATGAAGGGTTGCCTTAGTGCTAGATCTACATGTGTGTCCGTACTTGCTTCTTCCCGTATACTGTCAACACTCTCCCCCCCCTAGGGTCTGTCGCCTCTGACAGACCTCTGCTCCACTGTTTGATCAATGTACTTCTGCAGGAGGTCGGTTGCCACTTCTTGTTCCTTGATGCGTAGTCCCCGGACCAAGTCTCTCTGGAGGGCATCCCAATTGACTGCTCCCGGCATATCAGGGTGTGGTGTGGTGTAGAGCTCTGAGTGCATGGTTTGTTCACACGTGAATAGATGTAGCAGGTGGGTTGGGCGAGGTGCGAACACTTCTGAGTGTGACTCCCAAAACCCCGTGGTGAACATATCATCAAAGGTTTGCTTGTAGCAGGCAGGGAGATATCTTATTCGTGCATGCCATGCGTAAGCTACTCGAATGCTCGGGGTCGTGCTCATGTCATACAGCAAATCATAATTACCATTGATGAAGCCCGGAATTGAAGGCTGGATATTACGTACATTTCGAAAGGTCTTTAGGACCACTTGCATCATGTCCAAAATTTTGAGCATCATTTGAGCGGTGACATCCGGCATGGGTGGAGGCGTGGCATCCAATGTCTGATGGTGGCTATCATGTATGATACTGTAGGTGTGCCGGTTGGGGGTGCGATTGCGGGGTAATTGAGCTATTCTTTACAATTTGCGTTGTTCTGAACCTTGATGGCGAATGCTTTCCATGATCTTCTTCTTTGTACTGGACCAAAGCAAGGGTTGTACTTCAAATGCATGGGAGCGTGACCCATGTTCGTAACATCTCCGGATAGGTCTCTAGTAACTTTTGCCTCCATATGGGTTGGAATATGGCCCCCTTTCTAGCTGCCTCTGGAATGTCCTCGGGTTCGAACTGTGTTGCGAACTTAGGGTACTGGTTGGTTATGCGTTTGATCTCAGCATTATAGTCAGCCAGCAGTACAAAATAGGGCTTATATTGTAACTCTGAACTGGTGATCAACCGCCTAGGAGCCAAGTGCGAGAAATATTCAGACTTGAGTATAGACTCCTCAATGGTTTTCATGGCTAGCATCTGAGTTGCTACGCGCTCTTCATGAGTGTGGCCCATCTCCTCTACCTGCTTCATCCATGCCGATGGGGGCTCCTCATATGTGTCTTGGCCTTCCTCCGTAATTCTGCCTCCTGGAAGGGGTTGAGGCTCATAATTGTCTTCAAATGTCTCCTCCACTAGAATGACTACTGTTTCTTCTTCTATGGTTTGATCAGGTGGAGAGGGAGGTCGTTCATACTGTAACAACTTGATTTTTAGTTTTGCAACCTGTTGTCGTAGCTCAAGTACCTCACTGTTGGTTGAAGGTTCAGGTTCTGGCAAAGTAGCGGCCTCGACCGTCTCTTTAGGTGTGGGTGGGTGTGTTGTCGGTACGGCCTCGACCGTCTCTTTAGGTGTGGGTGGGTGTGTTGTCGGTACTTTGGATCCTTGTAGTTCCTTTATCTGGTCTACCAACTAATCATGGGCCTCCAAGAGGGTCGCATAACCTTCTAAAACCTGTTGAATATGCTCTGAGGGGACAGCCTGGAATTTTGCAGGGTCTATAGGTGCTCCCGGGGTGTTTTCCATGACCGCTTCTAGGTTCTCCTGGTTTTGTTGTTGTAGCCTTCTGTTCTCTTCTTGAGCCGCTGCTAGATGGCGACGTAGTAGAGCCATGTTGCATTGAAGTCTCGCATTGCGGCCCATTTGTTCTCTGAGTTGTTCCTCCATAGCTTTGCCCGTCTCTTCATACTTAGCTTCGAGTTCTGTCTTCGATTGTTGGAGGTCAGTCACCTAGTGTTGTAGTGCTGTATTACCTAGTTCCAAGGCATCGACTCGTGCCTGGAGTTGAGCCAAGAGATTGCACAGCTCTGTGTTATTTTCTTCTAATAGCTTATACTCTTGCTTAAGCTGAGTGGCCGCTTCAACCATGGTGTCTAGTGCACTACTAAATGATGTGGATGCATGGGTAGAGGTGGAACATGCAAAGGGTCGGGAAATGGGGAAGGGAAAAGTGGATGATGTGCCTATGAGTGAAGTGAGATGTGATGATGGTGGAACAGACGTGGCGGTGGGTGCTCCTGTGGATGGTGAAATATCCATGGGATCGGATGTGATAGTGTGTGAAGAGTGAATTGTGAATACGGGAAGGGTAGGTGGTGTGTTAGTGGTGGCAGTGAATGTGGGGGAGTGGGGTTGGGAAAGGGACTTTTTCTTATAGTTCTCAACCTAATGGAGTATATTTACAAGGTTTGTCCAGAATGACGGTTGTGTGACTTGGGTTGAGCTTGAGGCAGTTACAAGGGAAGTGGTGGATAGGGTTTGGGAGAGGGGAAATGTGTGGGTGAATGGAAAAGGATGGGATGAGATCTGGCTAGTGGCAAGTGGTTGTCCAAGGACGGGGAGATAGGAGGGGTGACCTATTACGGTTTGATCGGTGGCAAGATGACCGGTGTGGGGTTCAAAAATTTGGGCAGAAGTGATGGTTGTGGGTAAAGGGAAGGCTGTAGAAAAGGAGGTGTGTACATTGGTTTCACCATGGGTGGATATCGGTTGTTCAGAAAGACTCGTGGAAAAGGGTTCTGAAGGCTGGCTGGGACTAGGGCTAACCATCTGAACATCTTCTGTCATTGAAGTAGGCAATACGGTAGATACCTCCATTTGAATCATCTTTCCCCGCCGTGGCCTTGTATCTATCCTTCTTTGATCATAAGTAGGGTTCGCCTGATAGACCAATGTTCTCATGGCTTCCCCGATGCCACAGGTGTCCGCCAAAAGGTTCAACGATTCTACAAAATGTGGGTCGATGTTCTCCGATTGCAACATGTGGTTTACTAGGGCTCGATTTGCTTCTTCTGACATCTTGTGTCTCCTCTGCACCTGCTTGATTGTCCGGTATAGTCTTTTGAGTTGTGCGGTATAGGTAGGGGCTTCCTCTTCACTGTCTTCTGGTTCATTTCTTTGTGCACCTTCCTGAACTTGTGTGTTTGGGTCATGAGGATGTTGTGCCACCTCTTCCCCATGTACTCTGCTTGTTTCGCCCTGTGGCAGTTCTCTTTGGAATGATGCTCCTGGATCGTCATTGTCAGGGAAACCTTCACTGTCCGACAAGTGGGCCGTCTGCAGGAATCTTTCAAAATCAAAGTTTGGATCTTCTGTGAAGTTGGCCATAGATGCAAACTCTACATCGGTAGGTAGTGGAGGGGCGGATGGAGTGGGTTGTACCACATCCCCTGCTTGAACTCCTTGAAGATGGATCGTGACCGGTGCGACCTGGGCTTCTTCTCTGGGGGAAGCTTCGGTCGTGGCCTCGTGAGGGATCATTACCTGGGAGAGGGATCCACGCATCCGTTTTGCAGGTTGGCTCCCTAACTTCCGCCCTTTGAAAAACTCTAGCTGTGAATATTTTAGGGCTCTGGCAACCGGCACATCATATGCAAGACATCGATAGATAATCCTTGTAAGTGCACAGCAGCCGTGTAAAGTAGGCTTCCTCACACCCCGCTTGCCTGCTTCATACACTTGGTCCAAGATCCATACATGCATCTTAATGGGCAAGCTTCCAGTCTCTGCTAGATATAACCCATACCATATTTTCTTGTGTGGTTGGGTGAAGCGGACTTGAGCTGGAAATGCGAAGTGTTGTAGGCACATTCGCAGAGGTATGGCGATGTTAGGGGTGAGGGCACACATTTCCTTTAACTTTTTGATTCTCTTGCTCTTCATTGAGTCTGGTATCAAGGGATCGCGATCCGACGGTACGTGAGTGCCATACATTTGAAGGGCTTTCCTGATTAAGGTAATATTCAATTCAAACTTCCTCATTTCTTCCTGGTTTGATAAGGAGGGCACCCAGAATGTGCCTGAGTGATCTTTATCACCTGTCGGCTTCAGTGTGGCAATCAGGTAGTAGCACCTGAGGAAATCGGGTTTAGGCAGAGCTGCACTATAATAAGTTTGTAATCCTGCTTTTTGCCAGATATCTTGAAGTGGAGCTGCATTCTGTAAGGTTTCGAATTCTCTTGAAAAGAACTGGAGGGTCCACCACACTCCTCCACACTCCATCTTGGACTCCCATATATGATCTGCGTCTCCCAAGTCTCCTGGAATTTCATTGAACCAATGAGAGTGCCCTTTTACTCTTTCGGTTAGGCCATTTGGTGGATCTGGAATAGGAATTCTCCTCGCATTCACGAACTCTTCAGGCCGAGCTGTTGGTGGGGCCTCCACCGGCATGGCATCCCAATTGATTTGAGCATTAGAGCCTGCCTGAGAGCTTGTGCCTGCTACTGCTGCCATGGGAATCGGGTGCTTATCTGCTAGAAGAAGAAAGGCACATTAGTGTTGCATAGGAAACAGGATGTAATGGTGTTCCCTTCACAATACTAACATGACAATCCCGAAGGTTAGTGGTCAGAGATGAAGTGCTTGTGATAGGTGTGAGTGGTGATTAGAGGTCAGTATCATCCTAGATGCCTACTTTGGTTATGCAGTGGACTCGGAATGCACCTATGTCAGAGTGGATGGATTTACAAAAACTGGATCAGGGGGTTTGATACATGGTTTAGCTCTCCAAACTTTGATAGGGGATTCGTAGCTCTTAGAGCTAAAGACAGGCAACGGTTTATGAACTAGGTTGTGATGGATTTGGGACCTTTTGGGTACCCATTTCCAGGCATTCCTCGATGTGACTGAGTGTGGGTCAGAGTGGTTTTTAGGTAGAGTTCGTGCGTTGTTAGTTGAGCGGACTTGAGAGTGTTGAATTATGCCAGAAACTAGAGTTGGAGCTATTTGGGCTCGTAAACAGGCCTTGGGCACCCATATGTGTCTAGCATTGGGGCTAGCCTTCCTTGACCGCTTAGGGACCCAAATAGATGTGGTGTGCCTAGGAGGTTTCCTAGGGTACTCCTTCACTTGTGTCCGTGATGGTGTGGCTTGTTTGTTGTCTCCTCGGGAGTCTGCTATTAGAGTGGTGGGTTTTCCATCCTTGCGTTGTCGCGGATATCATGAAAAGGACGAGGTTTTCAAGACATAGGTTGCTTAATAGTTGCACTAATTTCTACTTGGGTTTTAGGTAAATTCGGAATTTGTAAACCTAATATGGTCTTAAGTTCAATAAAATTCCTCAAACTTTGATTAACTTTTAATTGTTTTGGACCAATATTTCCCTTTGGACATGTAGGATCCTCCTAAATCATGTAAGCTTCTCACTATATTAAAAAACCTTGCATAGAAGCATTCAACTCAACGTCAGTTTATGTATATTTTTATTAACAGACTAAAGAGTTGCGAACTTTGATTTAATCAGCTGAGTACGAGTTTCCTTTCATCTAAAAGAACCAAAAGTAGCTTTACTCAAACTGTTACCATTTTGAATTCAAAGAAAAAGCAGGTGAATTAAATCTGGTGCATGAACATTGATATAACGTGATGATATGTTCGGAAACAGTTTCCCTTTCGCATGCATAGTCCATAAATTGAATTCTATCAAGACTTAATAAGACATGCATACGACCTTTAGAAGATTAAGCTCTTATTTTTGTTATGAACTCGTGTTGTATGCAATGCAATTCCTTTGCGAATCATCCAAACAAGCAGAGGATCTCCATTTTTCCACTCAAATAAACATGCAACTCTCTTATTCATCACAAGTCATACGAAATCCGAGTAAAGCAGAAAATTGCGATGTATTTAGTAATACTACTAAGAACCCTTCTGTACACATGCATGCCCGACCCTTTCTCCTAGGTCGTCCTTATGACAATAACGCTTATACTTTCCTTTCAGAAGGACAGCCCTTCAGCCTAGCACATCCTACCTTTAACAGACTCTATCTCTCTCTCTTTTGCTTTTACTGTAGGTGTATGAGATTTGAATACACAATAGTTATGAAAACACTACAGTATCATAGGACATCATGCGTACTAAAGAGATATTTAGGAATGGAAAAGAAAAACATTCACAGCACATCATCTACTATAGTCAGAGAAGCTATAAAATTCATAAGGTCTGCGGTTTTAGTTCTTACCAAATAACAGTTATACCAACATTTTTAACTTCGAAGCTAAACGCATGGGAACATGACTGGAAAGACATGAGAAAACCTGACGCTATTTTGCATGGCCATCGTCCTCCTCTAACCTTCTGATGTCTAGTAGAACGTCGGCTGTGCATCTCGACAGATGATAAAGTGATCCAATTACCTTCAGTATGTGCCCTTACTGGGCGAGTGTTATTACTTCAACTCTTCCATTCCCTTCCTTCTTTGTTATGCTCATTCCAGGTTCTTTCTCCTCGATCGCGTGGATGTCCCATGATGCATCAGGTCAGCGTCATATATTCTTCATATCCATCTTCTATCTCCTCCCCTCCTGACCGTGAAGGTTTCTCTGGGGAAACAGGAATAGATCCTACAGACTCTTTTTGCCCAATTGTTGTCGTTAAACCAACTTCTATTATTTCTAGTGCACCATGTTGCTGATAAGTTTTTTGGTCACTTTCATGCTTATGTCGGGGTAGGCCATCTTTGCATATGCTAGCCTCAGCATTGCCATTATTGGTTCTTTCAGGTGGTGGCTTATCATCTATATCACTGGCTGCAGCTACTTCTTCATCAATATTTACATTGCTACCCTCATCATTACCTGCAAGGCTCTGTTTCCTCTTTTGAGGTAATACATTAGTTTCATTCTTCTGTTTTCTTTTTACACGACCTCTTTTACTTGGCTTAGATGCAGTACTTTGCTCGAATGGTTCTAAGATATCTGCACAGCTCTTCACATTCTCAAAAGGCTCCCATGTATTTGCAGATTCTGGCCATCCTTTCCATTTGATAAGGTACTGCACCTGATCCTTGCAGACTCGCTTCTTGCGTACACTTTCTACTTCATAGAAACCTTCATCCACGGCCTCTCCACTTTCTTCTTCTTCATCGCTGCTACCTTTATTTTCTTCAGACTCCTCTTTTGAATGGTGTGATAGTTCTTGAGATTATTATCTTGGGTATAGAATAAACTTATCACTGTCCAAAATCTGAGTTATTGTCTGGCATCATAGAGAACTCACATATATTAGAAGTAAATGTACTTGTTCTTGTCACAAGTAGGTCAATATCGAAGGCCACATCTGCATGTTAATACGACATAATACACCGGATAATTTTGATGGATCAAGGCATTGCACAAAACAATTGTCTTGTATCACAAGCTTTGCTCAAAATTAGCACTTAAATAAAAGAAAACGATGATCGCAGCTTGGAAGTGAATACACGTGGTCGCCTTCATATTAGAATTTTTGACATGTATCAGGCGACAGAAGCTTATGAGGCCGTCATCGAAAACTCCCTCAACTGTAAGAATCGCACCATCAGACACCTTTCCAAGCTTGTCTCAAATCCATTGTATCTGTCTCCGAGTCTCCTTGCATAAATCTTTCGTCTGTCCTTTTTTGCATCTCTCGTCCCTCGAAGGTGTGTACCCTTTTTCCCCGCGAAGGCAAGAAATACCTGCCCTTCTGCTGTAGGTCCCCTTCCACCACGATCATAACCTGCTTTTCTATCCCATCTCTCCCGCATCAGCCATTTTTTTTGGCTTGCCTCCTATACTCTGTAGCTTAAGCTGCATAGCATCGATCAGAATGCCGAAGATAACAACTCCCCTCTATCGGTCTCCCCAAAACTGCCGTCCTCCTCCTATGTCCTGCACGTAGCCTTTTTTCTATATATGTCCACCTTCTATAGCCATTCAAGATATAAACTTAACATTCTCTTTATTATGAGGACATGCTGAATATAGTGGAGCCTCATGACCTTCAAAAGGAAGGACGAACAAAGACAAGATCATTCACACAACCAATACGAGCATGGATCTCCAGCATCAAGTGGTCATGCCTCTAATGTGTTAAGGACTACCCCACGATTGCCCATCATCTAGATGCATCAACCTCCAGATGACTTTAAACAGATGCGTCATATTTGATTCTCGTGCTTCAATTTCGGATCGCGACCACATCCACCCCCTCTGAACCTGTGCATCCTCCGGATGCACCAGCATTGATCTTGGTATCTGCAAATCATTGTGAATATTCAAGTACATGGGTTAAAACAAATGTGCCTATGCACGGCCATGTAATGAGCCCTACATATGCATACTCTAGGTGCATAAAAAACAGCATGGTGCAAATAGGGGAGGTATTAGGAATTCGGTGTTGAGGATTTACACTCAATTTTCATCATGGATATACAATTCAATACAAGTGCAATCACTCGTGCAACTATGGGTTTTAAACAAAATATTACTCGTGCTCTTTACATTTCATTTATGCATGTGTTAGGTGCATGAAGGAAACAAAAATGGTGCAAAAAATCAAGGTTTTATGGTATCTAAGCAACGCTCACATCACTCACAACTCCACTCTCTTACAGATGCAATCACTCTCCCTTACTGAGAACTATTCTCTCTTATCATTCAAAACTTGCTTTATTATTTTTCAATGATATTTACCTATCTAATTGTGTAGATGGACGTGCTTCTACGGAATTTCAAAGACGTGGTTTCTATATAATTTTACATGCATATTTGGCATGCAATGCATCTCAAAGATGGTGCAAAGAAAAGATCAGGGTTAAAGCACGATAGCTAATGAAAAAGATTTTCACAACTTTGTTCTTTAGTCATCATCTCCGTTGGCTTCGCTTGATCATTCCTGCACTCATAGAAACTAAACAAATCATGAGAAACATCACATCAAAATGACATTATATACATATGCAGTCCATGAAAGAACTTCAAAAACCATTTGCAATAAAACATAAGCATGCAACTCGAAAGTGGTTGCCTCTATACAATCTCTCAAAACTCTAGATCTTCGATCAGCTCCATATCATCACCTGTTCTCAAAACTGCATAAGAGAAATTAGTAGCATCACATTCAAGAATCGCGTATTAAAAAACTTCATTCATTTGAACATTAAAAATATCTATTTGAATTATTTTGACTTCAAACCACTCATCCAACATGTATTCAATACCATAGGTGTTCCCACTTTAATTTCTTGCATTTTTAGTTTTATTTGGTTTCTTCTATCTATCTTAAGATTAAAGCAAAAAACACAAGTTATATACATTTTTATTTACAAATTTCCTTTTGGTATTATTAATTCTCATTTATTAGGGTTTTTTCCCTTCAGACCCATCTCCCTTGATATATGGTCACCAAAGAAACTGTGCTTCTTAAGAAGCCACCTTTGGATCGCATCAATCAAGAAAGAATTCTTAAACAAGGTAAACATGTGTACAAGCCACTTCTTTTTCTTGTCCATCTCTTGGTGGTTTGTTTGGTAAACATAACTCTTAGAAAATTTGAAAACCCATGTTTCAATCATTTGAGGATAGTTGTATTTATTTATAATACCCTCACTTGCATAATATGGGATTACTCTGGACAAATCAAGAGCACAAAAATATAGAGTTTTCATTTTTAATGAGCTTAAGCCATCTTCAAAAAGTTCCTTTAAGGATACATTTTCATCCATTTCACATTTGAAATCATTTGGGGAAATTTCTCTACTTGTATCATCTTGAATTAAACCTGTCTCTTCATTGGAATGAGAGTTTCGAGTAGATTCATTGGATTCCCTCATCAAGTAGAAGTGAACATCATGCTCGGATGATAATACATAATCATTTTTGTCTTCCAATCTATCATGATTCCTTTCTACTTGACCCCCAACAATTATGGTATCTACTTCTTTCTCTAGTCTTTCCAAGAATTCTTCATCATTGGTATGATCCCAAATCATCTCTCCTCCAACATGAAGAGAATCCATATCCTCATAATCAACAAAATCTTGATCTTCAACTTCTTTATCCAAAATGCCATCATAGGATTCTACATCCATCTCCATCAATTCTTTCTCATTCTCTTCAAAGGATGTACTTATTCCACCTTCTTCAAGCATTGATTCTTCAATCACTGATTCTTGCTCAAGAATCTCATCATGTATGAGAATCTCAACATATGCATCCAAATCAGCTCGAGCTTTATCAATGCAATTGGTTGACTCAATAGTTTTACATTGGATATCCTTCAATGCTATACACACATCAGATTTATCATATGTCACAATAAACATTTCATCTGCCACTTTATGCTCAATTTCTTCAACATGTGGACTCAACTCAACATGATTATTTTTAACATACATATCAGTATTTAGAGGAATGATCAATGGTATTTTCTCATCCTCCTCATGTTCATTCATATTTCTCTCTTCATGGAATGTGGCATCATTTACATACATATCATTATTTTGAACTCCATCCAACTTATCCTCTTTTTTATGTGTAGGATCTTTGTCCAATGTGATATCGCTCAAAAGAATATCAGTATCTTGATCTTGATCTAGACTATCGGTAGGATTAGGATCATGCTTATCACCATCGCCATACATATCACTATCTAGAGGACTTATCATTTGTACATCCTCTAGATTAGCATCATACTCATCTTCGTCATCACACATTTCAATCTCTAGAGGACTCATTATTTGCATGTCCTCCTTCATATAAGTAAGTTCATTTTCTTGCATCTCTGTATGCATGTATAATGTGGATTCCTGCATATCCATTTTCTTAGCCATCAGATCTTTTATTGACAGGTCCTTAGATTCAACATCATGTTCCATGGGAGTTCCTTCATGTAATTCAGTCATTAGATCAGAAGTTCTATCCGAATCTTGTGTTAGAAGGGGATCATCACCATCAAGTGACATCCAATCATACTCCACATCTTGCCCGATGTCATCACGTAAGGATGCATCTCGAGCTCGATCTTCAGACATATTTATTAGGTTCTCTATTTGTATCTCATCTTTTATCTCCATTTGGTCACCTATGAGCCTTCTAGATATCTCTATCTCTTTGTTTGCATCTTGATATGTTTCTTGATTTGTTTGATTATCTTTTATTCGATGTGAGGAGTTTATCGGAGTAGAGGAAGCTTCATCTTGTTTACTTGTTGGGTTTTGTTGGTTTTTGTTTTGTTTTATGTTTATTGTTTGTTTGGTTTGATGTTGGTTTAGTTTGGTTTGATTTTGATTAGCTTCCACTTGCTCCTTTGATCCTCCCATCTTCGGGCTTTGTCCACTTATGGCACCTAAAGATGTAATCATTGTAAAGAAGTCTAGGGGCTCTTGGCACCTTGTAACCTTTGAGGTTATATCATTCGCACTTTTAGAAGTTTCTTCATATTTCCCATCATCACTATGGATATCAAGCCCATGCATATCTACTTCATGCCCAAATGGGGTCTCTACAACCTCATGGACTTGAACATTATCCACGATTGGTAAAATGCTTGGAACATGGTTATAATTTTCATCTGTTTGAAGATCTGTTCTCCAATCATTTAGAAATTTCTCAATTGTTTGTTGTTTCTTTACGTATTTCATCACAGCTTCATGGACGAGCATCCAATCCTCTATGAGCCCCGAGTCCGAGTCTATATCTTGTAGAAGCGGAATTAGTTCTTCTCGGGCATTAACATCGATTGTTCGAAGAAACAACGAAACCCTTTCATGACTTATGCACCTCTTATCCTGCTCAGAAAGATCATATTGTCGCTCAAACTCTTCTTTGATCTCAAGAATTGGCTGATCTTTGGGTATATGAACCCACCTCAGGAAAGATCTACGAGTTACTTTATCAAGGTCTTCTAGCATAAACTGCCTAAGGAGTGTCGCTTTGTATCGAGACCATGTCGTTTGATTTATTTGCATTATTTGGTCTCGCATGTCGTATCCGGACACATAGATAAAGTTTTCACATAATTCTTTTTCCGTCATCGGACTTAATCCGACACCTAGGTATTTGGCCTCGAGTTCATATTCTTTGCAGAACTTTGAGACATTCTTTCCATTGAAAAAGCCACACCGATTGACTAGACATTCATGAAGTGATTGGATGGCTTTTTGACGCCTATCTTCTTCTTGAAAGCGTAGGAATTGAGCTAGGATATCTTCCATTTTGATTATGCTAATCTTTGTGGCTCTATAACTCACTCACCCCCTCCTTTCACGTCGGGTTCACCAGGTATGTCGCGGATATCATGAAAAGGACGAGGTTTTCAAGACATAGGTTGCTTAATAGTTGCACTAATTTCTACTTGGGTTTTAGGTAAGTTCGGAATTCGTAAACCTAATATGGTCTTAAGTTCAATAAAATTCCTCAAACTTTGAATAACTTTTAATTGTTTTGGACCAATATTTCCCTTTGGACATGTAGGATCCTCCTAAATCATGTAAGCTTCTCACTATATTAAAAAACCTTGCATAGAAGCATTCAACTCAACGTCAGTTTATGTATATTTTTATTAACAGACTAAAGAGTTGCGAACTTTGATTTAATCAGCTGAGTACGAGTTTCCTTTAATCTAAAAGAACCAAAAGTAGCTTTACTCAAACTGTTACCATTTCGAATTCAAAGAAAAAGCAGGTGAATTAAATCTGGCGCATGAACATTGATATAACGTGATGATATGTTCGGAAACAGTTTCCCTTTCGCATGCATAGTCCATAAATTGAATTCTATCAAGACTTAATAAGACATGCATACGACCTTTAGAAGATTAAGCTCTTATTTTTGTTATGAACTCGTGTTGTATGCAATGCAATTCCTTTGCGAATCATCCAAACAAGCAGAGGATCTCCATTTTTCCACTCAAATAAACATGCAACTCTCTTATTCATCACAAGTCATACGAAATCCGAGTAAAGCAGAAAATTGCGATGTATTTAGTAATACTACTAAGAACCCTTCTGTACACATGCATGCCCGACCCTTTCTCCTAGGTCGTCCTTATGACAATAACGCTTATACTTTCCTTTCAGAAGGACAACCCTTCAGCCTAGCACATCCTACCTTTAACAGACTCTATCTCTCTCTCTTTTGCTTTTACTGTAGGTGTATGAGATTTGAATACACAATAGTTATGAAAACACTACAGTATCATAGGACGTCATGCGTACTAAAGAGATATTTAGGAATGGAAAAGAAAAACATTCACAGCACATCATCTACTATAGTCAGAGAAGCCATAAAATTCATAAGGTCTACGGTTTTAGTTCTTACCAAATAACAGTTATACCAACATTTTTAACTTGGAAGCTAAACGCATGGGAACATGACTGGAAAGACATGAGAAAACCTGACGCTATTTTGCATGGCCATCGTCCTCCTCTAACCTTCTGATGTCTAGTAGAACGTCGGCTGTGCATCTCGACAGATGATAAAGTGATCCGATTACCTTTAGTATGTGCCCTTACTGGGCGAGTGTTATTACTTCAACTCTTCCATTCCCTTCCTTCTTTGTTATGCTCATTCCAGGTTCTTTCTCCTCGATCGCGTGGATGTCCCATGATGCATCAGGTCAGCGTCATATATTCTTCATATCCATCTTCTATCTCCTCCCCTCCTGACCGTGAAGGTTTCTCTGGGGAAACAGGAATAGATCCTACAGACTCTTTTTGCCCAATTGTTGTCGTTAAACCAACTTCTTTTATTTCTAGTGCACCATGTTGCTGATACGTTTTTTGGTCACTTTCATGCTTATGTCGGGGTAGGCCATCTTTGCATATGCTAGCCTCAGCATTGCCATTATTGGTTCTTTCAGGTGGTGGCTTATCATCTATATCACTGGCTGCAGCTACTTCTTCATCAATATTTACATTGCTACCCTCATCATTACCTGCAAGGCTCTGTTTCCTCTTTTGAGGTAATACATTAGTTTCATTCTTCTGTTTTCTTTTTACACGACCTCTTTTACTTGGCTTAGATGCAGTACTTTGCTCGAATGGTTCTAAGATATCTGCACAGCTCTTCACATTCTCAAAAGGCTCCCATGTATTTGCAGATTCTGGCCATCCTTTCCATTTGATAAGGTACTGCACCTGATCCTTGCAGACTCGCTTCTTGCGTACACTTTCTACTTCATAGAAACCTTCATCCATGGCCTCTCCACTTTCTTCTTCTTCATCGCTGCTACCTTCATTTTCTTCAGACTCCTCTTTTGAATGGTGTGATAGTTCTTGAGATTATTATCTTGGGTATAGAATAAACTTATCACTGTCCAAAATCTGAGTTATTGTCTGGCATCACAGAGAACTCACATATATTAGAAGTAAATGTACTTGTTCTTGTCACAAGTAGGTCAATATCGAAGGCCACATCTGCATGTTAATACGACATAATACACCGGATAATTTTGATGGATCAAGGCATTGCACAAAACAATTGTCTTGTATCACAAGCTTTGCTCAAAATTAGCACTTAAATAAAAGAAAACGATGATCGCAGCTTGGAAGTGAATACACGTGGTCGCATTCATATTAGAATTTTTGACATGTATCAGGCGACAGAAGCTTATGAGGCCGTCATCGAAAACTCCCTAAACTGTAAGAATCGCACCATCAGACACCTTTCCAAGCTTGTCTCAAATCCATTGTATCTATCTCCGAGTCTCCTTGCATAAATCTTTCGTCTGTCCTTTTTTGCATCTCTCGTCCCTCGAAGGTGTGTACCCTTTTTCCCCGCGAAGGCAAGAAATACCTGCCCTTCTGCTGTAGGTCCCCTTCCACCACGATCATAATCTGCTTTTCTATCCCATCTCTCCCGCATCAGCCATTTTTTTTGGCTTGCCTCCTATACTCTGTAGCTTAAGCTGCATAGCATCGATCAGAATGCCGAAGATAACAACTCCCCTCTATCGGTCTCCCCAAAACTGCTGTCCTCCTCCTATGTCCTGCACGTAGCCTTTTTTCTATATATGTCCACCTTCTATAGCCATTCAAGATATAAACTTAACATTCTCTTTATTATGAGGACATGCTGAATATAGTGGAGCCTCATGACCTTCAAAAGGAAGGACGAACAAAGACAAGATCATTCACACAACCAATACGAGCATGGATCTCCAGCATCAAGTGGTCATGCCTCTAATGTGTTAAGGACTACCCCACGATTGCCCATCATCTAGATGCATCAACCTCCAGATGACTTTAAACAGATGCGTCATATTTGATTCTCGTGCTTCAATTTCGGATCGTGACCACAGCGTATCGAGATCTGCTTCGCGCCACGAGGTGCTCCATGTTGCACGGGTTGGTGCTCCTGCCTCTTGATCAGCGGCCTCCTTCGTGTCGAGTGATGTTCGGTCTTCCCGTTTAGAATCTTCTTTGGATCAGTTAGGAACTCCTTATTGGCTCCTGTACCTTCAGTAAGATTGACAATCCTCTACATCATAGAAGTTTGGACAAGAACAACATTGTTATCTTCATGTGGATTCCTAAAGGGACCAGGAGTTGGTGCCTGTTCTATTGGTTTGAGTGCTTGATTTTCTAATTCAATCGTGAGACGGCTTTGGCCTACCCAAGCCTGAAGAAGTCCACTGCTTAGGTTGAGGTTGACTGCGTGATCATAGATCCAGTCTTGGCCTAAGACAAGAGGTTCGGTCAGATCCTCGTCTTCACACACTAGCACTTTTGCTGGCATGAGGACCTCTTGTATGTAGAGGGGAAGATCCACCTCTCCCATGCAAGGGGTTTCAACACCTCCTAATCCTATCAGATATGCTTCTAGGGGTTTTACCTCCAATTGCAGCTGCTGGCAATAAGAAAGCCGAACTGCACTTGTGGCTGCTCCTGAATCAATTAAAGCTCTCACGCTTGTTGTGCTGTCTCTTTGTCCTATTTCTAGGGTCACAAAAGGTCGTCGATCCACTATCTTATGGGTACGTTCACCTGAAGCCTCACACATGGCCATGTGATAGCCTGGAGACTCTTGAGTGTCAATCATAGGCTGATCCCTCCCTTGTCTCCTCAACTTCATTCGTATGATGCGCTCTAAGGCCTCTGCCTGTGCTTCTTCTCGAATTCGTTTTTCCTCCTCTTTACGTTGCTTAGCAGTATTGAGTCGACTTAGCATTTCCTCCATGAGGGGTTCTTGATACAGCTTGACTCTGCATCCGCTAATATAGTTTGGGAGACCATCACCCTCTAAGTGGCTAGTTGTACTGCTCCACTCGTGGAGATCCTATTGATGATCATAGGTCCGTAGCCTCTCTTTTCTAGCTTCCTTGCGTGTTGTTTCAATGTGTAGACTAAAACTAGATCTCCTTCTTTCAAGCCCTTATCCTTCACATGGGCATCAAAGTATGCCTTCTGTCTCTTCTTAGCTGCATATATCCCTGCAGCTGCTCTCAGTCTTGTTTCTCCTAATCGTTCAAGGTCAAAAAGTCTAGAGGAGAGTTCATGACCCGTCCATTCGTGCTCTTGTGCTACTTTCAATGTAGGTATTAAGAAGTCCAACGGTAGCACTGCGTTTTGGCTAAATACCATCTGAAAGGGGGTGGCTTGGAGTACCGTTTTGTAGGCGACTCGATATGCCCAAACAGCATGGTGTAGCTGTTTGTCCCAATCAGAGCGTTTATTGTTCACTAATTTTGATAATACATTGCATAGGATCTTATTGGTGCTTTCGGCTTGCCCATTGGCTTGAGGGTGATAGGGGGTAGACTTCTTATGCACTACCAAGAATTCTTGGAGCAGATTTTCAATAACTTCATTCAAGAAGTGAGTGCCTCTATCACTAACTAGCTCTATGGGTAGCCCGTATCTTGTGAATACATTCTCAAACAAGAATTTAGCAGTTGTCTGAGTGTCGTTCTTCGTTGTGGCTTTTACCTCCACCCACTTGGTTAGATAGTCCGTGGCAACGATGATATACTCAGCATGGGAACCCTTAGCTGGGGGATTGATAGGACCTACAAAGTCTATTCCCCACTTAGAGAATGCACGTCCGCCCATCATGGGCTTCAGGGGCATCTCATCTTTGCGTATAGGATACTGGGTTCGCTGACAAATCTCACACCTCTTCACATAGGTATGTGCATCCATGTGAAGGGTGGGCCACCAAAATCCTGCAAATAATATTGCCTTGATCACCCGATCTGGTCCAAAGTGTCCTCCTGCTACACCTTGGTGAGCAGTTTCCAAAATCTTTAGATATTCACTCTCATGAACACAAAGTCTTAGGTAACCATCCTTCCCACGCTTGTAGAGATTATCACCAATGATTGAGTACTCTAGGGCTTCTTGTTCTAGACTTCTTTTCCTAACCAGAGTCATGTCTGGAGGGAATGTTTTCGTCCTCAGGAAGGATACTAGTGGTCCACTCCAATCTGGCACAATGGACACTTGATAAAGAGTGGCATGTTCCACAGGTGGTTTAGTGCAACAGATTGGGCATTCCTTGCACAACTTTTGGACATCAGCTTCCATAGTTGGCCAATGCACTCCGAGTCTCCTTAGTGTCTGTAAGGTTCGTTGCTTTGAGTAGTGTTGCTCTAATGCACCTACATGTGCTAATTGCAACCATTTGGCGTACTCATCCTCTTCCACACAACAAGTCAAGATCCCTTGATCTGTGTGCTTGTACATACTTCCTGCCAAGATATGATACCTTTGGGCTTTTACAACTTCTCGATCCTGTGTGGTTATTACTGGATGGTTAGGCCCGTATGTCAATACTGGCACTAATGGCTTAGCCCACTGCGGCACCACTTCCAAATTAAACAAGTAAGAATCAGGTAAGTCATTTGATACTCCTTGTGGGGCTTCTCCAGATGTGAGCCTAGACAGATGGTCTGCTCTCAAGTGAGTCTTCCCTTTCCTTACCACCACCTCAAAGTCATACTCCATTAGTAAGAGAAACCATCTTACTAATCTGCCTGTATTACATGGCTTGTTTACCAAGTACAGTAGAGCTTGGTGATCAGTAAAAAATTTGAACTTATTTGCAAGCAAATAATGTCTAAACTTTTTAACCGCGTACACCATGCCTAATCCTTCTCGTTCGGTGGTTGTATAGTTCCGTTCAGCAGCATTCAATTGTCTACTAGCATAGGCAATAGGGAGATCCAGATTACCTTCACCCATAGGTTGTGCGAGTACACATCCAATAGCATAATTGGAGGCATCCACATGAACATGGAATGGCTTGTTCCAATCTAGTGTGGTCAAGATTGGTGCTGAACATAATCTTCGTTTAAGCTCTTGGAAGGAATTCTCACATTCATCAGTCCACTCAAAGTTAGTCAGAAGTCCGTACATGGGCTTTGCAATGACGGCATACATGTGGATGAACCGGTGGTAGTAACCACAATGCCCCATGAACGCCTGTACTTCCTTGACGTTCTTTGGCCTAGGTAGCTCCGCTATGGCTTTCACTTTCTCTTCATCAGTGGATATGCCATTTTTTGACACTATGTGTCCTAGAATCTTGCCTTGCCTAACCATGAAAACACACTTTTCTGGGTTCAAGCAGACTTGATATTCTCTGCATTTATCAAAGATTTGTCTGAGTTCAGGTATATGGGTCTGTCTAATGTTGGAATGCGCGCACAGATCATCAACATAGACTTCCAAATTCTTCCTCAAGAACTCTTTAAACACATGACACATCATTCTTTGAAAGGTAGCAGGTGCATTAGTAAGCCCGAATGGCATTACTCGAAAGGCAAATATGCCCCACTCCGTGGCAAAAGCCGTCTTATGTTGATCCTCTGGAGCAATGGCTACTTGATTGTAGCCCGAAAACCCATCTAGGAAGCTGTACACTTCCTTGCCTGCTACCCTTTCTAATAGATGCTCAGTGATAGGAAGCGGATAGCTATCTCTAATAGTGGCTGCATTAACCTTCTTCAAGTTAATGCATACTCGTAATTTTCCGTTTTTCTTGGGCACCACTACAATGGGGGATACCCATTCAGTTGCTCGATTTCATAGATAAATCCGGCTTCCACCAAGCGGTCTATCTCGTCTTTGATCTTAGCAGCATAGTTATCATTATATGTGTATGGCTTTTGCTTAGAGGGTTTAGCATCTGAGGTCATGGGAATTGTGTGTGAGCATATGTCTGGGTCAACACCCTTCAAATCCTTGTAGCTCCAAGCGAATACATCTCTGTATTCTCTTAGCAAGGCTATCAATTCGTGCTCTTCGTCTTCCGTCAGGTCATGTCCTATGTAAGTACATCTCTCCTCTCCCTCTTCTAGGGCTACCACTATTTTTTTGGTGGTTTCTTTGTTATCATAGGCCGCTTCTGATTGTGCCTCCCGCTTAGGCATTCTTATCATGACTCTTCTATCATCTATCTCATACTTCTTAAAATTTCCTGGGACCTCAAACAAAGATTCTTCCTCTTCTGTTTTGACTTCTCTCTTCTTTCTTTTCTTTCCTTCTTCCTTCGGGGTCACATGTGTGGCTAGCCTTACCTCATTTGTAAGCTCTCCATGCCTCTGGGGTTGAAATTCTACTTCATAGAAGTATTCTTCGTCTGATGCAAAGGGTGTGTCCATAATGATTGACTCTAGATCAGAGTCACTTGCATCCTCAAATGCATCAGGGCTAGGCTCACACTCTTCTAACATTGCCTCTCCCATGATTGGCTCTATGGAGAAGACTGAAATGTCATAGCCATCCTCATCACAATGGGGCGTCCATTGTTCTTCATTGATGGCTACATCCATTGTTGCTAAGATTTCTGCCCAGCCATGGGGTTCAAATTCCTCATCAGGAAAGACTACAGGTGCATAGGCTGGGTCTTGAATTGATCTATGGTTTTCTTTTGCACCTGCCTCTCTGGCTTTCTCTCTCTTCTCTTCTTGTACTGCTACCTTACACATCCATAAGTCGGTGTCTTCATGCATCCACGAGGATCCGGATCCTATGGAATGCACAGACTCAGTCTCATCTTTGGCTCTATGGATGGGATTCCATTGAATAGGCGGTACGTCTCTATGAGAGTAATCCTTAATATTGACTTTGGTTGTAACACCTAGATGTTGCAAATACAAGGAATTGGTTCCCCAATCCTGGACTACTTGCAATTGCCGCATAAATGGCCTTCCCAAAATCATCTCGTAGGCTTGGTTTTTGCTAAAGTCGCATATAGCAAAAGTATGCTCAAACTCAACCCCCATGTAGTGAGAGTTATTCCTTCTAATAATCCTAAGGGCCTTTCAATATGACCATCAGCCATCTGCAATTTCATTCTCGTTGGTCGGAGTGCTGGCTTGCCCCATCGCTTCCATAGGGAAGTTGTAGCAATTGCAACTCCTGCACCTGAGTCCAAAATTGCCTTGGTGGTGTACTCCTGGTAGGTAATGGGAAGATAGGTATTCCCTTCTTCACCTTCACACATATCTCCTATCTTATCCAAGGGTATCTCTGGCACCGTCCTATGTGATCCTACCTGGGAATGAGGTTTCACTATCGCTGGTACTTGTTTGGCGACATGTTCCCATAATTTAGGTCTAACCTTGAGTAGCTCTTCTAACTTGAGATTGCACTGTACTTTAGTGTTTTTCACTACCTCTGTGTTCCTAGGTAAGACTAAGTCCTCATTTCGTACCATGACCGTGGGTGCTCTCATACAAGTAGACTTAGCCTCCCATGGGCCTGTGAAGTGGGGTAATTCTTGTAGAGAGTTAGACTCAAACTCTAGTCTTTCCTGAGAGTGGGTACTCTCCTGCTCCTCATAAATGGATGGGATGTCTTGTGGAAATTGGTCACGTGCATCATCCACAAGTTCAATAGGAGGAGGGACTTCACTCTCTTTAGCCCATTTGTCTTCTTGAATCTCGCGTAGGAATTCTGGTGTGAACCGATTCATAGAAGATGATGTGTCTGGCTCCGTAGAGTTAGGCACATAGGCTTCAGGCACATAGGCTTCCTGAGCAGGAATGCTTACTCTTTCACTTGCCTTGTCCTTGTGTTGAGAGGCGGGTTCCTTTTCTGATTGTGCAATCAGCTTCTCTATTCTTTCTATCAATCCATCAAAGTGCAATTGTGTCTTTGCTGAACTAGAGATGTTAAATAGGCGACTGGCTTCAAACATGGTCTGAGCCAATTCCACCATCTTAGCACAAATTTTGGTTCGTTCTAGCTCTAGTTCTACTCTAGGGTAACACTTTTCATGATCAGTTACGTTTGGCCCTTCTTGGATTCTGGCTTGATATGCTCTAAGCATCATGTTTAGGTCCTCGGGAGTGGGATCCACTAGGACGGATCCTACTCTGGGTGGTGGGTGGGTTAAGGGTGGTGTATTGAAAGGTTTGGGAATGGAAGAAGGTGGATTGGCGGGTAAAGGGAGAGGTGGTGGAGGGTTGGTGTGAGAGTGGTTTTGAGATGCGAGTTCACTCATCTTTGCTTTGGTTTCTCTCAAGCTTTCTTCAAGTTCGCTCATCTTTTTTGCCCATTGCCTTTTCATTCTTTCACGACTATCCTTCCAGGTTCTAGTCCTCTTTTTGGTTATGCTCTCTGTTTCACTCACCTCGGGGCTCTCTTCCTGACCAACACCTTGGTTTTGTTGCAGTGCTTGGGCTCTTGTGATTACTTGCACATGTGCAGTGGAAGTCACACTCCCTGTGGAGTCTACAACTAACCCAATGACATTGATAGGAGTGATTTTAGGCATGTTATTAGGGTTCTTTGGGCAATCTCGTAGGAGATGCTCTTTCCCGCAGTCTTGACAGAAACCCTGAATTGTTACTCGTTGAGGTTGTGTGGGGGCAGGCAGTGGACAATCACGTATAAGGTGATCTCCCTGACATCTGAAGCATGGTCCTCTAGGAAATGGGGGTCGTACATGCCTAGGTTGAGGTCTAGAGTTGGGGTTTGTGTACATGACATTGGCATACTCAGGCTCCCCACTATTTTCACTTGGGTCCTCATAATAGTATGAGTCGTTATGCTCGGGTGACTGCATGTAGTAAGCCTATGGGCTATCAATATGTGTGGAGTCAAAACTATGGTCACTTGGATCACTCTCTGATAGCAATGGGGTGACTGGGACTATGGCTCTGTTCGAATTTTCTTCAGCAGATGCATATTTCACTGGGATCACATTGGTTGGAGCAGGGGGTTGCTGCACTAGGACTGGTTGAGGTCTCTGCTGCCCTTGATAAGGTGGCTGATAAGTTTGCTGTGGTCTGTTGTATTGTTGTGGTGGGTACTGATTCTGGTATCTACCCTGTTGTGGATATGGCTGAGGGTAATTTTGCCTAACAGTTTGTTTGTTATATGGGCAGTCTTGTGCAGTGTGGTTGGTGTACCTGCGCTCTATGATGCAGTACTGGCTACTAGGATTCGCCTGGGGTTGGGCCATAATGGGACATACACTTGCCATATGGTCACCGCCACAAGTGTAACACCGCTTAACTAGGACAAATCTCGGAATTTGTTTGCTAGAGACACCTAGTTTTTGAGCTACCTTCTCTGCAAGTTCCTCAATGGATGTGGATTGACCAGATGTGAGGCTACTAGAGCTATCAGAATCCTTATAGATTTTTTATAGTTCTAATTCCTCACCTAGATTGTCCTCAATGTCTATGCACATGCGCACGCACTCTTCTATCGTTCTGGGGTCCTTCAGATACACATATGACCTGAGCTTGGTGCTCAACAATCCATCTAAGAACAAGGCCACTTGTTTGGCTGGTGTGGGTAACTCCCGCATCGGGCATCTCTCCAGGTACTGCCTAAATCTTCTTCCAGCTAGTCGGACCGTCTCTTGAGGTGTTTGTTTGAAGCTATGAATTAGTGAGGAAGTGTTGTGCCTGATCCCACTCTTAGAAAACTTAATGATAAATGCCTCTAAGAGCTAGTTTATGTTTCTGAAATGCCTCTCGTTTAGTGGTTGAAACCACGTAAGGGCAGTGTTCCTAAGGGTTAGACCAAAAGCATTATATTGTGTGAATAGGTCCTCTACCTGTTCAGCTTTCAATACTTGCCGAAATTCTGCCACATGGTCATAAGGGTCTCCAGTGCCATCGAAGTAATTCTTCATGGACTTCACCAGTTGAGTTGGTTGCAGGGTCCTAGTGTGTTCTCTCGACCTTGGCAAAGGAAAATCGTCAGCATTCCTTTGATTCCATGGGGTTCTATGTCTCTCAGGTTCCACTCTATTCCTTTCCGTTCCCGTTCTTTCTCTTCCCAGGGAGTTGGCAAAACTTACCTCAGGTTTGTCTCTACTTCTATCTCTTTGAGCTCCATGAGCTTGGGAGGTCCCAACTCCTTGGTGACCAAAGGACACATTAGACCTTGGTTGGGGAAAAACAAATTCACCCTTCCATGTGTAGGCATGTCTGCCATGCTCAGTGACCATGAAGATTCTCTCTGATGCATTGTCTAGGTAGGTTACTTGGCCTGGGCTGTCAGGGTCTTTAAACTCATAGATTGTGAGGGCACTCACTTCCTGAGTGTTGGTGCAGACCAATCACCAATTGAAGATTTGAAGGACAAAGGATGGAGATGAGATCAAGTTTTGAAGCAAAGAAGATGGATACATTCACAGAGTGAAAGACATGTACACATATGTACATTAGTTAAGACATAGGTTACTTATACTTATGCTTTGATATAAGCATGTACATAATTGCCTATAAATACTTTTGAAAATGTCGGGGCAAAGCGAGAAGACAAGGAGAGACAATAGGAGATCATGAAATTAGTGTATTGAGTAGTAGAAAATGTCATTAGACATGTGTGAAGTGAGTTGAACTCTCCATCCTCACTCAGTTGTAAATTTCTGAGAAATAGAAGGGAAAAATTGCGCCCAATGTTTCTCTGTTTTCTCCCTGTGTGATAGATCTTTTGTGAATTCTTTTTGGAGATATCTAAGTCCATAGTTAATCAATCTATGGCTAGAGTTTGAGAGTCTAATTGTGATCAGGCTAAGAGAATTGTGTGTAGGAACATTTACATGTGAGAAAGTACTCACTGGTTCCTGAAACAGGCGCAAATTTCGATCTTAATGATTTGATCATTTCTCACTCCACAGTTTAAAGTTTTGTGCAATTAAGCACTTAATCTTTAAGTTGGAAGGTAAGCTACTTGTGGCTAAAAGCATTTGCTTAAACGGGTTTTATACTGAGAGAATTAAAGTTAAGAAGTTAGGGGTGTCCAAATCGACTTCTCAGAAGTGCAGATTTAGACATAGCTGACTTGGTAAGTAGATTTCTCAAGATCTACTGAACCTTTTGAAGTAATTCGACTTGGAGAAGGTGCGCAATCTTTAGGCGACACCTTGTGCAAAGTTTCATAAAAAACTTTACACATTTACTCAGTCAATGAGCAAGATCTATGCAGCAGACTTTCTGAGGAAATTCCTTCTTCACAGTTTAGTCAAGAAATTGATATTTGGTCATTGATAGCTTAAATTGGTGAAGGTTTTGACTTACTCTTGATATAGAGGTGTTCTAAATTCAAGAGTAGGTTGTTCTTTTGGAGATTAACACTCTTCATCAGTGGTATCAGAGCAAGAAACATCAAAATCAAGGAAAGGAGGATCCCGACTGTTGCAGATTCAAGAAATTCAACAATTGAAGAACTAAAAGGTGAAAGCTTGAAGGCAAAGCTTGAGGAGGAGACTATACGACACCAAGAAAGACAAAAGGACTCTAATTTGAAGTAAAGGTACATATATTATTCATAAAGCTTGAAGATTTCAATACACAGGTGGACACAAGATGGGAGATTCTCTACAGATAGAGAAATTGGATAGGGAAAACTATCCTGCATGGTCAATGAGGATGGAAGCTCATCTTATGAGCAAAGATTTAATAGCTTACATCACAGGAGAAGAAGAGAAGCCACAGTTCAGAGATCCTAGTGTTCCAACTAGGGAAGAGTTAGCAGATGCTCAAGCTAGGAGCATTATATATATGGCAGTCAATGATTACTTGTTACCTCATATTCGAGGTCTTGAAAGTGCAACTGATATTTGGAATGCTTTGGAGGAGCATTTCCAGAATATTACTAAGTCAAGGAAGGCATCCTTATGGGCAGAGTTTACCACCTTTAAGAAGAAGGCTTCTCAATCCATTTCAGACTATGTGACAAGAATGAAAGATATTGCAGATGCTTTAGGAGCTGTTGATGAAGAAATTGAGGAGGATAAATTGGTAAGGCAAATCCTTACAGGTTTAAGAGGTGATGAGAAATGGAAGCCATTCATTTTGTCTACAGAATTATCACTTGATCATTTCACTCCTGATTTAAATCAGTTGCTAGGTCATATGCTAACATTTGAGCAGGATGTTCAAGGAGATGGTGACAAAAGTACAAGTCATGCAATGTACTCAAAGGACAAGAAGAAAGCTAACAAAGGAAAGCAACAAGCAGGTGAAGATGAAGGTACAACTAGTCAAGCCAACTTTCTAAGAGGTAGAGGAGGTGGCAAAGGTAGAGGAAGAGGTAGAAACAACAAAGATGGAGGCAAAGCTTGTTGGATTTGTGGTAAGACAAATCATTTAGCTAATGATTGTTGGCATAATAATCAGAGTAATGGTGGATATAATCAGAACTATAATACAAGAGGAAGAGGTGGCAGAAATCAAAGAGGTAATTTCAGAGGCAGAGGTAGTAGGGGTTACTTTGGAAGAAATGCAGGTAGAGGTTTCCAAAGTCAACAATATAACAACACCTACTACAATTATGCTTCAGATCAAAAGGAAGATTCAACATTGATAATGAATGCAACTTGTGAAAGGCAGAATGAAAATCAAAGAGTCTTCTACATTGATTCAGGGTGTAGCAATCACCTGAGTGGTAATATAGCTTTGATGACTGATTTGGAGAATAAGGTATCTAATCATGTTGTTCAAACAGGTGACAACACAAAGCACAATGTGAAGTCAATTGGATCAGTGAAGGCCAAGGATGGAAGCACCTTATTGAGTAAGGTCTTGTATGTTCCTACAATTCCTAAGAATTTGATAAGTGTAGGACAAATTGTGGAAAAAGGTTATGAAGTAAGGTTCATTAATGAAGGAGTGTTTGTGGAAGACCCTAGCAATGGGTATAAACAAATTGTTTCAGGGAAGAAAGAAGGAAGATTGTTCACATTGAAGATTCAAGGTAATATTGGTCATGCCATGTTCACATATGGAGGACATAAGATCTCTGAGTTAGATCTTTGGCACAAGAGGCTTGGACATTTCAATGAAAGAGGTATTAAAGACATGATTAACAATGGTTCAGTGCTTGGTTTGCCTAATGTTGCAGGTCAACATATGACATACAGATGTGAGGCATGTCAATTAGGTAAGGCTCATAAGCATTCCTACTCCAAGCATGGTTTTATGTACTCAGAGAAGCTTGAGTTGGTACATACAGATGTGTGGGGACCATCAAAGGATTTCAGTATAAATGGGTCAAGATATTATGTGATTTATGTTGATGATGCTACTAGATGGATCACTATTTATGTGATCAAAGATAAGTCAGAAGTGTTTAATACATTTAAACACTATCATGCATATGCAGAAAGAATTACAGGACATAAGTTGAAAAGACTAAGGTCAGATGGAGGGGGAGAGTATTTTTCTAATGAATTCAGTAATTACTTGTGGGATGCAGGTATAAAAAGGGAAGTTACTTGCAGGTACTCTCCTCAACAAAATGGTGTAGCAGAAAGGAGAAATAGAACTCTTGTTGAGTTTGCAAGGTCCATGATGAAGGAGAAAAATTGCCCTAATTATTTGTGGGCTGAGGCTGTAAATACAGCTACTTATTTGGTCAATAGGTTACCATGTAAAGCTTTGCAGGGAATGACACCTTATGAGGCATGGTGGGGTAAGAGACCTACACTAGACCATTGCAAAGTATTTGGATGTTTGGCCTATGCATATGTGCCATCACAGTTAAGGCACAAATTGGAACCTAAAGCTGAAAAATATGTGTTTATTGGTTATGATGATAAGCAGATGGGATACAGGTTGTGGAATCCATCCACAAAACATTTTCTTGTATCAAAAGATGTTACATTTGATGAGCAAGGTACTTGGTATGCAGGTACTATCAATATTAATACAGATGATGAAGAGGTTGTGAGCCAAAGGAAAGGTAAGTCAAAGGTTCAAATAATTGATGAAGAAGAGAATAATGAAGTGCAGGTTGAAGTGGAAGAAACACCTAGGTTTGATCCTGAATATGAAGAACCAGAAACCTCATGAAGTGGAGAACTTAGGAGGTCTACAAGGAACAAATGGCAACCTACAAGGTATAGCTATGATACTTCATTTCTGGCTACCAAAGATTATGCTTACATGATTAAAACATATGAAGACCCTTCTACATATGAAGAGGCAAAAGGTAAAGGAAATTAGGAGAAAGCTATGCAGGAAGAATATGATGCATTATTGGAGAATCAAACATGGGATTTGGTTCCAAAACCAAATAGCCAGAAGATCATTGGATGTAAGTGGGTTTATAAGACAAAAAGATTTGCAGATGGAAGTGTGTCTAGGTACAAAGCTAGACTTGTTGTCAAAGGGTTTGCTCAGACATATGGTGTTGACTATGATGAGACTTATAGTCCTGTGGCAAAGATGACAACCATCAGGACACTTATAGCAATTGCTGCATGTAAAGGTTGGAAATTGTGTCAATTAGATGTGAAAAATGCTTTTTTGAATGGTTATATTTTAGATGATGTATTCATGGAGCAACCTCAAGGGTTCAGAGATAAAAGGTATCCAGATCATGTGTGCAAGCTCAAGAGAGCTTTGTATGGCTTGAAGCAGGCCCCAAGGGCATGGAATTATAGACTTGTAAAGTTCTTGAAAGAACTTGGATTTCAGGTGTCTAAAGCAGATAGTAGCTTGCTTGTCAAAGCAAGTGATAATGGTTTCATATACATGTGCATATATGTTGATGATATAATCCTTACAGGTACAGATGAGGAAGGAATACAAAGACTAAAGAAGCAAATGGAAAAGGAGTTCAAAATAAGTGACTTGGGAGACTTGTCATACTTCTTGGGCATGGAGATTACATATACTCAACATGGAGTATTTGTGACCCAAGAAAGGTATTTGAAGAACTTGTTAATCAAGTTTAAAATGGATGATTGCAGGGTAGCACCTACACCAATGAAGGTGAATCACAAATTGAGTAAATTTGGAGGTGAAGAATTCAAGGACATGAGACAATATCAGAGTTTGGTTGGTAGTCTTATCTATGCTACTTTAACTAGACCTGATTTATCATATGCAGTAGGGGTTTTTTCTCAATTCATGCATTGTCCTAGGAAAGAGCATTGGATTGCAGGTCAAAGAGTGTTGAGGTACATTAAGGGTACACTCAAAGAAGGTTTGTATTATGGGTTTACATCAGATACAAACATCAAGATCTATAGTGATGCAGATTGGGCAGGTAATCCAGATGATAGAAGATCAACCTATGGATACATGTGTTATGTGGGAGATAAGTTAATCTCCTGGTGCTCAAAGAAGCAACATACAGTTGCTTTGTCATCTACAGAAGCAGAGTAAAAAGGCATGGTTGAAGCTACAAAAGAAGTGATATGGCTTAAGACTCTAGTGAAGAGTTTTGACACTATACAGAACATACCTATCATTTATGGTGATAACATGAGTTCATTATATCTAGCTGCTAATCCTGTTTTTCATGCCAGGACTAAACACATTGAGATACAGTATCACTTTCTAAGAGAGAAGGTGATGGATAAGGAGATTGAATTCATACATACTTCAACAAAAGATCAGATAGCTGATATGCTTACAAAGAGCTTGGATGGACCAAAGCTACAGAAGTTTAAAGACATGGCAGGTATAAAGAAGATAAGAGAAACCTCAATTGATGATTGAGGGGGAGCTGTTGGTGCAGACCAATCACCAATTGAAGATTTGAAGGACAAAGGATGGAGATGAGATCAAGTTTTGAAGCAAAGAAGATGGATACATTCACAGAGTGAAAGACATGTACACATATGTACATTAGTTAAGACATAGGTTACTTATACTTATGCTTTGATATAAGTCTGTACATAATTGCCTATAAATACTTTTGAAAATGTCGGGGCAAAGTGAGAAGACAAGGAGAGACAATAGGAGATCATGAAATTAGTGTATTGAGTAGTAGAAAATGTCATTAGACATGTGTGAAGTGAGTTGAACTCTCCATCCTCACTCAGTTGTAAATTTCTGAGAAATAGAAGGGAAAAATTACGCCCGATGTTTCTCTGTTTTCTCCCTGTGTGATAGATCTTTTGTGAATTCTTTTTGGAGATATCTAAGTCCATAGTTAATCAATCTATGGCTAGAGTTTGAGAGTCTAATTGTGATCAGGCTAAGAAATTGTGTGTAGGAACATTTACATGTGAGAAAGTACTCACTGGTTCCTGAAACAGGCGCAAATTTCGATCTTAATGATTTGATCATTTCTCACTCCACAGTTTAAAGTTTTGTGCAAGTAAGCACTTAATCTTTAAGTTGGAAGGTAAGCTTCTCATGGCTAAAAGTATTTGCTTAAACGGGTTTTATACTGAGAGAATTAAAGTTAAGAAGTTAGGGGTGTCCAAATCGACTTCTCAGAAGTGCAGATTTAGACATAGCTGACTTGGTAAGTAGATTTCTCAAGATCTACTGAACCTTTTGAAGTAATTTGACTTGGAGAAGGTGCGCAATCTTTAGGCGACACCTTGTGCAAAGTTTCATCAAAAACTTTACACATTTACTCAGTCAATGAGAAAGATCTATGCAGCAGACTTTCTGAGGAAATTCCTTCTTCACAGTTTAGTCAAGAAATTGATATTTGGTCATTGATAGCTTAAATTGGTGAAGGTTTTGACTTACTCTTGATATAGAGGTGTTCTAAATTCAAGAGTAGGTTGTTCTTTTGGAGATTAACACTCTTCATCACTGAGGTTGAGCAGATTTATATCTCCAAAAAGCCTCATCGGTTTCTCGGTTTAAAAGCAGATCTATGCTTTTATTATCCTGTGGAATCCACTCTGGAGTCATGATTCTGGTCAAGACAGATTTACCACGGGGGGTTCTTGGCTCTTTCTCTAAGTTCCCTTGCTCTATATCACCCATGTCGGTCTCAGCAATCACATTTCCAAACTCATCAGTTCTATCAGGAAGAGTGGTGACTACATATATAGTCCCCTCTTTATCCAGGTATGCTCCATTCTCGAACTTGACTACCGGGTGTTCTAGTCCATGGGGTTGATCGGGGTTCTTAATCTGGACCACAGATCTTCTCAGTCCGTCTTCGTAGATGCGAGCACCTAGACGATTCGTCCTGATGTATTCCAATTGAGTCTTGTAAGGTCCCTCTGGCTTTTCTAGATAAGCCACCCCTGAACTACCTACTGGTCTCTCCATGTGATAGGACATCTCAGAATCACTTGTTTCTGATCTAGGAGTGTATGGGTAATCACTCAACTGCTGGGCCCAAGACCTGGCAGTGTGATTGACACTAGCTTCAGAAGATCCGAGGCTTTGTCTGTCTCGGCCTAAGTGTCTGCCTGATCTAAGGTTCATATGCCTGATTTATCTACCCCCTTAGACCCAAGCACACTCTCGTTGCAGGTTAATTTGCACCAATCACTTTGTTCTTTTGAGTTGAATATTATGTTTATGATCTTGTCTGAAATCGCGTCGTCAGGAGTACTTAAGTGAATTTCGCACTTGATAAGTGATCGACTCCAGTTTGCCTTTTGTCCCTTAGGGTTTTCGCACTTAAGAACTACTTAATTCTTGCACTTGGTTGGTTAATTCTCTTGGACTTGATTCGTGCCTAACGTTGCCCTAATTAATTACCACACCTAAGTCGTACTTAGCCTAGGCTAGGAATTGACAAAGGAGGGTTGAGAGATCTTCCAACCTCAATTAGCTGGTTGACCAGACTGCTACACAAGCCCAGGAAGCCTTCTCCCAAGCTTGGTACTCACCCTTGCTAGCTTGCTTTGGATTTCCTTGAGTGCACACAATGTTCCTGCAAAAGCTCACCAGTCTGTATTGCTCTATTACCACAAGTAATTGAAAGACACACATCAATATTTTCAGTCCCCCCTGGAGTAACTCACTGTACCCCCTCAATCTTAGGACCATCTAGTCTCACCTAAAGGCCAACTTGAAAATACATGTTCTAAAACTCCACGTATGATTCTAAATCTCATCAATCGGAGTTCGTATGGTGAAGTTATGACCCTTCAGGCACTTAGGGGTCCAAACAGGCTCTCAGGGTTCAGGAAATTCCTCCCTGGTTTCTAGGTCTTTTGCCCACTCCTAAGGCTCTTATATCCTCCCAATGTGTCCAAGATTAAACCCAAAGATACCTCAATTCAGTCAATTAATTTACTCTAAATTTTCATGCGTTAAGCCCATGTATCGCGATAGGTCGGGTCGAGGTGTCGCGATAGCTCGTGAGGTGTCGCGATAGTCCCAAGTGTTGCGATAGATCGTGAGGTGTCGTGATAGGTCGTGAAGTGTCGCGATACTCCCAAGTGTCGCGATAGCTCGTGAGGTGTCGCGATAGGTCGTGAAGTGTCGCGATACTCCCATGTGTCGCGATAGCTCGTGAGGTGTCGCGATAGGTCGTGAAGTGTCGCGATACTCCCAAGTGTCGCGATAGCTCGTGAGGTGTTGCGATAGGTCGTGAAGTGTCGCGATACTCCCAAGTGTCGCGATAGCTCGTGCTCGACGCCTCGGGGACTGTGCAGACAGATTCCGTACCTGCTGAGCTTGCTGGAGATGATGATGGAGCTGCAACCTGCAAGAAACATGCAAAAACACACAAAACAAGAACACACGCTCGCTCTCTCTCAAACTCGCACACAACAAATGAGGGGAATGACAAGGAAGAGGGAATATGTAGTGGATAAGGAGGTGGAGGTGGAGATGGAGATGGAGATGGAGAAAAATCAGAAATTTACCAACTACTTACCATTCCAACGCGTCCTCTCTACGTCTTACCATCACACGCTCGTCCTCAAAGCTCGAATCCCCGGCAACGACGCCAAAATTTGGTGTAGCTCAATGATGAGTAGCACCTCCTTTATTGTCAATCCGGGAAGACGTGAGGATGGTATGAAGACCTCGAGCAAGTGAAGGCACAAGTGCGTGAGTGAGAAGCACACTAAAATGCACACACATACACACACACGCGCACACACGGCAAGAACAAAGAGAGTAAGAGGATGGAATCACTTCTATTGCAAGAAAGTTCTCATACAAGCTCAAAACTACAAGAAGCTAGCCCAAAAATGAGCTCTCTAGCTCTATTTATAGTTTTTGACTAGCTTTGGCCCTGTCCAGACCTAGTGTCCGGCCTAGTTAAAAATTAGGTTCCAGGGCTTATTTGAGGGCTCAAACGAGATCTAAAAAATATGAAAATTGGCAGGCAACTACTTCTAAGGCTGCTCAAGCTCGAGGACTCCTCGGCTTGTACAAAATGGAGCTACAAAAAGGTGAAAATGGTATTTACAAGGGTTTTTAGTGATGAGAATCACTTTAAAATGATGTAAGGGTTTTGAAAAAAATGAAGGGTTGCCTTAGTGCTAGATCTGCATGTGTGTCCGTACTTGCTTCTTCCCGTATACTGTCAACAAGCACATAATCAAAGATTGTCCTAAGAACCTTGTTAATGCTTCGAATGTGACACCGATCAACGTGATAGGTATTGTAAACAACGCAGATGGATCCAACCCTACATACGTGCCTATCCAAGCTATCACAAGAGCCCAGGCGCTCTTACAGAACCACAACTTAATCAAGGGAAAGTAGCTGGCACGAGTGAAGTTGCAGAATCTAGTAGTAAAAAGACAAAATCTTGGAAAGATTCTAGAGAAAGGATTAAGCGAAAATGGAGTAAAAAGATAACTGAGTTGGAAGGAAGTTTAAAGGAATCTAGAGCCAAAATCCTAGAATTGACTTCACAAGACTTGAATCAAGAGAATCCAGCTCAGAAATCAGGATTAGTTTTAGCGGAACCCATACCAGAAGATCTAGACATGATGTTTCGTGCATATCAGGCTAGATTAAAAGAGGGACCTCAAGTAGCTGAAATGAGTAAAAACTACCCTCGAGCTGATCTAGAAATTGAGAGAACTAAACTTTGCAGGAAGATGGTAGAACTAGCACAAGCTTTGTTCGAAGCCTCTAGATATCTTAATTGGAATAACATGGCAAAACCGGAATTACATTTTCAAGGACTAATGGAGAGGCTAGAATACTTGATAGAGAGCAAAGAGAAAAAGGATCAGCATAGGAACCCCATTGTCCCAGAGACACAGGAAAGGAATGCACCATCCCTGTCTCAAGTACCCAATACAGAAAGTCAAGACAATGTGTCTTCCATACATAGGTACTCACATGAATTTTTGAGAGAGATCCAAGAAGAGAAATGGAGAAAAGAACAAGGAACCCATCCTCCTATTCAAGAAATAGATGACTTGCAGGAGCAATTTCCCTCCCTCTATTTACAATGAGGTAGAGGAAGAACAACTGAGTGAACACACAGGATTTGAATCTAATTCTTTACAAGAATTACCTCAGTTCACAGGACCTTGGGAAGCAAAGTCTATTAGTATGATAGCACCCATGATAATAGTGAGGAATGAAGAATCAGTAATCCCTAGAAACACGGAAGTGATCAAGAATACCAAAGTACAGTGTAATCTCACTCCGGAGGAGTTATTAAAGGTAAAACCAGAATTGTGGAAACATGTAGCAAATCAATTCCCTGAGCTTGCTACTACTCCCTCACAAATAGGATCACAAAATAAGGTACCATAGATACCCGTAGAAAAGATTGGAGATGTAAGCGGAGGAGAGGAAGGTAACACTTATCTTCCGATAACCCATCAGGGCTACACCACGAAAGCCATCTTAGATTCAGGAGCCGGCGTAGCCATCGCTACCACCGCTTTATGGAAACGTTGGGGTAAGCCAGCATTAAGACCCACCAGGATGAAGCTACAAATGGCTGACGGACACATAGAAAAACCATTAGGCTTACTAGATGGCATATCTCTCACCACTTGTGGTGTAGAATTTGAGCATACCTTTGCCATTTTTGACTTTGCAAAAAATCATGCTTATGAGATGATATTGGGACGACCATTTATGCGTCAGTTGCAAATTGTACAAGATTGGGGAACCAATTCTTTGTACTTGCAACATTTAGGAGTGACTACCAAAGTCAATCTTAAAGACTATTCACATCGAGATGTACCCCCAATACAATGGAATACCATCCATAAGACACCAGTAGAGACGGAATCCGTGCACTCATTAGAATCAGATCCTTCTTGGTTGCATGAGGATACTCATTTATGGATGTGTAAGGTAGCCAAACAAGAGGAAGAAAGATTAGAAGCAAGGACCTTAGGTGCAGAACAACATCCACGAGCCCTTCAAGATCCAGCCTACGCACCTGTAGTATTCCCTGACGAAGAGTTTGAACCCCATGGTTGGGCAGAAATCCTAGCAACCATGGATGTAGCCATCAATGAAGAACAATGGACACCCCACTGTGACGAGGATGGCTATGACATTTCAGTTTTCACGATAGAGCCAATCATGTGTGATGCAATTTTAGAAGAGTGTGAACCTAACACTGATGCATTTGAGGATGCAAGCGATTTTCATTTAGAATCAATTATAATGGACTCTCCATTTGCATCAGAGGAAGAATATTTCTACGAAGTAGAGACTCACCCTCAGAGACACGAGGAAATTACGAATGAGGTGAGATTAGCCACAGAAGTGACTACTAAGAGTGAAGGCAAGAAAATAAAGAAGAAAGAAACCACGACAGAAAAAGAAGAATCTTTATTTGAAGTACCCGAGAATTTCAAGAAATATGAAATCGAAGATAGAAGAATCATGGTACAAATGCCTAATAGAAAGGCGAATGACGGACAAGTATATGATAATCGAGAGAAAACCAAGAAAGTAATAGTCGCCATAGAAGGAGAAGAAGAAAAATGTACATACATAGGGCATGATTTGACGAAGGAAGAAGAAGAAGAATTAGTTGCCCTATTGCGTGAATATAGAGATGTTTTTGCTTGGAGTTACAAAGATTTGAAAGGAGTAGATCCAGATATATGTTCTCATAGAATCCCTATGACTCCAGATGCAAAACCTACGAAACAGAAACCTTACACGTACAATGATAACTACACTGCGAAAATTAAAGAGGAGATAGATCGCTTGATAGAAGCAGGATTCATCTATGAAATTGAGCATACCGAATGGGTATCCCCCATTGTGGTTGTGCCCAAGAAGAATGGAAAATTGCGTGTGTGTATTAACCTTAAAAAAGTGAATGCCGCCACGATTAGAGACAGTTATCCTCTTCCTATCACGTCACATCTATTGGAAAGAGTTGCGGGCAAGGAAGTTTATAGCTTTCTTGATGGATTCTCAGGCTATAATCAAGTAGCCATTGCTCCAAAGGACCAACACAAGACGGCATTTGCCACTGAATGGGGCATATTTCGGGTAATGCCATTTGGCTTAACAAATGCACCCGCCACTTTCCAGCGACTCATGTGTCATGTTTTTAAGGAATTCCTACGCAAGAGTTTGGAAGTATATGTCGATGACATATGTGCTCATTCTAATATCAGGCAGACGCATATTCCCGAGTTAAGACAAATATTTGACAAATGTTGAGAATATCAGGTTTGTTTGAACCCAGAAAAATGCGTTTTCATGGTCAGACAAGGCAAAATTCTAGGACACATTGTGTCAAAAAATGGAATCTCTACGGATGAGGAAAAAGTGAAGGTAATTGCAGAATTAGACCAACTAATGTGAAAGAGGTACATGCATTTATGGGCCATTGTGGTTATTATAGGAGATTCATACACATGTATGCAATCATAGCCAAGCCTTTGTACTCTCTTTTAAACAATTTTGAATGGACAGATGAATGTGAAAATTCATTCAATGAACTTAAACAACGCTTGTGCTCAGCACCTATATTGACTACCCCAGATTGGAGTAAGCCATTCCATGTACATGTGGATGCATCCAATTATGCCATAGGATGCGTGTTAGCACAACCCACGAATGAAGGTAACATCGATCTCCCCATAGCTTACGCGAGCAAACAATTGAACGCAGCAGAAAGAAATTACACCACGACGGAACGAGAAGGATTAGGGATGATCTATGCGGTAAAGAAGTTCAGACACTATTTGTTGGCAAACAAATTCAAGTTCTTTACAGATCATCAAGCCCTATTGTACTTAGTCAACAAACCATGTAACACAGGACGACTGATACGTTGGTTTCTATTACTCATGGAGTATGATTTTGAAGTAGTAGTCAGGAAAGGAAAGACACATCTTACAGCTGACCACCTTTCAAGATTAACCTCAGGAGAAGCTCCTCAAGGAATAGCGGATGATCTAGCAGATGCATACTTGTTTAACCTTGAGATAGCACCAGAATGGGCTAAACCAATAGTCCCTATTCTCACATATGGACCCAAGAATCCTAGGATAAAGATCAAAGAAGAAGAGATTACCAAGTCTCAGAGATACCAAATCATAGCAGGAAGCATATATAAACAGGATAATCAAAAGATTCTTGCTTGTTGTGTAGATGAATCAGAACATGCGAATTGGTTGCAATTAGCACACATAGGTGCACTACAGCAACATCATTCAAAACATCGAACATTGCAGACTCTGCATAGATTAGGAGTATATTGGCCTTCAATGGAGGCAGAGGTCTACAAGTTGTGTAAAGAATGCAATGTTTGTTGTGAAAGACCACCAGTAGAGCATGCTACATTATATCACGTGTCTCTCACACCAGACTGGAGTGAACAATTAGTGACATACTTGAGGACGAAGACATTGCCTCAAGGAATGACTTTAGCACGACAACGCAGTCTAGAGAAGGAAGCTCAAGATTATTCACTTATTGGCGATAACCTATACAAAAGAGGACGAGATGGATATCTAAGACAATGTGTTCATGAGAGCGATTATCTGAGCATACTAGAGACTGCACACCAAGGTGTTGCAGGAGGTCATTTTGGACCCAATAGGATAATCAAAGCCATCCTCTTTGCAGGATTATGGTGGCCCACTCTCTTCACATGGATGCTCATACCTATGTAAAGAGATGTGATGTGTGCCAAAGAACTCAGTTTCCTACTCGCAGAGATGAAATGCCATTGAAACCCATGATGGGCGGACGTGCATTTTCAAAGTGGGGTATAGACTTTGTAGGACCCATTAACCCCCCTGCAAAAGGTACACATGTTGAATACATTATTGTCGCGACGGATTATCTTACCAAATGGGTAGAGGCAAAAGCCACAAAAAAGAATGATGCACACACAACTGCAAAATTCTTATTTGAACTGTCTTTACAAGATATGGATTGCCTATAGAGTTAGTGAGCGATCGAGGAACTCACTTTCTCAACCAAGTCATTGAATATTTGTTACAGGATTTTATGGTGATTCACAAGAAATCTGCACCATATCATCCTCAGGCCAATGGTCAGGCTAAAAGCACTAATAAGATCCTTTGTAACGTACTGACGAAACTCGTGAACAACAAACGTTCAGATTGGGACAAACAGTTACACCACACTGTTTGGGCATATCGAGTGGCCTACAAGACTGTACTCAATGCAACTCCCTTTCATATGGTTTTTGGTCAGAATGCAGTGCTTCCTTTGGACTTCTTGATACCGACCCTTAAGGTTGCACAAGAACATTATAACCATTTGGAAACAACACCCAAATACCCCATGGCTATGTGTGAGGTAAAGTCACAAACTCATCCTAGCATAGTGGATAGGAGACCATTCATTACAGTCAGGTTAGAGCACGGCAACCCTTGCCAAGAGCTCAGGGCTTTAATTGACTCAGGTGCTGCGACTAGTGCGATTAGATGGTCCCACTATAAGGACTCAGGAATAGAAATGCGGCCAATTGAGGCATACCTCATAGGCTTAGGAGGCATGGAAACCCCTTGCATGGGTGAGGTGGACCTTCCTATCCTCATTAAGGATGTGACCATGTGTTGAAGTATGGGGAGTAACCAACCCAAACCACCTCACATGGAAGTGAGAGGCTCTTCCAAGAGGAGTTGCAAGAAGTGCAAGCAATGCAACACACCCATGTCCACGAACAATGGCACCATGGCCAACGTCAAAAGGAGCAAGGGAGGGCAATGCTCACACACAAGCCAACCCCAAGTGCCAAACCCACACACATGGATCAACGCCTAGCACACAAGGAGAAATGTGGAAGCCAAATGAACCTTCTTTCCATTAGCATGGAGGCCAAGGCCATGGCCAAGGGACCCCCCTTTTACAAAATGAGCCCCTCCTTATATAAGTGAGGAGGAGGGATCCGTTGAGTACAAGTGGCCACATGCTTCATTAACTAGGATATTCTAAAAATAATAGGTAGGTGGGAAAATCAAAAAGGGAATCTTCTAAGAGAGAGAGAGCTCTTTGCACGTATCCAAAAGAGAGCCTTCCTTTCTAAAATAAGGAAAGACTCAAAAAAGGAGCCTTTTACAAAAAAGAAGGATAAGGTTGAGTTTTTATGGGTTTTCTCAAAAAAGGAAATAAGGGAGAGTTCCTATGAAGAGCCTGTATAGAAAAGGAAAAAGTGGGAAATTTGAGACACTTCCACAAGGCTTTGAGCCTCCAAGTATCCTTAGCTTCAACGGAGGCCTCCAAGTACTCCATAGCCTTCATAGCTTCATGGGTCCTTCATAACTTCAAGGTTCCAACACCCTCCCCCACCTAGACTTTGTCGCCCTCGACAAAGCTGAGAAGGGGATCATACATAGCTGAACGGTTTTGAGTCTTCAAATCTTGAAATCTGCAGCCCTTCAAGTCTTCAGGTCTTCAATGTTGAGCGAAACAATCCCCTTGGGGGGCAGTCAGCCCAGCCATGTACACAGCAGCCTCTCTTGCCAAATATGCAGCAAACCCTCTGAGCAAGTCTTCAGAGGACCTGAAAACTGTAAGTCCAAAAAATCCATGTGCATACATAACCACTGCCCACAAGACAGAGCAAGAAAGGACAGCATACACGACACTTAGGATAGCAGTCCTGGCATCAAAGATGTACCAATCTTCCCACAGGATGGCTGGGAAAGTGGACACAATTCCCAAAATGGGGCAGTCACATACTGAAGTAGCTCAATTCCAATATCTAACAACACACCCTGAGTAAAAACTAGATTGATAGGGCACCACCAGCTTTGGCATCCATCAAGCTTCCTGATTGGTGAGGGTGCACCAGCACCAACATGTATAAAGCACTTTTAGTATCTTGTTGTGTAGATAGGACTTGAGACATAGTTCCCCAGAAGGGAAAATTCATAATCGGTTCCTGTTGACTGTCATCCCCGACCATATGTGCAGACATCATCATAACAGAGTGGAGGACCCACATCTGAGAATCTGAGAAGCAAATATCTGAGCAAAGCAACAACATAGAGCATCTTCTCCAAATGGGGGAAAAGGCAACAAACATAATCCCCACTTGGGGAAGTCATACAAAAACCCAAAAACCCTGTGCCTACCAAGAAGATGAATATTCATATATAAACAATAAAGCAAGGAGCTTGAACCATTTGAAAGCCACAGGACTTAGTTTCCTAGAATTTGCAGGTAGAAAACCATCAGGTAAGAGTCCTCATGAAAATGTCATGCAGCCTCCCTGCCAGCAGTCAGCAAACCTGGTGCTTCAAGCCATCAATAGAGTGATGGGGAACAACCTGGATCCAAGCAACCTGGTGAGGAGCAGCCTGCAACATAGTGATTGGAAGACCAATCAATAGGCATTGAAGCCCAGGAGCCACCTTCCTTCATGCTTTGTCCTGTAAATGATGTGCACCAATCATAAAGAGCACCTTAAAAATGAGAGCAAAAAAATGTCCATTTAACCATAGGAGTATCTCGTCAACCCCGTGAAACACTTAAATCTGGACATGGCATCCTGCTGTCAGTAGCTCCGACTGAGTTACAATGATTGACTGCCCAGGACTCACATAGGAGCCTCAGGAAACCTGGACAACAACCGCATTTTGGAAGCTTTCCCACTAAAAGTTTTAGTGCCAGTCTCAGGACCCAATATAGCAATTGATTTGTTTGGGGAAGATGCCTCATGATAAGTTGTACAGGAACCAAACCCAACATTAGCTACAGATGTGATTAGAGCATAAGCACCGACAATGTAGGTAGAACTGATCACAATAGTAGGTTGAGATACCCCTCCTTTCATATGCATCCATAACTAATGGCACAAGTATCTTTGCTACATTGATCACTAGCTGCATTATATACAGGAACATAACAAGTGAGTCATGGCATTTTGTCCATATCCCATAACAAATTACTTCCTTCATGCTCAGAGGCATTCGAAGAATAGGCTTTATAGCATCCAAGGGAGCATAAGCACATCAAGTCTGAGTAATCCCGGCATCAGATTTATCTTCAGGCAGCATGTCACTTTGCTTTTAAGAAGACATCGAAGGAGCACCCATCAGCTTCTGTGAGTCCAACACGAAGACCAAAATATAACATCTAGAACCTCTTGGCTTGCTGAACAGTCACATATCTGCCCTTTTGCCTCAGCCAGCACTAGCTTCCATTGAGGTTTGATGGTGAGCATACACTTGGTCCCGCACACCGAGAAGTTTTCTTTAGTGTAAGGACGGTCCCAGAGAAGGTGAATCACGCCACCCCTATCATAGTGTCAATAGGGGGATCTCAGCCCTCCTCATATAGATGCTACAATTACATATAACACCAGCATATCTCTCTTCATGATAAGCACATGATGGAATCAGTCTTCATTGTTTGATCGACCTGTATGGTTTGGGGGAACCCTTGTCTCTGTATCTCCTTACCTTGTGGGTAGCAACAGTTGTATTGACATCTTCTGGACAAACGACACCTGAGATTCTAATGCAGCCAGCAATGCCCACTTCAGGCATAGAGGACCAGCCACAATACATCAGATATAGCAAGCAACTCCTCCACATCTTCCAACACCTTAATTGGCCCAAGGCAGCTACTTCTTTTTTGTGCTCAACTGCACATAGGAAATTGAAGCACAACACTTCAGCAAGCATTCAAGGGGGAGCACTGATCTTACCCATTTGGCAATAGAGCACCGGAAGAACCCCAACCCTGAGCCTTTGTCAGCAGCACACAATGTTTTAGAAACCTTAAAGACTAGTGTGGGTATCTTCCTGAGTCGATTCGCCTGTCAAGGTTCTTAGCAGCACCCTTCTTTCAATATGTAAGTTGCTTGAAGATTTTCAAGTGATATTCACCCATTCTTGCTACCTTCAAGAAGCATGAAGCAAGTCATGCTCTGATAAATTCTTCAGACAACCCATAAGTGTTGTTTTGCCCTCAATCGCTGAGATACATTTTGCCCCCGATACAGCTGGTGTCCACATATCGAGGCATGTACGAAGGCTGGATCTGCAGCCATTCTCTGGAAGAGCAAGGATCAACCCCTTGACAACAGCATAGGCAGTGGGAGACATGGAGGGGAAGCATCCAAGTTTGCATGATGAGAATGACACAAGGTCTCAACCTGGTAGAGCAGGATGCACAGAGATCGACAATACCTCCTTCCTTCCATAGGTATTGTCATCTATCAAATGCGTAGACCCCATGTTGGTTTTATTACTAGTAATGGTTATTTTGCATTGCACAAAACTCTTCTCTGTCGGATGGAATGAGGTGCTTGACTGCTGAGATTTGTAGCATTTCCTAGAGATGAGATGTACCTGCACAATCATGATTTTTCTGCAGACCTGCTTGCATGCTTGAGGTAGTTATCGAATGACTTCCACAAGTTTGAGGAAGGTGGATCATCTCCCTCACATTTGCTCGCGTCTATCTGAACCTAAAAGTGATTCCCAACATCCACATCATGCAAAATTCCCAATTTGTCTCGGGCATAATCTCTTTTGACCATCTGTTGAGCATATCAGAGTAGTAGTCTTTTGGCCATCTGCTGGGCGCATCATTCATCTCACCTGCCTGTGAGAATAGTAGTATTTTCCTACTCCCAATATACCCTTCTGCACATGAACTGTCCCCCATTTCTTCAAAATTGTGGAGGGCATCCTTGCCCGTGTCTGAGAGGAGTACTTCGTCTCTTTCAGGGTGATAGAAAAATGGTTGCATCAACAACTTCATCAAAGATGATAAGTGAACCGTTTTATGAAGAAGTCCCAGGTTTTTGTTTCATCGGCCATTTTTTCAAGCAATGCACAAAGGTACAGAGTAAGCACACATTGGCGCAAGTAGGTTTTTGTACGAAAAGACCTTGAGATGCTGGTAGCATACTGGTGCATTCGAGCTTGCCATTGACATGTCATCAAGGAGTTATGCTGCACCTGATGAAGTCTGACATACAATCTGTATGGGATGCATACAAAGATAGGAGCTACATTCTCGACATCTTTGGGGGATGTGCAATACTTCTGCCAACTCCAGCCACAGTGATGCTCTAATTACCTGTTCAAGACCACCACGGAGATGACAGTTTAGCTTCATTCCAAGAGTTGACATAAGACTTCAGACAAGTTTGGGTCACAATGGAGCTCAGGAGAAAGCACTTCGCTTCGATCTTCGATGGTTGTTCCAGCATTGCATGCTCATGCTATGACTGATGTAATGTCTTCCTATGCTTGTGGAGCCATATCAAAAATCCTTCTACTGATCCTTGCCCTGATTCCTGAACAAAGCATTCGTGCTATGTTCTAATGAGTCTTTCAACCTTCAAGGGGGCAGCATGCACGACTCCACAACGATCATGGAGCACAACAGCAAGGGATGGGGGACGTCTCAAGCGTGATTTCATGCTCGTTAAGTTATGGCGTAGGTGAAGTGCCCATCTCATGAGTCAGAACAGGGAGATAAAGTGCCAAAATGAAGCTCAAAGTGCGCCCAGATCTGACTGTCGATATTACCTCAGGGCCACATTTACTTATACAGATCATAAGTACTAGAATAGAGGGGGCCAATGCTATTCTCTTGTTGTCCAATCTTGTATTCCTATGTCCTCAGCCCAAGGCTTTATTTTCTGAGTCACATACACATTCCCCAGGCAGAAAGATGCACCACGTTTTCCAGTGCTACAACATGAGCCCCCGAGAAGTGTTGCCTTCATGATAAGGTCTGGGAGCGGGTCTCCTCCAACTCCGCAATATGGTCAGCTGTAGACATAATCTGTGGTGATATGTCTTTGGTATCCGTGGTATACACACTTCAGATGAAGCCCAAGTTTGTATTTTTTTTTTCTTCAACGCTTTTGTTTGAACTTCTCCCCTAGAGAATGACAAATTTAAATGATGCCGACCACTGTTCTGAATAATGTGCTGCACCTCTATCTGTGTACTTGGTCGATCTGCTCCTCCTTGGCAGCCTTTCCCTCGTTAATTTCCTCTTGAAGCGAGATAGGGGCCTGCTTGTCGAGATGAAAGTTCAGAGCACAATCTCTATAACTCTTTTTCTTATCTGATCTGTGGTAGCACAAGTGGCTGAGCACACAGGAGTGCAACTCAATGAGATGCTTTTTGCATGAAGAGCCCATTAAGTTATCAGAAATTCCAGCCCCTTAGAGTTGCACAATTCTTTTCACTATTATGATAGGCAAACCCTTCCTTGTCTTTAGCATGCACATATGTTCCTAGACTGATGGGCAACTGTGTAGCCTTATAAAAATGTCCTCTACTTGCAGCCGATATGATAAATAACCTCAACTGTGCATGTCTTGTCTCATTGATATTCGCACCAGATCGAACTTCTGCTATTTTTTTTTTTATGGCCGTTACTTGTAGCACAACAGGATTAGAAAAGTTTGACTGAGTTATCAGACTCGTTGCAGTGGGGATGGTTGGAATGATTCCTTGTGCCTGTCCTTGAAAGTGATGAAGGATAGGGATTGGATTGCCAGCAAGGACTGGAGCAGTTGGCCCTATGATTGGGGAGACTGGAACAGGTGAAACTCCAGCATGCTCCACCTGAACTTAAACAGACCCATCTGCTGGACTTAAGCTTTCTTTATTCCCACCATTAACTTGCAAACACAGATCACTGTTTGACTCCAGGTTACTCTGGCAGCTACTCTTTAGAACTCGATTCCGCTCCCTTACTTGAGCTACCTCCATTCGGAGCCTTTGTATGGTTTGAGAATGATATCTTTCAACTTCAGCAAGCTGTCTTTCTTGGCCCAGCCAAAGTTGATTATTTTGTGTTCGCCGTCACTGTGTTGATGGTCAGAATCACTTGAAGTCCCACTGCTTGCACTAGAACGAAACACCCGACCATTCCTCATACTCTTTGAATGCAAATGTCTTATCCTTGAGGGCCCATTTACTCTGCCATGATCCACTGGGCCATCTCCAGCCAGCCTATCATGAGCCGATCCTTCTGTAAGTACCCTCCATTCCTTCCTCGCAACCTGATGATGTATCCCCAAGAGTGCGTTATGCCCACCCAAAGCTTCCATAGCGAAAATGATGACGCCTTTGTAACTCTTTAAGGCATCAACATTTCCCAACGTGGAACCCTTCTGCTCTTCAAATAAGAATTACGTCGATGGTAAGGCACACAGTCGCTCTTGCTTATAATGAAGATAGTGTGTCCACCATGGGTATTAGCAGAGACTTCAGTCCAGCTTGAAGAGTAATCTCTATTACAGAAAGATGACTGTTTCTCCTCGTGGCCCTACTCCATCGTGGGAGATTCATCTACTCAAACAATACAACACGCCCATAAGGCACTGCATTTCAGAAACAAAAATAACTCCTATTCATTCATAACAGGCTTGTTCTAGTTGGCTTTGGGCCTTTGATCCTTAGCTTTGGTTCTTCAAATTTTTTACTTCTTCCTGCAGTACCTCCTTTCTGACATTATAGCCATGACAAGGCATAGTAGAAAATGTAGTTGAATGACTAGAAAGTTCTGCTTCATTTGCATCTTCTTCCAACATAGTGCATTCATGTACTAGGACATCTGCCCCTTCGGCTGCTTCAAGCAGTGACTTTGAATTGTTCATATCACACAGAATGGTCTCCTCCAGCCCCTTCTTCAAATCCTTTCTAGAAATGAATTACAATTGCCATTCAGATGGATTGCCCCAACATTTGTGTCAAAATTTTGTTCCCATTTGAGCCTTCATTTATCTACTGCAGTTCTGCTTCACCTTGCACACTCCACAATTGTTGTCCTCTGTGCCCTTCTCTCCAAATGCTCAGCGCCTTAATCAACATTCCACAAGTACTATGCCAGTTGCAGATGAGCAGAATCAAAGGACACGAGATCTCAACAGTAAGGCCACGATTCTTGAGGCGGTTGCCCCACCACGGGGCACGGTTTTGCACATAGATTGGTACAGTAATGGTAGAAATAACAGTCCTCCACCGCGGAGCTTCGTGTATGAAGAAGTTCTCAACGATCAGAGGAAATGAGGAAAAGATGCCATGATGTCTGTTGGGATAGACCTCCAAGACAATGTCGTGCATAGCACAGCTCATGAGCCAGGTTCAGAAGGGAGGCAAGAGGGAGAGAGGTAGAAGGGGGAAAAAAACATGTGGCTCCATTCCTCGCTGCAGGTCATAAACATGGAGGGAAGCCATGGCTTACCCGCGTCGAGCAGGTCTAACGGATGGAAGGAGCCCAGAGAGAATAAGCTATGTCAAAGGAAGTGTAAATGAGCAAGGAGGGAAGTTACACTCCCTACCCACCACACCAACATGCATGATATGATTAACCCCATTCGCGTCCTTGCCTAGCAACGCTGGCTAGGCAGTAAATGAGGAGAGAGAGAGAGACCCTTACAACCTTCCCAATTTTGAAGTACGAGCATTAAAGCTAAAGAAAATGACTCGATACATTCAATTTGGCAGAAAAAAACCGCCACGAATTCTTCACTCAAGTTTTTATTCGTATTTTTCTTTTCATGGATGAGGGGGAGGGACAACAGAGGGAACTACCCACCCCCTTTTTCCAAAGCAAGCATCAATTTTCAAGAAAGGACAGAGATGGGGTTGATGCCCAAATGTGTGTGTGGAGGTGTGTGAATATGAGGGAAAGAAGGGGGTTAGGGGGTGTTTTTGTGCAACAAACAAAAATAAAGAACTAAACTACTCAAAAATTAACAAATAAGAGGTACCCTTGACCAACCGAAGGCCACATGGATCCACAACTCAATCCAAGCGTGAGGTGCATCCATCAAATGTAGGCACGCAAGCTTGGAAAAACCCAATGGTTGAAGGTCGATCATCCCCGGCAACGGCGCCAAAATTTTGTTGAAGTATGGGGAGTAACCAACCCAAACCACCTCACATGGAAGTGAGAGGCTCTTCCAAGAGGAGTTGCAAGAAGTGCAAGCAATGCAACACACCCATGTCCACGAACAATGGCACCATGGCCAACGTCAAAAGGAGCAAGGGAGGGCAATGCTCACACACAAGCCAACCCCAAGTGCCAAACCCACACACATGGATCAACGCCTAGCACACAAGGAGAAATGTGGAAGCCAAATGAACCTTCTTTCCATTAGCATGGAGGCCAAGGCCATGGCCAAGGGACCCCCCTTTTACAAAATGAGCCCCTCCTTATATAAGTGAGGAGGAGGGATCCGTTGAGTACAAGTGGCCACATGCTTCATTAACTAGGATATTCTAAAAATAATAGGTAGGTGGGAAAATCAAAAAGGGAATCTTCTAAGAGAGAGAGAGCTCTTTGCACGTATCCAAAAGAGAGCCTTCCTTTCTAAAATAAGGAAAGACTCAAAAAAGAAGCCTTTTACAAAAAAGAAGGATAAGGTTGAGTTTTTATGGGTTTTCTCAAAAAAGGAAATAAGGGAGAGTTCCTATGAAGAGCCTGTATAGAAAAGGAAAAAGTGGGAAATTTGAGACACTTCCACAAGGCTTTGAGCCTCCAAGTATCCTTAGCTTCAACGGAGGCCTCCAAGTACTCCATAGCCTTCATAGCTTCATGGGTCCTTCATAACTTCAAGGTTCCAACACCATGACAGCGAAGCTACTAGTGTGCCATGATGACGACCTGATAGAACCCCTAATCCTTGGCCAAGATTGGCTATACGATCACTCAGTGGACCTAAATCTTAGACAAGGCTCCTTACAGATTGGAACCTTAGAACAGAAGCGAGTGATACCGCTTGACTTCCCTAATGGCATTCCGACTGAGGTTTGTAACCCTAGACCCTATGAAATACATGCGACGGAAGACCGGAAGATATTTGGTCAGATCAGTCACGTTACATCTACACCAACCCACTCGGGCTTGGCTATGGACAGTTGTCAATCAGAAGGACGACAGGAGATCTTCCTTGGGGCTTCCTGCAAACTAGAAGGGGCAGCTACCCAACCGCTAGGGCAGATGGACACAATCAGCGGTCAGGTGGGTTGCATCAGCGGCCAAATGAGCACAACACCCTGCGGTGCTCATCCTTCCAAACTTGCTGCGGACTGGCCTAGATTAAAGATAAATAACGAATCACTTCCTAATGGGCAGGTCACGCAAGTGTTGGATCTCCCTTCTTTTCCAAAGCAGAGTGTCCAATGGGCCTCTCAAACCCAACCTACGAATGAGTCAACCACAACAGAGGAACCCAGACCGACAACACCACCAGGCAAGGCAAAGAAAGCAGAAGTATCAACATCACGGAACAAGTGGCACGAGACAAATATGGGTGCCAAAAGGACAGCAACCACAGGCTATTGGCAACACTACAGACGAGAACAGGACAAAGTTTCAACAGAAGCAGAGTCAGCATCCAAAGTCCCCTCGATCTTCTTCTACAAGTACCAATACTCGACAGATTTGGATTGCCAAGAAGTATCTTATCAATCGACCCACACCCACGCAGATTTGGGTACCCAAACAATGTATTATAGCCCCACCCTCAAGCCATGTAATATATACCCCTCAGAAATCTTTCCATCCTTCAATACCACCAAACCCGATACCACTTTTCGTCCCTCAGCAGAAACACACCACCCACTCAAAGAGTCTTAGGAAATGGATACCGAAACGTATCCAGACGTCTTCTTGTACCCCTTATCTAACAATTCTCCCACCCCGTTTAAACTCCACCCTTGTAATAATTCACCCTCAACCAAACCTTGTATGAATTCATAAACTAAACCCCACATCACTCATAATAAAAGCTCATCAAGAAATGTACGCATAATCTGAACCATGTAGGTGTCTAGAGACCTGCATTAGCTCTGCAAAGAATCATTGCATCAATCACTTCACGACACTTGGCTACACGGGTTACACATCGGTTATGGAAAGGGATTGCGGTCTCACCTTAATGGGATCATAATTAATTTCCATGCTAATGTGCTAATCTTTTGTAGCAGATCTTTTCCATTAGCTCGTCCGTCATCATGCAAACCGAAGAAGGACCATCAGAAGCTGGCCCAAGCACACCAATGGCCAATATTGGAGAATTACTCGCGGAATCTTATCCTACGATGCAACCACCAGAGTTTCAAGGTTTTCCAGGACCCATGCCAATCGACGATCCTCCTAGAGGATATACTGAGAAGATTCATCGTAATTCTCACTGGTTTCAAGGCCTAGCAGGACCATTAGCAGACGCTGATTTCATATTTGAGGCCAATTTGGCATTTGATCTTCGCACATGGACCAAGTACCAGTTCTTTTCACAAGAATTTGAAGGACTACAGAATACACAAGATTTAACGCACGTTTGGGCACGAGCAGGATTTACAGAATACTTTAGTGACCCTCTGCCTAAACCCGATTTTTACAGATGCTTTTACCTAGTAACTACCTTGACAGCTTCAGAGAACAAGGATCTACCCGCCACATTCAAGTCACCATCCTTGGTAAATGATCCTCCATTCAGAAGGTTTTATTTGTCTAAAGATTTAATTCGCGCAGCTCTCAAAATACATGGAACGCGTACTCCGACGGAGCGAGAACGGCTAGTCCCAGAGCAGATGAAACGTGGTGATGTTACTAAGTGGGAGGATATTTCAGCTATAACCCCTGAGCTCTCCAAGCCATTGCAGATATGCATGCAACATTTTGCTTTCCCAGCTCAAGATCGTTTTACCTTGCCCCACAAGAGAATCTGGTTTGGTTTATACTTAGCATGTACTGGACCTCAAACGGTTGATCTAGCTAGCTGGATAATTGATCAGCTCTATTTGGCACAACATAGATGGGAACGAAAGAAAGTCATCAATGGATGTTGTGCACTTACAAGCATTATATACATGTGCTTGGCATATGATTTGCCAATTGAGCGTGCCATGACCAGCGATGAGTTGAAAGCATTCAAAGGGACTACTAAGAAGGCTAGAAAGTCTAGCAAAGGCAGAGCCGGAAAGCGGATGAGAGGCACTATCCCATGCCTACAAGTCCTAGAATCACCCTCGCCAACAGCCACTCCCACGGTACCACCAATTCGTATCCAGTTATCAAGACCAGTTATGCCGGAGGGCACCACCAGTACTGTTGCACCCCAAGCAGCCACAACCATAGAACCTATCACGATAGCAGCTGAACTTCCCACCACTATTGGTGCGGAAGCGTTCTCTTTTCCAATACCCCATTTAGAAGCAGAACAAGCAGCACCACTGGATCCAACTTTCGATTTTGAAATGTCTGATGCATTCTCCAATGAGTTCCAGTTTTCAGAAGTCCAAATGTTTTCTCAAGAATATGAAAGGCCCAGCTATCCCACCACACCCCGGGATCAGCCACAAGGACAGATTGTGTCTAGCTCTGATGACGAAAGAACAGCAACCGATGATGACGAAGGCGATGACGAAGCAAGCCAGGGCACTATCGAATCCCGAGAGCATGAACAAACAGATGGCCAAGGCCAACAAATAGACACACATGGTGATACAAGTACCCATGAAGATGAAACTTACGAAGCAGCAGCTTACACACTAGCTATCAAGAAGTTGTATAGAACTATGGAAAAAGTTTGGGCACGCAAAAAGCTGACAGAGGAAGAGAGTCAAGCAATAATAGAACAAGAACTTGTCTCAGGCGGATTCAAAGACGCATACATCAAAGGATTCAGAGAGTTAGTCAAATCAGTAGGCTCCAACGAAGCCCTCAGGTACTTGCAACGAAAGCCACTACCACAGTTTGACCCCCGCAGAGTACGACTACTTTCAAAGACCGGCGAATACATTCGTGTACCAACAGGAGCACAGTCTTCAGAACAAGCCAGGGAGGCACGCCTCGTCACCGAAAGCTCGTTGGCAGCAGAAACCATCCTTGTAGATTCCCCACCCTGCGCTACAAATGTACATACCTCAGTAGTCACTGAAGTACCGACCACCCCACCCGCTCCTCCATCACCGCCAGTCCATCCACCCTCCCCTCTTCACCCTCCTTCCCCCAGACCAACATCTTCATTCGCCGGTGACGTAGCAGAAATCGTCTTTACGACCACTAACCCCACAATTCCCGCACCCACTAGACCTAGTCTACCCCCTCACCCATCCACCTTTCCATTCAACCCATTCCTCCATCCAGCTTTTCCATCCTTCCCCACAACTCCAAGACCTCTTTTTCCATTCCCACTACCCTTAACCTTCTCCCCTGTCTCACCTCCCCGACCCACTGTAACCCCTCTTTCCCCTTTCCACCCAGCTGCACCAGCCAGTCCCCCTGTAGATTACTCCTCAACCTTTGTAAATCCCGTATTTACACCAGCACAAGCACCCAGAATCACACCCATATTCACAGTCACCGCACTGGACACGTCCAATGACATGGACATCTCACCACCCACTACACCATCACTCACTTCACTCACAGCACAAACATATTTAGGCACCTCACAATTTTCCACGATCACCACAGCATCCACCTTCCCACCCCCATTCCCCGTTCCCTTTGCATCTACACCCACTGCATCTTCATTTAGCACCCCATTAATACTATCACCCACTGTAGATAATGCATTTTGACAGATGTTCATGTGTATGACGCAAGTCAGAGATGAGTTCACATCTCTTGGCGATAATTACCAGCAGCTGCAAAGGACAACCAATGACTTACAGTCGCAGCTTAATTTATTGTCTATTGAGAATGCCTCTCTGAACACCCTATACCAGGAATTACGCGAGGCATATCACAAATTGGAACTAGAAAGCGAAGAAAAGACCAAAGAAGCCACTGCTGACCTGGATAACTTATTAAGAGCCTAGACAATGCGCAACGCAATGCTAACGAGAAATATGGGCTTACTCAAAAGACATCTAGCAGCAGCAAAGGAAGAAAACCAGCGCTTACAGGACCAGAATCGCGAAAACTTAGAAGCAGCCCTAGACCATCCAGACCAACCACTCAGTCCTAGCCGGTTCAAAGCCATTCCCTCAGACTCGATGAGGATGCTGCGAGAAGATCATGTAAGATTGCTAGATGAATACAACCGCATGAACGAGGAGTTACAGAAACTCAAGAAGATCACAAATTACTCCAGTTACGAGAACCGACACACCAAGACATACCAGCACCTGTGGACCCCTCTCCTGACATCTTAGAGGAACTCAACGCATTACGGGCCCAGGTATCAAACCTTGAATCAAGGATTGCAGTATATGAAGCACCGCCAAGGCCAGATTGATGGAGAGTGTTAATCTCCAAAAGAACAAGCTATTCTTGATATTAGACCACCTCTAGACCAAGAATAACTTTAGACTCCACACGATTTTGGAAATCCATTATCATATTACCAAGAAATTGATTAACTGTGAAGAAATCACTTCTCTGAAAAGTCTGCTGCAGATTAATCACTCATTGACTAATCAATCCTGTAAAGTTTTTAATAAAACTTTGCACAATACTTCGCCTTAAGGTTGCGCACCTTCTCCAACTTAAATCTCTCCAAATGATTCAGTATAATCTGAGAAATCATACAAACAATTTACCTATGTGTAAAACACCTTCTCTGCAGTAGCGGCTTTGACACCTGCAACTTCTTAGCTATAGTTCTCCCAATGTCGAACCCGTTTGATCAAGATCTTTTAGCCATAGATGGCTTACCTTTCAACTTAGATTTTAAGCCCTCACTTGTGTAAAACTTTACACCATGTATTGAGCAATGTTCATTTCTCTGAACATGAAATCTGTGCCAGTTTTGTCGACTCTCAGAACATCTTCACATATGAATGTTCCTATGTAAAATTCTCTTAACCTGATGACAATTAGACTCTCAAATTCTAGCCATAGATTGATTAACTATGGACTTAGATATGTTCAGAAGGATTTCTCAAAAGATTAACTCAGAAAAAGCAGACACCAAAACATCGGGCGCAAGATTTCCATTGATTACTCAGAAAAGTTACAACTACATTGGAGAGATAACTCTACAAATTCTCATGTGTCCAATGACACTTTTTTACATCTGATTTTCTCTTCCTATTTTCTATTCTACATGCCCCGACTTTTTCCAAAACATTTATAGGCGAATATGTACAAACTTATGACTAATCAAAAGTATATGTCACCTATATGTGAACTAATATACATATATGTATATAGCTTTGAATTTCTGAGTATGTCCTTCCTTCAAACTTCTGACTTTGTTCTCTTCTTGATTTCTTGACTTCATTTCTTCATAAACCTTCAATTGATGATTCGCATGCACCAACAGCTCCCCCTCAATCATTAATTGAGGTTTTTCTCTATCTTCTTAATACCTGCCATATCCTTGAATCTCTGTAGCTTTGGTCCATCTAAACTTTTTGTCATCATATCTGCAAGTTGATCTTTTGTAGGAGTATGCATAACTTCAATTTCCTTATCAATGACCTTCTCTCTCAGAAAATGATATTGTATTTCAATATGCTTAGTTCTAGCATGAAACACAGGATTAGCTGCCAAGTATAGATAACTCATATTGTCTCCACAAATGATAGGAATACTCTGAACAACATCAAAACTCTTCATAAGTGTCTTTAGCCATATTACCTCCTTTGCAGCATCCACCATACCTTTATATTCTACTTCTGTAGATGACAAAGCAACTGTATGTTGCTTCTTAGAACACCATGAAATCAATTTGTCTCTGATGGAGAGTGTTAATCTCCAAAAGAATAACCTACTCTTATGATTAGAGCACCTCTATACCAAGAGTAAGTCAAAATCTTCACCAAATTAGAGGTTCAATCTCCAAATTATAAAAAATTGAAAAATTTTGTGAAGAAGATAAAACACAGAAAGTCTGCTGCACAATTTCTTCTCATTGAACTATCAAACATGTAAAGTTTTCTATGAAATTTTGTATGGAGTATCCCCTAGAAGTTGCGCACCTCCTCCAAGTTAAATGTCTTCAAAAGGTTTAGTATAACTTGAGAAATCAACTTCACAAGTTACCTATGTCTAAATCTGCACTTCTGAGAAGTCAATTTTGACACCCCTAACTTCTAACACATAGTTCTATCAATCTTGAACCCGTTTAAACAAATGCTTGTAGATACAGGCAGCTTACCTTCTAACTTAAAGATTAAGTGCTTGCTTGCACAAAACTTTAAACTGTGGAGTGAGAACTGACCAAAAAACCAAGATTGAAATTTTTGCCTGTTTCAGAGAACTGTGAACACTCATCACATATGAATGTTCCTATTAACAATTCTCCTAGCCTGTTTACAATTAGACTATGAAGCTCAAGTCATAGACTCATTAACTATGAACTTAGATATCCTCAAAAGGATTTCACAAATGATCTAACATAGACGGAGCAGACACAGAAACATCGGGCGCAATATTTCTTCGATTACTCAGAAAATTACAGTTGAGTGATGAGAGAAAACTCAACTAACATTTCACATGTCTCATGACATCTAACTTCTCCTTTCTTGACTTCTATACTCACTCATCTATTCTTTCATATGCTCAAATGTCATGCCTCGACATTTTCAAGGTATTTATAGAGAAATTTGTACAAGTCTATGACTAATCAAAGATCTAAGTGAATTATAACTATACTAATGTACATATGTGTACATTCCTCATATCCTCTGAATGTATCCTTCTTCCAAGCTTCAAGAATTGAATCTTCCTTCATTCTTTAATCTTCCAAACATTCAATTGGTGATTGGTCTGCACCAACAGCTCCCCCTCAATCATCAATTGAGGTTTCTCTTATCTTCTTTATGCCTGCCATGTCTTTAAACTTCTGTAACTTTGGTCCATCCAAACTCTTTGTAAGCATATCAGCTATCTGATCTTTAGTTGAAGTATGTATGACTTCAATCTCCTTATCCATCACCTTCTCTCTTAGAAAGTGATACTGTATCTCAATGTGTTTGGTCCTGGCATGAAAAACAGGATTAGCAGCTAAATATAATGAACTCATGTATTCTCCATATATAATTGGTATCCCATGCACAATGTCAAAACTGTTCATCAAGGTCTTGAGCCAAATCACTTGCTTTGCAGCTTCAACCATGCCTTTATATTCAGCTTCTGTAGAAGACAAAGCAACTGTATGTTGCTTCTTGGAACACCATGAGATAAGTTTGTTTATCTCCCACATAACATATGTATCCATAAGTTGACCTTCTATCATCTAGATTACCTGCCCAATCTGCATCACTATAAATTTTGATATTTGTATCTGATGTAAACCCATAATACAAACCTTCATTGAGTGTACCCTTAATGTACCTCAACACTCTTTGTCCTGCAATCCAATGTTCTTTCCTAAGACAATGCATAAATTGAGACAAAACCCCTACTGCATATGATAAATCAGGTCTAGTTAAAGTAGCATAGATAAGACTACCAACCAAACTCTGATATTGTCTCATGTCCTTGAATTCTTCACCTCCAAATTTACTCAATTTGTGATTCACCTCCATGGGTGTAGGTGCTACCCTGCAATCATCCATTTTAAACTTGATTAACAAGTTCTTCAAATACCTTTCTTGAGTCACAAATACTCCATGTTGAGTATATGTAATCTCCATGCCCAAGAAGTATGACAAGTCTCCCAAGTCACTTATTTTGAACTCCTTTTCCATTTGCTTCTTGAGTCTTTGTAATCCTTCTTCATCTGTACCTGTAAGGATTATATCATCAACATATATGCACATGTATATGAAACCATTATCACTTGCTTTGACAAGCAAGCTACTATCTGCTTTAGACACCTGAAATCCAAGTTCTTTCAAGAACTTTACAAGTCTATAATTCCATGCCCTTGGGGCCTGCTTTAAGCCATACAAAGCTCTCTTGAGCTTGCACACATGATCTGGATACCTTTTATCTCTGAACCCTTGAGGTTGCTCCATGAACACATCATCTGAAATATAACCATTCAAAAAAGCATTTTTCACATCAAGTTGACATAACTTCCAACCTTTACATGCAGCAATAGCTATAAGTGTCCTGATGGTTGTCATCTTTGCCACAGGACTATAAGTCTCATCATAGTCAACACCATATGTCTGAGCAAACCCTTTGACAACAAGTCTAGCTTTGTACCTAGACACACTTCCATCTGCAAATCTTTTTGTCTTATAAACCCACTTACATCCAATGATCTTCTGACTATTTGGCTTTGGAACCAAATCCCAAGTTTGATTTTCCAATAGTGCATCATATTCTTCCTGCATAGCTTTCTCCCATTTTTCCTTACCTTTTGCCTCTTCATATGTAGAAGGGTCTTCATCTGTTTTCATCATATAAGCATAATCTTTTGTAGCCAGAAATGAAGTATCATAGATATACCTTGTAGGTTGCCATTTGTTCCTTGTAGACCTCCTAAGTTCTCCACTTCTTGAGGTTTCTGGTTCTTCATATTCAGGATCAAACCTAGGTGTTTCTTCCACTTCAACCTGCACTTCATTATTCTCTTCTTCATCAATTATTTGTACCTTTGACTTACCTTTCCTTTGGCTCACAATCTCTTCATCATCTGTATTAAGATTGATAGTACCTGCATACCAAGTACCTTGCTCATCAAATGTAACATCTTTAGAAACCATGAATTGTTTTGTAGATGGAATCCACAATCTATAACCCATGTGCTTATCATCATAACCAATGAAAACATATTTTTCAGCTTTAGGTTCCAATTTGTGTCTTAATTGTGATGGCACATATGCATATGCCACACATCCAAAAACTCTGCAATGATCCAAGGTAGGTCTCTTACCCCACCAAGCCTCATATGGTGTCATACCCTGCAAGGCTTTACAAGGTAACCTATTGACCAAATAAGTGGCTGTATTTACAGCCTCAGCCCACAAATAATTAGGGCAATTTTTCTCCTTCATC